>JAPDPK010000007.1:6938750-7565625 GCA_031772115.1 Heritiera littoralis | reverse complement strand
CATCCTCCTATACACATGTGTACTAACCTCTTTGAGAATGCCCGGCCCTTTCACTGGGTCACCCCTTGAGGTTTCGACATGAGGCCTAGCCCTTTCACTAGGTCACTCGCAATTCGCGTCCATAATCGAAGTGTAAGTGGAATCAGTAATATGGATCGATATATCCATATGACATCCGCTAAGCCATTAATAATTCCATTACTACCAATGGATTCCAATTCAGCTCAATCTTTTATCACTGTTCCGAACATCACCCAACATAGGGGTATTTTCATCATTTCGACATTTATTTCTTTCTCCTCAGTATTCTTTTAAACCAAGGGTCTCATTATCTATGTGCTGATATTATCCTTTCTGATACTTATATCAGCAATTTAGATCTCATTCGATTTCGACAGAGAAGTTCATTAAAATCCACAATTGGATTATTTTGCTTGTAATTTAGCTTTACATCATCAATTTCTCTGTCGGATCAATCAATTCCAACCTCTATTGGTTTATTTTGACTCCTGGTAAAATTTCAGAGGCAGGGGTATTTTGGTCATTTTTTGGTTAAAAATTTTCTCTCTCTTCAAATTACCCTCAATCGGTGATCTTAAAGTCTGTTTAATGATGATATTTCATTCCCCTCCTTTATATCATCACTTTCAGGTCTCAGTTCGATCCGGACAGAAAGTACTGGTGGGGCCCTCACCGAGTCCATTTCTGTTCCTTACCGAACCGACCTTCATTTAGATTATAAGATCACCATTTCAAGTAACATTCCTGAGCCGTTTTCCCTCTTTGACATCCTTATGTCATAATTGCTCACTCCCTTCTAAACATTTGATTCCATTTGACATCATTTATTTTTTCTATGTATTCAGACTACCCAGTACTACAGGGGATGTTAACCTTTTCAACATATTTTCTTTTCAAAGTATCGACAGACATCAGGCCAACCGTACTCTGATACCATTAAATCTATCACAGCCCGTGACTAGGGGTGTAATCGAGCCGAGCCGAGCTCGAGCAATTAGGTGCTCGAGCTCGACTCGGAAACTCGCTGCTCGATGCTCGGCTCGAGCTCGATCAAGTTTTAATTTCTGAGCTCGAGCTCGACTCGAAATAAAAATCGAGCTACTCGAGCTCGCTCGATTAAGCTCGTTTATCCTACTCGATTTTTATGCTCGAATTCGAGCTCGATTCTCATGCTCGAACTCGAGCTCGACACATTTTCAATTCAATGTATATGCATCAAAACTTGAATGCTTAAAACCTTTTCTTTATAAGTAGGAAAAGGAGCAAATATAGAACAAGATAATCAATTATAATATACAAAAGATAGGTAATATTAGACACAAAACTCTGAGGTGCCTTAGTGAACCAACGCATCTCAACTTTAAAGACTCCACTAAACCTTTTGTGCTTACTGGTTAGCTTGGCAAGTGTGATCTGAGAAAGACAATAAAACTTTCCATAGCTAAGAGTTATAAAAGATGAAAATGGATAAAGTTTACAATACACATGATGATTTATTTTCAACCAAACATATAGCGTAAAGCCATTCCCTCGTAATTTATTCTCCAGCAAATAATAAATCAAAAGAGATAAGGACAAAACATATCCCAAATCATATTCCCTCATGATACAACAGCTTACGATTAACTTTGCTTAAACAAACTTTCCAGAAATAATTGAACAATAAAAAATAAAAACCAAAATCCTCATTTCCAGAAAGTTGAATGCAATATATAACTAACTCAGATTATAGAAAAGACAAAAACAAACTTTAAGGCCTGCACATCATTAACTAAGCCCTGGTTAAAGAGCTTTTACCTACGAACCAAAAACCCAAAGATTTAGCAGCTCTATTGTTGCAAATGTGGCTCCTTTTAGAAAAATATAGAGGGTAAACGATGAGGTTGGTTGTTGCCTTGACCCATGAGTGAGGTAAGGTCTAGCGGTGTAAAGGATGGTCGAGGAGGGGTCGGATCTGAGGGCTCAGGGGTTTGTCAGCGCCAGATCTGACACACAATGGGCTCGTCGGTGCGGGATCTCCTCTAAGGGTTGAGGGGCTTGTCTGTTTTGGATCAGGGTATGATGGCACTCGTCTGATGAGGGGAGGCGGGATCTAAGGGTAAAGGGGTTGCCGGAGCTGAAGGCGAGGGTGTCGCGGCTGTCGCCGATGTGGAGTGTGGACGACAGTGCTAAGGGAGAATGGTGCGGCTAAAACTGGAAGAGTATAATGGAAAGTTAAATTAAAAGTCAAAGAAAAAAGTATTAGGGTTTAGTTTAGGGTATATTTGTAATTTAACAATAACATAATAAAATATATAATAAAATATTAAAAGCTCGATAAGGCTCGCGAGCTACTCGAGCCAGGTATATTATTACTCGAACTCGGCTCGCTCGATAGCTCGAGTAGCTCGAGCTCAAGCTCGGCTCGACAGGAATCGAGTCGAGTTCGAGTTTTTTTCGAGTCAAGCCCGAGTAGCTTGCGAGCACCAGTGTATCGTTTACACCCCTACCCATGACCCTATTTTTCATCTTATTCTATACATCTTATATGGTTGGGCTATCTGCGATACTTTACTTTTCTTTTACATATACACAATTTCATATTAAATTATAATATGAATTACATCTCCTATCTTAATTCATAAGGAAGTAGTACTGTAGATAAGTCTAAATACAGAAAATAAATAATCGTATCTTATGTAATAAATCAAGCTGTCGCATCGTCCCCAAATGCGCAGCCGAGATGCTCATATGTCAAATCTCTTAGTCCTCGAAAAACCTAAAATGTTAATATTAAGAGGTGAGCAAACCACGGCTCAGTAAGGGAATTATATGCATACTTGATATTCAGCTATCTATATGCTGAAAAACTTTTTCATTTTTCCTATGGGCTCTAGGCTCGCATGTAGGAAGGATACTACAGTCGGCTAGGGATCTGGATGGAGTAAGGTAGGTATTTTGAAATACCTATCTTGTCCCGGAACCTAGAAGCAACTGTAGAGAGTAATAAATTTCTTTTCGTTTGAAATTTAAATCCTTTTCCTTTTTTTCTTTATTCCATATCAGTTTCATATTCCTTTCAAAATAATGCTTCTATGAAATAAAGCATTTAAATAAAGTAACTAATATTCATATATTCTTTGAAAAGAATATTAGTTAAATCATCATCATTCTCATTTAAACTCATTTCATATTTTACTGTACAATCATAATTAGTACAGTATTTTAAATAGCAAAATAAGCTATAAATTCCTTTTCGTATAACATATAAATCATTTAAATCTAATATTCAATTTAAAGTTTAAAATAAGAATATTAGATTTATTTTCCTCCTCTTTTCTTTTTAAAACAAATCACATATTTATGTCACATATAGTCTAATATTCAATTTAAAATCATAGTAAGAATATTAGACTTATAAACTCCTTTTTTTCCTTTCGAAAACATATTACATGTTCATATCACATGTCATATGAAAATCATCTCGTAGTACTAAAATCAGTACTGAAATAAGCATTTTGTAAAATGCTGTAAATCTCTTTCATTTAACTTGTCACATATCATGTAAAACATTTACATTTCACATATCATGTAAAACATTTACATTTCACATATCACATATCATATAAAACATTTTCATATATGGAGACTGAGGCACGCCCAACCCGTCCACTGGGTCGTTACTCGTATCATGCTATAGACCCCGAAGGGTATAAAATCATCATGTCAGATTTATGGCCATAGTCTATAATGGTCCTCGACAGATCACTGATCAGGTGTCGGCCGGGACTACATATCACATATCACATATTACATGGTACATATCACATATCAGCATGATAGGATGCCATCTAGTCTCAAAACCGTATTTTCATCATCTGAAAACCTTTATGGAATTTATAAAAATAATCATTTCATAATTAAAACCATAAAGGTTATATAATAAATCAAGTGAATATTTAAGAAAATATTTATAAAATATTCACTTTTTCCCTTTTTCATCTTTCATTTCATATTACGTATAATTCATATATCGAGAGAATATTTAGAAAACTTTTATAAAATATTCTCTTTATCCCTTTTTCATTTTCCATTTCATCTCACATATTATTCATATATCGAGAGAATTTTCGGTGATCTCATTATCACCAATTTCGAAAACATGAATATTTTAAAATGAATTTCGTTATATTCATGTTTTATGAAAAATAATCATTTTCTCGATTTTCGTGGTTGGAAATCGTTTCTCGTGAAATAAAATCATTTATTATGATTTTATGAAATTTTCTAGAAATTTTCGATAATTTTCGATAATTTTTCAGCAGTATAACGGCTGCCGATTGGCTAGCCTCCTGCACGAAAAATACAGTTTATAATTCCAGCCAGTACATCATCACAAATTTCCAACCAAAGAATCATCACAATATTTTCAAAAAATATTTCATAATTAAAAACATGTAGACTGAATATCCTTACAGTGCTGCACATGCATCCCTTACCTGTTTCCGGGTCGGCGACCGCCTCATTCGTCTCCCCCGTGTTCATCTCGCCCGATTCCATCGGCTCGGTCGTCGAGGGAATTTTCTGGAAATTGAATTCTAAAATTTAGAATTTTTTCCATAATTATTTAAATAAATAAATTATTTAAATAATTTAGCACTTTCCGAGATTTCTTACCGATTCCCTTAATTTCCGGGTTTTTGAATTCTCGGGATCTCCCGTAATTTCCAAAATTCCCGAATCTCGAAAATTTTTCTTTTTCTCTTTTCTTTTCTTTTCTTTCTTCTCTTTCTTTTTCTCTTCTCTTTCCTTCTTTTCTTTTCTTTTTCTTTTTCCTTTTTCTTTTCTATTTTTCCTCTTTTCCTTTTCCTGGCTGGACCGGTTCAGACCGGTCAGATCCCCTCATTGCCGGTTCCTCGCCGACGGTCGGTTCTCCGGCGGTTCGGTGGCTCCACAACTGGCCGACGGCACGGCGAGTCTGCTGGTGGTCTCCGTTTGGCCTGGATCGGCGGCACGGCGACAGATCGACTCGGTTTACCTTCGGTTCCTTTCGCCTCTTCGCCGACCTTCCTCCGCCGTTCACCGCGCCTCGAGTGGCCTCCATCCTCTTCCTCTCCCTCCGGCGATGCTTCAGTGGCAGTGGCGGTGGCCAATTCCGCCGACATCGCCAGATCCTCTTTCCTTTTTTCCTCTCGGCTTCCGTCGGTTTCTACCTCTTTTCCGTTCGTTTCGCTTAATCTTTCCGTCACCGGCCTCCTCGCTTCACTTCGCCGGTATCATCTCCTCCCTTCCTCTCTGTTCCCATCGCCGGCGGCCTCTGGCTGGGAAGGGATCGGGCTCTGTCCCGATTCCTTCCTATTTCTTTTTTTTTGTTTTAATTTTATTATATACATATTATACTATATATATTATACTGTATATAATTTTATATATAGTATAGTACTATATATATGTATTATATACAAAAATATGTATATATATTATATATTGCAAATATATATCTAATATATATTATGTATACATATATACTTTAAAATAGAATAACATTTATATATATATATATATTTATATAATGAAATAATACAATATATATTGTATGTACAATATATATATATATTTTCTTTCTCATTTTCTTATTTAATTTGGATTTTCATTTATCCAAATTAATTTCCTCCATATAATTTATCAATTCCTTAACTTCATTATTTACAGAATTTTCAACAATATTCCATCTTGTAAGTAATTCCTTTATTTACTTTAATTTATCTTTCACATTTAAAATTAAATTTTCGAATAAATAATATAAAAATTCAAAAATTTGCGGTTATCACATGCCATAATCAACCCTTAAGAATCGCTCATTACCGCCCATTTTATTCAACCTTTGATCTACACCAAAACATCCTTCAAAACACTCTTTAATGAACCCTTAACAATGGCTACATTAGCTCTCAAGCACCAATCGAAATCCAACCTTTAAAACAGCACCATTTTACTGCTCAGTTAGCATATTTTCGATCCTTTATAATCAACCTTTAGACCAACTAAATTCAGTTCCTAAAAAGCCACAAAAGTCTAGCCTAAGAACCTCCCTTGTTTCGCTGCCGTTTGGCTAGTGCCAGCACACATTTTCAGTACTTGACCTTTAGCAGCCTGAACACAAACATGGCAGCAAAGAAGCAAGGCAAGAACGCCTCTGGATCGACTTGAAAACTCACTGAGTCAGCCCCCCTAGTGCCACCGTAGGCTGCCCTTGTTTCAACCTCGGGAATCCATTGCTGCCAGCCACTGAAGATAGCCCTGCAATGTCGCCAACAGCTATACCTTTTTCTCTAGTTTGTGCTCTGTCCCCAGTTCATTCTCTTAGCTACTGTTCTTGCATCATCAATGGCTGTTTCTATTTTGCTCCACCGCCCTTCCACTTTCTTTCGTTTTCCTTTCACTCTTCCTCCCTGTAGACACCATTTTTGTCCGGTTCTTTTTCAAACATTTTTAATTAATTAGTTTTTTATATTTGATTTTTTTTTTTGATTTTTTTATTTTATTTTAGATTTAGAAATAAATTTTGGATTTTGATTTTTATAAAATATAATAAAAAAGGAAAGAAATCGGAATTAATTTTGATAGGAAAGCAGATTTAAATGAGACTATTAAAGATTGAAATTTAAATTTTATGGAAAGAAAAATCAGAATTAATATCGGATTTAAGATCCGATTCTTGAAATCTAAAAATTTCCTAAAAGATTGATTCTTGATTTTTATTACCTAAAAAAAAAAAAACCTAGGTCTATTTAAATAACAACACAAGAAGAAAAAGGGGAGGACAAAAAAAAAAGTTTTCTGGCTAGCTAGAGTAGACAGACGGCAGAAGGAATAATTGTCGCAAGAGAAGGAACAGACGTTCACAACCAGCAGCTGAAGCGATGTTAGAAATTGAAAAGCAGGCTGTGCGGCGTTGTTAAAGGTGTTAAAAATTGATGGAACGGTCTGAGAAGAAAATTTGATAAAGGTTTATTTCCTTTCTTTTCTCATTTTATTACACCTTTAAGTCGTCATGATTGGATTTGGTTTTCTTTACTTGATGATGATAAATTAATTGTAGACATGCTTTTATACATGTTTTACCTGTCCATTTAATAAGTTGAGATCTCAAGAAACGATTTTAATAATATTAGATTGGTTTGCTTAATTTTCTTTTATTTACTTAATTCGTTATGCTTTCTTAATTAGTTTATTAATTTGATTTTAAAAGTTCATTTTAGAGTTAGAAATGATTATTTAGGGATGTATATAGAGACACAAAAAATTTTTTTTTTTTGAAAATTTCTGTTAGATAAAAAATTAAATTTAAATAATATAAAATTGTATAAAATAGAAAAATGAATGTAAATTGTACCAATGATGAAATTTCGAGAAAGTCAATTGAGATTCCTTGAAATTTCTAGGTGAGGAAATTCTTTCTTAAGTTGAGCCAAATCGATGGGATACTTTTGAAAGAATTTTCAATAAATTATAATTCATGTTTATTCTTAGTAAATTAAACATGAATAAAATATAAATGAATATAGATAAATAAATATAAATACAAGAACATAAATTAGATGAAAAATTAAATAAATAGAATGAAATAGCTTAGATTGAAAGTAATTAGTAATTAATAAGATTAGATAATAATACCGATGATGAAATTCCAAGAAAGTCAATTGAGACTCCTTGGATATTTCTAGATGAGATGATTCTTTCTTAAGTTGAGCCAAATTGATGGAATACTTTTGAAAGAGTTTTCAATAAAATATAATTCATGTTTATTAAATAAATAAAATAAATGAAATAAAAATAAATTAGATCAAGATTAAGATTAAAGAAATTTAAATAAAATTAGATAAATGAATAAATAAATGAACCAAATAGCTTAGAATAAAGATTATAGGAAATAAAAAATATATGAATTATGCCAATGATGAAATTTCAAGAAAGTCAATTGGGACTCCTTGAATTTTCTAGGTGAAAAGATTTCTTTTAAGCCGAGCCAAATTGATGGGACGCTTTTAAGAAAATCTTCAATAAACCATGATTCATATTTATTCTCTAAATAAATAAAATAAATAAATAAAATATAGAGATAAATATAATATGAAATAAGATTAAAAAATATAGAAATTAATATGGAGTCGAAATTAGAAGCCAAAGTTAGAAAGAATAAGATTTTCATAAATTATGTAATTAATTCGACGATGGAATTCAAGAAAGTCAATTGAGACTCCTTGAACATCTTGAGGTGAGGGGAATTTCTAAGATTGGAGCCAAATTGATGGAAAAATCTTAGAAATATTCCTAATATATAAGCATATCGAAATTAATATAAACACAAGGCAAATTGTAAAGATAACCTAAAACTAGTTGGTACCATTTTAGGATGGGCGTTGTAGGGGTGCTAATCCTTCCCTTCACGTAACCGTACTCCCGAACTCTAGTATCTTTGAACGTAGACCAAGCATTATCCTTAGTTTGAATAGGTGACCAATCACACCTAGGTAGAATGGTTGGTGGCGACTCCTTTGATTTTAGTGTCTAGCTATTAGGTTTTCCGAAACTTAATACGTTATGACACTCCCGCTTGTGTCCTTTCTTTGCTTTACTTCTACATTTTATTATTTTCTTTTTTTTTTCAAAAAGACACGGACAAGATGAGGGATGAGAGGAAGAGAGTTGAGATGAAGGCTGTGAGTGATGGAAGAGGCACGAAAGAGAGAAGTTGTGATAACCGTAAATTTTTCATTTATTGGAAATTATTAATATTGAAAATTTAATGGAATAAATAAATATAATATGAGATCGGAATATTGTGGAAATTCCGAGAATGGAGGAAGTGACGGATTAGGAAAATGGTATGAAGGAAAATTAAATTGGAAATAAGTATAAAATGAGAAATCATGGAAAATAATGAAAAGAGGAAATTTAATTTGGATAAATGGAAATCCAAATTAAATAAGAAAATGAGAAATGAAAGAGAAATATATTTATATAATTATAAATTATATAAATGTATTTTTATATAAATACATATGTATTGAAATACTATATAGTATATATTAATATGCAGAGGTGTATATAGATATATATATATACTATTGTATAAATTTAAATTGTGATAACCGTAAATTTTTCCATTTATTGGAAATTAGAAATATTGAAAATAAATATTAGAGAAATTAAATAAGACGAAATAAATATAAATTTGCGAGAAACGGGATATTGGTGAAAATCCTGAGAAATGAGGAAGTGAAGATAAAAATAATAGAGAGAGGAAAAGAATTAAATTGGATAAATTAAAATCCAAATCTAATTAAGAAAAATAAGAAAATAAATGAAATATATTTATATAATTATATATTATTATATAAATGTATTTTTATACCAATACATATGTATTCAAAATATTATATAGTATATTTTAAAATACGTTGTTATATATATAGAAATATATATATACTATTTCATAAATTCAAATAATACATATGTATATAAATATAATGTTTTATGTGTATATATAATTATGTATATACATATAGAAGAAAAGTAAGTATGGTTTTATATTAAAGTTTATATGTATAAATATTTTATTATAGCATTTATATAATTTATATATATAAATGTTACTTAATTTTAAGTATATATATAAATATACACATATATACTAGACATGTATTTTGTAATGTACAATATGTATTTTGTATATAATATATATTGTATAATATTATGTATGAAATAATGTATGTATAACATATAATATATATTATATGTATAAAATATATTGTATAATATATAGTATATAGTAAATACTAAATATAGAAAGAAAATAAAAGACAAAAAAGGAAACTAAACAGAAAAAAAAAACAAACAAACAGAATCGGGAAGACCCCGATTCTGCCTTCCCCAGGCGAGATCGCCCCCGTCAGCGGCCGCCGGAGAAGGAAAGGGAGAGAGGAGAAGAGAAAGTCGTCGCCGGCAAAGGAAGAGGAAGCTGATGGCAACGCCGGCGAAGCGAAACGGAGAAGGAATCGACGCGAAACGGCGGAAAACCGAGGAAGAAAACGAAACTAGATCTGGCGGTTGCCGGCGGAATTGGCCGCCGCCATTACAGCCGAAGCATCGGTGGAAGGAGAGGAATGGGATGGAGGCCACCGGTGAGGCCAACGACGGCGGAGGAGGAGAAGTGACCGAAGGTAAACCGAGTGGATCCGCCGCCGTGCCGCCGATCCAGGCCAAGCTGAGACCACCGGCAGCTTCGCCTCGACGCCGGCCAGCTAAGGGACCAACGAGCCGCCGGAGAACCGGCCGCCGGCGAGGAACCGGCGAGGAAAGGCTCTGAACCGGTCTAACCGGGAAAGGAAGAAGAAAAAGAAAAGAAAAAGGAAAAAGAAAAAGAAAAAGAAAAAGAAAAAGAAAGGAAAGAAAGAAAAGAAAAAGAGGAAAAAGGAAGAAAAAGTAAGAAAAAGAGGAAGAAGGAGAATTTCGGGAATTCGGAAAATTCCCGGAAATTCGACAACCCGGGATTTTACAAATTCGGTAAGAAATTTCCCGAGAATTTAATTTCAGAAAAAATTAAATAAATTATGAAAAATTCTAAAAATTAGAATTTTAATTCCAGAAATTATTTTCAGCAATCGAGATAAGGAATCGGGAGAAATGGAGTGCGGGCGTGATCGATAAGCGAAATTCGCCGACCCGGAAAAAGGTAAGGGATGCATGTGCAGCACTGTAAGGATACTCAGTCTGCATAATTTAATTTGAAATATTTTATGCAATTATTTTATGAAAATTATTATGATGCATGAATTGCTGAAAATAATTTGGGAAGAAGTACTGGCTGAAAGATTTTAAACTGTATTTTCCGTGCAGGAGATTAGTGAATCGGCAGCCGTTATGCTGCCGAAAATTTTAGAAAAACTTTATAAAATCATATTAAATGATTTATTTCCGAATTTCGATAGTAAATCACGAGACATGAGGAAATTTCTAAATTTCATAAAATATGAATATAATGAGATGGAACTTTAGAATATTCATGTATTCGAGAATGGTGATAATGAAATCACCGAAAATTCTCGAAATAGATAAATTACACGAATTACGAGACGAAAGATGAAGTGAAATATAGTAAATATTTTATGGATATTTTTATCAATATTCACTAAAGGATTATAACCCTTATGGTTTTAAATCATGGAATTATATAATTGTATAAATTCCATAAGGTGTATTTTCCGAAAAAAAAAATACGGTTTTGAGACTGGTTGGTATTCTTATCAGGCTGATACATGATATGTGACATGTTTAGTCCCGGTCGACACCTGATCCGTGATCCACCGAGGACAATATAGATTATGGTCATAGATTTGACCGGGTTAGTCCTTTACCCTCCAGGGTTTATAGTACGACAAGATTAACGTCTATATTAAAATCCATAAATGATAGGTGACATGTTAAAAAGGGAAATATTTTACATGACATGGAATATGTCAAACGGAAAAGGCCATACCGAGCAGAGACTCGATGATTGAACCGTGGGAGCCACCTCTAGAGTCCTTCGGGAACTAAGTGCTACACGTGTTCTGATGTTTCAGTACAGGCCATACCGAGCAGAGACTCGATGATTGAACAGTGGGAGCCACCTCTAGAGTCCTTCGGGAACTAAGTGCTACACGTGTTCCGATATTTCAGTACAGGCCATACCGAGCAGAGACTCGATGATTGAACCGTGGGAGCCACCTCTAGAGTCCTTCGGGAACTAAGTGCTACACGTGTTCCGATATTTCAGTACAGGCCATACCGAGCAGAGCCTCGATGATTGAACCGTGGGAGCCACCTCTAGAGTCCTTCGGGAACTAAGTGCTACACGTGTTCCGATATTTCAGTACAGGCCATACCGAGCAGAGACTCGATGATTGAACCGTGGGAGCCACCTCTAGAGTCCTTCGGGAACTAAGTGCTACACGTGTTCCGATATTTCAGTACAGGCCATACCGAGCAGAGCCTCGATGATTGAACCGTGGGAGCCACCTCTAGAGTCCTTCGGGAACTAAGTGCTACACGTGTTCCGATATTTCAGTACAGGCCATACCGAGCAGAGACTCGATGATTGAACCGTGGGAGCCACCTCTAGAGTCCTTCGGGAACTAAGTGCTACACGTGTTCCGATATTTCAGTACAGGCCATACCGAGCAGAGACTCGATGATTGAACAGTGGGAGCCACCTCTAGAGTCCTTCGGGAACTAAGTGCTACACGTGTTCCGATGTTAGTATGAGAAATCGTAGGATATTGTGACGATAAGTAAGTGAGTGTGATTCGTGAATTCGACAAATGTCAAAGAATGAAATAGATTTTAATAGCTTATTCTGCTTTTTAACGGACAGAACTAATTAAGAGAGTACATTAAAACATGAAATAAGTTTTAAAGAAATAAGATGATGATTTAACTAATATTCTTTCAAGGAATATACGGATATTAATTATTCTATTTAAAGGCTTTATTTCGTAGAAGCATTATTTTGAAAGGAATATGAAAAAGGTTATAAAAGATTAAAAAGGAAAAGGATTTATTAATTCAAAACAAAAAGAAAAAAATTTTCTCTACAGTTGCTTCTAGGTTCCGTAACAAGTATGGTATTCTAAAATACCTACCTTACTCCATTCGGATCCCTAGCCGACTGTAGTATCTTTCCTACATGCGAGCCTAGAGCCCATAGGAAAAATGAAAAAGATTTTCAGCATATAGGAAGCTGAGTATCAAGTGAGGCATATAATTCTCTTACTGAGCCGTGGTTTTGCTCACCCCTTAATTTTCAACATCTCAGGTTTTGACGAATGTGAGATCAGTGCATTGTGGATCCTGGCTGTACACGAAGGACAGTGTGTCAGACCGACTGATTATTTGAGGTATGATCATTTAATTCTCTGTATTTAGACACGTCAACAGTACTACTTATCTGATTTGTTACGATAGGGGATGTGTATAATATAAACAATATTATGTAAAATTTATTAACAGTCAGTACAAGTGAAGTATCGCAGACAGCCCAACCGGTTAAGTTGTGTATAAGAAGGGTAAAAATGTGGTCACGGGTCGTGACAGATTTAGTGGTATCAGAGCATTGGTTGGCCTGATGTCTGTGGATACTTTGGAAAGAAAAGAGTTAAACATCCTCTGTAGTACTGTGTCGTCTGAATACATAGAGAAAATAAATGATTGTAAATGGGGTAAAATGATTTAAAGGGAGTGAGAAAGTATAAACTGAGAATGTTAAAGAAGAAAATAGGCTCAGAAATTACCGAAAAATTGGTGATTCTTCTAATCTATAAGAAGGCCTGTTCGGTAAGGAACAGAAATGGACTCGGTGAGGGCCCCACCAGTACTTTTCTGTCCGAACCGAACTGAGACCTGAAAGTGATGGTATAAAATAGGGGAATAAAATATCATCATTAAATAGACTTTAAGATCACCGATTGAGGGTAATTTGAAGAGAGAGAAAATTTTTAGCCAAAAATGACCAAAATACCCCTACCCCAAAATTTTACTGGGAGTCAAAATAGATCACCAGAAGTTGGAATTGATCGATTTGACAGAGAAATAATGATATAAAACTGAATTACAAGTAAATTAATCCCATTGTGGATTTTAGTGAACTTCTCTGTCGAAAATCGAATGAGATATAACTTGCTGTTATAAGTATCAGAAAGGATACTATCAACACATAGATGATCAGTTCATTGATTTGAATATATATTGAGGAGATAGAAATAAATGTCGAAATGACGAAAATGCCCCTATATTGGGCAATGTCGGAATAGTGCTAAAACCGAGCTGAATTGGAATCCATTGATAGTAATGGAATTATTAATGGCATAGAAGATGTCATATGAATCTAACGATCCCTATTACTGATTCCACTAACACTTAGATTATGGACGCGAAAGAAAAAAACCCCGAGTGGACTGTGGGCCATAGGGGATAACAGTATGGTTGAGTGAGGCGGCCAGGGCTCCCCCCACGAGTGGACTTTGGGCCATAGTGGTAAATCCTGGGCTTCACAATAAAACAATCCGTGAGGGACTAAGTGCCACGTCTGTGTGACGGGGGCCACCTCTAGAGCTCAGAGCGGACAGCACGGATGAGTGGTGCGGCTCGGGCCCCTCCGGCTTGAGACCGGCAAATCCGAGGCATCACAATAAAACGTGTATAGGCAGACGGCGAACGAGCCGGGGCCTTATATGATGCGATCCAAAGAGTGTAGTGGAATGTCATCAAATGTTTGGCCCGGTTATTGACTGAAAGGGTCGAAAAATTAAGAGTGTATTGAACGGGATCGTTAAATACTGTGAAAAGTGAAATGATTACAAGAATTGACTGATGAGGTGAAAAGTATAGATAATGAAATACATACTGGTGTGATTACTTATGGTTCTGTACGTTTTCATTTCTTTGAGGTATCAAACAGATAATCGTACATAGAACCGACGTATCTTGGAATATGTGCTACAGAATGAGGTACTGTTTACTGTGAATTAGAGGATAATTATAAGAACAGTCAAGTGAAAAAAAAAAAAAAGATGACCGCTAACCTAAGTTCTTCAGGACCCTTGAGACAGAACTGTGATGGGCGACCCAATGATGGGCGACCCGTAGTGGATCATGTGTCGTGAGATATAGGCGAACTATCTCATCGCCGACTCACTAGTAAGGATAAACCTGAGGCGAAAGGATCACCTAGGGGATGCTTGTCGATGGTCGATATGAACGGGCGAGGCCCTTATAAGCATCTCAATGGTAACACGAGTGTAAGGAACTAGGTACGTAAGGGGTGCCAAGGTTCAAACCTCGTGGAGAATATACTCAAGGGAACTAAGCCTGAATTCGGTAAATGGAAATGGTTTTCAAGTGAATAACTGAATTGAAACGAGTAGTTGTAAAATGTGTTGATAAACATTGTACTTGATACAGCTTACTAGAATGAGATTCGTAACGCTGTGAAGTATGACTATGTAATGAAATCAAGGTAGAGTATGTATCAAAATGATTTGAATATGGAATGTCTCTGACTTGAAACTACACTGTGAAGTGATGGGAAACAATGATGAAGGTCCAAGATGATAAAAGAAGTGTGGTTAAAGAAACTGTCGGTTGAGAATCCCAATAAATTCCAAAGTAACATAGATTGAGAAATCAGGTTAATGTTGATTCGATCGTGGATATGAAATTTATTCTTAAGCTTGTATCGAAGAATATAGAAGAAATCCGACAAGCTTAAGAAAATAATTTTTGGAAAATATTACGGATGATGAAATTCACAAGTATCGATGTAAAGAAAGGAAATACAAATGATATGATTTGAGGATGAATTAAATGATGTATTAAAATTTTTGGTTATACACTAAAATTCTTATGAAGAACAAATAAATATTATATGGAAGTGATGCCTTAAATATGATTTAATCGGAGATGTATAAGGAGCTTATAACAGCAATCCTTGTAAAAGGCATAATCAGATGAAAAGTTAAAGAACGATGGTCACTAGATGATAAGAAGGGTACGATTAAAGAAAGTATCAGATTTGATTTCCGATAAAACTTCCAAAGTTATATAAATTAGAGGAATCGATATAACATTGACTCGATTTTGAATATGAAGTTAAATTCTAAGCTTATATCGGAGGATGTAGAAAGAATCCGAAAAGTTGAAAATAATTTTGAAAATTGTGTGGATAATGAAATTCACGTGTAAGGGTCTGAATGACGAAAATACAGATAATGAAAAATTGAGAATAAAGGAGTTATCTGTATAGGTGTAAATGAGAGAAATACAAATGATGTTGAGTTGTTGACAAATCAAAAAGGATATATTAAATTTCTATCATTGATGAAGTTCTGGTGAAGAACAAGTATTAATCTACGTGTAAATAGACACTTTATTGATCTGATTAGAGATACGTGAGGAGTAAATAAGACTAGCTGCTGCATAAAGCGTCCTTAGATAAAAGATTGAAGGTTGGTGTCCATAAGATGATGATTTGAACACGAAGTGAATTTTACGAGTTCCGATTGAAGTTATAAGGGTAATGAGTTGCCTTGTAAAGTAGATAAGCCTAAAGAATGAGGCATCCTTACAAGAGAAAATTGCTAAAATACTGATAGAGTCTAAAGTATAAATGGAACATGAGCAGCATTGTGATATAATCCTTAAACTCTTAAAGGATGTGGAATTGTGCTAAGATTAACAACTAAGAAATTTGGCTAGACAGTATCTCCTCCTGAGATATATGATCTCGAGATGACAGGATTACAGTGAACCTGTCTATGACATAAAGATAATGATTGAGATACGAAAGTAATGAGTCTAGCTAAATACTACTGCCAGTCTATAAAAGAGTGATGAGATTAGCTGCTCTACTAATGTGATGTAATTAAAGAAAGAAGTTAAAGTCGGTAAATGAATAAGTGTAAAGAAAAAGATGGTACGCAAGATTCTAAAAGATCTTAGCTGTATAGTACCATACCAATCGAGAAAATCGACAAAAAGGAATGAGAGTAAAAAAAATATGAAAACGAAAATGAAAGTGAAATAAGGAAATAAATGACATGATGAAAAGGGAAACATCAATATAAAACAGTTCCCGCAGTTAAGACTGAAAGTGAATGGTGTTAGTTATCACATAACTGTGGCAAGATGAAAAATCAAAGCCAGAACTGAGAAGTGAAAGCAATGATACTCCAAGGAGTAAGATAATTGATATGTTTACTGCCAGTAAAATGTTTGTACACATAACCACCTCGAAATGATAGAGATGGTGGAATTATATAGATAATGTGATGCTCAAATGGATAATCCGAGGACTCAATCACAGAATCTAAATTATGAAAAGAGTATATTCTCAGGTATATTCTAAAATTTAAATGATATTGAATATACCATAAGAGTAAGAGATGTAATGACCATACTACATGAAAAGAGACATGGAGGGAAAATGATTGTCTCATGATTTATTTCTGTAAGAGATGATTAACAGTAAAATTTGCAATGATATGTAGCCTTGATGGAATAAGTGTGAAAATGAATATTGTGGACAAAAAAAGAGTCCAAAAGAGAAATGACGATATGGAAGTGATTAAAGACTGATGATCTAAATAGAATCACTTTCTATTATCAGACTTCTAGATTCTCTAGTGCCTTAGTCGAAGTATAAGTGTTAAACGGTGTGAATGTGTATGTACAGTTCCAGTGAGCCTTACATGTGATGGGAGTCTCTGTGTTGCCATATGCTAATGAGAGATAGCAAAAGGCTTTGAGATCCCAAGTGTATTGATAGCACCGCTCCATACTGATATATATTTATATATATGAGCGTGAGATTGTAACCGCTCCATGATATTGAGAGAGCGTGTGCACGAGATGTGAAAGCTACTGGGACACTTACATATAATTGATTGACACGAGTACATGATAGTACCAAATTATGTCGACTCGGCACTAAGTGAGAAGAATGGATGATGAACAGCATAAATCAGCTGTAATATTAAAATATTATGTATGGCTCTTATATGAAAAGAGTAAAAGTGAATAACTTTTGATTTGAGAAATGAACTTACGGGAGTATAGACATATACGATGAAAGACAGCATCTAGTGGTCTAAAGCACTCTTGATGTTGAAAGTGTGCTGGCAGTATTACTTGGAGGATGAACTAGAGGTCAGAAGTCGTAAGTATACGGCATATACCACCTTTGGACTTAAGTTAAATTCGGAGGACCGAATTTCTTAAGGTGGGGAGGATGTGATAACCGTAAATTTTTCCATTTATTGGAAATTAGAAATATTGAAAATAAATATTAGAGAAATTAAATAAGACGAAATAAATATAAATTTGCGAGAAACGGGATATTGGTGAAAATCCTGAGAAATGAGGAAGTGAAGATAAAAATAATAGAGAGAGGAAAAGAATTAAATTGGATAAATTAAAATCCAAATCTAATTAAGAAAAATAAGAAAATAAATGAAATATATTTATATAATTATATATTATTATATAAATGTATTTTTATACCAATACATATGTATTCAAAATATTATATAGTATATTTTAAAATACGTTGTTATATATATAGAAATATATATACTATTTCATAAATTCAAATAATACATATGTATATAAATATAATGTTTTATGTGTATATATAATTATGTAAATACATATAGAAGAAAAGTAAGTATGGTTTTATATTAAAGTTTATATGTATAAATATTTTATTATAGCATTTATATAATTTATATATATAAATGTTACTTAATTTTAAGTATATATATAAATATACACATATATACTAGACATGTATTTTGTAATGTACAATATGTATTTTGTATATAATATATATTGTATAATATTATGTATGAAATAATGTATGTATAACATATAATATATATTATATGTATAAAATATATTGTATAATATATAGTATATAGTAAATACTAAATATAGAAAGAAAATAAAAGACAAAAAAGGAAACTAAACAGAAAAAAAAAAAACAAACAAACAGAATCAGGAAGACCCCGATTCTGCCTTCCCCAGGCGAGATCGCCCCCGTCAGCGGCCGCCGGAGAAGGAAAGGGAGAGAGGAGAAGAGAAAGTCGTCGCCGGCAAAGGAAGAGGAAGCTGATGGCAACGCCGGCGAAGCGAAACGGAGAAGGAATCGACGCGAAACGGCGGAAAACCGAGGAAGAAAACGAAACTAGATCTGGCGGTTGCCGGCGGAATTGGCCGCCGCCATTACAGCCGAAGCATCGGTGGAAGGAGAGGAATGGGATGGAGGCCACCGGTGAGGCCAACGACGGCGGAGGAGGAGAAGTGACCGAAGGTAAACCGAGTGGATCCGCCGCCGTGCCGCCGATCCAGGCCAAGCTGAGACCACCGGCAGCTTCGCCTCGACGCCGGCCAGCTAAGGGACCAACGAGCCGCCGGAGAACCGGCCGCCGGCGAGGAACCGGCGAGGAAAGGCTCTGAACCGGTCTAACCGGGAAAGGAAGAAGAAAAAGAAAAGAAAAAGAAAAGAAAAAGGAAAAAGAAAAAGAAAAAGAAAAAGAAAAAGAAAGGAAAGAAAGAAAAGAAAAAGAGGAAAAAGTAAGAAAAAGAGGAAGAAGGAGAATTTCGGGAATTCGAAAAATTCCCGGAAATTCGACAACCCGGGATTTTACAAATTCGGTAAGAAATTTCCCGAGAATTTAATTTCAGAAAAAATTAAATAAATTATGAAAAATTCTAAAAATTAGAATTTTAATTCCAGAAATTATTTTCAGCAATCGAGATAAGGAATCGGGAGAAATGGAGTGCGGGCGTGATCGATAAGCGAAATTCGCCGACCCGGAAAAAGGTAAGGGATGCATGTGCAGCACTGTAAGGATACTCAGTCTGCATAATTTAATTTGAAATATTTTATGCAATTATTTTATGAAAATTATTATGATGCATGAATTGCTGAAAATAATTTGGGAAGAAGTACTGGCTGAAAGATTTTAAACTGTATTTTTCGTGCAGGAGGTTAGTGAATCGGCAGCCGTTATGCTGCCGAAAATTTTAGAAAAACTTTATAAAATCATATTAAATGATTTATTTCCGAATTTCGATAGTAAATCACGAGACATGAGGAAATTTCTAAATTTCATAAAATATGAATATAATGAGATGGAACTTTAGAATATTCATGTATTCGAGAATGGTGATAATGAAATCACCGAAAATTCTCGAAATAGATAAATTACACGAATTACGAGACGAAAGATGAAGTGAAATATAGTAAATATTTTATGGATATTTTTATCAATATTCACTAAAGGATTATAACCCTTATGGTTTTAAATCATGGAATTATATAATTGTATAAATTCCATAAGGTGTATTTTCCGAAAAAAAAAAATACGGTTTTGAGACTGGTTGGTATTCTTATCAGGCTGATACATGATATGTGACATGTTTAGTCCCGGTCGACACCTGATCCGTGATCCACCGAGGACAATATAGATTATGGTCATAGATTTGACCGGGTTAGTCCTTTACCCTCCAGGGTTTATAGTACGACAAGATTAACGTCTATATTAAAATCCATAAATGATAGGTGACATGTTAAAAAGGGAAATATTTTACATGACATGGAATATGTCAAACGGAAAAGGCCATACCGAGCAGAGACTCGATGATTGAACCGTGGGAGCCACCTCTAGAGTCCTTCGGGAACTAAGTGCTACACGTGTTCCGATGTTTCAGTACAGGCCATACCGAGCAGAGACTCGATGATTGAACCGTGGGAGCCACCTCTAGAGTCCTTCGGGAACTAAGTGCTACACGTGTTCCGATATTTCAGTACAGGCCATACCGAGCAGAGACTCGATGATTGAACCGTGGGAGCCACCTCTAGAGTCCTTCGGGAACTAAGTGCTACACGTGTTCCGATATTTCAGTACAGGCCATACCGAGCAGAGCCTCGATGATTGAACCGTGGGAGCCACCTCTAGAGTCCTTCGGGAACTAAGTGCTACACGTGTTCCGATATTTCAGTACAGGCCATACCGAGCAGAGCCTCGATGATTGAACCGTGGGAGCCACCTCTAGAGTCCTTCGGGAACTAAGTGCTACACGTGTTCCGATATTTCAGTACAGGCCATACCGAGCAGAGACTCGATGATTGAACCGTGGGAGCCACCTCTAGAGTCCTTCGGGAACTAAGTGCTACACGTGTTCCGATATTTCAGTACAGGCCATACCGAGCAGAGACTCGATGATTGAACAGTGGGAGCCACCTCTAGAGTCCTTCGGGAACTAAGTGCTACACGTGTTCCGATGTTAGTATGAGAAATCGTAGGATATTGTGACGATAAGTAAGTGAGTGTGATTCGTGAATTCGACAAATGTCAAAGAATGAAATAGATTTTAATAGCTTATTCTGCTTTTTAACGGACAGAACTAATTAAGAGAGTACATTAAAACATGAAATAAGTTTTAAAGAAATAAGATGATGATTTAACTAATATTCTTTCAAGGAATATACGGATATTAATTATTCTATTTAAAGGCTTTATTTCGTAGAAGCATTATTTTGAAAGGAATATGAAAAAGGTTATAAAAGATTAAAAAGGAAAAGGATTTATTAATTCAAAACAAAAAGAAAAAAATTTTCTCTACAGTTGCTTCTAGGTTCCGTAACAAGTATGGTATTCTAAAATACCTACCTTACTCCATTCGGATCCCTAGCCGACTGTAGTATCTTTCCTACATGCGAGCCTAGAGCCCATAGGAAAAATGAAAAAGATTTTCAGCATATAGGAAGCTGAGTATCAAGTGAGGCATATAATTCTCTTACTGAGCCGTGGTTTTGCTCACCCCTTAATTTTCAACATCTCAGGTTTTGACGAATGTGAGATCAGTGCATTGTGGATCCTGGCTGTACACGAAGGACAGTGTGTCAGACCGACTGATTATTTGAGGTATGATCATTTAATTCTCTGTATTTAGACACGTCAACAGTACTACTTATCTGATTTGTTACGATAGGGGATGTGTATAATATAAACAATATTATGTAAAATTTATTAACAGTCAGTACAAGTGAAGTATCGCAGACAGCCCAACCGGTTAAGTTGTGTATAAGAAGGGTAAAAATGTGGTCACGGGTCGTGACATAAATAGTACATATGTATTAAATATAACATTGTATGTATATATAAGTATATACATATTTGAGAAATGTAAATATTAATTTACATTAAAGTTTAAAAATATATATTGTAAATACAATATATGTTATATTATAACATATATATAAATATATATATATGTAAAGGTTATTTAATTTTAAAGTATATAAATATGCATATATATATATATATATATATATACTAGATATATATTTTGTAATATACAATATATATATCTTTATATATAATATATATTGTACTATACTATATATAAAATAATATATGTATAATATATAGTATAAGTATAAAATATATATATGTTATTATATTATGTTTATATATATTATATAAATATAATATAGTATATTATATACAAAAAAATAAGGAAAACAGAAAAACAAAATAAAAGAGGAAAGGAAAAATCGGGAAGAATCCCGATTTGCTCCCAAGTGAGCCGACCACCTTCGGCCGGCCAAGAGAGGAGGAGGGAGAGAGAAAGATGGCGCCGGTGAGGAGAGGAGAAGAAGCTAGTGATCGAAAGAGAAAAAGAAATGGTGGGAAGAGGAAAAATCGAGAGAAAACCGAGAAGGAAAAACCGAAGGAAAGGAGAAGAGAAATCGATGATGCCGGCTGGTCCAGGCACCGCCACCCCATCGTCGACCTCGGCGGTGGTGAGAGGAAGGTAAAGGAGTCGCCAGTGGTGAAGGAAAACGGCGGAGGAAGGGAGAATGAAGGAGGAGAAAAGCCGAGCCTTCCGTCACCAGATCCGCCACCATGCCACTGAACATGGGATAATGGAGGCCACCGGTAGGTTTGCCTTGACGTCAGCCAGCTGAGGGGCCACTGAACTGTCAGAGAACCGGCCACCGGAGGAGAACCGCCGACAAGGGGAAGTTGACTGGTCTGAACCGGTCTAACTGGAAAAGAAAGGAAAAAAAGGAAGAAAAGAAAAGAAAAGAAAGAAAAGAAAAGGAAAGAAAAAGAGAAAAAGAAAGAAAGAAGAAAAAGAAGAAAGAAAGAGAAAAGAAATTCCGAGAATTCAAAAATTCAAAAATTACGGGAATCGGTAAGAAATCCCGGAAAGTGTTGATAAGAATTATTTAAATAATTTATTTATTTAAATAAATTGAGAAAAATTCTAAAATTTAGAATTTGGTTTCCAGAATCGTTCTCGGTGAATGAGACGATGGAACCGGGAGAGGTGAACACGGGTGCAACGAAATGAGGCAGTCACTGACCCGGGACAGGTAAGGGAGACATGTGCAGCTTGTATGGATATTCGGCACATATGTTTTAAATTATGCATTTAATTTTTATAAATGCTATTAATAATGATTGGTTGGAAAAATTGTGGTGATTTATTTGTTGAGATTTAAATTGTATTTTTCGTGCACGAGACTAGCCAATCAACAGCCGTTATAGTGCTTAAAATTATTGGAAAAATTACTGAAAAACATAAGAAATGATTTTTCATCACGAGAAATGATTTTCAACACGAAAATCGAGAAATCGATTAGTTTTCATAAAACATAAATATATTGATAATTAATTTTAAAATATTCATGTTTTTGAGAATGGTGAAAAAGGAAATCACCGAAATTTATC
This sequence comes from Heritiera littoralis, assembly GCA_031772115.1. Lineage (NCBI taxonomy): Eukaryota > Viridiplantae > Streptophyta > Magnoliopsida > Malvales > Malvaceae > Heritiera > Heritiera littoralis. The sequence continues at coordinate 7,542,283 of JAPDPK010000007.1, read as the reverse complement.
CCGATAGGTGATATTTTCAAGTGAAACGAGATGAAAAATGAGAAAAAGATCAAAGTGAATATTTTAATAATATTTCTTCAAATATTCACTTGATTTCATAAATAACTTTTATGATTTTAATTATGAAAATAATTATTTATAGAAATCCCATAAAGGTTAATTAAAGATGAAAAATAGTATTTTGAGACTAGAAGGTCTCTACACATGTTTATAGAGGAAAACATGGTGACGGGATTATTGAATTTGGAAAATAAATATTTTATTTTTCCATAAATCATAAAAATAATTGATTTGAATTCTGATAACTTTGAAAACCCTGTTTTGGATAGAAAGCACGGAAAAGCGTGCGTACATGTTTTACGGTGAAAAAGAAACAGTCATGAGATTTATTTTACAGTGTGATTATTTTATAAACTGTTTTCACCGTATAGAAAATGTGATTTATACTGTTCTATAATATTCAGAACATTTTCGGAAGTGATTACTTCAGTATGAATATTTTATAAATTGTTATTCATAAGATGAAAATATTTTCCTTATGAATATTTATGGATTGATTGAACTTATATTCAATGAAATTGATTTCATAAATGGGGTTTATATCACGTGTTTACTGTTTTGAGATTGTTAGGCACCATATCATGCTCATGTGTCACATGTTATTGCTGATAGATACTGATCTTATTATCAGCGTCCCAATGGACACCTGATTAGTGCACACTGTGGACCACATAGACTATGGCCATAGATCTCATGTATTTCCCCTATTTGAGATGATATTATAGCATGATATATTTAGGGTGTTGCCTAGTCTCCATGATACTGTACCGATGATTGTAGTTTTCATTGAACTTTTGCTGGTACTAAATTATCTACACCTACTGAGCTTTTGATATATTACGTGTTGAACTAAATATTATACGGTGTTTTACAAGTGTGGAAATGAGTATTTGTGAAAGGAATATTAATTCCTTATTTATTTACTTAAGTGTTTTATCACGTGAATATTTAATGTTTTATTGGGATTTGAATATCAAAAGAAAACGATTACTCTCTACAGTTGCTTCTAGGTTCCAGGACAAGGCGGGTATTCTAAAATACCTGCCTTACTCCATCCGGATACCTAGCCGACTGTAGTATCCTTCCTATATGTGAGCCTAGAGCCGCTAGGAAGATTTAAAGAAAGTGAAAAATTATTTTTAGCATATAGGTAGCTGAATATCAAGTGTTGCATATAACTCTCTTACTGAGCCGTGGTTTGCTCACTCCCCAATTTTAACATTTCAGATTTTCGGTGACTGTGAGATCTGAAATCTGAGGATTTCGAGCTGCGCATTTGGAGACATTGCGATAGCTTGATGTATAATATTAGGTATGATCATTTATTTCCTATATTTAGACTTACTTTCAGTACTACTTTCTTAAGAATTAAGATAGGGGATGTAATTGATATTACTAATTTTATAGTTAATAGTTAAATGAATATCAAAAGTAAAATATCACAGACAGCCCAACCGTATAAAATGTATAGAATTATGTGAAAAATGTGGTCACGGGATGTGACAGAAGTGGTGAGGGATGAGCGAGAATGACATGAGAGAGCATAAGCTAGGGGATTATGATGCTTTGCCAGTTTGGTGGGATTTTTCCCACCAAACACGATTTTAAGCTCATTTTCTTTTTTTTTTCTTTTCTTTTTTTTTACACACACATCTATACTATATAATAATTTTGTCTCCACCTCTCCCATAGTGTGACACTTGTCCATTTATTTTTTTTATCCCTCAACAAATTTTTTTTTTACTTAGGTCCTTTTATTTTTTTTTAAACAATTTTTTTAGTTAAATTTTTAACACGTTTTTTTACGTGGCTCTTTAACTCTTTTTAATCCAGTTATCTATTATTGTTTTATGGTATTGCTTTATATTTTTATTTATTTGCTTCTTCTACTTGCATATATGTTGCTTTTGAATGAAAATTATTATATGAAAGGGTTTTTTTACCTCTAACTTTTTCAGAAAAAAATACTTTTACTTTGCATATTGTACTTTAGAGTAAATATAAATAGTTTAATTGGTTATTCTTAAAATAAAAATGCTTACAAATGGGTTTAAAACCTTACACTTGATTAATAATATGAACAAAGTATTCTTAGCTAATTTTTCTTACTTCTTTGTTAAATTATCTGAACCACTATGTCGTATGTATATTTTGGTGCTTTTACTTTTTATTGTTGTTGCATCATTATCTTAATTTGTTTGTTTTTAGAATATATTATCTGTTTGTCATATTATTTAAATTAAGTATTGTGTATTTTTTTAATCCAAGCTAATCCAAATTTCTCAAAAAATTATTTTTGGACATTTTATTTGATTTATAAACTCTATCCTTAGTAAACATGTTTTTCTTTTGTACTAAACAATATGAAGAAAATAAATATTTTTATGACCAACAACTTTTTTCTAATAGTCAATTTTACTCATTTTAAAAATTGCAAAATAAAAACAAACCCGCAGCATTGTGTGGGTTTGTATCTAGCTATATACTAATTTTGTCTCTTGGACTCTTCTCTCATTCAGCCACATCATCTATTTGTTGTTTTTTTATGTTTAATTTTCTCACTTTTTGTTGCACTGGTGTTACTGCTTTAAAAGCTTTTCACGTCACTTTTTGTTGCAATGGTGTTATTACTTTAAAAGCCTTTCACGTCAGCCTATCACTGTTATTGTTTACCTTCCACCAAAAAAACAGTTCCCGCAATGTAATACGAGGATAATTCTACTATATATAAATATATATATATACATCATTATTTTATTTATATATATTATTTCTAATTGTGTTATATATACACACAGGTATATATTTGTTTGTTATATATGTATTTTATATCTTTAATATATATTTTTACTTTTTATATCTTTAAGATATATATATATACATAATACATATATTTATATTTATTTATTCTCTTATTGATTTGATTTGATTTTATATATATATATATATACACACACACACACACACACACACTTTGCTTTAATACATATATTTTTATTTCTTCATTTTGAATTTAATTAAATTCCTAAAATTTTATCATCACTTAATCAAGAAATTTCTTATAACTCTTAAATCAACTTATACACATCTAAGACCAATCAATTTACTAGCGAAAGTCGAAAAAAAAAATTGCAATTGTCACATAAATGCACTAACTCCACTTTTTAATTTCAGTACTTAATATAATACAAAATTTCAGAACACTCTTAACGTTTAATTTATTTAATTTTTTTTGTTTATATACAAACTTAGTACAAAAAATTCGCAGTCTTCACACAATGAGAAAGGTATTTCTCCTTTGAACCTTTTACTTTTATTTCATAAATTAATTTTTAATATTTTATTTTATTAAATTATTTTTTTCCTAAAAATTTATATTATTTATTTTTGTTAGTTATTTCACTTTTTCATATCTAGTATTTTTTTTATTTTGTTATTTTTATTTTAGCATTTTCAATTTATATCCTAAATAAAATTATTGTTATATAACGAAAAAAGATACCATTTGAACTAAACAATATTTTTAGTATTAATTTAATAATTTTTTAATATTACAATTACTTTATTAATTTTTTAAATGTAAAATAAATATATTTTATAATTTTTTATATATAAATTTTAATTTAACGATTATATCACTGTTACATTGTCCAATTTCATCGAAACTATTTTCACTTCAATTCCCCCCCAAGAAATTCTATTTGTACTATGTTTTTTACTCTTTATACCCCATCACAAAAAAAAAAACTAAATTTACTCCTAGCATTTACCATTTTAACCCTATCCAAGCCATCCATCTCCGACTTCACTGCTCCTCATCTCCGATTCAGGTATGAAACTGAGTCTACTTATGAGACCGAACGGATCTCGGGCAACACTAATGGTTTCCAGTAGCTACGGCTCCATGGTCTTATGGCTCTCTAGCCTTATGCAGGGCGTCTTGCACGAGCACCTTGGCCTCGTGCAAAGCATCCTACGCGAGACTGCTTACCTTGTGCAAGGCATCATGTGAAGCCTGGCTTGACCAAATGAAGGAAATAAAAAAAATAAATGAAGATTGTATTTGTTGGAAGCTTCACCTATTATTCTGCCTTGTAAAGTTAATTCCTTTGATGGATATCTTCTCTTTTTGGGAGAAGATGAGAACTTTTTAGTTTTTTCCAGTTTCTTTTCTCAATTGGGTTTCTTTGGATTTGTTTGAAGCACGAGATTTTTTGCTCAAATTCTTTACCATAGTAATCATATTCTGCAATTTATGTAATGGTTAAGGTGTTTATTTGTAGACAAATGCTCAAAACTGTCACATGTTTGGAGTAACAGAGAATGGTTTTGTCTGAAGAGGAGTAACGGACAAGAAGTTGATGAAGAGGCAAAGGAGGGGATATTTGTCTTTTTATATAAGGATTTTTTTTTGTCTTCTAAATATATGAAGTGAAAAGAGTAAAAATGGTGGGGGAATTCTAAATATACCACAAATTTTACTCTTTACACTACACCCAAACAGAAAAACTAAATCTACCCCCACATAATTAGCCCTTCCCAATAACTCCCAAATTCATCCGCCCTTCCTCTCTCACCCAACCTTTCTTCTATCCCCAAATTCTCTTCTTCGAACCTGGCTCCAACTACTCTCAATTCAGGTACTCTCCCCATTTCAAGCCTACATTCTAAGGAAGCACATCGGCCTCGCGCAAGGCGAGGTAGCAACCTCGCAACAGGCTCTTGTAGGCGAGCTCCCGGGACGGCAAAAATTGTGCAAGGTCGAGGCCCGTGCAAGCTCTCTTGCACAAGGTCGCAGGACCAGCGCAAGCTCGCTTGCGTGAAGGGGTAGGCCCCGCGCAAGCCAGCTTGCTCGAGGGCACAGTGTAGTGCAAGCTTGTGCGGGGCCTGCCCCTTGTGCTGTGCTTGATGTACTTGGTCCTCCTTACAAAGAAGATCTAGTTAGAAAGTGCACTTATTACATTGACTATCCATATTCCACCTTCGGTAAGTTAATCTTTTGTTACTAATATATATACTTTTCTTGTTGCGCCTTTTTTTTTTTGCATGCTATCATGTAACATAAAAACCCCATGACCCATGTCATCATATGTGAGGACAACCTTCTGTACAGTTGTGATTGCTAAAAAACCAGTCTACTTATTCTGCGGGAAATGGAGCTCAGATAAGCAATGGCAAAGAAGACGGCTATGCATGGCTTGCAAATATTGAAATACCAGATGATCTATATATGCGTCCTGGAGTATACGTTGGCCCAGCTATTCAGGTTTAGCTTTCAATATAGCTCTTTGGCAGTGATTGGTAGATAATAGCATGTTTGCTCAGTCCTTCGGCTGGATCCATGGAAGCTCGAGAATATGCTCATGGCCTTACCACAAACGAATGAGAATGCTGATTCAATGAAATTTAGAGATGGCTTTAATCTTTGATGAATACATGTAACTGAAACCAAAAAGTGTGACAAAAAAATTGTACAATCTGAAGTTTTCAGTAGGTTGTATCATTAGTGATCTACATATTCACTAGTTTTCGCGGTGTTCCTCATAAAAGTGATAGGCTTCCTTTGGTTGCACTCCTTTTGCCCTTGACTGCAATGGATTTGACTTTGGCAATGGAACTCACCAACGCAGTAAGAGATGATAATCTAATGTGACCAAAACGCATCGTGCAAATCTAGGGTTATATTTCTGATAAGCTTCATAACTCTGCAAGTACAGCAGTGAATAAACCTCAACCTCTGCTATCTGCTGAACTGTGCTTTGCATTTAGAGCTTTGCCAGAGCTACAAAAACTGACCATATCTTTCAGAAAACAAGATAAAGACTTCAAACAGAAGTATGTTTTCATTGAGTAGTCTGGTAAGAGAATAATCTCATTACAAGGCTCAGCAATATAACGGACAATCGGGGAACGATTCAGAGAATCACACATTTAATCAAGCCCCTGTTACACTCATAAGCCTAAAGCAAAAGTTTGATTATTCAGATCCCAGAAATTGATATTGAAAACAAATGATTATCCTAGTTGATCAAACTATGGTTTTTTTTCTTGAGAAGATTTCCTATAAGTTGCCTCAGTTCGCTACAGCTCGTAAATGCATAAACTTTTCCAGTGAACTTCTCTAAGGAGATCTGAAAGCTTCACCATCATAGCAAACATTCCCGAGTTCCTCTTCAATCCGAAGAAGCTGCAACCAAATTGGGAGAAAGTGAGATGAACTAACAGACAATCATGAAAAGAGTAATAAACTGATTAACATCCGAAATATCAAGAAAGAAGAAAGAAGGCCATCTCTCTGTGTTAAAGTGCTTCTGATAGCAAATTTTTAAAGTCCAAACCATCTATTTTCTTAGGCCAAATGTAGCTAGATTACCTGATTGTATTTGGCCAACCTCTCACTTCTATGAGGAGCTCCAGTCTTGATCTGTACAATAGAAAAAATAATCCTCACCTTCTAGCATAAAAAAAAATTGAATTGCTGATAAAATACTATTAGAGATTAAGGATTTTAAATGATGTACCTGGCCGTTAGCCAGCTTGCGCGAGATGCACATGTTGGATTATGCCCTTAGAACCATTCATTAGATGATTGACTCTGGCATTATTTATGTATCATGACATTTTATTTATTATAGTTCATTATTATATTTGTTTTATAACTGCGTAATGTAATCTTATATGATAATGTCCTTAGAATAGTAATAACACACTATTCTTAAAATATCCCTAGTCAAGTATTATTGTGAACAAGGATAACAATGATACGATAAGACTAGTATGTGGTTGACTGATGACCATTGTCATGGATATAGGATATCAAGTCATCACATAGGTACATGTTAGAGAACTATGTACTGGATCGACCCTCCATGAGAACGCTACATGGATTGTTATATGAGTGTCATAAGCAATTCTCATAGTGATGATGGTGTATGTGATCCTTTGACTTGAGATCATCAGAGATCCCAACATAGAGAATTGCATACTTTAATGCTGCTAGATGTCATTCGTAACAGGATGGACTATAAAGGTAGTAATTGGGTATGCCTTGATCTATGTAGAGGGATGTTGAGTGATCAAGATAGAATTTATCCCTCTTATATAACAAGAGTGATGTCTTGGGCCCTTTGATAGAGTGAGACTAAGAAATGCATGGCCGTGCTCGAATAAGTCAATATGAGATATTGATTTTATTTGTTTAATTAGTCTACTCAGGAATCAAGAAACGCTGATTAGACTATACAAGTGTGACACATTCCATGACTTGTGTCTAATCAAGACATCAAAGGATAAAGGGATTAGACTACACGGTAACATCTATCACGAGTAAGGTTATGTCGAGTCATTGACATTCTCGTTACATGGGTAGCAATGATGTGTTGCTAGATACCGCTCATTGCCTGTGACAATTTTGTCATTGCCATTGTTTTGAGAACCTATTGGGTCGCACACTTAGAACGGATAAATGAGGAGCTTAATTAATCCTATTCTGAATTGGATTAAGGATATATCTAATCCTATTCTGAATTGGATTAAGGATATAGCTAATCCTATTCTAAGTAGGATTAGAGTTCTGTTTGGCAGTAAATTTTAGGGTAAAATTTACTGCCTATAAAAGGATGTTTTTTCTAAAACATAGCCGCACAATTACAAAACAGAAAAGGTATTCTTTTAATCGAAGCTAGCAAATCGATTATTAGAATCAAAAAACGCTCTTTAAGGCTTCTGATCGTGAGACGTTCAAGAGTCGTGAGATCCGTTCGTGTGGATACCATAGAGGCAGGAACGAAAAGTTGCTGCTTGTGATTCGACCAAAGACAGAAAAATCAGAGAAAACGTTAGGTAAAATCTCGAAACCCTAATTAGGCAACCCTTCGAATCGATCCTGGTGGAGGCCGAATGATTTAAATTCCGCTGTGTGTTTGTTTCGGTTTCCTTCAGCACATGCACTCGCAAGCTAGCTTGCGCACAGTGGCCATCCGCCTGCAAGCTTGCTTGTGCGAAGACAAGCATTTTGCGCAAGTTTGCTTGCGCTGGATGCTAATTTTTACGCAAATTTAGTTGCGCAAAAGCAAAACCGAGAAAAAAAATCACAAAACCTTACCTTTTCTTCTTCTCTTTCAGTTTCTTCACTTTTATACTCTTTATAGTTATCATTATAGCTACTCTTACTTATATTTTTAATTTTTTGAAAAAAAATAGAATTTAATGCTTGAAGAAGAAAAATGAGAAATGTAGAACTGAAAAGCAAAGAAGAGAAGGGAGGGAAAAAAGTGAGGGAAAATGTAAATTATTGGATATTAATATCATTTTACATAGGGATATTTTTGTCTTTTAATTAGTTGTAGTAAAAAGAGTAAAAATTGTAGTATATTTAGAATTTTCCAAAATGGTGGTAACCCTACGTTTGGATTAAGAGTGGAGAAGGGAAAGGAAAGGAAAACAAAGTAAAACAAAGGAAAGTTGTAAACATTTCCTTTATTTGAGAAGATTTTTTAGCTAGGGAAAGAAAAGAGAGGGGGAGTGAGCACCCCTTGCTTTCCCTTAACTTATTCAGTTTTTTTAAAACCCCAATTTGGGGTAAATGGGAAGAAAAGGAAACTTGAAAAAAATTATAATATGTAAAATATCAAATTTGACCTTATTATCTTATAAAATTAAAACAAAAAGGGTTAAAATTAAAAAAAAGGCATTACAATGAATCATTTCCTTTCCTTTCTATTGTTTAACCAAACAAGAGTTGTTAGGATTACTTTTCTTTTCTTTCCTTTATTAATTTTAGCTATCCAAATAAAAAGTACATGTATCTTTTTCTTTCCTCTAATTTAATAAAATTTAAAAATTATTTAAATATGTTAATAATGGCTTAACAAGTTAACTGGTAAACCAAAATTTAATTAAAAAGATTTAAATTACATTTTTATCCTTTAAAAGGTAAGAAAATATTTATATTTACATCTTTAACTATTAATCAAAATTAAATTACGATATTACCCATTAATATTAAAAAAATACAATGTAATTGCCCAGAAAAGTTTGGGAAGTCGACTACTCGTCTATAGAAGTCGATTTCCCCAGTTATTTTACTCTACAGATTGATTCTAGCATATTGGCAATCGACTGCTTATAAAAGGAAGTCGACTGCCATATTTAATAAGAGATTTATTTTACTGTTAATTATCATTTATTTGAACTCTTAGTATTTTTATAATTATTTACTTAAAATTTATCCTAAGTTACATTAATTTTTCTGCTAATTATTATAGATTTTATTAATATAATAAAATTTAAGATGTCATATATTTTATGATAAATGTTATAAATTTTATGATCAATTAGATAAATTTTACGATATATTACGATGAATGTAATAAATTTTACGATAAATCTAATAAATTTTACGTGAATCACATGAATTTACGATGAATTTAATAAATTTTACGATGAATTTTATTTAATTTATGACGAATCTTGTAAAATTTACGATGAATTTCATTGAATTTACGATGAATATCATAAAATTTACGATTAATATCATAAAATTTACAATGAATATAATAAATTTTTAGGGATTTTGGTGTAAATGGAAGAAATTTGGATTTAGAATAGGATTATGTTGATGAGAATATGTTTGGGATTTGCAAGATTGAATTAGAGAGAAAGATGAATGAGGAGGAGTGTCTAAGAGAGAATGCTTGGTTTAGGGATTTTCTGCATAAAAAATCTTGTATAAAGTCCAAATTTTCATAGGGAGTCGATTTCCCGAGAAAGGAAGTCGACTCCCCATCTGAATTCTGTTTCTAGAATGCTTCTGGCGATGCAGCAGTCGACTGCTACTAATTAGCAGTTAACTGCTTCATCGCCAGAAGCATTCTGGAAACAGAATGCACATGGGGAGTCGACTTCCTTTCTCGGGAAGTCAACTCCCCATGAAATTTTTTTTTTTAAATTGTTATTATATATTTTTTTATTTATTAATATTGTTATGATTTTTTTATTGTTATATTATTATTAATAAATATTTATTATTTTTTTGGTTGAAATTATTAATATTATGATGAATCTTATAATTTTTGTGATTATCCTTTTTAAAATTACGAACAATCTACTTAAATTAACTATGAATCCCATTATTTTTACAATTATCCTTATTTAATTTACAAACAATATATCCAAATTTACGATAAATCTCATCATTTTTACGATTATCCTTTTTAAATTTACGAACAATCTACCGAAATTTACGATGAATCTCATCATTTTTATGATTATCCTTATTAAATTTACGATGAATCTTATCATTTTTACGATTAGCCTTATTAAATTTACGAACAATCTACTGAAATTTACGATGAATCTCATAATTTTTATGATTATCCTTATTAAATTTACGAACAATCTACTTAAATTTATGACAAATCTCATCATTTTTATGATGAACATTATTAAAGCTACGAACATCTTCTATTAATTTATGATGATCCTTAGCTAAATTTACATCTAATTTATTTAGTTTTATGATAATTCTAATCTAATTTACGTTTGTGATGTGAGAATTACATTTAAAATACATGGAATGTCGAATTTTCAATAATAAAAGTCGACTTAACATAAATTGAATAAGAACAACGGGTTTAAAAAAATTAGGAAATCGACTGCCCAAGAAAGGTAGTCGACTGCCCAGATGCATTCTGGAAACAGAATGCATCTGGTAACGAACCAGTCAACTGCTAATTATTAGCAGTCGACTGCTTCGTTACCAGATGCATTCTGTTTCCAGAATGCGTCTGGGCAGTCGACTATCTTTCTCGGGAAGTCGACTCCCAGTATGAAACTTTTTTTTTATTTTGTTATTATATATATTTTTTTATTTATTAATGTTGTTCTGATATTTTTTATTATTATATTATTATTAATAAGTATTTATTATTTTTTTTGTTGTATTTATCATTATTATTATTACGATAAATCCAATCATTTTTACGATAAATATAATTAAATTTACAATGAATGTCAAAATTTTTACGATTATCTTTATTGAATTTACGAAAAATCTGCCCAAATTTACGATTATCCTTTTTAAATTTATGAATAATCTACTCAAATTTACGATGACCCTTTTTCAATTTATGATAATCTTTTATTAATTTCTGATGATCCTTGACAAATTTACGTTTAATCTATTTACTTTCACGATGAATACAATCCAATTTACACAAGTGATGTGAAAATTATGTTCAAAATACATAGGAAGTCGAATTCTTAATAATAAAAGTCGACATTCTATAAATAAATTAAGAATAGCATGCTTAAAAAATTTGGGAATTCGACTGCTCGAAAATATCAATCGACTTCCCATATGCATTCTGGAAACAGAATGCTTCTGGCTATTTAGCAGTCGACTGCCTTACGCATTCTAACGTTCTGCGATAAATTTTCTCTTAGGAAGTCGACTGCTTTAATTGAGCAGTTGACTTCGCCGATAAATTTTTTTATCGAAACACTTATAAAACCAGGCAGTCAACTACCTGAAAACATGTCAAGAATTAAAAATCTTACTAGTAAAAAATATAATGATTCCTTGGTCGCTTGGGAGGACTTTCTTTGTAAATCATTGGTTCTTTGCACTTTTCATCGCAATTTCCATCTTTTATGCAATTCTCTTCCACAAACTTACCCATTGTTAAAAATATAAGAGGGGAATGAATAAGAATAACTATTTGATTGAGGTTAGGCTTAAAGTTTAGTATTTATAAAATATTGAGACAGTTACAAACTGGATTAAAGGTGAAACAGACAAAAATTGGAATAAAGGGGTTTATGATTTGGGAATTAGGGTTTATGATTTAGGAATTAGGGTTTAAAAATAATAAAAAGGTTTATATAAGAAGAAGAATAGTACTACAATTATAATAAGGGTATATTAGTAATATAATAGTATAATTTTAATAATATTTAGTAACTAATGTTAATTTTAATAATTGGTTTAGCAGGAGGTTAAAGAGTTTTTTAATTTTTAAAATTTCATTAACGGTTTATATTAGATTTAATTAATCCAATGATTCTATTTCGATGACCTTAAAATAAGGTCAACTTTTGTGACATTACTGTAAAATTTACCTAACCTTTCTATTCATTTTTTTTATTAATATTTATCCAAACATAGTGATATAAAGCCTACCTAATTCTTTTACTCTCTCTACTCGCTCTTTTCTTCTCTTATTTTAGCTCTCATTTTGCTTCTCTACTCGTTCTTTGCTCTCGCGCCGTCGAAATCGATCGACCCATTGATCAAAGTTGATATTTCTGGCACTTGTTTGGTTCGGTTTTCGGTATGTTTCCCTCAACCGTAAATAACTTTCACTGTCTCCATGTGTTTGAATCTTCTGGTTCCTTTCATTTGGTGAATTGCGGTTTGGATTGGATGGTTCTGCCAAGGGTTTTGTTATTAATGAACTTCTGGTTAGATTATAAGAATAATCGTAGTTTCTTTTTTCCTGAAGTACTATGCAAAATTTCGTGTTTAAGTTACAGAATTGTCAGTTTAAATTGGATCTGACTCTCGTTAGGGCTTTTTTAATGCCTTATCCAAAATTGAATTCCTTTCTTTGGTTATATTGTTAGCTGTTTTCGTCACAAAGTTTTGGTCTTTGTTGGTCAACGTGGTCCTAAGATTTTGAGATTTCCAGTGGAAAAGAAAATAGTAATTGGCTTTGTAGTATTTTTTGGGTTTTCGCACTTTATTTGATTTCTGGTTTGGGCTATTGATTTCTTCCTAATTCTCTTTGTTTTAATGGACATGAAGAAACCCCTATTGCACTTGGTTAGCTTTAGCTTTTTTTTTTTTTGAAGTTCTTAGTTTTACCTTTAGCTTAGGTTAATGTATCAAGACAGAGTTGTCCTAAACACCATATCTTGATATAGCTCTTTGCCCAAGAAGTCAAAGCCATCTGAAGAGAACGTTGTGAAGATGCCTTTGAATGCAAGAGCAGCATAGTTAATTACTGTCTCTGTTATTTGTAAAAACAAAAAAGCTTATTGACAAATTAATTAACATGTAACATGGGGTTTTAATGGATGAATAAGCCAGCAGGCAGATGAAAAGTCCATGGGGTTGACTTATCATTATCTAGTTTTAGGTGATGGGCCAATGTGCTGAATTCCAATGAAGAAAATGAAGCATATAAACTGAGGATGTGACAGTAAATTCCACAAAAAAGATATTTGAAGAGTTCATGGGCAGTTGTTATAGCAAGAGTTGGATAAAAAGGGAAAACACACTTGCTCTCTGTTAAGTCATGACTCACTCTTCACCAAAGTACCTGCATTTGCCACATCATTGGAAATGAATTGATGTGGTAATGCAAAAGCTTCAAAACTTTATTTATGTTTTCAAGTCCACTCTTTATTAGTAGCTTTTGTCATCAGCATGTGATTTTTCTTGTTGAAAACACAAGGCAACACACACACTCACACACAAAAAGCTGCAAATTAGATAGTTGGAAAAAAGAGCAATGACCAACTTGGATTGTCATCATTAATATACGTGCTGATGGTTGTCCTTGGGTTTCATTCAGTCATTTCAATATTATGAAACAAGGAAATCGTGTATCTTTTTTGCTTGCTCTCTATTTTTTTCGGGTTTTCTAGGATTTTCAGTTTACTGATGTTCTTTTTATGATTTATCCTACAGAGAAGTAGGATTATTTTAATATTTTGATGCATTTTGTAGATTGTACTTGTAACTTGAGAGCTGGTTTCCTTTTTTTTGTGAACTTTCCATATTTTATAGAATAGCTACGTTGCGCATATATGACAATTTTCAATTCTGGGTTAGATTTGGAGATGTAGATGCTTATAGGTTATTTCCAAGATGTGTTAGATTTCATTCATAGATGTCATCTTCAATTTTTTATTTAGCAATGCTTTATTACCGTATTCTACCTTTTTGCTTTCCTAAATCTTTCCAAATATCAGTTAATTCTATTAAACTGCCCTGTTTATTTTCCAGTTTCTTCAACATGTATTTGGAGAGAGGCTTCTCAGTCCTCATCAGTCATCAAATCATCCGTTGCCTATACCCTCTTTTCTCTTTAACTTATTTACTCTCTTTCTCCTTCTGCTGCTCATTATTGCCCTCAAGAAGAAGATGAAAAAGAGTAAAAGAAGCTGTTTTGTCCTTTAAAACCCCAAACAAAGAACTTTCGTAAACAACGGTCTCTTCTCCACTTCCAGCCTCTGTCTGTTGGCTTCAGCCTTGCTAATTTTTCAAATCTGTGTATTTTTCCTATCCTTTCCTTGCTTCTTTTCTCTCTTTACTTGTTTTCAACTGAAATGTAGAATGGAACGAGGGAGGTTTCATAGCTAATTATTGATCCAACACCACCACCAACACAACACCGTATCATTTTGCTCATCTTGTGTTTTTCTTTGTTGGGCTTTTTGGAAATTGATCAATCAAATCACTAATAAGTAAAATTATTAACTTTTTGATTTGCAGAGGATAAAGCAAGGATGCCCCACAGAACACGTCCTATGACAGCGCTGTTAGTGTTCACTGGCCTCAATGCTGTCCTGGTCTCAACCATTACTCCTGTTTATGATTTTGTCTGTTTCCTTCCTTACTGGGAAAGACAGGTATGTTTCTGCTTCCTTGCATATTTGTTTTATTGTTGTAATATATTTCTGGCTGCTGACTACTTTGAGATGAAATGGTCCTATCTCTATGTAAACTTATGGTATGGGAGTAGGAATTTCAAGTTTGAAGTTATTTATTTGGCCGTTCATGTATTTGGACTTTCTTGTTCTGAAGGGTACAAATGAAATGATTGCTTGAATGGCAGTGGTATTTGTTGCAACCAGAAATCAAATGGGTAAAAGTTGGTTCTTTTGTCCTATGATGAAGTTGGATTTTGTCTTCCACTTGCTTGCTGCTATTGTTCTTGTGACTGTTAGCACAATCCTGATGAGATAGAAATAGTCCCGGATTATTCTATATAGAAATAGTTCCGGATTATTCTATATAGAAATAGTTCCAGATTATTCTATATGTTTTATATCAACCCAAAGTCATTTTTTTCATCCATTTCTGTTGCATTTTAGAACAATCAAACTGTAATTTGTTACTTTATTAGGATATTGGAATAATTTACCCATTTTCCTCTGCCAAGTCTTCATGGATGACTTAAGACCCCTTGTTTCCTCTCTGTTGTGATTTTCAAGCCTTTCCATTGCCAACAATGTCTAACCACCCTTGAGTTTGGACCAACTATAGTTTTCAACCTCTTCTTTTGTTGCATCTTGAAGCGTTGTTAACTGCTCCAAAACCAGCTTCATCCTTAGGGCTTCAACTTAACTGACAAGATTTGCTGTCTGCATGTTTGGAAGAGGGCGGTGGGAGGGTTTATGTTACTTGGGCTTCAGATTTGGTCTCAAATGCAAATTGTAGACATACAAAGTGAAAAATTGCCAGTCAAACAACGTATTTAGACTTCTGTTTCAAGTGCTATACGCATCAAGTAACTAGTAGTTTATTTGCCACTAAGAGATTCACCAGATTATGAATGACTATAACAGCCCATATTAAAGAGCATCCTTGATAAAGGAGAAATGAGTTGTACGAAAATTTGCATTTTATCAGCATAATCTTGCAATGCTTTATATATGATCCATTACTCATGCTTGACTGAAAAAATAACCGAAGCATCATTGAATTGAACTGATCAAGAGCTAATCCATAGTGGTCATCTTTCAGAGATTCAATTATAAAGCAAATGATAAATTGTTATGTTACTCCAAGTAACATTTATCTAACAATAGCTTGATTCTTTTATTTGAGAGTTTGGTTAATTGTGAGAACACTCCAAAATCCAAATCACCATTTTTCTTCTTCTCTTACCTTCATTTCTTAGACATTGTTTCTCCTGGTTCATCATCTGAGAGATGACAAACTAAAACGGGAAATTATCACTGTTGGTCTTATCTTTCCTTTTGGGTGAAAAAGTTTTTACTTTACCAGAGTCATATTGGTTTCTTGTCAATGTTTGCAAATATATAGGATTTAATCATACGTAGTTATTTGATATATGAGCAACTAGAGCATACAGAAAAAAATACGCACTTTCAATCTTTGTGACATGCATGTGCATCTATACTCTATGTTCTCTCTGTATATACTTTATTAAAGTTACCTTCTGTTGTGCAGATTCTTTCTTTACTCAGTTCTTCGTTTCATAGTATATGATGATGTTATATCAAGGTTCAATAGTACCGCAATAAATTCATAGGAGCTTTTCCATAGGCAAATTATGCTTGAACTCTCTAACATGTACTAAATCTTGAATGTCAAATGTGGATTGTGTCTTGATGGGCTGCAGCGTAGATAATCTGGCCCCTTTTAGTAAGTTTGCATGTTTTGCCATGGTTACTGGTTCTATATGATAGGAGGACCTGATTGTATTGTATGGACAATTTTTAATAGCAAAAACCTGGATCCATTTTGGTTGTCTTGCATTGAAGTGCAATCAACTTTCTAGTTCCTTTACATAGTGATACACTTAATACATAGCCCATACAAGCAATTGGATTAGTGATACACTTAATACATAGTTCATACAAGCAATTGGGTTATGTTTTATTGGCTCTTCGCAAAGTGAATCACCAAAGAAACCATCATTATATAGAGAGAAAGTGATTGCTATCAATTGAAGAACAGTGTGTGTTTGTTACTTGTTTTGGCATGTATCATTATCCATCTACTTCTTTGTTATTTATTTATTCAAATTTGCTTCAATTTTAGATTTTGGTTTCTTGATGCCAATCGAATATCACTTACCACAAATTCAACTAGTGTTGCACATTGTCATCCAATATGTACTGCACATACATGGTTGATTTTTTCTGCATACGTTTGGTTTCTGCCTAAATCTTGTGGTTTTTATTTGGCTTTGTTTCAGCGAGAACGGCGTCGTCTTCAACATGAAGCTTTGTCAAATAAATCTCAATCATCCTGAAACATCTCTAGGATCCTCCCTGTTAATAGGTTTCTTAGTTAATGAATATATTATAAAATGCCCTCAAAGCGCAAATTTTTCATCTTGGAAGTCAGAAAAGTAGAAGTATGATAAGAGGTGAGAAGCCTTGCCCTTTTCTTCTTTGCATCTGAATTTCCTTGGTTGTAGATTGGAAACTGTCACTGTGAAAAATGGGAAATGCTATGTCAAAGTTTTCTTAAGACACCATTGATGCCATTAAAGTGATTAAAATTATCAAGTTTAGGGTGGGCAGACGGTGTATGATTCAATGAAATGCCATCATCAAACATGACACTTGAACCAAGGAATCAAATACAGTGCCTTTAACCTTATCCGTGTCAGGATCTCCCCTTAGATTGGGGGATAATTGCCTGGACCAAAAAAAAAAAAACACTATGCATTGTGTCCAGGAAGTTAAATTTCAACTGCTATTTCAAGAGTTTAAAGTTGAAATGACTTGATCGATTTTATAAATTTGTAATTCTCATGGCTTTTTTTTTTTTTATAATAACCCGTAAAGATTTGTATTGGTGGGTAAATGGCATTGTAAGTTCTCTCAGATATTATACCACTTTATTTTCTCCTTAATAATCTGTAAAGGTGCAGTTCTGTGTAAAAGTGTGTTTGCCGATCTCTCGTAGGATTGGACAAGCATTTATCTTTGTATTGATTTTCAAAAATTAAATATTAATAGTTAAAAATGGAAAACAAAACAAAGCAAAAGGAGAAATTGATATAGGCAGATGATAAGAGGGGTGATGTTGTGCATGTAGATCTTTGGGTCCGTCAAGTAACGGCACAGCTATTGTTTTGCGTAAATAAACATGTCCGTGGATCGAGCGAAAAATCATTTGATTTTTCGGTGTGTTTAAATTAAAAAATCAAGTACAATAAATGGGTATGAATAAAGCTATATGGTTGGATCAAAAATTGAGCTGAGCCTGTATTTTATCTTTTAAAACTTAAATTCGGTTCAGTTCGAAAATCTGTTGTAATGATGTTATATGAGTTTGTTCTTTCTCAGTCTGTTCTATAGGGCTGTTTGAGGCTTTTTGAAAGTTTTTCATCGGCCGCTGTTAAGACTGCTCATACGCTCACGGAAGTCTGGTAAGTAAAAGCTGTCGACTGAGTACATGAAAAACTTCAAGGCTACGCTGTGAAGAAAGATGTATTTGTTGCTGCTGAACAAGCATGCAGTCCTTCAGGACCTTCACCAGGGATCAAAGGCATAGGACGATTCAGGACTGAAGAATCCTATTTTGAAAATCTATACCTTGAGTGCATGTTTGGTGCATGGAATAAGGATAGAATAAGATAAAATAATATTGTGGATATGATAAAATTAGATGATAACATCTTATTTTATGTTTGATGTGTACAAGGATTAAGCATAAGATAGGATGATTTTTTATCTTTTACCATGTTTGTTATGTGCAAGATTAAAATTAGGATAGTATAATTTTTTTATTGGACAAAATTTAAGGATAAAATAGAAAATTCATTAATAAAAAAATTTTGAAACATATCTTATCCTATAGATTAAAAATAATCCTCCATTTTCTAAAGGATTAAGTTATCCTCTTGGTATAGGATGACTTATCCTCTCACTAATCCTATCCTTTTGCTTAAATGAATAACAAACATGAAATAGGATGATAATAATCTTATCCTTTAAATAGTCTTATGTATCAAACATGCATTGAGTGTATAAAATAGTCATAAACCGATTGGACATTCACCTTTCAGGCTCAGTATGAAGTCGGAGTTGCTTGATTGATGCTTAACGAAGATGGAACTTCACATGAATATTAAGCCTGTTTATGGATCAAGCTAGTACGGATATGAACCGCACTTGCCTAACATATTAACAAATTATATATAAACTCGAATCTTGTCTGGCCTAATTATTCAGATTCAAATTTTAACCTAAACCCGATTAGAGAAATGTTATGAACAATTATTTTTTATACAATTTTAACACTCACTGTTATTGGATCATGTCACTTTCTAATTTTATATGAAGATCAGTTACCTACAATTACATGTTACTTGAAAAGTATTTTTTTCAGGGTAAATTCCATCCAACTCCTTAACATTTGACCATAATTCAACTTTAGGTCATGTTTAGTACATAAGATGAGGATAGGATAAGATAATATAAGATAATGGATATGATAAGATTGGATTATCTCATCCTATTTTATGCTTGGTATGTACAAGGATTAAGAATAGGATATGATGATTTTTTATGTCTTTCACAATATTTGTTATGTGTAAAAATAAAAATAGTGAAAAATGATTTTTTTAAGTACTCTTTTTTAAAGTAACATAATTCAAATTTATAATTTTTTATGTTATAAATATAAATGAAAAATTAAAAATTTAAATATTATTTATAATACTATAATTCATAATCCAATTTATTAGCTGATTTTTTATAACAAATTACTTCTAAAAAATTTATATTATTTTTTTAAAAAAATTATTTTGTTAAGAAATGAATTTTTATAAAAAGCATTTTCTGTATTTTTTCATTTTTTTCCTTTTTTTTATTTCTTTTATATGATTTAAATTTGAAATAATTTTTTATTGTAAATTAAATATATTTATTTTTAGAGAATTGAGTTTTTCTTGGAAATAAGTTTATTTTTTAAATTACATTAAATTTTCCAAAAGACTATTCTTAAATATTTTTCTTTATTTTTATGGCTTCTTTATCTTCTTTTTTTTCTATTAATTATAAGGAAATATAGAAAAAAAAAATAAAAGTTAAATTTAACAATTCAATTTTGATGAATTAAAAAATATATAATTTCTAATAATTTATTGTTAATAGTCACTTTTCTTTCATTTTTTTTTCAATCAAAAAGAAAAAAATTAAGAGAGAAAAAAAAAATTTAAATGTAACAAAAAACTAGTTAAAAATATATTTTATAATAATTTTTATGTTTGAAAATTTATTTTCTAAAAAATAATTTAAAAATTGTGTACAAGAAAATATTATTTTATCAAAATTATAGTTTTTCTTTAATCAAAAACAAGAAAAAGAAAGAAAGAAAAAGAAGGAAAAATGAAAAAGAATGTAAAAAATTATATTAATTAATTAATTAATTAAAGATCCTTACTATTTTATTAAATGTTTAAGTTAATTTTTAAATATAAATGTCAATGATAAAATAATAACATATGAGTATTTATTTCTAATTCTATGGGATTAGAAATATAGGATTAGAAATAATACTCACATTTTGGAGAGGATTGAGATATCTTATACTATGAGGATGACTAATCCTCCTTGCAATTCAATCATCCCCTTAATATATGCACCAAACATAAGATAGGATAATTATCATCCTATTCTATCCATCATCCTATGCACCAAACATGACCTTCATTAGCTTTAAAAATGGACACTCCACCTTAAATTTTTTTATTTTGTAGGACACTTAGGTCTTTTCGTTAGTCAACTCTTAAAAATTTAATTTTGAGATCATTTTATCCATTAGACCTCTTGGAATACTTTAAATATTTGCCATAATAAAAAATGAAGAAAGAAACATTAAGAAGAGATACTCCTAGGCTTTAATAACAAAGGTTTTGCTTAGTGGTTATTACCTTCCCTAAAAGAGATTAAGTCCAAGGTTTGATTTCTCCCTCCTCCTTATACCTCCTATTGTTGGCTCTACCGAGAGGGGGGGTGAATCGGTTTTTCTAGTTATTTCTAATTTTCCTAACTCTTAATGCACAATCAAAGTCAAATAAACAACAATGAAATAAATGCAGTAAATAAGAGTAAGGGAAAGAGTAGCAAACACAAGTTTTATAGAGGTTCGGCCAATCTCTTGCCTACGTCCTCTCTCCTTGAACTCCTTGTCAAGGTTTTGATTCACCTCTTCCTTGAGAATGCTTACAAACCACTTGTAGGTGTGGCAAGACCTCTTACAATTTCTCTTGAGACTTTAGAAATCTCCCTCTAATCCTCTACCCTTGTAGTATTCCCACACTCTACAATATCAGACCTTACAAGGATAGCTCACCCCTTTAAATATCTGATTTTTCAGTGAATGGGTGAAGAACACAGAAAACAATCTCACAAAATGGAGTTACAATAAAGATTTTCAGATTTCAGTTTCTCTCTTGAAGCTTGAATACTTTGGAATGCTTGTTCTGCCTCCAAACTTCATAAATGTCACTATTTATAACCCACCAAACGGATAGAACAGTTGGTGAAGCATTTAATGCAAATTCTCCCGTTGAAACCCTCAAAAACTAGCCGTTACTGTCAGGTCTCGTGCAAAGGGATCGATCCTGCAACAGTAGGGATCGATCCCTTTTCTCTAGAATGCTATCTAACTTTCTCCCGGATGGTTCAATGGCATTCTGCCAATTTGGGATCGATCCTGCTACAGTAGGGATCGATCCCTTTTGTCCAGTAGGCCCTCCTGCACTTAACTTGCTACAAAGTTTATAGCTTTTGTGATTTTAAGTCAGTTCAAAATCTTCTAACACTTTTCTAAGAGTATTTACTGACTTTTTCAATTGAAATCTCAATCCAAGACTTTGTTAAAATAGTTTCAATCATTGAGTTCATTCAACGCAAATTTACTTGTATAAAAATCGTTTTTAAGCTTGCTTGAGTTTTGTTATTTTCAAAATACTTGTCACTTTAACGCTAACACCTATAAACAAAAAAAACACTATTAGGCTTTGAAAGGTATTTATTTTTTACTTTATTTTTTGTTTATTTATTTGCTTATTATTTATTGTTTATAAATGATTAATATACTATTTATTATTTATTGTGAAAAAAGTGAAGATTTAGGGAAGATTTGTGAAAAAAGTGAAAAATCCTTACAAGAACAAGAAAACACAAAAAAAAGATAGAAAAAGGCAAAATAGGATGAATGAGAAACCGTATTTGGATTGAAAATTTCATAGGGTAATTTTTTCATTTCACATTTTTTTCTAGCTATTATTAACAGTGTTAACATTTTTGGATGGAATGTCTATTTTTGAAACTAATGGATTGAAATTGATTATGGTCCAAACGTTAAGAAGTTGGATGAAATTTACCCTTTTTTTAACATTCGCATACTTCAGCTTTTTTTTTTTCGGTTTAGACCATCCGGTATCCCCATACCTTTGGTATAGGACTAATCCGGATTCGAGCCGGGTAGGACCCAAAGGGCGGCAAAGCTCTCCCTCAAGAGTTTTAACATAGCTGCATACCCAGATACTCGAACTCGAGACCTCTGGTTAAGCTAGAACAGCCCCCTGCCAGCTGATCTACGTGCTCTTGGGTGCATACTTCAGCTTTTTACTTCTTACATGAGTAATCTATTTTTCACGAAAAACTAGAAAAGTGATGTGGCACAATAAAAGTGAGAGTATTAAAAGTGACTATCCTAGACATTTCCTTTACTTTTATTATACAGATTTAAACCGACACGACCCCATCTGAAAATATAAGATGATAATATTTATATGAATTATTATCTAATAAATTGTCAATGGAAGTTTTAGACTTTATAAATCGGATTAAAATGATGACATATACTTTTAATGAAATATTTTTAAAAATTAAAAAAAATATAAGTCTTATCTTTTTAACATTGATTGCGGAGTTTAAAAACTTTATTGAGAGTGTATTAGATAATAATCCATATTTAAAAATATAATAAATAATCTATAATTGAAAGGATTAAATGATTTTGCTCACAGCAAGATGTATTTGTTGCTTCCTGAACCAACATGCAGTCATTTGCAACAACGTTCAGCTTAATCTATTGCTTTGCATGTAAGAAATAAAAATATATGGTGTTGCATTGCAACAAAAACATGAACTGCAACATTATTGTTATGATATATCTATCTCCCCTCTCTGCCATTCAAGTTTTTCCTCTTTAGCCTTTACTTTGATGTTTTGTATCCTAAACTCCTATTCTGTGTGAATGTCAAGGTTTGGCATTCTTTTCTTTGTTTTTTCCTGTAAATCAAATATGACCTTAAAGTATTCTGAATGGTTTAGCGTTAAAACGTTCTCAAATTTAAGTTTTTAACAGTTTATTGATTAACAAGACTTATTTGTTATGCGAAATAGAAAAATTTGGGGTGAATTGTCTATTTTTTATACTAAAAGCTTAAAATTAAATTAGATTCAAATATAACGAGCTTAGATGGACTGAAAAAAAAAATAAAAACATAAAAAAATAAAAAGGACTAATAAATATATTCGAACAAAATAGTTATCTAAATCTTTACACAATTATTGATTCTCAAAATGTGCGCAAAAGAAATAAGGCAGTTATAAACAATATATTTTGTCCAAGCTACCATACCAAAGTTATTGGACTTACTTAAGATCTCGAGTTTATTGGGTCTAATAAATTCAGTGATATTTAGTTTAAGGCCCAAATTCATTTCAATACTTAAAGTTAGTTTAGATGAGTGGTGAGATTAATTTCAGTAAGATTGAAAATAAGATTGAAAAGAATAAAATGATTATTAAGAATTTATATTTTAAAATAAAATAATAATTTCAAGAATAAAAATGTAAATTTTTCTATTTTTCTTTTTCTTACTGTTGGCCATTGGTTACATCGTATTGATGTTGACTAGTATCCCAAACTAAGTCTTAAACTGAATTCAAAATTTAAATTGTGAAAAGTTAAATCACGGATCCTAAGTCAACTCAAAAGTCATGTTTGAGAGACTGATGCAGTGGCTTTCAGCCACAAAAACAAAAATATAGGACGTAAATCACCTTCGTGCCCTTACTTTTAATTTTTTATTATTTTATTAAAAATCATATAATAATCTTAATAATCTTTTTATCATTTCAATCTTACCAAAATCCAATTTAAATGTCCATCCAAACTAAAATTTAATTTCATGCTTAAAAACCCTAGTCCACGTTTGGTTCATTTTTCCATTTTCTTTGGTTTTGTATAACGAAAACGCAGCGTTTGGTTCTCCTCCCCAAAACCCACACAAAAACTCCAGTTCCCAGCATACCTCGACGAGGCAAAGATAAAGGCCAAATTTTCTCCTGATTTTCCTGCACTAGAAAGTGAGAGAAAGTGAGGCATATAATCTTTTTTTTTCTTTTGCGATAGAAAAGGAAAATGAATTGTTATGTTTCCAAACCAATTACTTTCGTCGGAGCTCCAATAATTTTTTGCAATTCCTCTAAAAATCTTCTCATTAAATTCCCCTATTCTTTTGCTCGCAATAAACCCTGTAAAAACGCTTTCAAACCTAAATTAAGCTTTATTAAACGAAAAAACCTCACTTTTACTGCTTCCAGTGATTCCACTTTCAGTTCAAGTTCCCACTCAGTTGTGGCTTCCAACATTGTCGAGGAAGAAGATGCCGAGTCAACTCGTTTATTCGAGGTGTGTTTATTTTTTCTTTCCCTCATTTGAATTCTTCGTTTCTTATTAATGATATAGCCTGTTTGGTCAATGAGAAAATAATGTTGGGTGCGGAAAGTGGAAAATGGAAAATTTTAAGTCTGATTGCTTGATGCTTTTGTTACTTGCTTTTAGTTTTCGGGGGCAAAGGGAAAATAATATAATTTTGAAGTTAGAAGTTAAAAGATTAACTTTTTTGAAAATAATAGGCGTCATTTTACAACAATTATGTCTGAAAGTGTATTACATTTTTAACTGTTTGCTCATTTTTTATCAAATATGATTTTGGTTCTTACTATTTTCTCTTACTTTTTAGCGAGTTTTGATGAAGCAATTAAGCAGAAAGCAAGTAGCAGAAGCAACAACGTAGGACACCACATATTTAGCTATGTTTAAGTAAAAAGCAAGTAGCAAATTTAACAACAAATGATATAGCATTTTTTGCTTTTTTTTTTTTTGAAGTAAAAAGCAAGTTGCAAGAGCAACAGCGAAATGATATCTTATATATAGTAGCCACATAGGTCTAATGGTATTTGATGCCAAGTATGGAATCTGAATATGTTGGTGTAGTTGGTTATGGATTATGAAATGCTTAGCCATTTCGTAGATGTGGAATAATTCATCTATTTGTGCAGTTTTGGCTTATACTGCTGATATGGGTGCTGCACTTGCTGCTATCTATAGATATGATGCTACCATCTGTTATCTGAACTTTGAAAGTATAATCACTCTTATCTCATAGAATTTGTTCTGGTAATAGTGTAGTTAAATTTAAAACTTGCTTGAATCAATATTTAAGATCTCGATTTTTTTTCCTCCAAAATTTTCAAGGATTCATGATCATGGACCTCTGAATTAAATTGTCCTTATTATCTTTTAGAATGGCTACTGGTTTGTAATGATTGAATATCCTGTGGGTTTTCCTTGCCTTCTAACTTCTGTTAATTTCAATAATATTCCAGAAATTAAAGGAGGCAGAGAGACAAAGAATAAATAAACTCGAAGAGCTTGAAAGGAAGGCTGACTTGCAGTTAGAGAGACAGCTTGTCTTGGCTTCCTGTTGGAGCAGATCCCTGTTGACCATCCGTGGAAAGTTGAAGGGGACAGAGTGGGATCCTGAGAATTCACACAGAATTGACTTTAGTGACTTCATGGGTCTTCTTAACTCGAATAATGTGCAATTTATGGAGTATTCTAATTATGGACAGACAATTTCTGGTAAGAAGTTTTCTAAACTTGTTGTCTTACATTAAACCTTTGGCTATTGGCTGGCCACTTAATTTTTGGCTGTTGTTTATCTGTTTGCAGCTTCTTTTGTTATGATTTTTTTTAAAGCACTGCCCTATAAAATGAAATAATAGTTATGTTACCTAATTTGTAAAGTTATTATCTTTGAGCTATTTGTTAATGTAGGGGTTATTTCATAATGCATTGTTTTACTTGTATCTGTTATTAACTATGGACTGTGAGTGGTCTTACTTAGGTTGTCTTAGATGCAAACATGTTCGAATGGCTACTTGCTGTCCTTTTGCTCTAAAATAGTAGACTAAGATTATATATATTGATATTACAGTAGAACCTCTTTAAATTAATAACCTTGGGACCCATCATTGAATATTAATGTAAAGGAGTTATAAATTTAAAGGGGTTATTAATTTAAAAGGGTTTACTTTGTAAATTATAATTTTGTCTTAAAAAATGTGTCTGTTTAATTTTCTCATTCATTAAACTCATCCAGTAACTCTATAACGTTTAATTTTCTTGAAATCTTATTTTGGTTGGTGAACTCCTTAAAAATCTACTTGCAAATATATCTTACATAATATATTTAGTACTTTTTTAGTTCTTGAAATAAAAAATCTCAAACATGTTAATATTTTGCAAATTAATATCTTGAAATGCTTTTCAAGTTCTTGAATATTATGTAATATATTTTATACTTTTATCAAATTATTAATTTATACAAGAGTCAGGACTAAAATTTTACACTGGGTTTTAAAACAAAATTATTGATTATTTCGATAGAGGGGTTTATTAATTTTCTATACTAGCTTGACTCAGGATTATGATATTTATTAATTTAGAGATGTTATTAATTTAAAGGAGATTAATTTAGAGGGGTTCCATTGTATTTTGTTATTTTGATAACTGATCTATGAATCAAGTGTTAAGCTTTTGCAATTCACATATTGTGAAGGGTTTGTATGGCACCTTAAGAGGCTCTTTGGTGTGATTGCATATCCCTGACATCATACATGTTAATAAAGAATTGGGATAGAGCGGTATGTTTTGTTCGTCCATAGGTAGCTGTGTGATTGAATTCCTTAGTTCTTTTAGTATAGCACTGGCGTCCTAGATTGGTGGATTACATTACAGAATGGTGGTGCAGCTCCATGATATTATGTTGTTTTACAGCTATTGTTCATTTCTTCACTTTTAAGATTGTAGCACATGGTATATAAGATTGAAGAACAAGGGCATTGTCCTAAAACCCAATGAACTTGAGTAATAGCTGCCATTAGCTATAGGGGTTTTCAAAGAACTTGATTATCACTTTGTTTATCTTGTATCAAATGGTAGAAACAAACAAGAAAATAGCATCTAAATTAGGAGTAACCTTGAGCTTGCTATAGACAAGTTGGTCGATTGTGTCCAGTTAGATTTGGGTATACTGAAATTTTTTTTTTAATCTCTGTTATTGTGCCTCACACAATTTTTCAATTTTTCTGACTCTAGAATTGATATTAGGTTCTGGAAATCTAGAATGCTTATTGAATATATGGGATGAAGTCATCCAAATATTCAATAGTCAAATTATTTTGTTCCTTGATCTTAGCATATGACACTGTAAGTAGTTTATTAAAATTGTATCTTTAAGATTCTAGTTTGGTATTCTTGAATATCTCCATGAGTTCTGGGTATGCTCATTTGGATTGAGACATTGATCTTTCAGTCGGCTATATGTTACGCTTTATATATATATATATATATATTTATATTTGCATCCTAAAGATGTTTCTTTTGCTTGCTTTGTTCCAATATTTTTGGTCTAAGTGCTTCAAATCTTCATTTTCTTGAAGTACCTGTGTCAGACTCATATCCAAGAGACATGGATATGGAGGTCTGAAACCCCCCCCCCCCCCTCACAAAAAAAAAAAAATGAATGTATCCATGTCAGACACATAGCCGTATCTAACACTTACCCTCGAGTCCGAGTGACATAGGTTGTCTCCTTTTCATTCTGGTGCATATCTAAGATGCCTGTCTAGCTATATGATATTTTGATTTGGACCATTTTCTTTCTTATTCTCAATGGCTTGAACTAGATGCTAGTTGTGAATTTGGTGTCTCCCCATTATGGTTGTGTTCAAGGGTGTAAGTGAGTTAAGTCGTTTGTGGACTATTTAGGCTCAACTCAATGAATGGTTGAGCTTGGCTCATTCCTTTGTTGAGTCAAGCTCAAGCTCAAGCCTAAGCAAGAAGTCAAGCCAAGTTTGAGATTTTGAACACTTTGCTTTAGTTGCTTATAATTCTAATTAAGCTTTTAAAACTTTTAACTATGTTGTAAATGAATTTTATGTTTAATACACCTATCTAAATGAAATATAATATATATTTTCCATTGTTGCAATCTTATCTTGTATAATTGATATACAACTTTCATTGGAGCTTGATCTTGACTTTGAACCTAGTGCTTGACTCAATTATGATGGAGCCAAAATGGTCTGGCTAGAAACTGTTATTATTTTTGATCTGTGTTTGAGTATGAATATAATTCTTGACTGAGCTCAAGGCAAACTTGGGGTTTTGAGTCCAATAATTGAGTTTAGCTTGAGCTTTCATTGGATTAGCTCAGCTTGGCTTGATTACAACATTTTGCATCATTTTGCAGATTGCCAAAATCTCTAGCTACTCGTTATTCTATTTCTTTTCCTGAACTCTGTTGAGCATCCTGCAGTGATTTTGCCATACTACAAAGATAAGAAAATGGATGGAGCAGGAGGAAATTCCAAGAATGAAATAATTTTTCAGCGCCATGTGGTGGACCGCATGCCCATCGACTGTTGGAATGATGTTTGGCAAAAGCTTCACCAACAAATTGTGAATGTTGATGTCCTGAATGTTGACACAGTACCTGCAGAAGTCTACTCTACTGTTGCAACTGCAGTTATATGGTCTATGCGACTAGCCTTGTCAATTGCACTATATCTCTGGATTGATAATATGATGAGGCCTATTTATGCAAAGCTAATACCTTGTGATTTGGGATCTCCTACCAAAAAAATCAGGCAACCACTCCAGCGCCGTGCACTTGGATCATTAGGCAAGAGTCGGTAAGTAAACAATGATTTCCTAGTGGATTATTTGTTGATTAATTATTTTTGCTTCTGCTGTATGGTAGTTTATGATATCATTAAGTTTGTTTACTGTTTCTGTTAATCCATGACTGATATGGGCACTGGGTGCTCTTTGTCTCTCTCACTGTCTAGTAGAAGTTTGGTTTATTTCGTTGATTGGTAAATGCTTTCTTTGGTGGTGAAATTTATCATGCCTAAGCCTGCTAGCCTTTGTGTTTTATCAAGTCATCAGTAGATTGACTGAGTGAAACCTGATGATAGTTAAAAGGGCAGGTTGAAAAGTATCGTTGAGCTTAATGAATTTTTTTTTTTCAATGTTGGGCTCAATGATCTTTAGGATATGTTCTACGTAAAATTTTATAACAATTTGGAAGATCTTCCTTTTTCATCCTTTAATAATTCTTTAACTATATTGATGAACAGATGAAGGTGTTTATAGGAAAAATAGCCAGTCTCCTTATGATGAAAGAAAAGGTTGAATAAATTTAAAATTATGCTTCCAAATTATTGGTTACGGTGGTGCCAATGCACAAGAAAACTAAGGCAAAAGCTGTTATCTGGTTCTATCGGATTTGTTTGTAAGACAACTGTTATTTCATGGGGTTTGAACCTTTGGTTTAAATCTTATTTATTGTATGCAAAAGATTAGGAATGGTCATAATAGTAAGTAAAATTCTGATTTCAGAGTTTTTTACTTTTCATCACTAGGTAAGGCAGCACATGCATGCATGCAGCCCTTTTTTTTTCATAATCTGTTCCAAAGTTAAATATCCTTTTGATCAATTAAAAAAATGCAATACATAAAAGATTTGGACTTTGTCCCCAAAGTTTCAAAGCTCAAGAAAATGATGAACAAAAACTCAATAAATAGCTTATTTGGATTTATAAATTTTTTAAACATTCAAGATAGAGCCATATTCTGGAGAAACTCAACATCGATCTTAGGAACAATGATATGTACTCCTGAAATTCAAACAAACCTTTTAGTTTGTGCATCTCTTACCATTTAATACTATGATTATGCTGTAATGAGTGGCTGGAATTGCTGACGTGAGGGATGGGAATGAGTTTTGGGAGTAAAACTGACGTTATCCAGTCCAAGAATAACCTCAAACCCAATGAAAGGAACTTGTTGGAATGAATTAGGGCAGTTGTTTTAAATGTCACATCATAAATTTGGGGGTGATGAGGGCAAGCTTGTCTATTGATATCATATATATGGGGCTTAAAACACCTAGTTATCTTGTGACATTTTTGGACATAAGTGTCCCTATAGAATCCCTCACTTTTGCAAGCAAGATGTTTAGGTAGCTTTTGTTGCAAATAAGTTGGTTTATTTATTTATTTTTTGACATATAAAAAGGGGGATTAAAGGCCAAATTTTTGTTGTGATTTACTTGGACAAAA
Source organism: Heritiera littoralis (assembly GCA_031772115.1). Classification (NCBI taxonomy): domain Eukaryota; kingdom Viridiplantae; phylum Streptophyta; class Magnoliopsida; order Malvales; family Malvaceae; genus Heritiera; species Heritiera littoralis. The sequence continues at coordinate 7,512,013 of JAPDPK010000007.1, read as the reverse complement.
TTGTTCTTATTAATTTGCTAAATCCCTTAGTTTTGCATTTTTAGAAGTTTATGTGGCTTATGCTGCAAATAAATTGGGTTAAAAGTTTTCTTTCACCAAGATTAAAATGTTGAGGTAGTGTCAGAGGAAGAAAGATATTCAGTTGAGCAAAAAAAGGTTGTCGTGTGTGGAACATAAAAGGAGAATGGGAAAGTATTTATTCTGCCTCAAGGATATTGCTTTTCCATCTCTCACCTTCGTTCTTTACTTAGCACATTTAATTTTACCAACTCATAGCAGCTTTGTTTTTCTAAACAATCGATTTTTATTCTGCACAATGATGATGAAGTTTAAAGCTTCACAAGAGGTTTAGGTAACATGTGTTCGGTTGAACAAATATTTTAACTTAATAGTTCAATTTTGATTTCCTTATTTACAATCATATAGACACATGCAAGTATATAAACCCATTCGTGAAGTTGTTAAATTCCACTGCTTGTATATAAGATAATAAATCTGAATTATATTACAAAAACAGGAAATCCTCGGGACAAAGTCCAGCATGTGCTGCCTCCAGGAAGTGACTTAGGATAGAAATCAAATGTAAAATTGTCTTACTTATTATTATATTCATGAAAACAGTAATAAACTTTAATTTTAATGATACATTTTTAATTAATATTTCACAAATGAGTTTGAGGACATGGATAGCTTACACATGTATTTATTACAATGTCAAACCCAAATTTATTTATAAGCTTGTAAATGAACCGTTATATCTTTAATTCAGAAGAGTTATGCTCAAGAATTGCCTAAATAAACAACTCACTCTTTTAGTCTTTTACACCCTAGCATATATACAAAGAAACGTTTTAGAGCATAAAAAAAGGTCAAATTTCCATCAACACGATGGTCTCTGAACTCTTTTTGTCAACCTCACTATTTACTTGACTTTTCCTCAAGATATGTTTTTCACTTGTGTGCATATTCTTGATCCTTATTGGGATAAAAGCTCTGATGATGATGATGATGATAATGTGCATATTTTTGATCTCTTATAACATTGACTTGGGATCTAGTGCAAACACTTTGATACCTGTACTATTCGAAGTTTCCGACAAGTGGTGGACAGAAGAGTCTTTTTTTTTGGTGGTTCTGCCATTCCTTTTATATATTTTAACATAGTTATGTTGTTTTTTTTATTTCGTTTTCCTTTTTATTTTTCTAATATTAAGTGCAGGTGTCTATTCTTCATCACTCTAATTTTTCTCAAGTTTTTTTGTGGGAATTTTATCAAATTTTCAATTTCATAGAGTGATTGCATTGTTTTTGTTTGTCTATAGTAATAAACATGCTTTTTTGCATATAAATATCTTCATTGAACCATCTTTGCTGAAGTTGCTGTTTGTGACTTTAGTTTGTCTACATCCTTAGTTTTCCTGTTGGGGAAGCATTTTTATTATCTCAATAAATATTTGCAGAGTAATCACTCTAAATTGTAATCTAAATGGTGGTTGCGGACTTCTGAATTCTAAGATTTCAATTTGTGTAGTGCTCCTAAGTAGAGTTTCTACATTATATCAAGTCAATTTTTTTTTTGAATATTTAGTGATGCCTATGTTCTTTTCTAAAGTGTTTGTTTTTAAGGTCAAAGGGGTTTAGGTGATTTTGTTGTTGTTGATAATAAATCATTCTACGGGGGTTCTAACTTTACTGTCTTGAACCAGGGCAAAATTTATTTCAGCAGAGGAAAGAACTGGTGTTACTTTTGATGATTTCGCTGGTCAAGAATATATAAAGAGGGAACTACAGGAGATTGTACGAATTTTAAAAAATGAAGAAGAGTTCCAAAATAAGGGCATCTATTGCCCAAAAGGTGTTTTGCTCCATGGGCCTCCTGGGACTGGTAAAACACTACTGGCAAAAGCCATTGCTGGTGAAGCAGGACTACCATTCTTTGCTGCTAATGGCACTGATTTTGTTGAGGTAAGGGCTGGTTTCTTCACAAAATTCTCATTGATTTTAATTTAACAGGGTTATCCTTTGGATTTTTTGATGCTTTATTTTTAGGCTTTATCCTAAACATCTTTAGGAAAATAGTCTTAAATCAAGTGAAAGTGGAAGAGAAATTTTAATTGCCTTTTTTCCCTTAAACTGTTTACTCTTTCTTTTTCAGCTCATTTACTTCTTCATTATTGGGTTGCTGTTAATCCTGGTGCTTTATTTATTTTAAAATGTCATAGATAGGGAAATTTGAAATTGGTCTGATCATTTAGCTTGTCTATGGCTGTTCTCATGACTTGAATCGATGCCTTTATTTTGTCAATCCAAGACTTGTTGCTCTGACACTGGATAATGACTCTTGTTCTTTTATTTAATCTTTTACACATATAAATGTTACAACTAAAGGCATTTGTTTGAGCCCTGCCTAATTGTGTGATCCCTTGTCTCTTTAATGCAATGCACCTTCATTTCTGCTACTCCTTCAAGATCTCAACGTTTCTGCTACTCCCTAATGGCCCAGAACTTTTTCAGGACCAGTCTCTTAGTCTGCATATATTCTTGAGTTTTGATTTGCCTTTACCCATAGTGTATGTATTTCTTTTTAATGTGATTGATATCTATCTGATAATGTTGGAAATAAAAACCTGGCTGACAGTGCTATAATTTGCCAGATGTTTGTTGGAGTCGCTGCATCACGTGTGAAGGACCTGTTTGCTAATGCCAGATCATTTGCACCTTCCATAATTTTTATTGATGAGATTGATGCTATCGGTAGCAAGCGTGGGGGGCCTGATATTGGCGGTGTAAGACATTTCAGCTTTTTCAGCCAAGAGACAAGTCACTTTTATTTATCTTCATTTCTCTTGTCTTTTGGGGCAAAACTTGGGGTTGGGCAGAGGGGTTTTGTTTTCAACTCAAGCAGCTGGCACCCTTAAGTGGTAATAACATTAAGAGGCCAATCCTTTTACTTTTAGCTACAGTGATTATCATCTCTGTGATAAATATAATGTTTATAACAAAATCATAATCGCAATACTTCAAAAAATTTTATTGAATCTGGACTTCTCTTGAATTTTGAGATGCTGCAAGCTCTCGGATGCTTGAAACTTGAATGTTATATTGAATAATTATCCAATAAACTGTCAGTGGAGTTTTTAAGACTTCACAAGCAGGATTAGAATGATGACACATATCCTTTAAGAAATATTAAAAAAAATAGAAAATAAATGAAGTGGGGCATGTGTCATCATCCTAGTCCTATTTGTGGAGTTTAAAAACTTTATTGACAATGTATTGAATAATTATCCATATTATATATAAAGAAAAAATAATTAACTTCTCCAAGAAAACCTTAGACATGACTGTCAGGTTATGTCTCTATACTTTCAATAGAAATTATAAAATTTTTCTTGGGCTTAGGTATTGACCTCAGATTTTGCAAGTTGCATCACCAATATTTTTCCACTTTTGCTAATGATTTTAAAATTTATGGTTGTCAAGCTATGTCTGTCAATGCTTTTTTCACCTTAGAGATGACTGTCAAGCTATGTTTCTATACTTTCAATAGAAATTATAATTTCTTTTTCATAGGCTTAGGGTATTGACCTTTAAATCAGGTTTAGCAAGTTGCATCACCATTCTTTTTCCATTTTTGCTAATGCTTTGAAAATTTATGATTCTCAACCACTCCCAGCTGCCTGCCACTAGAAGAGGGAAAAATCAATAAACATAGATTTGCACAAGTATCCATCACTCACCTTGATTGTTTTATTTTTGCCTTGCAGCTTTAAGTTTTAACTTTGCTGAACCTTTTCCCTGTAAAGCTGTACTAGAACTTCCTGTCACAAAACTATCATAGAAGTTCAGAATTCAGATTAGAATAGAATGAAGGATAAAATTTTTTTTTTAGATGTTTGAAGATAGATTACTGTAGTTGCAAGATGCGCTCCACCTACTAGGACCCTTATATCACTTGAGGGTTGAGGCTTAAGGTGCAAAAGAAAAAAGTTGCTTGAGTGAAGGCACTAATTTCTAAGTCATGGGATATTCATAAAACAAAGAAAATATCATATCTTATTAAGTATATGGTTTTATTTATGAGTTTCATTCATTACATTGTCTAATTTGGTCCAAATATCAAGCCTTATCATAATTAATCATCCACCTGCTAATGTTTACTTCCGTTTTCACTGAAAAGTTGTGGCTTGAGTATATTACCATATTTTCAAATTATTGCAAGGAGAATTGGTATTGTACTAGCAAAATTTGCCCTTAGCTCAAAACCGTTACTCATTGGATAGAAGAATGTCATATTATAGGGGATTTTTTTAAGATGGATTGTACTGATTTTACTCATGAGCAATAAAAGTCTCCAATTTACTCAAAAAATAAAAAATAAAAACTAAAGGAACAAAAAGGACTCTTAATTGCACATTTATGCACATTTTGCCTTTAAAAAGCTCGAGCAACACTTTAGTTTATTTGCACTGTGCTTTGGCACTAGGCCCATGCCTTGACAGTTCCTTGGGACTTTTTCATTGCTACATTTTTTCTTAAATTTATAATTAATGTATATGAACATTATGCTGATAAAGATTATGTTGGATAAATTTTATGCTGTTTGAGGTGAATCTGTATGGATGAGTTGTCTATGGGGCATCTATTATTCATTCTTTCTGATTTTCATTCTTTCTGATTTCTTTTACTTTCTCTTTTTGTAATTTTGTGTAATAGTTGTGAAAAGTGTAATGATAGTTCTTTGTTTACCGTACTTATACTCTTCTCAAACAATGTAGAGGATGATGTCTCTAGTCTATTTGCCTTTACCTGATGCATTTTCCCCCTTTTTCCTGGCAACTCCCAAATTTAATTAAGCTGGAGAGTGGGAAGGTGGGTGATTGTACCCATATGTACACATATAAACATACTCTTAGAAAACACATAGATAAGCATACGTACGCAAAAACATACATACATACATGTGTGTGTGTGTGTGTATATATATATATATATATTCCCTTGAATTAATCGGTAACTTCTTGATTTGGGGTATCAGACAAACATGTGAACAATGTCATAGAACTTTGCAAGGAAACCTTTTCTGGTTGCATATTCTCCCCAGCCAACTAAAAATTCAGGCTAGGCTTCTTAATTCAAAGGGATTGCCATGCAAATTCCTTTCTGAACCTCGGTCATTTTGTTATGTGAATATAAAATCTTCTTGTGATAGATGTGGCTATAATGCCCTGTTGTCATATTAATATCCTGACTTAGCCTTGTCTTTCTCAGCTATTGGTTCTCATCTCTCTCTGACTTTGTTCTTTATGGCTTTGTGTGTAATTTTTCTGCATAGGGTGGTGCAGAAAGGGAACAGGGTCTGCTTCAGATACTGACTGAGATGGATGGATTTAAAGTCTCAACGTCACAGGTATTAATTTATGTATTCATTTGGATTTGAAGAGGAGCTATTCTGATTCAACTGCTAAATTTGGGCTTGTCAGGTGTTGGTTATAGGTGCAACAAATAGACTGGATATTCTTGATCCTGCTCTCCTGAGAAAGGGTCGGTTTGACAAGATAATAAGAGTTGGATTGCCATCCAAAGATGGTAGATTGGCCATATTGAAGGTATTTCTATAATGTGATTATAATGAGAAGCCTTTATGTTCTCATGTATGCTTTGTATCTTTTATTATATGATTTTATTTTGTACCCCACAGGTCCATGCTAGAAATAAATTTTTTCGCGCTGAGGAGGAGAAAGAGGCTCTCTTGGAGGAAGTTGCAGTGCTTACGGAAGATTTTACTGGGGCAGAGCTTCAAAATATACTGTACATAATGCTATACTTCTAATTATTTTTTACTATTTACCACTTAACATCTGGGGAGAGCTAATGTTTCCTAAACTGGCATGCTAGGAATGAGGCTGGAATTTTGACTGCCAGAAAAGATCTTGATTATATTGGACGTGAAGAACTTCTAGAGGCTTTGAAGAGGGTTAGTTCTGCATTTCTTTAATATGGCTATAGGTTCAACATATTGATTGTTACTTTCTTAATTTGTTCATTATTTTACTCTCCAGCAAAAGGGCACATTTGAAACAGGGCAAGAAGACAGTACAGAAATACCAGAAGAGTTGAAGTTGAGATTAGCATACCGAGAAGCAGCTGTTGCAGTTCTTGCATGCTACTTTCCAGATCCCTATCGCCCGTTCACAGAGGTCACTGCATTAATAAAATATCACCTGTTCATATAGTTGTAGTATCATTTGCTTCTGTGATATCTTCTTCTGTTTTCACAGTTATTGATCAAACCTTCATGTTTATCTCCTACAGACAGATGTAAAGTCTATTCGCAGCCAGCCAAACATGCGCTATGCTGAATTTTCGGGCAAGGTTTTCTTGAGAAAATCAGATTACATAAACTCTATAGTGCGTGCATGTGCTCGTAAGTAATGAAAACTTTTCTCCATTATTATCATAATTGAGTTTTTATTAGTATACTTGCTGGTACAAGCGTGATGAGGTGTAATATTCTTGTCTTTGGTTTCCATGAAATTTTGTGTATTGGAAGTTGACATTTTCACCTTCCACTTTGTTGTGCAAAAGAAGAGGAGAAAAAATCTGGCCTAGAAAGTGAAGATTCTAATGTGGACTCTGTCATGCATTTCCATGATTGCTAGCTTGACGCTCAGAAGTAGAGCTCTATATATTAAAAACAAGATGGAACTCTTTAAGTGAAGGATTTATTCTTAAAACAGCATTGAGACATTTTGGTTGAAAGAATGATAGCGTTTATTTATATCATTTTATAAGCCTGCCGCCCTCCTCAGCCTGCTTACTTGAGGGTCCTTGCAGTTATATGTTGGCCTCTTATCCTGTCTGGTCTTATATGTTATCGAATATAATCTTGATAACTCTCTAAGAATACTTTGCATGTGTTAGGCATCTGTTTATTTTTATTTTTATTATTTATAGTATATATTTCTCCCCTCTAACGCAATAAGTATAGTGTGGCTCACTGGTAGCTCAAATTTGCAGCAAGAGTAATTGAGGAGGAGATGTTTGGGGTTGACAACATGTGTTGGATCTCAGCAAAAGCTACGTTAGAAGCTTCGAGGCTTGCAGAGTTTTTAATTTTGCAGACAGGGATGACAGCTTTTGGGAAAGCATACTACAGAAATCAAAATGATCTTGTGCCTAATGTATGTTTGCAGTATGTGGCTGTTAAATCTTTATAGCATTTTGTGAAGATCTTTTATCAGCCAACATAGAGTGCATAATTAACTTCGTCATGTTTATACAGCTTGCTGCAAAACTGGAAGCACTTCGTGATGAATACATGCGTTTTTCTGTGGAAAAATGTGCATCTATACTGAGAGAGTTTCATTCGGCTGTAGAGACAATTACAGGTTTGTTGTGTTTGATATAATTGATTCCTGTATATCTTTTGCATAAAAATGTTGGTCTGAAACCATTACTTCAGTTAGCTTAAATGTACCGAGAAACTTTTGAATTTTTGCAACAAATGGACGATGTAAAATGAAACACTTAAATGCTTGACTCTATCTTTTATATTTTTTGCAGATATTTTACTTGAAAAGGGAGAGATTAAAGCTGAGGAAATATGGGACATATACAATAGAGCACCTCGAATATCTCAGGTAATTTTTGATCCAAGGAATGCATATTTAGGGAAAACCTTAAGCATAGGATTGAATAATTATTATTCTATTACGGTTGTCCTGGCTTCAATATGTACCTTCTTTGGGATAGCTGCTAAGTTTTCTTTGCTTAGATGGATCTAATATGGAAATTTATAAACATTTGCAATTATTAATATTGACAGATATTCTATCCAAAAATTGTCCTTTATCTGGGTGCTTTCATATTAAAATATAACAGTTTTTTCTGAAGCACCACCTGTTTGATGTGGAGCAAGAATGGGGAAATGATATAAATAGAAATTTAGAGAGAGAAATCTGAATTAGAAGCAACTAGGGGGAAACTGGGACAGAAACATAAGAACTAGAGGGAGAAAACCATAGAGAATCAGAATAAGGAAATAACCAATATCTCAAAATCTTGTGACCAGCCCTAACATTGGTTTTTATAAGTAAGCATAAGGTCCTAAAACAATGCAAAATACCAAAATATAATCCTAAAAACCCTAATACGTGAAAAAGAGGTAAATACTAATCAATGCAAAACAACCTAAATATTCTAAAATATAAATCCCTCCCCCACAATGCGGGAGCATTGTTCGCTGGGTTGCCCTTTTCTTTTTATCCAATAAATATTGAAGTTACAATTAAACCCATAAAATATAAAAGAGTCCTAGTTTTTGTATTGTCTCAATTAAGATATTCCCGTCTTGCATCACTGTTATTAACCATTCTGTGGACATTATTACTTTGCATGACACTAGTTTTAGAAGTTATATCACCGTTGACCGAATATCCTGTGGTAGCATGGAAGATTAACATGATAGTCTCTTGATAAGATCAAATGGCAGTCATTTGAGGGAAGGTCAATTTACTAACATGATAGTCTTTTGACAAGATTAGATGGCAGTCGTGGAAGGGAAAATCAATTTACTTAAATCTGACAGAAATACATGGAGAATCCATGACAATTTTCTTGAATATGAACCAACTTTTGAATTGCTTGGAACCGTTCCTTGGTATTAACACGGACTGGAAATTTGGTTTTATGTAATTGCTGTGATCTGCAATTCAAGCATTATTTGTCAGAGTTATATGTTTGAGCTATAGAGGTACAGTTTAAATGGTAGGATGCTTATTGATTTGACTACAAGTTTATTATTTTTGATGATGCAATTATCTTGCATCACTTTTGATGATTGCATGATTGATGCTTTTGCCCATTTTACAGCCTACTGTCTATCCAGTTGACGAATATGGAGCCCTAATTTATGCTGGGCGTTGGGGAATTCATGGGATCACACTTCCAGGGAGGGTTACTTTTGCACCTGGAAATGCTGGGTTTTCAACTTTTGGTGCACCACGTCCCACAGAGGCAAGTGGGAAATACTTTTTATTTTCTCTCATTTTTCATTTATGACTGCTGATTATTTTTTTAAATCTTTTTCATTTTGTGTAGACTCAAACGGTTAGCGATGAAACTTGGAAGCTGATAGATGATATTTGGGATAAGAGAGTCGAAGAAATAAAAGCTGAAGCTTCAATGGAGGTTGAAGAAGAGAAGGAGAGGCCACAACTTTTGATGGCCAGTCATTTCCTTTGAAGTCATGGTAATGTTTTATTCTTAGTTAATTAGTAATATTTCGATTTGAGGTTTTCCTTTTCTTCTCTCTCTCTATTTAATTTCTTTTGCACTACAAATGGCGGTAGTGTATGTTGTAAACCATTCTTATATGTTAAATTTAACTGTATAACTTTTTTTGACCAAACAGTTTTGCAATACAATCTCTAGGGCTTTATCCTTCTGGGCTTGCATAATCTGCTAGACTTGACATTTCTGCTCAACTTAAGCTCGATGGCAACTTTGCTTCACTGCAAACTCCTTGTCAGTCGAGCCATCCTCATTTTTGCGAGTGCAAAGATAACAATGGACGGATTTTATCCAAGGCCTGTTGTTGTTGTTGTATACTTTAATTAGAAGAGAGGTATACACACCATCACAATCTAATGGAGACCTTTCAAGGCATTCAGATAGAGTTATGTTGCTAGCTGTAGAATTTAAGTGAATTTTGTGAGTGATCCAGAGGGAAAACGTCGGGGAGGCTATTTTCACTTGTAAATTAATCCATGCGTTGTTCATATATGCCATTCCTTTAGGTTACAAAAATATGTAATAATTATAAGTTAAAAAGTATATTGGTATTGCCATAAATCCTGCGCATGACATTGAAAAATGGTTTGATTTTTTTGTGTTTTACTTAGTTAAGTAGGGCCATTATTAGACAAGTCTTGACCAGATTGGATTAGCTATCAGCTAATTTGTGAGGCACTGCAAGAGATGTGATGTGAGGTAATTGGAAAGTTTGCAAATATGACAGGTTTGAGGTATTTTATTTTCTGCATTTGCATTGTGAGAATATTCCAATGAAGCATGAGGCGTACGTGAGAGGAAAAATAAACAAATTTGATCATGATGTGAATCAATTCTTGATAGTAAGGTTATGGCTAGACCCTGAAAGCAAGGAGGTCGAGATCAATATCTTCCTGAAACCTCCTTTGAGGTGGAAACTTGGGAAGGAGAGCAGCGATTCGTGTGGCAGTTTCCAAATATGATGCATACCTAGGGATTATAGAAGAAGCATCGTTGTTGTCAGGTTCACCCAAAGGCAAGAAACGAATGCTGCGACTGTCATCCTTCCCTACCAGCTCCTTAAGTGCCTTCTTCTTGAAAGTCCAGTTGCCACTTCTGAGGTTGAAATGGTAGAGGGGAAGAAATCGCTGGCCGTACAGGGCCACAAACTCCAATGCTGCAAGAATGTATTCAAACTCCTCATTTGACATGTAGTAAGGAAAGCTAACTCTTGTCCATCCAGGTTTTGTTCCAATATACCCCTGCAATCCAATTTTGCATTTGGCATTGGCATTGACATCAGATGAGTCGAAAATTTTTAACTAGGCTTGTTTTTAGTTTGTATTGTACCTTTTTAATAGCTTTTCTGATGGCAAGGGAGTGAGTCTGATCAATGTCAAGCAAAGTGTGGCCATAGGGTCCAGCGCAAGCACATCCTCCTCGAGCTTGGATGCCAAACAGGTCATTCAGGAGAGCAGCAACAAAAGGGCCATGGAGAGGTTTATCCCTCTTGTTCCCAGCCTCTCCCCACATGAAAAGCCCCCTTCCCTTTCCCTCTGCTTCATCAACCATGTCACCTTCTTTGTTAGTTGTGGTGTAGATGAGGAAAGCCAATGTGGCTTGTCTCTGGATCTCTTTGCTTGTATTCCCTAAAATCTTTATGTTCTGGTTTGGCAGAAGCCTCTCCAATGTCTCTTGTATGTATGACTTCTCCTGCTTTGCAATCACTTGATAACCAATGTATTCTTTTATCCAAAATGCCAGTGCTGCTCTAATCATCTGAACTATTGGAGGAGTCCCTGCATTTTCCCTTTCTTCTATGTCATCTACGTATAAGGTGTCCTGCAATTTATGACATCCATTGTAAATGCCCCATTTTAGCTCACACTACAGTTGCATATCAAAGAAACCAGTTATAAGCTTATCATTCTCTGGAGTATTTGTATTGCACCATTGATACTACTGTAATCTGCATGCGCTGCAACCCTTATTTTGTTTATTGGACTTGTACCTTAATTGTAGTGTTTAAAGTGTTAAAATTCCCTCTACTCGCACTGTTTTGTTACCAAACACACCCTTAGTAGTAAGTGTAGTAAAAATTGTATGTATTTCTTATAATCATACCCTTGATTACAGAAAGTATATGTATCTCTTACCCAGAAATTTTGTTGAAATTCAAAATTATTTTAAAGACACTTATCATTAATTACTCTAGATCTAAACCAGCTAGGTCCCTCTAAACTAAGAATTTATTTCTAGCCCCCAGTGGAAGAAAGAAACCAAAATTTCCGGCAAAATGAGATTTTACAATCAACAACAAAGAAATAAATAAAGAAAAGTTGAAATTACCTTCTCATTGAAGCCATTGACATAAGTAACAGTTCCACCTCCGCAAGTTGTTGGAGGAGAAGATCCAAGCTGATAGAGGGCCTTGCTGATTAGAAGGATGCCGGGCGATCCAGGGCCGCCTACAAACTTATGCGGGCCAAGGAAAATAGCATCGTATCCATCAATCTCTCCCGACCTCATCTCAATCTCCACATAAGGACCGCTGCACAATCAAAACTCAACTTTAAGACACACAATACTCAAACTTGGCCGACACAAGAGCACAACATTCTTACTCTCTACCTTGCTGCAAAGTCGAAGCAAGCAAAACCTCCATACTCGTGAAGAAGTTTAGCAATCTCTCGACTGTCTGATTCAATCCCAGTCACATTACTACAAGCTGAAAATGAACCAAGCAAAGGCCTATTGGCGTATTTATACAACTCAAGCTGCTGTCTTAGTGCTTCCATGTCCATCAAACCATTCTCATCTAAACCAATCTCCACAACTTCAGCAAGGCTTTGACGCCATGAAAGCAAGTTGGAGTGATGCTCGTATGGGCCTACAAAAACTACCCATCTCTTCTCATTGCCTAAGCAATTTATCACTCTGTCCCTCAAAATTGATGGCACCGTAATCCCCATCACTTCTTGTAACCTTTTAATAGCTGCCGTGGTGCCTGAGCCACAAAACAGAATTGCGTCATCTTTGCCACCTCCCAAGCATCTTTTAATGTAGTCTGACGCTTCATGCACCATTTTCGTCGTCCTCTGCCCCACGTAACTGTCACACGTGTGAGTGTTCCCTACGCACGAACCAAGCAGATCAGCTGACACCAGCATTATTGTTGAGTAATTAAATGATAAGTATCACATTTTTCTAAATATGAGTTTAATTCTAAAAGAAATGGTCCGAATTAACATAGTCTTGATATAATAATAGTATCACAATTGAAGATGAGAACAAATTTCTTTACCATAGAATGGCAGAACATTGGTGATGATGAAGTTTTCGATGTAGTGAATGCCGCGGCCTGATGCAGTATTATCAGCATAAGTAAGTTTTCTGGTTCCAAAAGGAGAGTCAAATTCTGCGTCACCGCCAATGATTTGAGATCGTAGCCAAGACAGCTTTTGGTCGGCTGAGTCAACCTTCGGCACATCCATCTCCAGAGTCCCGAATGATTCCGAACCATGGCAAAGTTTGGTGGGAACATGGGAATCGCTTGTTGATCCTGGCGACGAAATCTTGTCCCTGACTGAACTCTTGCTTTTATTTGCTGGCTTCAAATTCGGGGCTTCAGTTGTTTCTCTGAACAAGGGTTGCTCTAACTCCATTTCCCACCTGGAAACAATAGTTGATGATTGTTTCCAATTAATGTTGTCTTAGCTTATGACAGGACAGAAATCACAGAATCAAGGAAAATAGTTGTATTGTAGAAGAAGAAAAATAAGAAGAATGACAGCGGAGGAAGAAAAGCAGAGTTGGTCATTTATAATAATGTATGTTGTTTTTGCTGTGGGTGCAAAAGAAGGGCATCAAAAACAACTGCTACTACCCATCCCAATGCCCATGTAATTTTCATGAAAAAGCATCCGCCATCCAATTAAACAGATTTTGCAGTTGCTGTTTCCGGAAGCTGGATTCTGCCTGATGAGTGTTCTCACTCATTCTTCTTCTAGCTCCTCTATCTTCAAGTTGCTGAAATTGACCATGGAAATTTGACATAATTAGGAGACACGGTTTTGCATCAGTATGTATGATTTGGAGTAAAATATTAAGAAATAAAAAAACATGCATATGGTAAGCAACGTTTGACCAGGTTTCATTTATTTTAATCAATAAAACACGAAGAAGAAATTGCAGGCGGTAGTGGGTTAAATCTGACTCGCAATCCCAATTGGCCAATTCCGAAACCATGGCCTGGGCAGGCTAGCTGGCCTCTCTACACGGCACACGCCAACAATAAAAATGATACAGTTGGGCTTGCCTCAGAAACAACGGGAAGAGATCGCCGAAAAAATGGAATAAAGTAGAGAAATAGTATCAGTAGGTTTTAATAATGTTGTGTTTTTTTAGTGTGTAGCTTGCACTGGAGTTTCCAAATTGGTCATACTCATTCCAATCCTATTCCCATCCTTCCCTAACTAATAAACTCTGACAACGGCTTGTACATCACCAGCTAATTCGGCCACTGCCCACGGGCACATTTATCTTTATTTATTTTACGATCTAAAATTAATTTTATTCGAATTCAAAATGATAAATATTAAAGTTTTTTCACTGGCTATTCTACTTTTTTTTAATGACATTTATTTTTATTTATTTTACAATTTAAAATTAATTTTGTTCGAATTAAAAATGATAAATAATAAAATTTTTTCAATAACGACGACTTCAAAATTCGAATATTATTTAAATACTTGAAAAAAATATCACTTTTATTTTTTTCAATCACATATCGGTCTCACTTTTTTAACTTCCTTTGATGAATATCTTTGTTTTTTTAAGCTGATGATGATGATAATAATAATAATAAATTTATTTCATATTTTTAAAATCTTCTCTTTTATATTAAATAATTTAATAAACTTAACCATGCACAAAATTAAAAGTTAAATAAAAAAAAAAGTAAAAATGGCAAATGACTCCTAAGGGAAATTGGGCATGGATTGAAGGAGTGAGTACGAGTCTGTATGCAAAAGAAGCAAAGGAAAAGTAGAGATGTTTTCTTCTTTCGGTATTACTTGGCATGATTGAGTGCTGATACTACACAATCACTTATGTTTGAAAAAGGATCTTTCTCAGCCCTATTATTATTATTATTATTATTATTATTATTATTATTATTATTTAATTTGATTGGATTCTGATTTTGATTCTGATCTTGAAGCTGAATGAATTTTATGCTTTTCAAAATATCATCTTCATCCTGCCTCGGTAATTTGTTATCCAATTTGAATTGGTTTGGTAAGCCTTAACTCTTCATAATCACTTTATTTTTTCTCTTATGGTTAATTTATTAATTATTCTCTTATGGTTAATTTATTAATTAAACCATCCCTTTCTTATTTCATACTCTCTTTTGATGATTTTTAATTTTCGGACTCTAAGTAAAAAAATCAAAATGCTTGAGTTGTAGGTTTATTTTGTAAAAAAAAAAAGAATTTACTTCTCTTTTTAGTACATTATTGTGTTAAAAATTTTGAGAAATTTTTTATGAATCTTGGAAATTTTTTTTACTATATTATTTAATTTTTAATATTATTTTCATTATTGGATTTTTTTATATTTTTTTAATTTTAAAAATTTCTTTGGTTAAAATTTTTTTAAAATTTTTGAAGAACTATAGAAAAATATCATGTGTCATTCTAAGAGCTATCACATGGTAACTTTTTTTTTTTAAAAATGTTTTAAACTTATAAATAAAAATAATTTTTTTATAGAAAAGAAAAAAACACTACTAGAAAATGAGTGTTTTGCAACGACAAAAGTCGTTGCAAAATGCAATTTTATCGTTGCTAAAAACTTTTTGTAACGATTTTTAGTCGTTGCAAGGTCGTTGTTAAAAATCCCGTTGTTAAAAGTACATGTAACGACTTTCGTGTCGTTGCCAAATGTATTTATTGCAACAATTTTTTCTTGTTACTAATTAAATAGTCTTTTAGCAACGACTTGATGTTGTTTTCTTTAAATTTTAGCAATGGAATATATTTAATTGCAAATCCTCTTTTGCAACAACTTTAAATCACTACAATAGTTAATTTTGCAACAACTATAATAGTTGCTAAATTTAATTATAGAATCACGATTTTGTCGTTTCTAATTGTTTTTATAACGACTATAATCGTTGATAAAAAATAATTACAACATAGTAATTTTGTCATTTTTATTTTTTTTCACAATGATTATAATCGCAATAATTTTGTGGTTTCTAATTTATTTGAAAACATAAAAAAAATTAATAACCAATATTATTGTTGCAATTAATATTTTCACTACAATATTTTTATAGTTACAAATAATAAAAAATATATTTATATGATAAAAAAATAAATTATCAAAGAATTAATAATTTGATTAATTACTATTAATGAAATTTAGAAATCAATAAAATTTCATGAATAAAATGTTATACAATTAAAAAAAAAAGAAAATTACCATTAATAAATTAAACATATATTCATTATTAAGTCATTTACAATACATTTATCTTAAAATATATCACAACAATTAAAATTCATAAATAAACAAAATAAAAAAAATATCTCAATGTAATCTTGTTCTCCTGCAAAAAAGAAAATTTCATGATATAAATAACTTCAAATAATTAACATAAAATTCAAAACAAGATTGAAATAAGGAAGTCACTTCTAAATACATAACTGGTAGCTAGTGATAAGTGGACACTTCAAGGTTTGAAAAGAAGCATAAAGAAACAAAATCAAGCATACTAGTTAACAAAAAACATAATTACAAAAAACAAAAAGCATCGGTGGCTGTCACTAAAATAGTTTGATTTTGGAGAGAAATTTATTAGAAGTTGGTTGAATGAATGAAAGAGGAGAGGGAAAAAAAAGCAGAGAAAGAGTGAAAGGAAATAAAACCCTAGAATTCTAGGATTTACGATTACAGTTTTTTGGAGTTTAGTAATTTAAATGGTGGGAGTGGTTTAGGTGGTTTTTTTTTTTTTTTGCAAATTGCTGCTTTGTTTTATTTTGTTATTTTTTTGTATTTACCGCTTTATTTGTTATTGTTATTTTTTAACTTAACTTTTATACTTTAATTGTTATAAAAATAATAGAGGATAAAAGGTCCCCAAATTATTTTTAATTAAATTTAAAACTATTTATTACTATTTTTTATTATTGTTAATTTGATAAGAATTAGCAACAAAAATAAGTGTAGTTGCATAAAATATAAAGAAAAATCAAATAAGTAACGACAATTAAAAATCATTGCAAATGTAATGAGATAGCGCAACGACTTTTTTTTATCGTTTTTAATTTGATAAGAATTTGTAACAACAATAAGTGTCGTTGTATAAAATATAAAAAAAATATCAAATAAGTAATAACAATTAAAAGTCGTTGCAAACATAATAACATTTTGTAACGACTTTTTTTATCGTTGTCAATTTAACAAGAATTCGCAACAACAATAAGTATCGTTGTATAAAATATTAAAAAAATCAATTAAGCAACGATTATGAAAAGTCGTTACAAATATTATGAGATTTTGCAACGATCATTTTAGTCGTTGCAACTTTTGGTTGCTAAAGACTCATTTTTTAGTAGTGAAAATGTCCCCAAAGGGAAGAAGCAATTGAGTGACTTGTGTAAGCCACTTGCTTCCCTTTGAGAATAATTTTAATATATAGGTTAGTGTCTTAGAGACGTTAACTAATTTCAACTTAAGATCTGTTTGACCTAGCTGAAGCTGTTGTAAAAAATGCTGTTTGAGTAAAGTTTTTTTAAAAGTGCTGTTAAGATAAATTAAATTAGTGTTTGGCAAACATAGTATAAAAGTACTGTAGAATGTTGAAAACTATTTAGTAAAATTTTTGTATATTTTTGATAAATGAAAAAAATAAAATAATAAACTTTATTAAATTAAATCACAAGTTTTTAAGTGAAAAAAATAAAACTAAGTAAAAATTTTTGTTAATTAAAATTAAACAAATGAAATAAATATAAAAATGACATAAAATAAATAAATTATTGTAAAATAATATGAATCCTTTGTTATAAATTTGTAAATTATTGAAAAACAAAGTGAAAATGTAAAAATTTTACTAAATACATATTATTAATGGTAGCACTTCTTGGAAAAGCTTCAATTTATAGCTTCATCAAAAAGCTTAAGTCTTCCCTCATAAACTAAAATTTTTAAAAATTTGAAAGCCAAACACTCGACTTCTGCTTATAAAGTAAATAAGCTCTTCCATAAACTAGGCCAAACATATACTTATATTTTATTATCAAAGATTAGGTAAAAAAAAAAAAGAAATCATTTTCAATGCAAGAGAGTGAAAAGGATTATAGGATATTCAGAAAGAGAAAAAATTAAAAAAAATAAATTCAAGACTGAAAATATCCAACAGTTTGGATATTTTTCTATTTTTAGCTCAAATGTTTCCCAAAACCATACTAAATGCGCCGCTTCTGATTACTGATGTCAGTTGTAAGAAATTAAGACTAGTTGATGTCATTGTTAGACAATAATACCATACCCCAAAAGCATGACTGTCTATCACTTTCATCATTATCATCATCATCATCAGAGCCTTTATCCCAAAAAATTAGGGTAGGCTATATGAACCAATATTTGAATTTACGTTAGATCATTCATATGGATTCTCCTTCTCCATAGATTCCTATCCAAGACCATTTGCTCATCCAATTCTAAAACCTCTATATCTTTCCAAACTACTTCCTTTCAAGTCTTTTTCGGTCTCCCTCTAGTCTTAACCTTTCTCTCAACATCCATAGCCTCTATTCTCCTAACCGGCACATCTACAGGTCTACGTCTTATGTGTCCAACCCAACGTAAATGATTCTTACGCATCTTGTCTTTGATAGGTATCACCCCAACCATCTTACGAATATCATCATTTCTCATTTTATCCTTTCTTTTATATTCACATATCCACCTTAACATTCGCATTTTTGTTACACTCATGTTTTGTGTATGTAGCCTCTTAGTTGCCCAACATTCACTACCATATAACAATGTTGGTTTAACAACTAAAACTTGCCTTTCAACCATATAGGAATTCTTTTATCGCACAACACACCTGTAGCACTTCTCCACTTACTCCATCTAGCCTGGATCCTATAGGTCACATCACCATCAGTCTCTCCATCCATCTGTACTATCAATCCCAAATATCGAAAATGATCCCGCTTAAGTATCGCCACTCCATCTAACGTCACTACATCATACTCTTCCACTCGATTCGAACTGAATTTACACTCCATGTATTCAGTCTTCACTCTACTTAGTTTAAATCCTTTTGATTCCAACATTGGTGTCCATAATTCCAACTTTGTATTGATCTCCGCTCTAGTTTCCGCATATAGGACAATATCATCTGCAAACATCATACGCCAAGGCACCTTATCTTGGATGGATTTTGTTAGTTCGTCCATAACTATCGCAAACAAGAATGGACTCAACGCTGATCCTTGGTGTAATCCTACCATGATAGAAAACTCACTCGTTTGCCCCCCACCTATCCTCACATGTGTCATTGCATCTCTATACATGTCCCTAATTAGTTCAATATACTTCAAAGAAACTCTTTTCTCATTAAGGATCACCATAGTACTACCCTATGCACTTTATCATATGTTTTCTCCAAATCTATAAAGACCATATGAAGATCTTTACCCATTACGCGAGAGCGCTTCATAAGTTGTCTAAGCAAATATATTGCCTCCATAGTTGATCGGCCCGACATAAAATCAAATTGATTCTCCGATATCTCTACATTCTTTCTTAATCTCCGTTCTATCACTCTCTCCCATAGTTTCATCGTGTGACTCATCAATTTTATGCCTCAATAGTTGGAGTAACTTTGAATATCTCCCTTGTTCTTATATAGAGTTATCAAGACACTGTCTATCACGTTTCTTCTTCAATAATTGTTAGATATAATTTTTATCTAAAAATAAAATACTTGAAAGCAATCTGTCTATGGAACTGAAATCCCATGAAAGTAATTGTTATTTGTCAAAGCATAAGAATAAGATAATCATACAACCCAAATAGGTTCGGAAACGAATCAAATTCCAAAAGTAGTTGTTACAACTTTTATCTCAAACTATAACCTTCTATTTTATTGTGACATCATATTCATATGGATACAGCAAGTTGTTTAAATTGTTGTCTTCGTCGAAATATGCCAACATCGACAAAATGTCATCATCATCAGAAACTTGAGGAGCCGAGCAGAAAGAATCATCAGCATTTCCAGTCATTTGACCTCTGTCGTAAGTAGTGAATGCATCCTCTACAGTGAATAAGTCCAACATAGATGAAATGCTACCATTTGATTCTTCAACTTTAGGAGCCAAAGCAAATTGAGGGGCTTCCAACAATACAGGAACAGCCTTACCATCAGCAACCACTGGAACCTGAGGAGCACCCAAGCATGTATAAGCAGCATAATTACTACTATGAATATCAGCAGTAATACTAACAATAGCATCAGCATGAACCACCTGGGGTAGTGTTGACAACCCATTTGATTCAACAGATAGTCCAAGACTTTGGCTCTCAGGAACACATGAGCTACTAGCACCACTAACGGCTAATGTAGACATACTGGAAAGAGAATAGGTAACAGGCAAATTTGCATCCTCATCAACACTCCCTGTAGGGGCAGCATAACCATGATTAACAATACCAGCAGTATCAATAACGGTAGCAGTAGCATCAAGCACCAGAGGTTGAGTATACAGCCCACTTAAATCATCAGATGGTCCAGTACCAAGCAAATTTGCATCCTCATCAACACTCCCTGTAGGGGCAGCATAACCATGATTAACAATACCAGCAGTATCAATCACGGTAGCATTAGCATCAAGCACCAGACGTTGAGTATACAGCCCACTTGAATCATCAGATGATCCAGTACCAAGCAAATTTGCATCCTCATCATCACTCCAACCCTCTTCTTTAAATGGTGCTCCATATTGGGCACCATTTTTGGAACCCACACCATCCTTCTTGAAAACAGCACAAAGCACGTATGTATCCTGAACAATCCCTCTGTCAGCCAATTTCTTTTCTGCAAGTCTATATTCATGCATTACCCAATCTGTTCTCTCTCCACATGGGGCTTTACCTCGGTGAAAAACCAAGCTTTTTATCATCCCAACAACTTCTTCATTGTACTCAACAGGTCTATCCTTTCCAGTGGTTTTCCAATACCCATATACAGTAGCCCGATTCACCCTAGTCCCTCTAGCATATTTCTTCTCAACTGGACAATAGAAGAACCATTTTAGATCTCTAGTCTTTAAACAAGACATATCTGGTAAGTCCAAGGGATCATGCTTGTAAATGTCAACTTCAGCAATTGCTTTAAAAGCAAGCTTCTTGCCCAGTACTTTTCTCTTCAAATAATAC
Organism: Heritiera littoralis; assembly: GCA_031772115.1. Lineage (NCBI taxonomy): Eukaryota > Viridiplantae > Streptophyta > Magnoliopsida > Malvales > Malvaceae > Heritiera > Heritiera littoralis. Next base: position 7,491,277 of record JAPDPK010000007.1, on the reverse strand, counting down.
ATAACAAGTTCCACATCAGTGGGGTGAAATCTAACCCCTGGGGCCAACGAGTATTTCCCCATCACTAAAGTAAAATATCTCCAATAACTATATATTTTAACTCACGAGCAAGTGAATTATGAACTTGTGATTCCGCTTAGAATAAAGTAGCAAAACCAAATCAAATAATCCAGTAAGAAAAAGGATCAAATAACACTTGACGCATAGAAAACGGGCCAAGTCCAATGCCTAAAAGAAATCTTTTGAGAATAATACCTCAGCATCCCACCGTTCACAATCCCGAAATCATACCAAACAAACGAAGGCGGCTGTTCCCAACTGAGGTCCAAAGACATTTGGAGTACAATATGAACCCTGTTTCAACATCATTAAGGCTCACATATCATTACAAATTCATCAGCCACAACAATCAGTTCATTCAAATTGAAAAAAAAAAAACCTAAGTCGCAAAATCAAAGAAGTCCAAAAAAAAAAAAAAAATAGATCAAAGCAAATACCTTCGATCAATGGGTTTGTACCAAACAAGAATTATGATTAGATAGAAAAACAAAGAAACCCTAGAAATTACCCGGAGAGAAGGGAGTCGCCGCTCGCGAGAGAGAGTGAGCGCACGGAGGGAGACCGAGTCAACTGATACAATCGAGAAGCCAAAGTCAGTAACGTGAACCCAAAGCTTAGGCGTGCGTTCCTTTTATAGGGCAATTTTTTGCTTGGATGATTTTTTTATTTTAAATAAAACAATGTCTTCCCGCTTCCGCGTATCCCTGTCTCACTTGATTTCTTTGGTGTAGAAATAATACCCTAATTAGTAAAAATTTGTTTAATTTTCCTTCTGATTTATTTTGCCTGCTACTATGGGTTAAAACGATTACATTCTTGCTACCTTCCTATTTTTGCTTTAAATAGTAAAAATCTTTGAACTTTAAAATTCTTTTCTTTTTTATTTTAATGGTTAGACTGACTACATGACAAATGGGATAGCCTTCCTATGTTTATTTTTTAATCCCATAATTTTTTTTTTCTTATGTAAAACTTTCTAAGGTTTTTTTAAACGGTTGTTTTTACTTTTTTTATATTTTATAAAAATAAATAAATAGAAAAAAGCAAAAACTAAAAAATTACCAAGTGAAGTCTAAAAAAATTATTATCACATCAACGCGAAAATTATTTTTTTAATGAACAAAAACAAAGAAAATGTAAATTAGAAAATATTGTGAAGAAATAAACAAAAAAGAAAAATGACAATGAATTTTTAATAATATCATCAATTTAGTATATGACTAAAATAATTACTTATGAAACTATGGAGAAAATAAAAAAAATTCTCACCCCTTTTAGTATTATTATATTTTCTTAATAAAAATTTTGAAAAACAATAACGTCAAGAAAATTAGAAACACAACAAATAATAATCACCAGAACTCTTTGGGAGATCTAAAAGCAATCACCACAAACATTAATATGAATTATAACTATTAGGTTATATTAATTTGAAGAAAAACATTGAACTCTACAAAAATGGTTTCTTAAAAAAAAGTTGTTTTTTTTATTTAGAATTTACTAATAATTGTTGGGAAGCGTAATTTATTATGTAAGAATAAATTTATAAGATGTAACAAAAAAAGAATAGATTTATGAGGGATCAAATAAATATAAAATTTAAGTAGGATCAAAGATTTTCATTACGAATAATATAGGCTTAATTGTTAGAAAATTAGTTTTATTTAATAGATTTGTACTGAGACTTAAATTGGCACACTAGTTGCCACCAGTGCGGTGAGACTAGTGTGCTAGTGGTAAATAAGACAAAAAAAAAAGATGAAGTAAAAATACCATTTTGCCCTTTGTTTTAGTTTTTTAAATTATTTTATTAAAAAACATATATTTTTAATTGTCATTGTATCTTTTTTATTCTCACAGGAATCAACTATATTGTCCATCCAAACTAATCTTTAATTGAATGAATTGAAAAGTCGAAGTTTATTTATGATAAAATAAAAGTTTGTATACCAATTTATGTACAATAAAATGTGGCAGGCCTGTACTTATTTTGTACTTAATGTAGAAGATATATTTGGATATTAAACAAATAATATAAGATATTATATAAAAGGTTAGTATTGGAAAAAAAGAAAAGTTTTTTTTTTTGCCTTCATAAAACTACACAATATGAAAAATAGAGTAAAATAAGAAAACTAAAAATGATATAGTTGGGCTTGCCTCAGAAACAATGGATTGGGAAGGGATCTCTTAAAAAGATGGAATAAAGAAGAGAAATAGAGAAATAGTTTTTGAAGGTTTTAGGAATGTTGTTGTTTTAATAGTGTGTAACTTGCAAGGGAGTTTCCAATCCTATCCCATCCTTTCCTGTCCTCCCTTATCTAATAAACTCTATGGCCATTGGCTATGCTCACCGTTTAACCTCTTTTGATAAATATCTTTGTTTTTAATAATAACTAATTTCAAATTCATACGATGCACGGAAATACATTAATCAAATAATAAATTTATTGATAAATTTTTTTTGAAACTTTATAATATAAATTATTATGTTTATAAAAAAGATAACATATGTATATTTAATATTTTTTTATTTGTAATTTGTATATTACAATATAGTAATATAAAAAATTATATATTGGATATAATTATGCAAATTTTAAAAAAGTTAAATCAAACAATTATTGTAATTTATTGAATGAACATAGTATATAAAAAAATTCAATATATCCTTGATTTGAAGAAATTGAAAATTTCTTCGTCTTAAATTCAACCTTGTGTAAGAATTTTTTTAAAACGGAGATATTTCAATAAATTTTTGTTGAGCTAAAGAGGTAGCAAATGATTCTTGAATATTTATTGCTATTTTTGAATGATGTGTCACTTTATTTGATGACCTAATAGATTTCATAGATCGAATAGAAAACTTAAATAAAATAGTAATCTACAATTTCATTAATTTAAGTTTCAGTTATCACTTATGTTATAATAAAGATAGTCATATTATGTAAATACATACATATCTATGTATCAAATATATATATATATATATATCTATATATATATATATATGCATACCTATTTCGATAGTTTTAAGCTTAGTATTTCTCGTCTTAGTATTAAAATCTGTTGCTCTTGTTTCGAACAAAAAATTTCACCCCTGAGATCTTCAAATATTTCTCAAATTTTATAATCTCAATTTTCCTAAATTATGGTCATAGACATATCATTAAATTAAATTAAATATTGAACAATATTAAAATAATTGTTAACTAATCAATATCTTAAGAGAAATTTTATAAAGATTGTCAACATCTTTATTAAATAATTTTTTAGCTTCAATGTTGAAAAATACAAACATCGTGTTTCCAGAACCATCAAATGCCTCAACATTCAACTTCTACTTAATTGTTAATTAATAATACCTTAAGAAAAATTTTATGAAGATTGTTAACACGTTTATTAATTAATTAATTTCTTAGCTTTAGTATTGGAAAAGTACAAAACATCACTTTTTTAGAATCATCAAATGCATCAATGTTCAACTTTTACCTATAAGGTATATAAAATGCTATAATTATGTTAAATATATTAAAATTATAAAATGCTTATATTATCATCATGGAATAATTTTTGTTTTATGTTTTGAATATAGTAAATATAATTATTATTTATCTTGAGTTGAATTAGGAACATTAATATTTCATGGAGAACGATGGAACTTTTTATCAACTTTAGACAACTTTTTTATTGCATTCGCGTGATACGTAATACTAACCAAAAGTTAGATCAACTTTCATGGTAGTTACTCTATTGGTGAAAGATTTTGCTTATATAATATATATATATATATATATAACATAAATTCAAAAAATAGTCAATAAAAACATACACGTTAAATTAGTTATATTTTAAAATTATATTGCCATATATGTTATCATTGAAAAAAATATATGTTAGTCTAATACATTGAACAGTGACTTTATGACCAATATTTTAATATCCGATAGAGGTGTGCTATTTATAAACATTGAAACCTCATCCAATTCTAGTTTTTTATGTGATGTGCAATTAAATTCTATGCCAGAATCTCATTTAAATAAACTAAATACAAAAAAGTAAAAGAAATTAGAGTTTTTTTGTAATGTTATATATTAAAAAAATTAATATATAAAACAGTAGTTATAAATGTTGTATTTTGTAATGTTAATATGAAAAGAAAGAATAATTACATGTTACGTATTAATTTAAAAAATTAAAAAAATGATGTTATATTTTGCATCTTATATTATTCCAAAAAAAAATGTAATCATTGTGCATAAGATGTTATATTATTGCATGTTAGATGATACATTATCCATAATAATTTTAATATACATGGATATAGATGTTATTTTTTAGAAAAAAAATTAATTTATAAAAGCTATAGATATAGGTGTTATATTTTGTAACATTAATGTAGGTAGAGAAAAATGAAATGTAATTTTTATTTAATTTTAATCTAGATAGAGATATATATGTTTATCTTTTAAAAATTAAAATAGATAATTAATTTAAAAACAAAAATTGATTTATTTTTATGTTTATATATATTTTTATTTTTTGAAACTTGAAAAAGGATAATTATTTCTTTAAAAAATATATTACACGTGTCAAACATTGGGACTATCCACATAGGATGTCCTACTTGTAGCCAATTGCTTTGACTTTTATAATAATAATAATAATAATAATAATAATAATAATAGTAATACTATTTTTATTTTTTTAAATCTCGTATTTTATTTTAAACTAAGACGATACCCCTTGCTTTGCATGGGGCATTCTTTTTCTTAAAAAAATGTTATGAAGAGTATTTATTAAAAAATAATAAATCAAGATAATTATTTAAAATATTGATTCATTAAATGAAAATTATAATATTTAATTTATCAATTAATCATCTTATTTATTTTTTATTATATCTTTTTTAAATAAAATAAAATTTTAACACGAAATTACAAAGTTAAATAGATCAAATATAAAAAGAAAAGCTTATAAAATATTTAATATTTTATTCAGTTTGACCTTAATTTCTTTGTCTCAAGATAAATTCAGATTAGATTAATCCCTATCATCTCTTTTTCTTTTTATTTATCGTAGTCTCTAAGTGTTTAATATTGTTATTATTTATTTATTTATTACATTATTTCCTCTTTTATAGCCTTTGATTTTCATATTTAATGAATTTTTTTGAAAGTTTTTGATTTGTAGATTTATTTTTTATAATTCTTTTTATGTTTAAGTTTTTAAAAAATGACTTTTGGAATTTTTTGCTTTATACTGTAATTTATCATTTTTTTAATTTTAATAGTACTTGTAATATTTATTAGATTTTTATAGTTTTTTAATTTTAAAATTTGAGAATTATACAAATAAAAAAGGAATTATAATTTGATTTGAACTTTTTGGATATTTGGTATTTGAAGTTTAGTATTTTATTCAATTTTTGTAAACTAAATTTTTTGGGTATTTCATTTTAATTTTTAAAAAATTTCAATAAGTATTTTTTAACATTTTTTTTGGCTACATGAATATTTGGTTTAGTTCCTTAAAAGAATTATTTGAATTTTATTTTTTTTCTCTCTCCACTTTTCATATCTTTCGCTTCTTTTTTTTTTTAACTTTAGAAAAATAATAATAATATTTATAAAAAAAGTTGTGAATATTTGATTTAGTTCTTTTCAAATTTTTTTTAAAATTTTTCATTGTCTCTCTTTTCTTTTTTTCTCTCTTTATGTTAAGCTCATTTTTTTTGTATTTTTAGTATTTTAACATTAAAAAAATTTAAAATAAATATTTTTATTTCAATTAAAAATATCACATATCAAACTAAAAACTACCAAATGGCTAAATTTATTTTTATTATTTTAACTTTAAGAAAAAATTAAAAGTAATTATAAATTTGAAAAACAAAAAAAAAATTGTCTCTAAAGAGTACCCACCAGTGTTTTAACCTATGCTTTGCCATAGTTTTTATCAAACAAAAACAATATAAAAATTGTAAAAATATATATAATTAATATTTAAAAAGCTAACTAAAAATATTTATAAAAAAAACCAACTAAAAAAAAAATATAAAGAAGGACATATCAAGCTAATATTAATGGGAGACTTTTTATATATAGTTATAGATAATTGAATAAACTTAACTGACGCACAAATTACTAGTTAAATAGAAAAAAATGAAAAAATGGCAAAAGAGTCCTACAGGAAATCGGGAATGGATTGAATGAATGGTTGTGAGACGGTAGGCAAAGGGAGCAAAAGAAAAGGATACATGTTTTTTTTATTGGTATAACTGGTAGTGCTGATCCCCTGTTCGTACAAACTTACTTGCGTTTGAAAAGGATCTTTCTCACCTTTTTTTTTTACTTGATTTGGATTTTGATCTTATAGCTGAATGAATTTTATGCTTTTCAAAAGATCATCATTTTCATGCTGCCACTATAACTTATTATCCAATTTGAATTGGTTCGGTCCAACTTCGATTCGGATTAAGCCTTAACCCTCCATCATCACTTTTTATTTTATTTTTCTCTTAGAGGTCGTTTGGTTCGCGAAATTTAGGATTATCTTTGAAAATCATTTGATGAAAAATTATTTTACTTGACGGATTCCTAGGAATATTAGATTCTTGTGCTTGGTTGTATTTGTGGGAATATAAGATTTCTGTGTTTGGTTAAAGGAAAGTAAGATTACTTAATTACTTATTTTGCTATAATACCCTCCGTATTATTAGTTGATGTAAAGTGAATAACATTTGATATAAATTATATTTAAATTAATTACTTATTTATTTATTTAAGATACTCATTTATTTATTTATTTATTTATTTAGTCCCTTTTTTATAAGGTTTTTGTTATGTAAATTATTTTGATTTAACAAACTATTACTATATTAAATTGATTTTGATTAATAAAAAATTATAGGGTCCATCTTATTATTGGTCCATTTGATTTTAAATTCATTTTTCTCTTCATCAAAATAAGAAAAAAACAATGGTTGTAATATTAGATAGCTTTAGGGGTAAAATAGAAATAAAATATAATTATTGAAGGGTAAAATAGGTAAAAAAAGAGATTCCTCTCGAAAAAAAAAATACTTCAAGATGAGGGGGGGAATCATTTTCCCCCTCTTTTGCACGGTTGATAAAAAAAATTCTTGGTGTGAAAAAATTTTGCGAACCAAACATGGTAATCATTTGATGGAAAAAAAATTCCCCCCAACCAAATGGCACGTTATGGTTAATTTAATAATTAAATCATCCCTTTCTTAGTACATATTCTCTTTTATGATTTTTATTTTCAGACTCCAAGAAAAAAATTAAAATTTTTGAGTTATAGGTTTATTTTGCTAAACAATAAGTTACTTTTCTTTTTGTACATTATTGTGTTAAAATTTTTCAGAAATTTTTTTTATGAAATTTGGAATTTTCTTATACTCTATTATTTAATTTTTAATAATATTTTTCATTATTGGATTTTTTATATTTTCAATCTTAAATTTTTTTTTTAAAAAATTTAAGCTTAAAAATAAATTAAAAATAAAAAAATTATAAAAAAAAGGGTCCCAAAAGGGAAGGAGCAATTGAGTGACTTGTGTGAGCCAGTTGCTCCCCTTTGAGAATAATTTTAATAAATAGGTTAGTGTCTTAGAGACGTTAATTAATTTCAACTTATATTTTATTATCAAAGATTAGGAAAAAAAAGAAGAGAAAGTTTGTTGGTTCATGTGCTCAAGTTAATTTGATTATACATTTTATCATTTGCTACGCAAGAGAGTGAAAAGGATTATAGGGTATTGAGAAAGAGAAAAAATTTTTAAAATAAAAAAATAAATTCGAGACCGAAAATATCCAACAGTTTGGATATTTTGCTATTTTTAGCTCAAAACTTTACCAAAACCATACTAAATGCGCTACATCAGATTACCGATGTCAGTTGTAAGAAATTAAGGCTAGTTGATGTCATTGTTGGCAATAATACCATACCCCAAAAGCATAACTATCTATCTCGTTTCTTCCACAATAATTGCTAGATTATAATTTTTATCTAAAAATAAAATACATGAAAGTAATCTGTCAATGGAACTGAAATCCCATGAAAGTAATCGTTATTTGTCAAAGCATAAGAATAAGATGATCATACAACCCAAATAGGTTCGGAGACCAATCAAATTCCAAAAGTAGTTGTGACAACTTTTATCTCAAACTATAACCTTGTATTTTATTGTGACATCTTATTCATATGGATACAGCAAGTTGTTTAATTGTTGTCTTAGTCGAAATATGCCAACAGCGACAAAATGTCATCATCATCAGAAACTTGAGGAGCCAAGCAGAAAGCATCATCAGCATTTCCAGTCATTTGACCTCTGTCGTAAGTAGTGAATGCATCCTCTGCAGTGAATAAGTCCAACATAGATAAAATGCTACCATTTGATTCTTCAACTTCAGGAGCCAAAGCAAACTGAGGAACTTCCAACAATACAGGAACAGCCTTACCATCAGCAACCACTGGAACTTGAGGAGCACCCACGCATGTATAGGCAGCATAATTACTACTATGAATATCAGCAGTAATACTAACAGTAGCATCAGCGTGACCCACCTGGGGAAGTGAGTACAACCCATTTGATTCAACAGATAGTCCAAGACTTTGGCTCTCAGGAACACATGAGCTACTAGCACCACCAACGGCTAATGTAGACATACTGGAAAGAGAGTCGGTAACAAGCAAATTTGCATCCTCGTCTACACTCCCTGTAGGGGCAGCATAACCATGATTACTAACAGTAGCATCAGCATGAACCACCTGGGGTAGTGTTGACAACCCATTTGATTCAACGGATGGTCCAGGATTTTGGCTCTCGAGAACACATGAGCTACTAGCACCACCAACGGCTAATGTAGACACACTGGAAAGAGAGTAGGTAACAGGCAAATTTGCATCCTCATCAACACTTCCTGTAGGGGGAGCATAACCATGATTACTAACGGTAGCATCAGCATGAACCACCTGGGGTAGCGTTGACAACCCATTTGATTCAACGAATAGTTCAGGATTTTGGCTCTCGAGAACACATGAGCTACTAGCACCACCAACAGCTAATGTAGACATACTGGAAAGAGAGTAGGTAACAGGCAAATTTGCATCCTCATCAACACTTCCTGTAGGGGCAGCATAACCATGATTACTAACCGTAGCATCAGCATGAACCACCTGGGGTAGTGTTGACAACCCATTTGATTCATCGGATAGTCCAGGATTTTGGCTCTCGAGAACACATGAGCTACTAGCACCACCAACGGCTAATGTAGACATACTGGAAAGACAGTAGGTAACAGGCAAATTTGCATCCTCATCAACACTTCCTGTAGGGGCAGCATAACCATGATTAACAATACCAGCAATATCAAAAACGGTAGCACTAGTATCAAGCACCAGAGGTTGAGTATACAGCCCACTTGAATCATCAGATGGTCCAGTGCCAAGCAAATTTGCATCCTCATCATCACTCCAATCCTCTTCCTTAAATGGTGCTCCATATTGGGCACCATTTTTGGGACCCACACCATCCTTCTTGAAAACAGCACAAAGCACGTATGCATCTTGAACAATCCCTCTGTCAGCCAATTTTTTTTCCACAAGTCTATATTCATGCATTACCCAATCTGTTCTCTCCCCACGTGGAGCTTTACCTCGGTGAAAAACCAAACTTTTTATCATCCCAACAACTTCTTCATTGTACTGGACAGGTCTATCCTTTCCGGTGGTTTTCCAATACCCATATACAGTAGCCCGATTCACACTAGCCCCTCTAGCATATTTCTTCTCAATTGGACAATAGAAGAACCATTTTAGATCTCTAGTCTTTAAACAAGACATATCTGGTAAGTCCCAGGGAGCATGCTTGTAAATATCAACTTCAGCAATTGCTTTAAAAGCATGCTTCTTGCCCAGTACTTTTCTCTTCAAATAATACATAACAAGTTCCACATCAGTGGGGTGAAATCTAACCCCTGGGGCCAACGAGTTTTTCCCCATCACTAAAGTAAAATATCTCCAATAACTATATATTTTTAAATCACGAGCAAGTGAATTATGAAACTTGTGATTCCGCTTAGAGTAAAGTAGCAAAACCAAATCCAATAATCCACTAAGAAAAAGGATCAAATAACACTTGACGCGTAGAAAACGGGCCAAGTCCAATGCCTAAAAGAAATCTTTTGAGAATAATACCTCAGCATCACACCGTTCACAAACCCAAAATCATACCATACAGACGAAGGCGGCTGCTCCGAAGTAAGGTCAAAAGACATTTGGCGTACAGTATGAACCCTGTTTTCAACATCATTAAGGCTCACATATCATTAAAAATTCATCAACCGCAACAATCAGTTCATTGAAATTAAAAAAAAAAAAACCTAAATCGCAAAATCAAAGATGTCCAAAAAAAAGAAAATAGATCAAAGCAAATACCTTCAATCGATGGGTTTGTAGCGAACAAGAACTATCACTAGATGGAAAAATAAAGAAACCCTAAAAATTCCCCGAAGAGTAAGAACTGTGATTAGATAGAAAAACAAAGAAAACCTAGAAATTCCTCGGAGAGTAGGGAGTCGCGAGAGAGATTGAGCGCACGTAGACCAAGTCAGCTGATACAAGCAAGGAGTAAAGTCAGTGGCGTGAGGCGAAAGCTTAGGGGTGTGTTGCTTTTATAGAGGCATTTTTTGCTTCAATGATTTTTTTTTTAATAAAAGGTCTATCTCTTTTTTTTTTTGTCTTAAATAGCAATGTAAACGGATCAGGTACTCGTTAAATTTGAGATATCCGAATTCGAACCTGATTAATATGTATAATACTCGAATCCGATTAATTACCCGATAATTTTTATTTATGTTACCCGAACCCTAACCTTATAAAATAAAAAATATCTGTTTAACTACCCGAATCCGCTAACTACCCGTTTATTAAGTCAAAGTTTGATTTTCAAATTTAAATTTAAAATTAATTTTGGAATAACTTAATTAAAAAAATTAAATTAATAAATTTAATTTAACTCATAAAAATAAATTAAAGTTAAAAATCATAATTATAATATTTAATGACTTAATTTAATTAAATACAACATTAATAATAAATAATTTATATATAGAACATATAAATATTATATTAATTAATTATTATCTATAATCGGATTCGGATAACGGGTATCTTAAGATAACTACCCGAATCCTATTCGAACCCGTGACAGGTAGTAATTTCACTACTCGAACCTTACCCAAATCCGATTATATACTACCCTAATCCTACTTAAACGAGACGAATAATGCCGAGTACCCGTTTATAGGGTACCCATTACCATCCCTAATCTTAAAGTCTATCGCTTATCATTGTCTCACTTGATATCTATTGTATATATACAAATAATACTCTAACAAGTATTAATTCATTTTCCTTTGAGTTATTTTGCCGGCAACTTTAAGTTACTTTCCCTTTTTTTTTTTTCATTAAGGGTCCATTTGGTTTCTTAATTTCATTTTTCAAAAAATATCAAAAAAAAAAAATATTTTACGTATTTTCAAATGTTTGACTCCCTAAAATTAAGAATGATCAACATAAAATGAATTTCGATCAACAAAAATTAAGTTAAAGTTTTAGAAAATTATCTTTCTCTTTTGAAAAAGAGAAGAAAATTTTCATACTTGTATTACTGCTGCTTTCACTGTAGAAACAGAACTCAAACAGCAAATAAACCCGAACCCCTTCGCACCTGCACTCGCCGGCAACGTCGCTGGCACCGTTAATTCTCCTCCGGCATCCTCGAAAAATCCCATCTTGCTGCAACATCATTTGACCTATACCCATTGATCCCTTTACTTCAACTCCACTGACCCTTACCCAATCTCCTGTTGCCCTGCACTTGCCGATAACGCTGCTGCCACCGTTTGAACTTGGGTTGCGAGCTTGGGTTGGACGAGAATCTTTTGAACTTTGGTTTTATGTGGTCTTTGAAGAAATTCTTGGACCCTTGGACGTTCGAATTTCCATTGAAGTTATGGCAATGGAAATTCTTGGTAAGTTTGGCCGGGATGTCAACATGATCACCCAAACAATCCCAGCAAATCTAGAGAGTCAGCCATTAACATGTCAACATGATCTCCCGAATTTCCAAAACCCATTGCAATTTTTAAGTGGAACGTTGGTTATTGAAAGAAGTTGTCCAAAACCCATTGCAATTTTTAAGTGGAACGTTTCAGTGATTAAAGGGATGTAATGCAATTCATTTTCATTTTGGAGTTGAAGACAACTCAATTACCTAATCTCTGTGTTAGATTTTAGAAATAAAAATGCAAAAAAAGAAAACTATCTATTGCTTCTTTTCTTACCAATTTTATTATCTCTTTTGGAACAAAACTAATTAATATATGATAAAAATTTTGTTCAAAAAAAATGTTCTTTTCATATTTAATTATTATTATTATTGTTGTTGATGATTTAAAAATATTATTAAAGTAGTGAATTATATGAATAATACTATTTTAATAAAAATGTAGATTTTTCAACCAAACAAAAAAAAATATTTTTCAACATATCAATCAAACAACAGAAAATATTAGTTTTTTTTCCAAAAAATCAACTTTTCAGAAATCATTCTCTAGAAATCATTTTTTAAAAGTCATTTTCAGTGAACCAAACAGAGTCTAAATAGTAAAAACGTCTGAACTTTAAAATTCTTTTTTCGTTCATTTTAATGGTTAGATTGACTACATGTCAAAATGAGATAACCTTCCTATATTTATTGTTTAATCCCATCACATTTTTTTCCGTTTGCAAAACTTTCTAACCTTTCCTTTAATTGTTGCTTTTAATTTTTATTTTTTATAAATATAAAAATAATTTAAAAGAAAAAATAAAAAAATTTACCAAATAAAGTCTAAATAATTTATTATCACATCAAAATGAAAAAAATATTTTTTTTTATAACAAAAACAAAGAAAATTTGTAAATTAGAAAATATTGTGAAGAAATAAACAAAAAAGAAAAATGACAATGAATTTTTATTTTATTTTAATAATGTCATCAATATAATATCTGACTAAAATAATTACTTATGAAACTATGGAGAAAATAAAAAAAATTTCGTATGTTTTTTTGTATTATTATTATTTAATAAAAATATTACAAAACAATAACGTCAAGAAAATTTAAAAATACGAAAAATAATAATCACGAGAACTCTTTGGGAGATTTAAAAGTAATCACCACAAACATTAATATATATTATAACTATTAGGGTATATTAATTTGTGAGAACCGTGTATTTAGGTACTGTTTCACATGTAAGGACACTCACACTGTTCATTTTTTGTGAATTTCGCATATACGAGCCAATACAGTGTGATGGGCTCCACAGGTTATACAGTGCCGGATGGACGTGAGATCGGACAGATATACACAGAGAGTCTAATAAATATACGGTATGAATTTTAAGTCTAAATTTCCTCATTTAGATTATTTTTGAAGAGTAAGGAAACAAATTAAGAAATGACGTTTAAGTCCATAGCCCAGTGGCATTTTCGTAAATTGAGGTCTAAATAAATGGGAATTTAATCTAGTGATTAAAGAATGATATTCTACATGAAAATAAGTCCTGGGTTATGTAAATAGATATACTGAATCGGTAGTCAAATTAGAATTCTACCGATTTACCCGGTAAGGGTATTTTTGTAATTTCACCTTCTCGGTAAGGTTAAACCCGAGCCAAACCCCAACCATTTACCAAATACACTTAATATGAATTTTTGGTGATGGAAAATAAATTTTTGGAGTTCAACTGCCTAGTTATAAAAATTCCAAAAGAAAAATATCGAAAAACCTATTATTAATGGTATTTTTGTAATTCTTAGCATTTTAAAATAACTACAAACTATTTTATATAATTCCAGCTGCTGCCGGCACTGTTGCAGCTTCTTCTTTCTCTTCATCCCGTGACTCCATGGAAGAACAAAAGAAAACAAAACAAAAGCTTCCAAAAACTCACCAAAAAACACATTATTTTCATTAGGCTATTTCTATAAAAATTGCTCTACTCATCTTCCTCTCTCAAACCATACCAATAGCCCCTTGATTAAGTGGCTAAATCAAGAGAAAAGTGAAGAGGAAATTTCGGCCAAGGTACCCATTTATTGTGTAGTAATATTCTTTGAATTTTAATGATAGATTTTAAGAGAATTAAGCTTCCTAAGCATGCTTATGGTATTAGTTTAGGTTGAAATTAGCTAAATCGTGCTCAAACATTAGGAGTGTACGGCCAAGAGAGGATTTCCATGAATTGCTATGGTTTGATGTTTAAAAATAAGATTAGGATGATGATTAAGCTTAATTAAACAAAGTATATTAGTTAAATTGTGAAAAAATCACAAAAATGGCAAGAAGCCATTTTCGGTCAAGGTGAGATGGGAGGGTTTAATTGCTTCAAATTATGATGTTAGGATGTTAAGAGACTGTAAAAATTATAAGAAGACTGATGGTGAAGTCGGATTTCGATTTGGAGCTAAATTGACGAAGTTAGGTTTTAGCACCGATACGAATTATACCGATTTAATATTTTTTTACTGAAAATATAGTAGAATTTAATTCAAGAAAAATTATTAGAATTTTAATTATGGTGAATAATGGTCTTGGGTGAATTTTATTGCAGCCCGGGAGTGGTGAATTGTACATGGTGCTATCGGGCGACTAGATTTCATCAGACAGGTAAGGGATGCGTGTGTGAGCCGTAAGGATACTGTAAATGCATGGTTTGATTCACACTATTTTTATAAAATAATTTGGATATAAATTGCCTTGAGATTGGTGAAAATTTGGTGGAATTGTGGCTGTTGTTGAAATATTAAACTGTAATTTTCGTGCAAGGAGGCTAGGTTAGAAATAACCGTTACTCTGCCGAAAATTACAGAAATAATTGAGAAACATTTCTAGTATTTTTCTAAAGTGAAATTTTGAGAAATTTTCATGAAATTCATTAAATTGCATAATTTTATAGTTTACCGAAAAACTATATTTAAATATTCCTGTTAAGGAATTTTACTTATGTGAAAGTACCAAAGTGTGATTTATACTATTCTACAAATATCTAGAACATTATCTAGAATGATTGTTACAGTATGAATATTTTATGAATTTTTATTCATAAAATGAATATATTTTCATCTTAAATATTTATAGATTGATTGAAAATATATTTTGTGGAATTGATTTCATAAATGGTGTTTATATCACGTGTTTATTGTTTTGAGACTGTTAGGTCCCGTATCATGCTCACGTGTCACGTGTTATTGTTGATAGATACTGATCCTATTGTCAGCGTCTCCAGTGGGCACTTGATCAGTGCACACTGTGGACCTCATAGACTATGGCCATAGATCTCATGTGTTTCCCCTATTTGGGATGATATTATAGCATGATATATTTAGGGTGTTGCCTGGTCTCCATGATACTGTACTGATGATTGTACTTTTCACTGAACTTTTAGCTGGTACTAAATTAATTGCAGCCACTGAGCTTTTAATATACTACGTGTTGAACTTAATGTTATACGGTGTTTTACAAGTGTGAAAATGAATATCTCTTCGAAAGGAATATTAATTCCTCATTTATTTACTTAAGTGTTTTATCATATGAATATCAATTATTTTTAGCATATAGATTTTATAGTATCAGTTTCGCATACAATTCTCTTACTGAGCGCGTTAGCTTACCCTTTTATTTTCTCACTCCACAGACTATCTTCAGTGATTCTGTTCCATAGATTTGGCTGCGTCGTAGTTGACCCCGAGGCAGCACTTAGTGGATCCTGGAGGTAGCATTTCTTTTATATGTTTTCAGACATAGTTGTACAGTACTACTTTTGTATAATTCCTGTACCGGGGATGTAGAACACGTGTATATACTGTATATATATATTGCAGTAAATATTCTCATCGACTACTGATTTAATTTAAGCATAATAGTAGTTACTGTTTTCATAAGTGAGTGACAAAGGCATCGCAGACAGCCCAACCGTCATGTGTGGTATTGTAATATGGTAAAAACTGTACATTTTGGGATGTGACATAATTTGAAGAAAAACATTGAATTCTACAAAAAAGGTTTCTTTAAAAAAAATAAGTTTTTTTTTTAAATTTAGAATTTACTAATAATTGTTGGGAAGCATATTATGTAAGAATAACTTTATAAGATGTAACAAAGAAAAAAGAGAATAAATTTATGACGGATCAAATAAATATAAAGTTTATGTAGGATCAAACATTTTCATTACAAATATTGTGGGCTTAATTGTTTAATTGTTGGAAAGTTAATATAATTTGATAGATTTGGATTTAATTTAATGAATTGAATGTTAAGATTTATTTGTGATGAAATAAAAGTTTAGAGACTAATTTATCAGTAATAAAAAGTGGAATGCCTATATCTATTTTATATTAAAAATTAAAAGTGAAAGGTTTATTCAGATATTAAACAAATAATACAAAATATTAAGTAAAAGGTTAGTATTGAAAAAAGAAAACATTTTTTTTTGCCTTAAGGAAAAATAGCATAAAAAATAGAATAAAATAAGAAAAATAAAATAAAAAAGAAAATAATTATAGAAAATTAAGAATTTAAGAGAAATTTATTTACCTCTAATTTAGTTAACAGTAATGTTAATTAATTGGGGCTATTATCTCCTTAGAAAGAAAAGCGTATACCGAAAGAGAAAAAAAACCTGGGCCTACGAGAAAAAAAAAGGTCCTAAGCCCAAGTTCTATACTACCAAATAGATCTGACAATTTTAGACACGATACGATTACATGACATGAACACGATTCGAATAAATGACACGAGATGACACGAGATTAAATTAAGTAAAATTAATATATGAATATGGTAAAAGCTAAAAATGACATTTTGAGTTTTTCGTATTGACACGAATTTTGATACGAAATTTTTGTGTTTTACACGACATGAACACGATTTTACATGACACAAAAATAAATTATAAACACGAATTGCCAAATCTACTATCATACTAGCGTTTAAAGTTTTGACTCTCCCTTTGGCTACTAAAGGATAATGGGATGGGATATTAGTTACCCGTTTTTAACCTTTTTGTTTATTATTTTTTTTTATGTGCATGCAAAATTTTAAATTTTTAGGGTTTCCAACCTTCCTTTCCATGAGAATTTTCAAGTACATTACAATTTTTTTATATTTAAACCCAATTTCTAATTACACTAGGATACCCCTTAAAATTAGCAACTTATCCTTAAACTAACTTCATCACCATTTCCTCACCTTTTCACCCATCTTCTTTATCCCTCTCTCTATCTGCATTTTTTTTTTTTTGTGATTTTTTCCTAGATTTCCCTTAAAAATTTCCACCACGGTGTCCAGTTTTGACTAGATTTTTTCCTGTAACTGCAGCAGGATGCAGCCAAATGCACCCACGATACAGTTAAAAGAGGAACATTCCATGAGATGCCACCGCACTAGTTTATCTTATTGGGTTTTGGATATCATGATTCAAGAATAACTGGAATTTTATCATGAAGACTCCAATAGACCATGAGAAAAATAAATTTAGATATTTTAATCGTTATTCATTGGTTATTTTATTTTGTTTTTGTTGGTTCAAGTAAGATCCGTTTGAAAGCGAATGCACTATCGATGCAGCACAATTGGGGGCAACGCACATTACCCCCAACCGTGGTGCTTGAAAATGTTTGGAAGACTTGGGTAGTGGCTAGGTGTCACGACTCCTGTGTCTCATTGGACTCCTTTTCTTTTTTTTTTTTTAATTTTTGATCGGTGTATTTTCAAATTAATTTGCACGTACTTTTAGATTATTTCCCTTTAGTGATTTTAATGACGCACTTCTCGTATCATATTGTGCATTTAAAAAAATTAATTTTCTTGAATACTGATTTCATGACTTGAATTCTAAACTCTTGTTTACTCCCTCACCCATGTTTTTTTTTTAATTTTGATTTATTTTTTCATTTGTTATTTTTTTATTCGGAAGCTAGTTTTTTTTATTTTCACTGTTTTAATCATTTTAGTATGAATAAATTAATAATATAATTAATAAATTATTATTTTATATTTATGACGTATAGTTATTAAATTTTTTATTACTTAATTCCTGAATATATTTATTTTAATATAAAATCATGTATCATTATTTATTAAATAAAATTTTAATATTAAGTTACATTAAAATATACATAAAAATAATATTAATAACAAAAAATTATTTAATATAAAAAATAAATTTAAAATTTTTTAATTTATTAAAAATATTTTTATATTAAAATAAATTTTAATAATTTTAAATGTTTATTAATGTCACAAATATAAAAGAGTTTACTATAGTATTTATTTTATATAAGGTTTTAATTTAATTTTTTTGAATGATTATTTTTTTCTCTTTACATTTTATTTCATTGACATCGCTGACAAGCCATTAACTCAAATAAAAGAACCAAAACCCAACCAAAAAAAAAAAATCATTTACGGGAATAAGACTTATCGGAAAAAGTTCAATTTAAATTACTAGTTTGATATTTTGAAACTAAGTTCAATTTAAACTAAGTTTCAAAATATCAAACTAGTAATTTAAATTTAAATAAGACTTATCGGGAATAAGATTTAAAAAGTTCAATCCAGATAATATATATTTAATACTTTATATGATATAAATATAAATATAGATATAATATTTATTAGAAATATATAGACTAAATAAATAGTTTTAGAATGTTCTGGTTGTTACGTTTGGTTGTTACGTTTTTAATTTCTTTTAGCTTCTTTTGCGGGTGAGCTGGTTAAAAGCTTGTACCAGCCTCCTATATAAACTTTGTATTCTTCATTTTTCAAATCAAGTAAGAATGCTCAACATACTCTTCATATTTTGAAGTTTTCTCTGCTAATATGGCATCAGAGCTATTTCCTTCCGTTGTCGTTCTCTGAGTTTTCTTTCTTTCTCTCATGGCTCGAGGAGGTCCAAACAACAACAACAAAGTGGTTATTGGGGCTTCCAATTCTTCTTCCATGGAAGACTCTAGTAGTCCTTATTATCTTAACAACAGTGACCATCCAGGTCTTGTTCTTGTTACTCATCTTCTCTCTAGATCTAACTACAATACTTGGAGTTGAGCTATGATCATGGCACTCACAGCTAAGAACAAGACCTGCTTCATTGATGGGAGTATTCATCGACCTCCAGCTGACGATCTATTCTTTGGAGCTTGGAATTGTTGCACTAGTATGGTTATTTATTGGATTCTCAATTCTGTAAACAAAGAAATAGCTGATAGTCTTCTTTATATCGTAACTGCCTTTGATATTTGGATCGATCTGCGAGAGCAGTTTCATCAGAGCAATGGTCCCCGTATATTCCAGCTCAAACAGCATTTAAATGTTCTTCACCAAGGATCTCTCGATGTTAATGGCTATTACACGCGGTTGAAAACTCTCTAGGATGAGCTTAAAGATTTTCAACCTGTTCATGGTTGTACCTGTGGAGGAATGAGGTTATGGACAGAGTATCAACAACAAGAGTATGTTATGCAATTTCTTATGGGTCTCAACGAATCATTCTCTCCTATTTGTGCTCAGATTATTCTCATGGATCCATTACCTCCAATCACTAAGGTTTTCTCCTTAGTTCTGCAAGAAGAGCGCTAACATTCTATTTCTCAGAGTCTTCCTTCTGCTTCTGAGACACCTCTCATGAACTCAGTATCTGTAAATGCCTCTACTCATTCCTCCAAACCCAGGCGGGATCGCCCTTTTTGCACTCATTGCAATACTCAGGGCCATACCATCGATCGGTGTTACCAACTACATGGTTATCCTCCAGGTTATAAACCTCGGTTTAAATCTCAAGCTAAAGCTCAAGCCAATCAGGTTGCCACCACCACCCCTGTTTCCCAACATACTCTAACAGAATCCTCACCATCTACTTTCACCCCTGCCCAGTGCCAACAGATTCTTCATCTACTGCAGTCTCAACTTCAACAAAACAATTTGTCAGGGACTAATTCACTGCCCAACATCTCCATTTCTAGTTTTAGTGGTATATTATCTCTATCCTCTTCTACTAATTCTTCTTCCCATACCTCTTCACACTGGGTTTTAGATACAGGTGCTACACACCATGTTTGTTGTTCTCGTAATCAATTTACATCTTCTCAGTGTGTCACAAATTGTTTTGTCACTCTTCCCAATGGTCACATGGTTCCCATCACGAGTCATGGCTCAGTCACATTGTTTGATAAATTCACTTTATCTCATGTGCTGTTTGTACCCAATTTTAAGTTCAATTTATTGTCTATCAGTGCACTTACTCGTGATCACAATTGTTCTGTTAATTTTTTCTCTAACCATTGTGCACTTCAGGACCAATCCACGGGCAGGATGATTGGGATGGGTAGACGACTGGGAAATCTGTATGTCTTGGACACCAATACCCTGTTTCCTTTTTCAGTACACACTTACCTGTTTGTAATAATGCTTCTTTGGTATCTAATGCACTTTGGCATTCTCGGTTAGGTCACCCTTCTTATTCTAAGTTGGAAACATTGAAATCTGATTTGAATATCAATGATATATCAAATTTTCCTTCTTATTGTGATGTTTGTCATCTAGCTAAACCAAGAAGATTGCCTTTTCTTTCTTAAAATAATCTTTCTGCATTCCCATTTGATTTGATACATTGTGACATTTGGGGACCCTTTACTCCTATTTCTGTTGAGGGTTATCGTTATTTTTTGACTATAGTGGATGATTGCTCTCGATTTACATGGATTTATCTTCTTCATGCTAAGTCTGAATTTTCTACTGTGTTTCCTACATTTTACACACTTATACAGTCATAATTTGGTACTTCCATTAAGGCTGTTAAATCAGATAATGCCCCTGAATTAGCACTTCCTGATTTCTTTCATGCTAAGGGTATACAGTCCTTTCATTCCTGTGTTAACTGTCCCCAGCAAAACTCTGTAGTTGAGCACAAACACCAGCACATCCTTAATGTAGCTTGTGCCCTTCATTTCCAGTCCAATGTTCCTTTGGCATATTGGTGTGATTGTGTTCTCACTTCAGTTTATCTCATCAATAGAACACCTTCTCCCTTGTTGTCCAACAAAACTCCTTTTGAACTGTTGCGCAAAAAGAAACCTTCCTCTTCTCATTTACTTACCTTTGGTTGTCTTTGTTATAGCTCAACTTTACCTCGTTCCCGTCACAAATTTTCTCCTCGTGCCACCCCTACAGTTTTTCTTGGTTAGCCACTTGGTTATAAAGGGTATAAGCTGTTTGATTTAACAACTAATGCCACTTATATCTCCAGGGATGTTGTATTTCATGAAGACCTTTTTCCTTTCAAAGCTTCCAATACACCAGCACATCCCTCTTTATTTTTTGATTGAGTTTTACCCTATCAACACTCTACTCCATCTCCCTCTGTCTTACCTGATACAACAGCCCAAGATTCCACTAGACCCGCTCGATCAGTCAAACCTCCATCTTATCTCCAAGATTATCATTTGTTTTCTTCTTCACATACTTCCTGTTCTACATCCCATCCTTTATCTAACTTCCTCACCTACAGTAAACTGTCTCCATCCCATCGTGCCTTTGTCAATTTTGTTTCTTCCCACTTTGAACCCACAACCTTTAAACAGGCTGCTGCAATACTTGAGTGGCAATCAGCTATGGTTGTTGAGTTACAAGCTTTGGAAGCTAATGACACATGGTCTATTGTGTCTCTTCTTGCTGGTAAACACCTTGTTGGCTGTAAATGGGTGTACAAGCTGAAATTTAATGTTGATGGTTCTCTTGAAAGGCACAAAGCAAGGTTGGTAGCCAAAGGCTACACTCAACAAGAAGGCATCGATTATGTCGATACTTTTTCTCCTGTTGCTAAGCTCACCACAGTCAAGGTTCTTCTTGCTCTTTCAGCCATTCATGGTTGGCATCTTACTCAGCTTAACATCAATAACTCTTTTCTTCACGGTGATCTTCTTGAAGAGGTTTACATGACACTGCCACTTGGATATCACCATGAGGGGGAGTCTTTACCTCCTAATCCTGTTTGTAGACTTCACAAGTCCTTGTATGGCTTGAAGTAAGCCTCTTGCCAATGGTTTACTAAATTTTTCAGTGCTCTACTTGATTTGGGGTTCACTCAATCGACTGCTGACATCTATCTATTTACAAAGTTTACTGAGAACTTCTTCATGTTTCTGTTAATATATGTTGATGACATTGTTATTGCCTCTAACAATCTGCAATAGGTGACAGCTTTAAAGGATTTCCTGAACAAGTGCTTCAAACTTAAGGACCTTGGAACATTGAAATACTTCCTAGGCCTTGAGGTAGCCAGGTCTAGCAAAGGAATTTCTGTTTGTCAACGCCATTATGCTCTACAGATACTTTCAGATGCTGGATATCTTGGCTGCAAGACCAGAAAAACTCCTATGGATCCCAGTGTGAAGTTGTCAAGAGATGAAGGGGACCTTCTCGATGATCCAACTTGTTACAGAAGGTTAACTGGTAGATTATTATATCTCACCATTACAAGGCCTGATTTGTGTTTTGCAGTCAATCACTTGAGTCAATTCCTTGCAACACCACAGGTTCCTCATCTATAGGCTGCATACAGAGTTTTGGAGTATGTAAAAGGTACAGTTGGTCAAGGACTTTTCTATTCCTCTGCTTCAAAACTTCCTTCAAAACTTCAGCTGAAATGTTTTGCAGATTCAGATTGGGCTTCTTGCCCTGATAGCAGGCGTTCTATCTCAGGTCTTTATGTCTTTCTTGGAGAATCTTTGATTTCATGGAAGTCAAAGAAGCAAACTACAGTTTCCCGATCTTCAGCTGAGGCAGAGTATAGATCAATGGCAAATGCCACATGTGAATTGATGTGGCTTTTCTCTCTTCTTTAAGATCTGCACATTAACCATTCCTCTCCGGCACTACTTTTCTGTGATAACCACGCAGCACTCCACATTGCAGCAAATCCAGTCTTCCATAAGCGTACAAAACACATAGAAATCGACTGCCACTTTGTGAGGGAAAAGATCATGGCTGGGAAGTTGAAAACTCTTCATGTGACCACTCAACATTAGATTGCAAACTTGCTCACTAAGCCTCTTTTTCCATCTCAATATATAATGCTTCTCAACAAGATGGGTGTGCATAACATACACTTTCCATCTTGAGGGGGAGTATTAGAAATATATAGACTAAATAAATAGTTTTAGAATGTTCTGGTTGTTACTTTTTTAATTTCTTTTAGCGTCTTTTGCGGGTGAGTTGGCTACAAGCTTGTACCAGCCTCCTATATAAACTTTGTATTCTTCATTTTTCAAATCAGGTAAGAATGCTCAACATACTCTTCATATTCTAAAGTTTTCTCTGCTAATAATATTTATTACATAATTAAAAAAATGAATGAAGTTGAGACAGCTTGGCCCTTGAATATTTTCAAACGGTCTGTACTTTTTTTACTCAAAACCTCTCAGCTAGCGGGAAAGTCTTTTGCTTGAGCGAATAATCCAATTTTAAATAGATCTAAGGAAAATGAAGCAACCTTAAATCAACTGTGCAAAATTTTAAATGGCAAAGCTATCAATCAAATGCGAGCGAAAGATGTCAACTAAACAATTTTATTCTAACAAAATTTAATTTACTAAGAAGAAATGCGCAATCCTTAAAATATAAATAATCTATGAAAATTAAATTGATGGGTAGGGTTAGACATTTCAAAAATAGTCAGAATCATGTAACCAGGATTTGCAAGTCAAATTTCTCAAGTAAGATACTTTGTGTAACACCCTCAGAAACTGGAAAATTCAAATTAACTTTTTTCTTTTTCTAACTACTAAATTTGTTACTAATTGTCTAAGGATTCTTTTTAAAATGCCTCATAAAATGTGCCAAAATTGGAACAGAAAACTTTTGCCCATTTAAGTGTCTAGTACCCTAGTACAAACCATAACACAATATATTTTCAACCTGTGGCACAATAATATTCTCAATCCATCATCCAAAATATTAATTTATCATAAATTAATAGCTTTGAGATAATATTCATTTCAAGGCACAATTGATTTCATCTCAATTTACACCTAACACATACATCCCAAATATCCTATACACTATGTTCAAAAGAATAAGCAGTCTGGGATATAAAGAAAACACACAGAGGGCATTAAGCTATATAGCTTCACAGCACTAAGTAGACTCCTGATGCACCAACACTTGCACCTGAGCCTAGTGACAGAAATCTGTGAAGAGGAATAAGGGATGAGCTAATGCCCAGTAAAGAATAAACACAAGAATAGGATAGGTCCATATTGAGATATGCATGTATGTATGTACATGAAAATCGAGATTAAATAGTATAAATTATGCCATATGCACTATAACACTACTTAACGACACCGAGTTGACAAAATCTTAAACTAAGGCTTCTTGGGTATTAGTTGGAAGGGTACCTTAGGTACCAATTATCCTTGAGCCCTAACTTATGCCTACATCAGTCTATAGGCACACTTAGGCTGACACTATGTCACGACCCGAAGTCCATGACGTTCACTTGATACTCATACTTTTTTCCTATTTAAAATTTTCAAACTAAATTTTTCCTTTTCGATATAAGGTTTGTATTCAGTGTCAGTGTAATCACTAAACTAATTTCACTGATCCTTTCATTATATTTTAACCTTGATAACTTAAACATTTATTTTGTGAGTGTATTTACTCAACTCTCTAGGTGAACTATAGTGATTTCACTTAAATATTAAACTGGCAAAGAAATGGGTCGAAAACCTCCGCTTCATATTTTGTCACTTTCCCCAGTTAATTAACCTACAAAAATCCACAATCCACAATATATATACCTCATGTACTACATACAATCTCAAAATCATCTCAATTACAATTTCATATTCGACAAAACATACAGTCAACCAAACATCATTACATCCCAGATAGCATTCGATGATTATATGAACCTATATAATAATTTACCACGGTCCTAAGTTACATCCCGACGCATTGAATAAAATACGTACTGTGCATCAATTAAAGTCTTACATGTAAACAAGCGATATATAGAAAGCGTATACCTCAAAGCAATTTGAATAAATTCAAAGGACAAAGGACAGTACCAAGCCTACGTGCCATCTCCAAAGACCCACACAAAAGCTCTCATGACGGAATTTAACTCAAATGGTCTGAAAAGAGATGAAATTAAGGAAGTGAGCAAATCCACGGCTCAGTAAGTTACTAATATAATAATAGAGTTAGGATTATATCGTCTTTAATGCAATTGCATGAATCCTGCAAGTATATATCCTAGTATCATTTAGGAATCAATAATCTTTGAGTATGGATTTGATCTTGCCCTAACAACACTAAATATCCCTATATCCTTGCATATCGTTAATTAATATGTATGTACAATCATGAAGATTCAATAGATAGGCATATGAAAAGTCTGCTATATAAAACATTTGCTATTTCAAATCATATCACATATATATAATCCCATATGATGCATATAAAATCTCAAAGCATTTCGCATATACTTTTAAACATGGTTTAAAACATGTAAAGTCTCAAATCATATAATGCGTAATATAAACCATGTTTAAATCATTCAGTTTCAATCATTTCACGTATACTGTAAAAACATGTCACGTTTAGAGTTTCATATAAAATAAAACATACTCTAGTTATCGTTTAACATTTAGTGAGAGACTAGGCATGAATCCCTATTCTGTTATCATATCACCTCTAACCCATTGTAGCTATCAATGGGATAGTTTCCCTCGAGGGGTTCACTATCTATGATCATAGATCGTCCCAGTCCCGTTGATCAGCTAGAAACTGAGGAATGTGTCCACGATTATTGTCGGACAGCCTAGAATAGTCTCATCAGGAAACATATACATATCACGTATATATAAAAGGGGTTCCATGCTACACAGGCAGAACCACTCGATATATATACTTTATGTCACGAGGCATATGCCACGCAGGCAATATTCATAGGGTACCTGTCATCTCTAAATCGAAATCTCTTTTTTAATTTCTTTTTAAATCCTTTAAGACAAGCCACACTATAAAGCATTTCAAACAGCATCATTTCTCAAATCAATGCATTGTTAAATTATATGTTCAATTTGTATGTGTCATGCATGATGCCAAAGCATGAGTTAAACATCAGTAATTGTGGCTGTCTTAGACAATTCAAACATTTACTTTCATTTAAAAGACTTCGATGCATCCACTTTTAAATAATACTTTCTCCTTTAAAACGATACATGTTTTCGAAATCATTTACTATACGTGAATGAACTTGAGTACACCAAAGTATAGCTCAATCATTATTCAATCCAATATTGTGCATACATAAGCTAATACATTAAGATATCTCTGTAGTAACCTCGATTCCTCATTTACACATAATCTTGGTACCGTTAGAATTTCTTAATCATTATGTGTTTACATATAACCAATCGATCCTCAATAGTATTTCTACATCAACTTATACCACAAACATCACATGGACTATTATGCCCTCATTAGTCAGTAAGAGTTCTTTACACGTTTGTCTATATATTTATTTAGATATACTTCGATAATGTCCATGGGTTAATAGATCATGTCTCTCCTTTTGCTTACAATATAGTATATATACATCTTTTCATATCAAAATATCACCCACACAAAATATCAATTCACTTTTCTTTTCTATCATCAATTCATAGTTCATTAAAAACAAAAATGCATATTTATACATGCTCACATGTATGTATCTATATAATTTTGATAATATCACTAAATGTTAAAAACACGTCCCTTGTCAAAAGTCTTGATGTCATATCAATATGTATTCATATTTCGATCGGTATTCCAATTATATTTCAGCCATATGCCATAATATTTCAATAACACCTTATCAAAATCAACATTCAATCATAATTAAACACTTCATATCATAAAAATCACCTTATCAAAATTGACATTCACTCAAACTTAAACATTTCATCTCGTAGTCCTCAAAAAGGCCCATTTGTAAGATTATCAATAAGCAGGAGATACCACAAATATAATTTCTTATTTTCATTTTGCACTATGTCTCAATTATTAGATATCTCCGCGCCTAAGAGATTATCAAGATTGACCAAATATCATAAGTGAAAGATTCTTATTCTTATCTTCCATAATTGTGTTTTCAACATGAACCATATACCCCGACCTTGTTCCCATGTTACCTCTTCTTATCACTATCTAACATTAATCCCAATTTATTTTCCCAACATTCAACATCTATATTTAATATGTTCAATAATCGCCATTTTGTTCCACCAACAAAATCATGATACTTAACCATATTCAACTATTATCCGAATGCTATTGTACATATTAATCAACAATTCATCATGTGTCAATGATATTTTATCAATATTTTAGTATTACACTATCGATACAGTTTCAATAAATTGTTATTGTTTTATAATATCCCATCCTAATATCACCCTATATACGTTTAACTTTAACTTGCATTATTCCAGCAAAGTCATTTTATTCAACACTCCTCCACATAGTCAAAATTCCCATTCATAACTATAAATTCACATTTAATTGTCAACTCATAATTTCCAACAATAAACATTATCATTTGATACATTCAATATTCACAATTTATATGCTAACTGTTGTTCCATGTCACTCATAAACTTCAATCACCATTACGATATCATTTCACCCATCATCCATAAGTTCTCACCATTTAAACACTCCTAACACTAACTTATATAATATAATACTAACACAATCTTACAGAAGTATCTTACATAGTTAGTGTCCATCTCAAATTTTCAAAATTCCAATCTGTTAGCTTTAAATTGCCATATATATTTTGAAATGACAAAAACTTAAGTAAGCTTTAATGTTTTAATTCATATTGTAAATTTGCCTTATCACACATGATTTTCTCAATCCATTTTCAAGTGAACATATCAAACATTAATACCATAATTTAATGATACATCCTTATTGGTCTTAACACTTTATAAATGTTTTGAATATTTTAGAAAATCACTTGATGAATTTTTGGACTATGTTTTCATTTGAGAAAGTCAAGAAAAACTCCCACAAAAGAGCCAAAATGTTTTGGGTTGGATTAGGATCAAAGACCACATCATTTCTAACTCAAAATGTGCAGGAAATCACCTTCTGGAAAGAAGGGATTGATCCCTTGAGGGAAGGGATCGATCCCCTAGTGGCAGTAAGCTTTTTGGTGGAAGAAAAGGTCCCTCAGCCTAGAAAAATCAGTTCTGGAAAGAAGGGATCGATCCCCTAAGGGAAGGGAT
The DNA here is from genome assembly GCA_031772115.1 of Heritiera littoralis. Classification (NCBI taxonomy): domain Eukaryota; kingdom Viridiplantae; phylum Streptophyta; class Magnoliopsida; order Malvales; family Malvaceae; genus Heritiera; species Heritiera littoralis. The sequence continues at coordinate 7,462,796 of JAPDPK010000007.1, read as the reverse complement.
CGATCCCCTAATGGCAGAATGGCTCCCAACGACTAGAAAAGGTCCTTCAGCTCAAAAGAATCAGATCTGGAATGAAGGGATTGATCCCCTATGGAAAGGGATCGATCCCTTTACCCGAAAATAGCCTGTAACGGCTAGTTTTGTGAGATACAACGGTCATATTTGATTTTGGCTCCACCCAACGTTCACAAACCATCAAAGGGACTATAAATAGAGGCTTAGAAGCTGAAGCAACCAAGAGGAACAACCAAGCAACATCTTTCATCATCTTATTCATCTTCTTTAAGCCTCAACAACAAATCAAGAGCTACAAAGTCTTCATTTTCTATCATTCACATATCTCTTGTATTGTTTAGCACAAATCTTGTATAGGCTTTTACTTGTGCCTAATTTCTGTAATCATTTGCCTACTTAGAGGCCTTCTTTGATTGCACCATTTGTAAACCAATCCATTCCTTGTAAAAGGGGAGGTTTCTCTTTAGCCTAAGAAAAAGAGGGAGGTTTCTCTTTAGCCTAAGAAAAAGAGGGAGGTTTCTCTTTAGCCTAGAAAAAAAGGGAGGTTTCTTTTGAGCCTAGAAAAAGAGAGAGGTTTCTCTTTAGCCTAGAAAAAGAGGGAGAGTAACAAATTCAAGGATATTGAATTTGGGAAAATCCTTGGGAGTGTCTCAAGGTAGAGGACGTAGGCAAGGTTGCCGAACCTCTATAAATCGCTTGCGTACATTTCTCTATCCTTACTCTCTTTACTTATTTGCAATTATATTTGAGTTTATTGTATTGAATTTATATTGTATAATTGCCTAGCGTAGAGAACTTAGAAAACACTCAAATAGGCTAGAGAATTTAGAAGAATCGAAAAACGGGCATAAGGTTAGCTAAGAACCGATTCACCCCCCTCTCGATATAGCCTATAGAGCCAACACAATCATTTCCAATAGCAGTCTGCATTATTCAAACAATTTCCCAACGATAACACTAACAACATTCAAATCAATATCACAACAAGTTCTAACAATATTTCAATTAACCCATACCTATAACAATATAATTCTAACTTCTACCTTATATAAGTAACGTACCAACTCCAAGCTTAGTGTTTATGTGCATATCTTAGCCAACTCCTCGATCAATTGCATTGGAACGTTGCTACACCATCAAATATTGCAAAAATCACTTAGTATAAGTAAACTAAAACTCTATATAATCTTTATAAAATTCAAGGCTAATTATACTATTTCTTCCTTACCATTGGTTTCACAAAAATCTTAGTCCAAACACCACAATTTTCCCATATTCCTTTTCTCTTCTTTTTTTTTGTCCCTTCTCTTTTTTTTGCTGAACCAGTTCAAATCGATTTAGCCCCTTCTCTTTTTTTTTTCTGCTAAATCAGTTCATACTGGTTTAGCCCTTTTCTACCGGTTTAGCCCTTTTCTACCAGTTCAGCACCCCCAAGTAGTGACAGAAGGTGCCGGCGATGACGATGCTCCTCCATCCAGCTAGATTTGCTTTCGCCGACACGAACCAAAGCTGTGGCGGCGGTGCAGGGCAGCAACACGAAAACTTTTCCCCTTTCTCCTTTCTTTTCTTTCTTTCCTTCTTTTCCTTCCGATCTACTCATTCTCTTTCCTTTTCCACTGTCCTTGGCCAACCATTCTTCCCTTCCTCTGTCGACGACTGCTTCACCCATCCCATTTCCGATTGATTCAGCTAGCAGACCCTTTTACTGTGCAGCAAGCTTCCACGAGAAGCTTGTTGCAGGTTTTCTTATTTCCTTTTTCTATTTTATTTTTTTATTATTTTTTTGGCTTGCTCAAGCTTCCTCGAGAAGCTTGTCCCATTTTTATTATTTTATTTTATATATATTTTTAACAATACATATATTTATATGATAAATTTATTTATATTAGTAATATATATTTATAACATGTATTATAAATATATATTTTTATATAAAATTTATACTTTCTAAATAACCAGTGTATATTAAAATATATTAATATATAATACATATATATTGCAAATATATTTGTTATAAATATATTTATACTTGATAAATAAATATATGTATCAAATTATATCTTACATTAATTTAATACATATATCTATGTATATAATTTTATACTTACCAAATATTCTACATATATTTATATCTCCATATAATTTTTCATATATATATATATTACTCAATATATCTTTTATATATATATATATTTTAAATCCTCAATTCTTCAATTTACTAAAAATCTAAACTTTTAATTCCCATAATTGAATAGATTCCCGTAACTCTCAATTTCTTTTTATTAGCTTGCACAAGTTTAAGTTAATTCTGTTTGCTAATCAAGATTGAAAATCATGGTTATCACACACTAATAGTTGGTTGTGTTATACAAAAATGATACCTATAAATTATGAATTTAAAATTCACATTTAAATTACCTAAATACTGCATCACACATATTTCATAAAACTAAAATAGTTATGCGAATAACATATAAAACTCATGTGTAATTATCCTCAAAATAGTTTTAGAGTTTGAAATCCTTTAAGTGACATGTATATCCAAACGGTACAATTACGAGATGAGGTATTTCCTCCTTAAGTCATTAACTACTCATTACCTTTGGTAGCTAGTCAGGGCCAAACTCCTATTCCTTATTATAGGCTTACCATCTATGATTATAGACCTTCCTAGTGCTACTGATTAGCTGGCGACTGGTGTAACATATCTTGACTAGTTTTGGACAGCCACTTGCCATAGGCAATATCTACACAACATATCCATGGTACCTAACCATGGTCCTTACTCTCATCATCATTATGGGCACACTATCTATGACCATAGACCTTCCTAGTATCACTGATTAGCTGGCTACTGAGGTCATGGTAATGACTAGTTTTGTTATACCCCATATTGCTAAAAAGGCATTCAAAATCTCACATGTACACGTATAGGGGGTCATACCTTAGAGGCAACTCTCTAAAGTATACATATAACATGTATATAGTTTCACATGTCTACATATATGGGTCACGTCATAGCATCTCTCCAACTATACATATATTGTGGATACAATCTCATGTGTATACATATAGGGGTCACACCATAATGGCTCTTCAATTATATATATCACATGTACACATTTATCTGGGTGCCTTAGTGTCAACAAAACATGTAGTTTAGATAACCTTGATAAATCAGCTAATCAAACATTTATCTCATGTTGCATGATCAACAATAATGGTATGATGAGAATGTATTTATAACTCATTTAAAACGAAAGACATATCAAAATCACACAACTATCCAAACTCACTTCAAATTCAAATAAGACTCTGTAAGGTTTCATATTTTGGTTTTAGAAACCAATACGATAATATACAAACACATGGATCTCAGTACCTTTTCATTGTAGTTTATGTAGAATAGCCAAATTGGGCAATGCATGGCATGCAGTGCAATACCTCGATTCACAATAGTTTAAGCACTCCGACATAAACACCTAGGGTTACCAGACCACAATATTCATACTTACTTCGTAATACCGATTCTAAGACCCTCACCACCATTATAAGTCCTCTTAGTAGTGTATGAATATTTAAATAATAACTTACCGATAACACAACCTTAGCACTACGCCTTATCACCCGTTAGATTTTCATGCACTATCGTACTTATCATATATTAGGTTAAATTCTATAAATGCAGAATATAAACTTCACACAAACTTGCGTAATATCCCTTGCCACTTGTACTAAGCCTTGGTGCTTAGTACACCACCCTTAAATCGAGCTTACTCCTTACTTGAGCTCACTTGCTAGTTTCCTTGGTGATATTTTGTTCCTACACCATACACATATTCACATAATTTCATTGCACTTTTATCCTTTGAATATATATATATATATATACATACTTTCATTTCCATCGTAACCATGCTCAAGATCATACCTTATTTCTCAAGGTGCTTATATACTTATACATAAATACACACACAAAATTATTTCGCCTAATATATATATATACACACACACACACACACACACATGTCTATAAATATATATATACATACACACACAAATTCACTTCCCTTAATGTGTGTGTATATATATATGTATATCTATAAATATATATAAATATATACATATATATATATATATAAATATAAATATATATTACCATGCTTATAAATTATAATCCTTTAACTTCTTTCTTATGCTTTAATATTTAAGTTCCTTAATATTCACTCAAATTACCTAATGTATACATATTTATCACTTATGCTTTGTTTGGTTCACGTAAAATGACTTCTAGAAAATGATTTTTGGAAAATGATTTTTGAAAAGTTGATTTTCTGGAAAACTTAATATGTTCTGTTGTTTGGTTGATATGCTGAAAAATATTTTTTGTTGTTTGGTTGTTTTTTGGAAAAATCTATATTTCTGTTAAAAAAGTGTTATTCACATAATTAACAACTAATAATGTTTGTAAATAATAATAATAATAATAATAACAATAATAATAATAATAATAATAATAATAATAAAGATGAAAAGAACAATTTTTTTTAAACAAAATAATTATCATATATTATTAAAAGAATTGATAGAGTTTACACATTGGATTGTATAATGGTTTGTAGCATCTCATAAATCTCTTCAGCCCAATACATTGCACTAATATAGTCAACTTCATATTTTGCCAACGCATGAGCAACATAATTTCCTTTTAGTAAAAGCTAGAAGAATCAAGATCAACAATAATACAGCATTAGAAACAGCATGATTATCATAAATTACACTTGCTCAAAGTGCAATGAACTTTTTATGGATGAAAAGGATTGTTTTACTCAAAGTGCAATGAGCTTTTAAATGTTATATGCATTAAAAAAAATCACGAAAATACATATCCCTCTTCCATTGACAACTTACATTCTCATTCAAATTATAAGAGTAGAAAGAAATTGAAAGAAATATCATCATTCATTTTCTTACATTCTTCTATATATATTTTTTGAAAAATTCGTTTTTGTTAATAAAAGCAGCCTAGTATAATGCTAAATCATATACTTTCCTTTCTGTAGTAAAGGATCAGAGGTCAACTTCCACTATAAAATGGTTTGCATAAATGTTTTTATCAATGTTTTTTTTTAAGACAAAAAATTTATTGATTAAAGCCAAACCAACTCAGGAAGCTTAACAAGAATCCACAAAGGGAACCCAACAATTGTGAGCAAGGTTGGTATATCACAAATAGCATGCTAAGACTCTTAAGCAAAATAACAAACACCTCACATGCATCACATATAGAAGCAAACCAAACTACTAAAACAAAACCAAAAAATGCTAAAATCATTTTGTTAATGTTTTTAGAAGCTTAATTTTTACAACTACAGAGGATTGAGGAGACTTGATTAATTTGAAGCTTATTTAATTAAGCCTAGGTTCAAAACCCCATTTCCATGTCTATTATGAATGTTAAATAAAATGGGAGAAATGAGGTTAAAAAAATAATAGGGAGAAGTTAATTCTGGTTCTGCTTGAAGTAGAATTAAAGTTTCTTTTGCTGTAATATTTAAAATATATATGAGCCTACTTGTTCTATGTTTATGAATGAAGAAGATGCAGCTATTCTTTATTACCAAATTAACGAGCATACTTTTTCTATGCAATCAGCCTAAACCCATTTCCTCATATTAAGAACTAAACACATTTCCTCATATTAAGAAATATATGTTAAATAATTACTTGAAGTAGCATCTCGAATCAAGATTTTCACTGGGGCGATAAGATCTCGAAGGATGGAGATGAGCTCTTAGTGTTCCTATTAGGAACTCGAAGGATGGAGATGAGCTCTTTGTGTTCAGATCTGGAAGGGTTTTGGTGGGTGTTTAAGGGTGCCTGCAAGAAGTTTCAACGGTATCGGTGAGAGATTCAACAGCTAGAAATTTGGTGGTGCCAGCAAGTAGAGGTCCGATCGAGTTGGTATGGGGTTTCGGTAGAAGCTTTTTGCTTAAGGATCGAAGTTTGTAAATTGTCTTCCCCTTTTGAAAAGGGGAAGACAGTTTACAAAAACATCAAAGGATTTTTTTGTTGACTGAAAATTGTTTTCAGTTGACTGAAATTATTTTACGTCAACAAATACTGAAACATGTGAAAAATATTTTTCAGAAAATGTTTTACGAAAACCAAACGGATCCTTAATTTTTTTTTGGTGCGAGGACCCCTAAACTTCACCAATTTACCATAAAGACATTCACCTTAAACACCTCACATACCTTTGCATTTTATCACTTCCTTGGATTTTCTCTCTTCAATAATTTCATACACCAAGAATTTGTTATTTTTTTATTACTCACCATTCAATTATTAAATTTGTGTTCACTAACCTCCTACTTTATAATATGCATATATTTTCCACCTCAATATACACACAAATTTATATATACTATTATGCACGTATATACATACTATATATTTATATATATTTTTAGTTTATATATATACACACATATATATATTTTTAAAATTTCATACTTAAGGAGCCTTACGCTCATAATCTACTCCAAACTCATCTAAATATCGTCCTATTAGTCATTTCTATATAATGAGTTAAACCTAAAGGAAAGGAGTCTAACCCTAGATTCCCCTTGTTAACCAAACATGTAACTTGGTAATCCTTTAAGTCTCTAGCTCTATACGCCTCCAAATAGCATTGAACTTATGTATTTCTAGCACACTTTTCAGGCAGTCCTATATTATATATGATCTTGTATTAACCCCCTCTACATTTATATTAATTTCCAACCTAGAAAATAACATTGCTTCTTGTTGTTTCCAAGCCACCGTGACTGCTCCCTCTTGGTTGCAACCGACCCTCACTTGCTGTGTCCTAAGCTGGTGGAATATGGAAGCTCCTATACTGGTCCGTTTCTGTCCAAGAAAGGTGGAAATGAGCAGTCGAGCACACCCTTGCCGGTGCCCTGTTCCAGGCCGGGAGATGAGCCGTTGTTGGTTGCTCACGCTTGCCTTGTTTCTAGCCTTCAGAAACTCTCGATTTTCAGCTGCCTCAGTCCTCTTCTCCAGCGTTGAACAAACACCAAAACAACCCTACTTAATCCATGTTCAGCCCTCCAAGAACCACTTCTGTCCTAGCATTAAAACGGCAGCCTAAACTCCATTAACCTCCATTGTTTTAGCTGCTATATTGCTTCCAGTTACAGAAGTACTTTTTGGCACCTCGAGCCTTGATTTCACTTCTTTCCAACCTTGTATTTTTTTTAGTTTTACGTCAGGCAGCTTACACGAGCTGCTGTATTCTTGGCTTTCGATCTCTCCCTTATCTTCTTACTTCATTCGTTCTTTCTTTTCTTTCCAAAATTTTCTTTTCTTCTCTCGGTCCCTTACCTCACAAACCACTCTTGCTTTGTTTCCTTCTTTCACTTCGTTTCTTTTCTACTTAATCTTCTCTCCTCGCCCCTGCTTGCCGAGATCACCACTGCCTTCTCCCTTCCTTTCTGCTTCAGTTTAAGGCGTGAAGATGGAGGCTGGGTAGTGGGGGTAGGTGACTTGAAATTGCTTCTCCAAGAAGCCGTTTCTAGTTTGGTGAAAGATTATATAATACCTAATTTTCATATATATATATATATATATATATATTTGTATATAATAGATGTGTATTAGGTGTAGGTTATAGAATATACATACTTATTATATTTGTTTTAATTTTATTTGTTATCTACCGGCATTTTGTTTTATATACATATATATATATATTTATATATTTATAATATCTCAAGTATATACTTTAGACACACACATATGTATAAGTGTGTGTGTTAAAGTGAAATTAAATGTTATAGCTTACAGAATTTTATAGAATATTTTCCTAAAATTTAAGTTTTAGTATACATTATAATATCATGAAATTTCCATTATTCACTTATTCTAGTATTTAATTTAATTTTATGATTACTAACGTTTTTATTCTACTTGGCTACATGACACTTAAAAATCCAAATTGAGATACTCCTCATTTCGTGTTAACTAACATAATATATAAAATTAACCATGAAAATTTAATTTAATTAAATCAGTTAATTTAATACATAACTAGAATTAATTCCTTACTACAGGGCCATATAGTTAGTCCTACTTAGGTGACATGGGATTTAAGTAAACATTTGGCACTTTAGGGTTTGGCCACATTTCAGGGTTTGACTCGATAGGTCTTACCTAGGGATTTTTGTCGAGAGGCTTATATACTTACATGTTCGCTTGTTCGAGTCTCTAACAAATTATCTGAATCGTTATTATCAAATTATCAAATTTATATCAATAATTAAATAGTTGATTTAGGGTTATAGAATCTCGGTTTTTACATTTTTTCCACCTTAAGAAATTTGTTCCTCCAAATTCGATCAAAATACTCCTAAAATTGGTGAGGGTATTTATTCCTATCTTGATCTTATTCCATGTACTTATTCTTCTTCATTCAATTGCCTATTGTTAATGTATACCCCAAACTGATATCTTTCGTTTAATAAGGGTACCAAAGTGTCCCATGAAGACACATTGGGTCGTATAAATCCCTTGTTCAATGACTCCTGAAGGTGTTTCTTCAACTTTCTAATTTTACGAATGCTCTTCCACAAGAGGGTTTGGAGATTGGCCAAGTTCCAAGAAGGAGATCATTGGCGAGCTCAATTTCTCTCTTTAATGGTAACTCTGGTAGTTTACCTGGAACGACATTAGAAATGTCTCTATTAATTGAGATTTCGGATAATTTCAGGTATTCCTTGTTCTCTTTATTTGCAATTCTCAACGAATGATTGTTACCTTTCATAAAGAAATATTAGTTACACTTCATTCATCACTGTCAAACTGCATTACAATCTTTTCTGGTAGGGAAAAGATATCACTCTTTACATATTAGTCTACAATAGTAAGATTGGCTGTTTATTTGTCAATGCCTAAAATGATGTTGAAGTCATACATATTTAATCCGATAAGATATCCTACCAAGTTCCTATCTTCCACCTTTACTTTGCAATTTTTTGCACACAATATCGGTTATCTGTGACCTTTTTCCTAGGAATACTAACATGTAGTAAATATCCTAGGTGCTCGACTCTATAAGTAGTTTCCTGGAAAATTTAGGGAATATGAATGAATGCATGGAGTTTGGATCTATTAAAACAAAAGTTTTCAAAATTATGGATTAGAAATTTACCCTTATTTGCTTCAGTGGAAGCGCTAGCCGCTTCCTAATCCAAGGCAAAGACTTGCCCTTGTGCCATCAATTGCTTACCCTTATGGATGGCCTTTTTTTGTTGGTTACTTTAACCCTTAGTCAGTTATGGTTGGGCCTTGAATTATGGGTAGTCCTTGATCACATGGCCTTTCTTCCCACACTTAAAATAGGCTCTAGTTGCCAATAGCAAGGCATAGACCCATGCATCTTACCACATCTGCTGCAGGGTTTTGAAGTCAGTGTAGTGGGAGGAAATATGGGTTTAGTAGGCTGGTGTCGAGACTCTGTAACCCTTTGCCTCTTGAATGGAGTCTTATTCTGCTTATGTTTCCTAATCTCATCCTTATTTCCCTGACTATTCTCTTGGCTCTTCCTTTTGGAGCCATATTTTGCTTGGGAGAGCTCAAACTCATGCTTCATAGCTGAGCTTGTTTAAGGGCCTTTGGATAGATGGTGATGTCAAATGCTGCAAGTCGACTTTGAAAAATTGATCTCTTAGTCTCATTACGGAAGATGTTAGAATCATACCAGAAAAGGGCTATGAATCTGGACTCGTATTGATCCATGATCAAGCTCTCTTGAGTCAGAATAAAAAATTCTGCCTGTTTGTTTCTCTGTGTAGTCTTCAAATTATACTGATTTTGAAGTACTATAAGAAGACTTCCTAATGGATTTCTGAGTACTGAACTCTCAAGATGGTTTCATTGGATTTCCACCAATGTTCCACATCAACTTGCAGCATGAATGTAGCTAAGGCTACCTTCTCTTTGCTGCTACAACCCATGTACTTGAAGATTTCTCCATTTGTAGGATCCACTCCTCTACCTGTACTGGGTCCCTCACTCCCTTGAATACTAGAGGATTTTTCCTTTAGAATTGTTTGAGCAAGTCTATGTTCCACTTAATTGTATCCTTAGCAGGAGGAGGTACAATTTGTGGTTGTAGAGGAGCTAGTGGTGAAGGATTAGTTGGTGGTTGTGGAAGGTTGACTTGTGGTCGTGAGGTGTCGACTGGTTGTGGGTTGTTGACTGGTTGTGGGAGAGGTGTCGCACGTGGCTGAGGATTAGGTGGTGGTGGTGCTTGGGGATGTAAAGGATGTTGCGGAAGAAATGCTTCGTGTTTGTGGCCTGGCCGGATTACTTCTATACTATTATGCTAGAAAAGTGGTAAGAGTCTCTAAATTGCACTTGACTCTAGCTAAATGTGAGTTCGAATTGTCTGGCTATGTAGGTGGTAGAGGTAAAGGCTGTTGTGCTGCTCGACCTCGTGGAGGTCGTCCATGTAGTTTCGCCATAAGGTATACAATCATATATCAACAACACAATTTAGGATTGTGCTTTGCACAATTTCACAATTTATATCTAGACAAACATAATGCTATGGGATATAAGTCTAATTCTTACCTACCTACACTAACACGAGACTAGACAAACACTGTTTTGACACTAATCTGTAACACCCTCGGAAGCTGAAAAATTTGGGCTAACATTTTTCTTTTTCTAACTACTAGTTTTGTCACCCACTCAGTGTAGTTAATGTCAAACAAGTATATTTCTACTTGTTTTAATAGTTTAAGAATAACTGTCTAAGGTCTCCTTTTAAAATGCCTCGTAAAATGTGCCAAAACGAAACTAAAAAATTGTCCCAATAAGTGTATGGTACCCCAGTACAAACCTCAATACAATATATTTTCAACTTGTGGCACAATAATATTCTTAACCCATCATCCAAAATATTGATTTATTATAAATTAATAACATTGAGATAATATTCATTTCAAGGCACAACTGATTTCAAATCTCGGTTTACGACTAACGCTTACATCCTAAATATCCTATACACTATGTTCAAAAGAGTAAGCAGTCTTGTATATAAAGAAAACATATAGAGGGCATTATACCTGAGTACAAATGCTATAGAGCTTTGTAGCACATATGTAAACTTTCGGTGTACAGACACTCGTACCCTAGCCTAGCAAAAGAAATCTATGAGGAGAAAGAAGGGATGAGCTAATGCCGAGTAAGGAATAAGCACAAGAATATGCTAGGTTGATATTGAGATATGCATTTATGCGTGTACAAAAAAACAGAGATTAAATAGCATAAATCATGCCATATACACTATGACCACTACTTAACGACACTAAGTTGACAAAATTTTAAACTAGGGCTTTTGGGGTATTAGTTGGAGGGGTGCCTTAGGTACCTAATATCCCCGGGCCCTAGTACATACCTATATTAGTATATAAGCACACTTAGGCTCACGATAACAGGTGGTTGTGTTATAACAAAAATGATACCTATAAACCATGATTCTAAAGTTCACATTTAAATTACCTGAATATTGCATCACACATATTTTAGAGAACTAAAAGAGTTTTGTGAATAACATATAAAACTTATGTGCAGTTTTCCTCAAAACAGTTTTAGAGTTTGAAATTCTCTAAGTGACACGTTTATCCTAACGTTTAAAATTACGAGACGAGGCATTTCCCCTTTAATTCATTAAACACACATTATCTTTGGTAGCTAGTCAGAGCCCAGATTCCCATTCCTCATTATGGGCTCACTATCTATGATTATAAACCTTTTCAGTGCCACTAATCAGTAGGTGACTGGTGTAATGTATCTCAACTAGTTGTCAGACAGCCACTTGCCATAGGCAATATATATGCAACATATCCATGGTAGCTGGCAATAGTCCTTACTCCTATCATCATTATGGGCATAGTATCTATGATCATAGACCTTCTTAGTACCATCGATAAGCTGGCTACTAGGGTCAGAGTAACGACTAGTTTTGTCATACCCCACATTGCCAACAAGGCATTCACAATCTCACATGTACACATATAAAAGTCACACCTTAGAGACGGCTCTCCAAACTATACATATAACATGTATACAGTTTCACATGTCTACATATATGGGTCATGTCATAGCGACTCTCCAACTACATATATATATATATATATATCGGGGATACCGTCTTACATGTATCCATATAGGGGCCACACTATAACGGTTTTTCAACTATATATGTCATATGTACACATTTATCAAGGTGCCTTAATCTCAAGAAAACATGTAGTTTAGATAACCTTGATAAATCACCTAATCAAACGTCTATCTCACACCTCATGAACAACACCAATAGGATGATGAGTACATATGTGTAACCTAGTAAAAAAACGTAACATCAAAATCACACAGCTATCCAAAGTGCCTTTAAATTCAAATCAGACTCTGCAAGGTTTCATGCGTTGATTTTAAAAACCAATATGGTAATATACAAACACATGGATCTCAGTACATTTCATTGTAGTTTATGTAAAATAACCAAATTGGGCAATGCATGTCATGCAGTGCAATACCTCAAATTAATAATAGTCTAAGCACTCTGACACAAAGACCTAGGGTTACTATACCACAATATTCACACTTACTTCGTAATATCGATACTAACTAGTATGGGTCCTCTTAGTATCATATGAATATTTAAATAATAACTTATTGATAACATCACCTTAGCATTATGCCTGATCACTTGTTAGATTTTAATGCACTATCATAGTTATCATATATTAGGTTAAATTGTATGAACGCAGAATATAATGTCACCTCCTGAATATCTGATATTTACATCATTTTCTTATACTTTCCCATATTTCGTTGGGCTGTCTACAGTGTCAAACACACTTAATGATATTTAAATAATTCAGTTCTCTGAATAACCTAGGAATTATACTGTACAAATTTTATACATATTAATTACATGCACGAAATCTTTAACTATTCTACATTAGATTTACATCCCAAGATCTATCTACAAACACATAATATTGTACATATATAAAGTCTAAATAAATAGAACAAAGTAGTATACCTCCAAAGACAATGATAGTTGCCTGAGGGATACTGTACAAAATCCTCCCATAAAAGGGGCAAACACTCACTACAAATAATCTGGAAGAGGAGAAGAGGGGGTGAGCTTATGCCCAGTAAGAAACATACATAAAAAGCTGATACTATGCATAACTATATGCAGGTATCATAAAAACATGCTCTTCATGCAGTAATCAAAAGTTTTATAGTCTAAAGGCACGAAAATTGGAAAAGATACTATAGCTAATTACGTAGCCAGGTTGAGTACGGAAGGATACTTTGAAGTACCTCACTTGTCTCGACATCTAATTCTAACTATAGGGAGTTCATAGAATTCAAAAGATAAAATCATATTATTATTAGCAAATTAGGCATAATTATTCAGATAATCATCGGAAAAGTCATTCCAGAACAGTTCATAAATTCAAAATCAAAACTTAACAAACATATTTAAAAATGATACAGAAGTCAAAACAGAGCATATTATACATTTCAAAACAAAAGAAATAAGAAACATCTGGGAGTGCCTGGATCTATGTTAAATAGGGATTTACCACCCTAGTAATAAAATATCATGGAGATTAGGTATCACCAAATAGACTAATGCAGTATAATAAAGACTTGTGGCCATAGTCAAAAGTCCACATAGTGCACTGATCAAGTGACAACTGTGGGTGTTGGTGATATGATCAGTGTCAAATTGCATCAGAATAGAACGAAACGAACGTGCATGAACTCGTAGGTAGCTATGGGGACAACAGTCTCAAAACAATTCAAAAATCAAATCAGGTTCATTTAAGAAGTCAAAACAAAACTCAAATCTTCAGTCAATTTATAAAGGAATTGAAAACAAACTTAATATCATTGAGTTATAAAAATTCACCAAATATTATCAGTTCAGAATTCAAGGTCTAATATATTTTCTTTACACCTAACAAAGATGTAAAAGCATGCAAAAATCATGAAATGAGTGAAAACTGATTAAATTGCCTTCGAAAACTGAATTATAAAACCTTAGTACATTAAGGCAATATTATGCAAAACCTATTCAAATCCAATTCTAATTTCCTTTTAATATACAGAATCATATCAAAACATATTTCTAAGGTTTTTTTTTGGAAATTTTCGACAGCACAATGTTATTAGTTATTCTAGCATTCCTGCACGAAAACGCAATTTATATCCAAATCCAGATTCATAGTTTCCATTCTAAAACCTCAAACCAAATTCATTTCAACATCAAATACAACATTTCAAATGCAACATAGTATCCCTACGCCTTTATATACATCCCTTAGCTCTCAGATTACGCAGAATTGCTACTTAGCACCAGTATTATTTTTCTGCCTCTCAAGCTACAAAATTCAACACAAATGTAGTCAAACCACCACACTTCAGTTACAAAGATTATTCAAAACTATTAGACCTACTACATAGCCTATGGTAGCTGCAAAATCAGTCTACTTCATACCGATACTAATACTGCAATTATAGTCAAATCACTTCCATTTTCAATTCTGACTGTGCCTATAGTCTCAAATTAATTCGTACAGTATTCTAAGACTCAAAACACATTGAATTGAATATGATTTCACATTCCCCTTCACCTTGGCCTAATGCATTCTCTCTCTTATATGTATTATTTCAACAATTCAAGCTTAAATTCATGTTTCATGATTATTCTACATTGTTTCTACACGATTTTCACATGAGATAACATCACATCCATGCATATCCAAGCTTGGTCGAAACCCTAAGAGTGTGAATTCCATAGATTCAATTCAATTCAAGCTTAAATACCTATATAAACATCTTAAACATATAACTTAAAATCATAAAACCATGAAAAAACTAATTTCTCTCACCTCTATAGTGTTGGTCAAAATTTGAAAGAGACCTTACACCTGAATTTTGGCCACTTTGACACTTGATTTTGATGTTAAAAGATAGAGCACTGAAAATTATACAGTGTTTGTGAAGATTGTTTTCGGTTTAAGGGTTGTTTGCCTAATGTTTTTAAAGCTTTGTCTCACTTCAAGCCTGTAAAAATGGTGGAAATATGAGTGAGATGATGGCTGCCAAAATTTGGAGGAGAAAGGGCTGGAAAATTCTTTAAAGTAATATCTTAATGTGCAAATTGCCAAAATGCCCTTAAAACATTAAAAGTTGACTATTTTGCCCTTAGCAGTTTGACTTCGTTGAAAACAATCAATCTAATCTTCAAAATATTTCATTCCTTCATAAAACACCTCTAATTTGCTTGCTTTTATCATTGGTTGTGCTTTGTTGAGGATTGACTGATCATTTGGGTGAAATTACTAAAATACCCCTAACCATTGAATCGCGTAAATTTCTAGTTTTACGCTTTATTTATTCTATCAGTCCACATGGCCTAAAACCTTATTACATGAAAAATATTTCACCGCTAATGGTTGATCAAAAGTTGTGACATCCTCGTCACTCCCAAATACCAACTAATTTCCCATAGTTTTGGTTAGGCTGTTCAACGGTGCATCCTTCTTCTTTAATATAACTAACACTATATTGTTTCCATGATGATATATTTCTCATACACATACAGGATCGCCTTTCACATAAGTCTAAAACTCTAATATAAATTACATACTAATCTCTTTAACAATTTACATCCCCAATGTGTCTAATATACATCACTGTACTATAGTCTGAATTACATAATCAAAATGTATCTACCTTCAAGGGATTGGAAGTTAGCCTCGAAGGAATATCGTATAGTCCAAATATATGCTCCTCTACCAAGAGCAGACTTCACTGCAAATAATCTGGATGAAAAATATTGTAAAGGAATGAGTTTACGCTCAGTAAGAAATATACATAAAAGAGCGTACTATGCCACTATATGCAGTTTTCCTGCTTGGCTTTATAATGTCATGTAATATTCTTGTAAAAACATATAACATATAAGTTCATCAAATACCATATAACACATGACAAAATCATATGAAGTCACTTGCACGTATTCAAATAACTCAAATACTTTCACATATATATGTCAAATATCTTGAAATTACATATACAAATAGTCTTCAAATAGGGGGAGACCGTCAACATCCAATAGAATCATGCACCAAATAAAGTGGCGTACCCACGTATGGGCCAGGGATCCTCCCTTAAGCCAAACACATATAAAGGACTAATGGCCATTGTCAATATTCCACAGTGTGCACTAGTCAAGTGACACCCGTGGTACTGAGGGCTTGACTAGAGTCCCCCAGCCAAATACAAATAAGCAAGTAATATGCATGATCACCAATGGAGTCGTTAATCTCAAAATATTGAGTAGTAAAACTCATTCTTGTAAAACCATGGATATTCATGACCCTTCTTATATACTTTAATGATAATCCAAATACATTTATATAAATAAATTAAAAATTATTATTTTTCAAAGGGGGCAGTCGACTGCTCTATTATAAAAATATTCAATAAATTTTATTTTCTTTTTGCATTTAAAATATTTAATTTCCGGATGCAAGTAGGGCAGTTGACTGCTAAAATGGGGCAGTCGACTGGCCCGCAAACAGAATGTTTCTCGAAAAAATGCAGTCGACTGGCTCTTTAGCGGTCGACTGGTTTGCAAACAGAAAGCTTCTGGAAAAATGGCAGTCGACTGCTATATAGGGCAGTCGGCTGCTCTAAGTCGGTTTCGGAAAAAGTTACGTCACGACTGTCTCTGAGCAGTCGGCTGCTATTTAGGGCAGTCGGCTGCCCCGAGCCAAATCGTAACTGGGCGAAAACCGTGAATTTTACATTTCCTGCACTTATACCAGCTTTTATTTCATCCCAAAACATTTAAAACATGCGGACATAATCACCCTACATCCGTTACATATATTCCTTACCTCAAATAGCCAAATAATACGAAATCCGATGGTTGCACCGATTCTTTCCTTCACTTCTTCAAAACTGCATAATTCATATTAATTGAAACCTTTAGCTTTCTTTCATTTCAACACCATAAGTATACTATACCAACATCACTTAACTCCAAATCATAGATAGAATTGAAAGAATCAACTTCTATCCTTACCTTTGTCAATAGCCAAAATAACAGAAATTTTGATCTCCTCAAACACTTTGTTTCAGCCTTCCATATTACAGACATAGAGAGAGCTAGTGATGAGGATCGTTTTTCGTTTAAGGAGTTTGTTGCTTCGTTGGAGGAATAAGGCAGTTCTATAAGGTGAATATGGAAGAAAACCTTAGAGAATTTCAGAGGAAGAGCTATGGCTGCCGGCCCTCTTTGCTGGAAAAGATGGCATTAAATGCCATTAATGTGTATTTATCCCTTCATGCCAGCCACAACTCCTTAGCCCTTTGACAATTTGACCACCAATTAATTCTTCTTCTTTCCTTCCTCATGTCAGCCACACATATCATGTAATTATGAAAATCTGATATTTATTCTTCTTTTATCATTCTCTAATATTTTCCTGATATCAACATTAAATTTATTGACCATTTGACTATCCATTTCATTACTTCTTCTAGGTTCCTTACATCATTTGTACATTAATTCTCATATTCATTTAAATCATTTCTGCTTATAGTATTTTACAAATAAGAGGACTTTACATGAAATTGGGGATTTCACATTCTCCCCACCTTTAGAAATTTGGTCCTCCAAATTTAAATCGGGTTACTACTCAAATAGCTCTGGATACCTTTCCTTCATTAAGCTCTCTAGCTCCCATGTAGCTTCTTCCATGGCATGGTATTGCCAGAGAATTTTGACTAGGGGAATCGTCTTAGACCTTAGCACTTTCTCCTTTCTATCCAAAATCCGAACCGGCTTCTCCACATAACTCATGTCCTCCCGAATCTCTAATGGCTCATATTCAATGACATGAGATGGATCCGGATTATACTTCCGAAGCATCGACACATGGAAAACATTATGTACTCCCGATAGCTCCGGAGGTAGTGCCAACCTATATGCAACATCTCCGACTCGATCTAGGACTTCAAATGGCCCTATGTAACGAGGACTAAGTTTACCTTTTCGGCCAAATCTCATGATACCTTTAGATGGAGAGACTTTCAAAAACACCGAGTCCCCAACCAAAAACTCGAGTGGTTTCCGTCGAGCATCTGCGTAACTCTTTTGTCGGCTCTGAGCTGTCTTAAGTCTTTGGCAAATTAACTTAACATCCTCAGAGGCTTGCTCGACTAAGTCTGGGGCTAATAACTTACGCTCGCCCACTTCTTCCCACCCAATCGGAGATCGACACCTTCTACCATATAGAGCTTCATATGGTGCCATCCCGATACTTGCGTGGTAACTATTATTGTATGCAAACTCAGCCAATGGCAGATGATCATCCCAGGAGCCTTTAAAGTCCAAAGCACAAGCTCTCAACATATCCTCGAGCGTCTGAATGGTGCGCTCGGACTGACCATCAGTCTGTGGATGAAAAGCCGTGCTAAAATTTAACTGAGATCCCATGGCCTCTTGGAAATGTTCCCAGAAATGAGAAGTGAACCTGGAATCCCTGTCAGATGTAATGCTCACTGGAACTCCATGTAGTCTGACAACTTCTTTCACATACAAATCTGCCAAACCACTAAGTGTATCTGTAGACTTCATAGGCAGGAAGTGAGCTGACTTAGTTAACCGATCCACAATGACCCAAATACCATCATGATTCCTCCTCGTTCAAGGTAGTCCCATGACAAAATCCATCGTAATGTGCTCCCACTTCCACATAGGTATAGGTAGAGGATGTAGTAAACCTGCTGGTCTTTGGTGCTCTACTTTAACCTGCTGACACGTGAGACACTTTGCCACAAATTCTGCTATGTCTCTTTTCATACCAGTCCACCAATACACCTTGCGAAGATTATGATACATCTTCGTATTTCCCGGATTCAAAGTATACTTAGTAGAGTGTGCTTCAATCAAAATTAACTTCTTCAACTCCTTATCCTTAGGAACACATATACTATTATTAAACCTCAAGAGTCCATTACTATCAATGCTAAATTCCGATGGCATACCTAATTGAATCTGATTCATGGCCTCCATACATTGATCATCTTCCCTTTGAGCAATCCGAATTCTACCCATCAACTTCGGCTCAATCATTAAACTAGCTATCATTCCAAAATGCTCATAAGGCACAACATTGAGATTAAGGCTTGCAAACTGCTCAAGTAGCTCATATTCTCTTACCATCATGTATGATACTATCCCCATATGCTTCCTGCTTAGAGCATCTGCCACCACATTGGCTTTTCCCGGGTGGTATAGGATCTTACAATCATAATCCTTCAGAAGCTCGAGCCATCTCCTCTGTCTCATATTCAATTCCCTCTGAGAGAACAAGTACTTCAAACTTTTATGATCCGTAAAAATCTGAAATTTCTCACCATACAAGTAATGCCTCCAAATCTTTAGAGCAAACACCACTGCCGCTAACTCCAAATCATGGGGGGGGGGGGGGGGGGGGGGGGGGGGGGGGGGGGGGGGGGGGGGGGGGTTGGTTCAGTAGTTCTTCTCGTGGTCCTTTAATTGACGAGAACCATATGCAACTACCTTACCATGTTGCATTAGCACACAACCTAGACCTTGTGCAGAGGCATCACTATATACGGAAAATCCTCCAGAACCACTAGGAATGGTGAGAATAGGTGCAGTAGTCAACCTGCGCTTCAACTCGTGGAAACTGCGCTCACAAGCACCATTCCATTCAAACTTCACCTCTTTACGCGTTAAGCGCGTCAAGGGAGCAGGTAACCTCGAAAAACCCTCTACAAATCGTCGATAATAACCGGCTAGACCCAAGAAACTCCTAATCTCTGTCACTGTTTTCGGTCTTTCCCATTGCACCACAGCTTCAATCTTCGATGGATCGACCGAAACTCCATCTTTATTGATTATGTGACTCAAAAAGGATATTTGATCTAGCCAAAACTCACACTTACTTAACTTGGCATATAATCCCCGATCCTTGAGGGTTTGTAGAACTATCCTCAAATGCTGCTCATGCTCTTCCCAGGATCTCGAATACACCAATATGTCATCGATGAAAACAATAACAAACTGGTCCAAATACTGCTTGAACACATCATTCATCAAGTTCATAAAAGCCGCGGGTGCATTGGTTAAACCAAACGGCATCACTAGAAATTCATAGTGACCGTACCGTGTTCTGAATGCAGTCTTAGGGATATCTTCACTCCGGATCTTCAATTGATGATATCCCGATCTCAAGTCTATCTTGGAGAAGACTTGTGCACCCCGAAGCTGATCAAAGAGATCGTCAATCCTGGGAAGAGGGTACTTGTTCTTGATTGTCACCTTATTCAACCATCGATAATCAATACAAAGCCTCAAGCTGCCGTCCTTCTTCCGGACAAATAGCACAGGAGCACCCCATGGGGATACACTTGGCCGTATAAACCCCTTATCTAGTAACTCCTGAAGCTGTTTCTTAAGTTCTTCCAATTCCACTAAGGCCATCCGATAGGGTGGTCTCGAAATGGGCTCAGTCCCTGGCACCAAATCGATAGTAAACTCGATTTCCCTATCCGGAGGAAGTCCTGGAAGATCGTCCGGAAACACACATGGAAACTCATTGGCTATCGGAATTTCATGAAGTTCGGGACGTTCCCTTTCTACGTCCACCACATACGCTATAAATCCTTCACATAACAAATATATTCTCTATTAATTTCATTTACAATTAATAAATTAATAAACATACTTTTGTATTAAACATTTGCAAAATTTACAACATAGCTAATGGGAGAAGAGAAGATCACACTTTTAGCATAACAATCCAATATCACATGATTCTTAGCTAACCAATCCATTCCTAATATGACATCAAATCCATACATTTTCAGTAGGATTAGGTCAGCTATCGATTCTCTCTCTCCTATCCGTAGCTTACAACTACGATACACTATATCTGTCATCTGGGATTCTCTAAACGGTGTACTTATTTGTAACAAATGTCCTAAAGGCTCAGGTTCAACAGGAAATCTTGTAGCAATTATGGGAGAAACAAAGGAGTGCGTAGAGCCTGGATCAAATAAAGCAGTAACACTTATATCAAAGAGGTGAATCTTACCCTTAATCACCTTGGACGAAGCATCAGCAGACTCCTCGTCTATAGCAAATACTCGTCCTTGAGTCACAGCTTTCTTTCCCTTCTCAGCAACTGTGGCCTTAGGCTGTGGTTGGGTGGTCTTTTCCGATTCTTCAGACACTCTTTTAGAAATCTTGGGACAATCTTTAATCATGTGTCCCCTCTCGCCACACCAAAAACAAGCCCCGCTCGCCATACGACATGGCTGTGACCCATGGAATCTCCCGCAATGCTCGCATTTCTGCGTCACACTCTTCGGCGAGCTCGCAGTACTGCCAACTGAATATCGGGATCTTTCATCATTTATCTTAATCCCGGTAGATCTAGGAGTCCCTGTACCATAATTATCATAAAACTTCAAAATTTAGTATGTTTCCATATAACCATTAAACTAAGATACATGTCATTTCCTTAAAATTTATTTTCTTACCTGACGAAGCTCTTTCATATGGTTTACTTTTCCTAAATGGATATCTGTCACTAGAGGCTCTCTCATCTGACTTCCGCTTCATCGGTTCTTTGCCTTTACCCTTGGCTCGGAAATCAGCATGGTGAAGATTATAGTCCTGCTCACACAATTGAGCCTTGCGGACTGCCTCATTATAAGTAGTGATATCCATAGGATATAACTTCGATCTAATAGGAGACCATAATCCCTCTATAAATCGGTAGATCTTATGTCCTTCACTCCTTAGGACTTCAGGGTCAAATCTGCTTAAGGAAATGAACTTCGACTCATATTGATTAACCGTCATAGTCCCCTGAGTCAAGCTCAAAAACTCAATCTTCAACCTGGTCTGTTCAGTGCGTGGATGTACTGTTCATTAAAGGCCTCTAAAAATCTATCCCACGTAACCTCAGTGTGTTGAGTCTCCAAAATGGCCCGAGTAGACTGCCACCAATGCTCGGCATCGTCTACTAACAAATAAGCTGCCAAACCCACTTTCTCTTTCTCAGAACAGGTCATGTACTCAAAAGATTTAGTGACTGCCTTCAGCCAGTTCTCGGCGGTCAACGGATCTCTATCGCCCTTAAACTTAGGCGGATCCAGCTTCTTAAATTCTTTAATTAAGACCACGTTGCAATAGGCCTTCGGATCTTGCCTTTCAGTAGCTTGAACTGGTGGGGGCAACTCAGGCTGAACTAGTGGAGGCTATACTGGGGGAATAGGAGGTGTAGGAGGAGCATTCCCAGATGGAATAGGAGGTGCTGTTGAGGCATTAGTGGCCACGTTTGGGAGATTAGACATGAACTGATTGAACAGAGTGGCCATAGTCTCAATACTTCTCTCCACTCTCGACAGTCGAGCATTCGGGCTACCCGATGGAGATGGAGGAGGAGACTGTGTTGGGGGCGGTTCTACTCTGCCCCGTCCTCGTCCTCGTCCTCTACCAGTACCCCTTCTACGAGTGCTCATTCTGCCAATATCACCACAAGGTCAAGCGTTTAGTACACTTTCAGCAATTCAACCACATATATGTATTCAGACATGTACAGTACATGGGGATGTACACTATTTCTAGCCTAATGACACCGTCAAACGTCAGACTAACCTTGCTCTGATACCAATTTGTGACATCCTCGTCACTCCCAAATACCAACTAATTTCCCATAGTTTTGGTTAGGCTGTTCAACGGTGCATCCTTCTTCTTTAATATAGCTAACACTATATTGTTTCCATGATGATATATTTCTCATACACATACAGGATCGTCTTTCACATAAGTCTAAAACTCTAATATAAATTACATACTAATCTCTTTAACAATTTACATCCCCAATGTGTCTAATATACATCACTGTACTATAGTCTGAATTACATAATCAAAATGTATCTACCTTCAAGGGATTGGAAGTTAGCCTCGAAGGAATATCGTATAGTCCAAATATATGCTCCTCTACCAAGAGCAGACTTCACTGCAAATAATCTGGATGAAAAATATTGTAAAGGAATGAGTTTACGCTCAGTAAGAAATATACATAAAAGAGCGTACTATGCCACTATATGCAGTTTTCCTGCTTGGCTCTATAATGTCATGTAATATTCTTGTAAAAACATATAACATATAAGTTCATCAAATACCATATAACACATGACAAAATCAATGAAGTCACTTGCACTATTCAAATACTCAAATACTTTCACATATATATGTCAAATATCTTGAATTACATATACAAATAGTCTTCAAATAGGGGAGACCGTCAACATCCAATAGAATCATGCACCAAATAAAGTGGCGTACCCACGTATGGGCCAGGGATCCTCCCTTAAGCCAAACACATATAAAGGACTAATGCCATTGTCAATATTCCACAGTGTGCACTAGTCAGGTGACACCCGTGGTACTGAGGGCTTGACTAGAGTCCCCCAGCCAAATACAAATAAGCAAGTAATATGCATGATCACCAATGGAGTCGTTAATCTCAAAATATTGAGTAGTAAAACTCATTCTTGTAAAACCATGGATATTCATAACCCTTCTTATATACTTTAATGATAATCCAAATACATTTATATAAATAAATTAAAAATTATTATTTTTCAAAGGGGGCAGTCGACTGCTCTTTTAGGGCAGTCGACTGCTCTAGTATAAAAATATTCAATAAATTTTATTTTCTTTTTGCATTTAAAATATTTAATTTCCGGATGCAAGTAGGGCAGTTGACTGCTAAAATGGGGCAGTCGACTGGCCCGCAAACAGAATGTTTCTCGAAAAAATGCAGTCGACTGGCTCTTTAGCGGTCGACTGGTTTGCAAACAGAAAGCTTCTGGAAAAATGGCAGTCGACTGCTATATAGGGCAGTCGGCTGCTCTAAGTCGGTTTCGGAAAAAGTTACGTCACGACTGTCTCTAAGCAGTCGGCTGCTATTTAGGGCAGTCGGCTGCCCCGAGCCAAATCGTAACTGGGCGAAAACCGTGAATTTTACATTTCCTGCACTTATACCAGCTTTTATTTCATCCCAAAACATTTAAAACATGCGGACATAATCACCCTACGTCCGTTACATATATTCCTTACCTCAAATAGCCAAATAATACGAAATCCCTTGGTTGTACCGATTCTTTCCTTCACTTCTTCAAAACTGCATAATTCATATTAATTGAAACCTTTAGCTTTCTTTCATTTCAATACCATAAGTATACTATACCAACATCACTTAACTCCAAATCATAGATAGAATTGAAAGAATCAACTTCTATCCTTACCTTTGTCAATAGCCAAAATAACAGAAATTTTGATCTCCTCAAACACTTTGTTTCAGCCTTCCATATTACAGACATAGAGAGAGCTAGTGATGAGGATCATTTTTCGTTTAAGGAGTTTGTTGCTTCGTTGGAGGAATAAGGCAGTTCTACAAGGTGAATATGGAAGAAAACCTTAGAGAATTTCAGAGGAAGAGCTATGGCTGCCGGCCCTCTTTGCTGGAAAAGATGGCATTAAATGCCATTAATATGTATTTATCCCTTCATGCCAGCCACAACTCCTTAGCCCTTTGACAATTTGACCACCAATTAATTCTTCTTCTTTCCTTCCTCATGTCAGCCACACATATCATGTAATTATGAAAATCTGATATTTATTCTTCTTTTATCATTCTCTAATATTTTCCTGATATCAACATTAAATTTATTGACCATTTGACTATCCATTTCATTACTTCTTCTAGGTTCCTTACATCATTTGTACATTAATTCTCATATTCATTTAAATCATTTCTGCTTATAGTATTTTACAAATAAGAGGACTTTACATGAAATTGGGGATTTCACAAAAGTCATCTCGATTTGGCCATAATTTACAAAAATTTTGACAGCTTATGGACTTAACCATCATTTCCTAAATTATTTCACATTTTTCATAATATGCCAAAATAATTAGTTTTTAAGTGCAGATTCTTACCATCACATTATTGAGTTCAAAATATCGTATCCGTCAAGTTTCTCCACCATTAGACCACTTAAAATCTAGTGGGGCCCACCAACCGATTCCCTGTTATAGTTACAAAACACATTGTATTTATACTGTCATTAGACATCCCTTGATCTTAACTTCATAAACAGTAAAGTAATAGTAGTGAGAAATAGGAATCTCACATCCTCCCCATCTTAGGAAATTTGGTCCCCCAAATTTAATTAGATTTATTCGAGAAATATTTCTAAATTCTTTTCTTTTATCAGACTCTTTAATTCGCGGGTAGCCTCTTCTGCCATGTGGTATTGCCAAAGAACCTTTACCGACGGAATCATCTTAGACCGTAATACTTTCTCCTTCTGATCCAAGATCTGTATTGGTTTCTCCACGTAATTCATATCTTCTTTGATCTCCAATGGTTCATGCTGAATTACATGAAACAGATCTGGTTGGTACTTCCATAACATCGATTCGTGGAAGACATTATTTACTCCAGATAACCCTGGGGGTAAAGCTAACTGGTATGCCACATCTCCACTCAATCTAAGTCTCAAAAGATCAAATGTATCGAGGCCTCAATTTCCCTTTCTTTCCGAATCTCATTATGCTTTTTGATGGTGAAACCTTCAGAAACATAGAATCTCTAATAGAAAGCTTCAAATGTCGGCGTCTGACATCAGCATAACTCTTTTGCCAACTTTGAGCAATCTTTAATCTGTCACAAATAATCTAAACATCCTTGGAAGCCTGCTCAACTAACTTAGGAGCTAATATTTTCCTATCACCCATTTCTTCCCAGCGAATCGGAGAATGACATCTTCTACTATAAAGAGCTTCATATGGTGCCATACTGATACTAGAATGATAACTGTTATTGAAAGCAAATTCTACGAAAGGTAAATGATTGTCCTAAGAGCCTTTAAAATCCAATGCACAAGCTCTCAACATATCCTCGAGCATCTGAATCGTGTGCTCAGATTGATCATTAGTCTGCAGATGGAAAGTTGTGCTAAAATTCAGTTGAGATCCTATCACATCCTGAAAACACTCCAAAAAATGAGAGGTAAATCTAAAATCTCTATCAGAAGTGATGCTCATCAGAACTCCACGAAATCTAACAACTTTTCTGACATACAAATCGATTAAGGCACTAAGAGAATCATAAATTTAATAGCTAGGAAGTGGGTTGACTTTGTCAATCTATCCACAATAACCCAGATTGCATCATGGTACCTCCTGGTTTTTGGTAAACCCATGATGAAATCCATAGTGACATGCTCTCATTTCTATATCGGTATTGGTAAAGACTGAAGCAATCCTATCAGTTTCTGATGCTCTACCTTTACTTATTGTCATGTGGACATCTTACAACAAACTCAAGGATGTCTCATTTCATATTAGGCCACTAGTACACTTTATGTAAATAATGGTACATCTTATTACTACATGGATGTAAACTGTATTTAGAAATATGAGCCTCAGCCAAAATCAACTTCCTTAACTGTCTGTTCTCGGGAATACAAATCTGCCCTTTGAGCCTCAAAATCCTATTTGTGCCAATCTCATATTCTGACTGAACACCCAATTGAATTCGACTAGCAACTTCAATACAATCTGTATCCTCCCTTGAGCATCTCTGATCTGACCCAACAAATTAGGCTCGATTTGAAGACTAGTAGTTAAACCATACCTCTCAAAAAGAGTAACATCCAGATTGAGGCTTCGCAAACTGCTCTAGAACATATTCTCGAACCATCATTTATAAAACCATACCCAAGCCTTTTCTACTCAAAACATCTGCCACAACATTTGCTTTTCCCGAGTGTTATAAGATCTCACAGTCATAGTCTTTTAGCAGTTCCATCCATCTTCGTTGCCTCATATTTAGCTCACGCTGTGAGAATAAATATTTAAGGCTTTTATGGTCAGTGTAAATCTGAAATTTCTCACTATACAGATAGTGCCGCCATATCTTCAAAGCAAACCCCACGGTAGCTAATTCCAAGTCATAAGTAGGGTAATTTTTCTCATGGTCCTTTAATTGATGAGAACCATAAGTGACCATTTTACCATTCTGCATGGGTACACATCCCAAATCTAGTGAAGAAGCATCACTATATACTGAAAATCCTCTTGAACCACTTGGAATGGTAAGAATTGGTGCTGTTGTCAATTTGCGTTTAATTCCTGAAAACTGCGCTCACAAGCATTTGTCCATTCAAACTTAACAACCTTGCGTATGAGGCGCGTTAAAGGAGTAACCAACCTAGAAAAACCTTGACAAACCGATGATAATACCTGGCTAGACCCAGAAGACTCTGAATCTTTGTTCCATCGCTTCTACCTTAGACGGATCAACAGACACCTTATCTTTCAATACCACATGTCCAAAAAAGGTAATCTGATCTGGCTAGAAATCACACTTATTGAATTTGGCATAAAGCTCTCGGTCTTTGAGGGTTTGCAGAACATTGTAAAGATGCTACTCATGTTCTTTTGAAGACTTGGAATATACTAGAATGTTATCAATAAATACGATGATGAATTTATCCAAATAGGGCTTGAATACTTCATTCATTAGATTCATAAAGGCTGTAAGGGCGTTAGTCAAACCAAAAGGCATAATAAAAAAAATTCATAATGGCTATAGCTAGTTCTGAAGGCTGTTTTAGGGACATCTCCTTGTCGAATCTTCAACTGGTGATATACTGACCTCAGGTTAATTTTAGAGAATACTTGAGCACCCCTGAGCTAATCAAATAGATCATCGATTCTGAGCTGAGGATATTTGTTCTTGATAGTAGCCTTGTTAAGCAACCGATAATTGATGCACAGTCACGGCTACCATCCTTCTTCCGAACAAACAGTACTGGTGCACCTTAAGGAGAAACACTGGGACAGATAAAACCTTTGTCCAATAACTCTTAGAGCTGCTTCTTGAGCTCATCAAGCTCTACTAGTGCCATTCGATAAGGAGGCTTGGGTATAGGTTCTGCACCGGGCACCAAATCAATGGTGAATTCTATCCTATATCTAGAGGGAGTCCCGGTAATTCAACCGAAAACACATCTGGAAAATCCCTAACCATCAGGATCTTGTGCAACTCCAGATGTCTCCTTTCGACGTCCTCGACATATGTGATAAACCCTTCAATAACAAACATATTTTTAAGATTTCACATTTAAACAAACTTCAACAAAATATTTCAATTTTAATTTTATGCAAAAAGTTCTACAATATACTTTTCATGATAAGAGAAAGTGATAAAGTTAGTGTAACAGTCTAAACTAACATGGTTTGTAACTAACCAATCCATTCTTAAGATCACATTAAAGCCATACATATTTAACAAAATTAGGTTAGCTAGGTTTCTTTCTCTCCTATCCTTAATTTATAGTTATGCTACAAAATATTCGTAATTTAGGATTCCTTAAAGGGTGTACTAATTTGTAGCGTATAACCTAAAGGTTCAGGTTCTACTGGTATCTTAGCAGCACATGTAGGAGATATAAATGAATGCGTAGAACCCAGATCAATTAAAACCAGCATAATTATGTCAAAAATAGAAATTTTACCCTTAATAACATCAGACAATGTGTCAGCAGTCTCCTTATCTGTGGCATACACTCTGCCTTGTGTCATAGCCTTCTTTCCTTTCTTTGTGATTGTGGCTCTCTTTGGTGCAGACGATGCAGCTTTTTCAGATTCCTTACCCACTGATGCTGATACTGATGTTGCGGCACTGTAACTTTCTCATTAGGGCAATCCTTAATCATATGCCCCTTCTGACCACATTTGAAACAGGCTTCCATAGCCTAATAACAAGATCTATCACCATTAGATCTCCCAACTGCTTACATCTGATCGCAGTACCCTTCCGGGTGGCAATGGAACTATTAGTTCCTGTAGACTTAGTAGATCCCTAATCTGTAGCTTTTTCTCTAATCACAAACCCCTTAGTCTTCTTCACTGGCCTCTAATCAAATTTTTCTTCAAAACCTCATCTAGCTTTTTCTTTCCCTTTAACTTTACCTCAAGACCCATATATAGCCTGCTAAAATTCATAATCTTGCTCACATAGCTGAGCTCTGCATATGGCCTCATTATAAGTCGAAACATCAAATATGGCTAACTTGCTCCTGATAAAAGGCCTCAGATCAGCCAAAAACCTGTCAATTTTATGCTCCTCACTTTGAACAGTCTGAGGATCAAATTGACTTAAAGTTGTCAACTGTCATACTCCCCTCCAGGAATTTTGACTGTAACTTCTTCTGTGTTGTGTGGGGAACATACTAGTTGTGGAAAGCTTCTAAAAAGATACCCTAAGTCACAACAGGATGCCTAGCGACCAGTACTATCTCTGTGGACTTCCACCAGTGCTTCACCTCATCTGTAAATAGAAAAATGGCCAACCTAACTTTCTCTATCTCAGAGCACCTCAAATACTTGAATAATTTTTCCATGGCTTTCACCCAATTCTCAACTGCCATAGGATCCCTATCACCCTTAAATTTCAGAGGATTTAACTTATTAAATTGTCGTAACAAATTTACATCGCAACCTATCACTAGATCTGGCCTGGCTTATACCAAAATTGAACCAGGGCTGCAGTGCGGGAGGTGCAGGCTAAGGTTGAGGTGCTGGAGGAATAGGAGTGGGAGGCGGAAGAGGCTGAACTGCCATTGGAATTAGTGCTTTTATGTTAAAACTGGCAATAAAATCTACCGTTCCAGCTTAAAAACATGGGTATTAAGACTTCTGGCTGTGGAGAAAGGGCAGGGCTTTGGCATTGGCTCCAAAGATGGCTTTGTGGAGGGTGATACATGTTTAGGTTGTCCCCATCCTCGACCATGACCACGACCACAACCAGTACCCTTTCTTCTGTCACTCATTCTATAAAAATAGATTCACAAACATAGTTTTCAATCGCATGTCACATTTATATGTTCAGACAAATACAGTACTACTTGGAATGTAAACATTCCAACTCTTAGACACTAACAAATATCAGACCAATCTTGCTTTGATACCAAATTTACTGTCACGTCCTGAATATAAGATATTTACATCGTTTTCTTATACTTTCACAAATCTGGTTGGGTTGTCTTCAATGTCACACACATTTAACAATATTTAAATAATTCAGTTCTCTGAATAACCCAAGAACTATACTATACAACTTCATACATTATAGACACGAAATCTTTAACTATTCTACCTTAGATTTACTTCCCAAGATATGTCTACATACACATAGTACTGTACATTTATAAAGTCTAAATATATAGAACAAGGTATTATACCTCCAAAGACAACGATAGTTGGCTGAGGGATACCATACAAAATCCTCAAGAAAAAGGGGTAGACACTCACTACAAATAATCTGGAAGGAGAGAAAAAGGGTGTGAGCTCATGCCCAATAAGAAACATATACAAAGAGCTGATACTATGCATGAATATATGTAGGTATCATAAAAACATGCTTTTTATGCAGTAATCAAAAGTCTTATAGTTTAAAGGCACAAAAATCGAAAAAGATACTATAGCTGGTTAGGTAGCCAAGCTGAGTATAGAAGGATACTTTGAAGTACTTCACTTGTCCTGGCATCTAATTCCAATTATAGGGAGTTCATAGAATTCAAAATATAAAATCATATTATTATTAGCAAATTAGGCATAATCATTCGGATAATCATCAGAAAAGTCATTCCAAAACAGTTTAGAAGTTCAAAACCAAAACTTAACAAACTTATTCAGAAAATGATACAGAAGTCAGAACTGAGCTTATTATACATTTCAAAACAAAGAAATAAGAAATGTATGGGAGTGCCTGGATTTATGTTAATTAGGGATTTACCACCCAAGTAATACAATATCATGGAGACTAAGTATCACCCAATACACTCATGCAATATACTCAAGACTTATGGCCATAGTCGAAAGTCCACAGAGTGCACTGATTAGGTAACAACTGTGGGTATTGGCGACGTGATCAGTGTCAAACGGCATCAGAATAGAATAGAACAGATGTGCATGAACCCGTAGGTAGCTATGGGGCAACATTCTTAAAACAATTCATAAATCAGATCATATTCATTTAAGAAGTAAAAACATAACTCAGATCTTCAATCAATCCATAAAGGAATTCAAAACAAACTTAATATCATTGAATTATAAAAATTCACCAAATATTCTCAATTTAGAATTCAAGATCTAATATATTTTCTTTATACCTAACAAAGATGCAAAAACATGTAGAAATCATGAAATGATGAAAACTGATTAAATTGCCTTTAAAAACTGAATTATAAAACCTGAATACATTAAGGCAATATTATGCAAAACCTATTCAAATCCAATTCTAATTTCATTTTTAATCTTCAAAATCATATCAAAACATATTTCTAAGGTTTTTAGGAAATTTTCGGCAGCGTAACGTTATTAGCTACTCTAGTCGTCCTGCATGGAAATGCAATTTTTATATCCAAATCTAGATTGCCAATTTCCATTCCAAAACCTTAAACCAAATTCATTTCAACATCAAATCTAACGTTTAAAATGCAACACAGTATCCTTACAGCTTCACATACATCCCTTATCTCTCGTATTACGTAGAATTGCTACTTAGCACCAATATTATTTTTCTGCCTTTCAAGCTACAAAATTCAACACAAAATGCAGCAAACCACCACATTTCAGTTACAAAATGTTAGCTTTAAATTGACATATGTATTTTGAAATGACAAAAACTTAAGTAAGCTTTAATGCTTTAATTCATATTGTAAATTTGCCTTATCATACATGATTTTCTCAATACATTTCAAGTGATCATATCAAACATTAAGACCATGATTTAATGATGCATACTCTTATTGGTCTTAATACTTTGTAAATGTTTTGAATATTTTAGAAAATCACTTGATGAATTTTTAGACCATGTTTCCATTTGAGAAAGTCAAGAAAAACTCCCACAAAAATGCCAAAATGTTTTGGGTTGGATTAGGATCAAAGACCACATCATTTCTAACTCAAAAAGTGCAGGAAATCACCTTCTGGAGAGAAGGGATCGATCCCCTAAGGGAAGGGATCGATCCCCTTTTGGCAGTAAGCTCCCAACAGCTAGAAAAGGTCCCCGAAGCCCAGAATCAAGATTCTGGACAAAAGGGATCGATCCCCTATGGAAAGGGATCGATCCCTTTGCTCAAAAATAGCCTATAACGGCTAGTTTTTGTGAGACAACGGTAATATCCGAGATTTGGCTCCACCCAACGGCTAGAATACATCCAAGGGACTATAAATAGAGGCCTAGAAGCTAAAGGAAAAAAGAGGAACCACTCAGCAACTTCAAATCTCATATTCCTCAAATCTACAAGCCTAAAACAACAAATCAAGAGCTACAAAGTTTCATTTTCCATCATTTTCATATTCTTTGTATAGAATAGCACACATCTTGTATAGGTTTTTCCTTGTGCTTAATTTCTGTAATCACTTGCCTATCTAGAGGCTCTCTTTGATTACTCATTTGTAAACTCACTTCATTCCTTGTAAAGGGGAGGTTTCTCTTAAGCCTTGAAAAAGAGGGAGGTTACTCTTTAGCCTAAGAAAAAGAGGGAGGTTTCTCTTGAGCCTAGAAAAAGAGAGAGGTTTCTCTTGAGCCTTGAAAAGAGGGAGTGTAATCACAAATTCAAGATAGTGGATTTGGAGAAAATCCTTGGGAGTATCTCAAGGTAGAGGACGTAGGCAAGGTAGCCGAACCTCTATAAATCGATTGTGTAAATCTCTCTCTCCTTACTCTTTATTTGCTTGCACTTATATTGTGTTTATTTAATTGAACTTGAATTGCATGCTTGTCTAGCCTAGAGAACTTAGAAAATATCAATATAGGCTAGAGAATTTAGAGAAACCGAAAAACGAGCTTAAGGTTAGTTAAAACCGATTCACCCCCCTCTCGGTATAGCCTATAAAAGCCAACAATTGGTATCAGAGCTTGGGCTCGAGATTGAATTAGACTAACCTCTATCGAGCAAAACGATCATAAATGGCTCACTTGAATGTAGGCACACCCCTAGGAGAAGAGGGACAATCATTAGTTAGACCTCAACTCTTCAATGGTGAAAATTATTCATATTGGAAAACTAGAATGATGTTGTTTGTACAATCCAATGATTATGAAGTGTGGAGAATCATAGTGAATGGTCCTAGAATTCCCATGAAGAAAGTAGATGGAAAAGATGTCCCTAAGAGTGAGGATGAGTGGGACACCAATGACATGAGATTGGCCCAATTGAATGCCAAGGCTATGCACACCCTTTTTTGTGCATTAGGTCCCAATGAGTATAATAGAGTGTCTCTATGTGAAAATGCTAAGCAAATATGGGACAAATTAGCCATCACACATGAAGGGACCAATCAAGTGAAAGAGACCAAAGTAGGAATGCTCACACATGATTATGAGCTATTTAGTATGAAAGAAAATGAGTCCATTAGCGAAATGTTCACTAGGTTTAATGATATAATTAATGGACTTAAGGCACTAGACAAGGCTTATTCCAATGTTGAAATGGTAAAGAAAATCTTGAATAGCTTGCCTAAGTCTTGGGAGGCAAAGGTAACCGCAATAGAAGAGTCTAAGGATCCTAATACCTTGTCTCTAGATGAGCTTATGGGCTCCCTACTTACATATGAAATGAAAATGAAAAGAAATGAAGAGCCTTCAAAGAAAGTAGGAGTAGCACTTAAGTCTTCCACTCATGAGGATGATAGTGATGAGAGTGGAAATGAGGAAGAAAAGGAAATGGCAATGTTTGCCAAAAGATTCAATAGATTTATAAGAATGAAAGAGAGAGAGAGTAATAGGAGACATCAAAGGGGAGAGTCAAGTAGAAGAGAAAAGGACCCCTTAGTATGTTATGAGTGCAATGAACCGGGTCATACTAAGTTAGATTGCCCCTTACTTAGGAAAGAAAAGGATAGGAAGCCTAGGAAGAAAGCATTTGTGGCTGCATGGAGCGATAGTGATAGCTCCGATGAGGAAAATGTAGATGAAGAGGTAGCCTATTCATGCTTTATGGCTATTAGTGATGATGAGGCTAGTAGTAGTTCTAGTGAAGATAATGATTATACCTTTAGTGAACTACAAAATGCCTTTAATGATTTAGCAAATGAATTTCAATGCATGAACTCCAAATATAAGAAAATCATTGCTAAATTAAAAATAGAAAATGAAGCCTTGATAAATACTAAGCTAGAATTTGAAAAGAAATTAGAAGAGGCTAACTTAGAAATAAATGAGTTGAATAAAAAGAACTTAAATTTGCATAACTCATTTTCTAGGTTTTATATGGGTCAACAAAAGCTAGATCATATGTTAGAGACCCAAAGAGCTTTCTTTGATAAAGATGGTTTAGGATATAATGCAATACATAAAGAAACTCATCTAAAGAATTTCCTTGTGAGCAAAAATACTATGCATGATCTATCTCTTACATGCTCACTATGCAATAGAATAGGACACTCTTCACAAGCATGCACATATAGAAAAACCACTTTTAGAGGAAAAGTAGTTAGGAAGATGTGGATCCCAAAGCATATTATAAATAATGATGATTTGTGCTTGAAATGGATCCCAAAAGGATCAAAAATTATTTGCACTAACTTTCAAGGACCCAAGAAAATTTGGGTACCAAAGCATGCTTGAATTTGTTTGTTGTAGGAGTGTTAGAGCATGGGAATGCAATGAAACAATGGAGATTAAATGCTCAACACATCCTCATGGAGTTTGCTTGTGCCAATGAGAGAGAGAGAAAGAGCTTGAGAATCCACCCTTAGCAAGGTCACAACAATCCTTCAAGAAAGGCCTAAGGTGGATTCAACAATTCAAGGCAAAGCATTCTCAAGCAAAGGAGTTTTGTAAGCTTAAATCCTATCTCTTCAAAACTCATATGTATTAAAAATTATTTGTTTGATTTAATGAGGCACTTGGTTGATGACTCTTGATGCTTTGTGAGTTGAATGATTGATCAAAAAGGCATGATAAATGATTTTTGAATGATGGATGAACAAATATTGATGATTGAATGAAAGGCATGTTTTGTGATTTTGAAATGATTATTGAATTTCTGTAGTTTGAGCAAGTTTTCTATGTGTTGATAATAGATTTACTTGCCTCAAATTGCCAAATATGTCATTTATGCAAAATTCCATGTCATGAGCCTTAATGAAGAACATGCATATTAGAAATCATGGCATAATGTTCACAAGTATGATGATTTGATGTTATATGTGCTTAAAATCTATGTGAACAAGTTTGTTTTGACATATTTATGTAATTCAATGCATTGGTTTTGGTCAAAATATGCTTAAATCTCAAAATGACCTCTTTTGAGGCCAAAAATGCTTTTATTGGTGAAAATCCTACCAAAATTGCAAAATCTTTTGAAAAATGGTTTTTCAATCATGATTTTCATTCATACAAGTCCAAAATCATGTTTTACAAATGTTTAAACCATTACTTGGACTTAAAATACTCAAAAACGAAGTTTTGGCACCTCACAAGTTGGATTTTCTGTCAAAAATCTGCAGAACCAGGATGAGGGATCGATCCCTCTACATACAGGATCGATCCCTTTGGAAAAACATGCAGGAAATTGAATTCTGGAGTTTAGGGATCGATCCCTTTTCTCATAGGATCGATCCCTCTAGGCAATTTATGCCTTTTCTGCACTTTTCATCCGAAATTGAGAAGAACTTTTCATTGTTTTGATATTTTCTCTCCTCTCAACTTAAAATTCATTGTTTTAACTTCTTTTTAATGATCTTTAATGTATGAAAAATCATTTTTCATTGATATCATGCCTTAACTCCATTAATTTGAATCATTTCCAACAAATGGTATCACTTCCAACAATCAACTCACAAGTGCAAAATCATTTTTCTTGAAAACATACTTGAATTGAAATAATCTTGAAATAATCTTGAAATATATTTTCGATGAATGCTTAAACATAATTTTGAGATTTATTTCAATGATTTATGGATATATTTGAGAATTTGATGAACTTGTGCATAATGAATATTCTTCACTCCTTTTTGTTCATCTTAGTCAAGCATGCTTATAGGATTATGTCTCTTAGCTTGACTTATCAATTCCACATTAGGATTCATGATAATTATACATCTAGTGGATTGATTTCAAATGAATATTCAACAATTGATAATGGTTATTGGCCTATAATTTGTGATGGTAAATGGATCCTATATGTCAAATGCATGAAACTTTATCATCCATGAACTTAAATTTCTCTTATGGCCAAATTATTAAAGAACTTGGACTTTAATGACAACACCAACATTCAAAGATAAATGCAAACTTGAACAAATGTACCTTGATTGATATCCATACATTTATGCTTGATTGTTTTGATGTTGAACTTACATGCTTGCTTGAGTTGAATCAATAATCATGTCTATGAGATGAGAATATTTCTTTTCATGATATTATGTGATTAATCTCACTCATAGTTTATAGATTTTAATGATAAAATATACTTTAGCTTGATAATATTAATTCACATAGGTGAAGCCATTTTAGTTAAAATAGCATATACCCTCTAGAACATTAAATGATGATAACAACTAGGGATATGGCTATTAATTGATTAAAATGGTAATGTTGAATCATTCATTGCTCATAATTGGTTAAGAACTTAAATTGAATATGAGCATAGGATTATTGTGCTTGAAACCATGGAAGAAAATGTGTCTGCTTGAATATCTTGATTTTTGAATCTTCCATGTGGTATAAATTTGTGAATATGAACATGGATTAATACTTTATGATAGTGTGCTAATGATTGATTGATCCATATGCATATTTGATGATGTGTGTAATTGTGTTCTTGCATTTTTAGAATGATTATTTTCTTGACATGAACACACTACACATAGATATTGGATTCATGCAAAATGCCTAAGTCAACCATTAGTAACAATTGGTATTTAGATTGAAATAACACTTAGTATAATTGGCAACCATATTTTCACTAATTGGTAAGCCAAATCTAAATTGCCAATTGGTATGAGCTTTAAATTGACAATTCTTCTCATGCTCCTTAGATTGAAATGACAAATAGAGAAGAATTCATATAAGACACTTTTGCATGAACCACTTTTGTGCTAGAATATGTAGTTAATTGCTATATATCTTAATTCAAGGCACAATATTTCTTGAAAATGATTAATGAGCACATGCATATGATATGTTATATAATTTTAGCTCATAATCATGATGTATTGCCATGCACCTTAGTTGAACTTTAAAGAACAATTAATATACTTAGGTGCTTGCTTAACTTCTTACCAATTGGAACCTCCTTGCAAAATTACTTATCAACAATTGGTATCAAAATTATTTATAAACAATTGGTATAGGATCATAAGTCATATTCATTGCATGAATATTTCGTACTCTTTGTGAATATTGACTTATTTATTTGTGCTATAAGTCCCATGTACTAACATGTTTCTTGTTGGATGGAGCATTTTTATTTGTTCTCACATAGCCATGATTTTAGGGGGAGCATATTTTTGCTATGACAAAAAGGGGGAGAGATAGATAAAGGGAGAGATAGATATAAGGAGAGATATTAAGGGGGAGAGATAATGGGGAAAATAGTTTGAAAATTCTTTTTCAAAACCCATGCATATATGTAGACACCATTTTTGTCCGGTTCTTTTTCAAACATTTTTAATTAATTAGTTTTTTATATTTGATTTTTTATATTTGATTTTTGATTTTTTTATTTTATTTTAGATTTAGAAATAAATTTTGGATTTTGATTTTTATAAAATATAATAAAAAAGGAAAGAAATCGGAATTAATTTTGATAGGAAAGCAGATTTAAATGAGACTATTAAAGATTGAAATTTAAATTTTGTGGAAAGAAAAATCAGAATTAATATCGGATTTAAGATCCGATTCTTGAAATCTAAAAATTTCCTAAAAGATTGATTCTTGATTTTTATTACCTAAAATAAAAAAAACCTAGGTCTATTTAAATAACAACACAAGAAGAAAAGGGGAGGAAAAAAAAAAGTTTTCTGGCTAGCTAGAGTAGACAGACGGTAGAAGGAATAATCGTCGCAAGAGAAGGAACAGACGTTCACAACCAGCAGCTGAAGCGATGTTAGAAATTGAAAAGCAGGCTGTGCGGCGTTGTTAAAGGTGTTAAAAATTGATGGAACGGTCTGAGAAGAAAATTTGATAAAGGTTTATTTCCTTTCTTTTCTCATTTTATTACACCTTTAAGTCGTCATGATTGGATTTGGTTTTCTTTACTTGATGATGATAAATTAATTGTAGACATGCTTTTATACATGTTTTACCTGTCCATTTAATAAGTTGAGATCTCAAGAAACGATTTTAATTTGTTGTCAGTTGATAGGATGTGTAATCATGAAAAGTATAATGTAAACTTACTAAATGAAATTCATAAAATAGAATTGTAGATAGAAATTCCTTTGCCGCTGTGCTTATTCATTCACTTATTTGTTTTGTTAGTTACTTTGTAATTTATTAGGTTTGATTTTTTAAAGTCTGTTTATGTAAATATTTAAATGTGTTAGTAAATATTAGATTGGTTTTGTAACCAAAAAAAAAATATTAGATTGGTTTGCTTAATTTTCTTTTATTTACTTAATTCGTTATGCT
Source organism: Heritiera littoralis (assembly GCA_031772115.1). Classification (NCBI taxonomy): domain Eukaryota; kingdom Viridiplantae; phylum Streptophyta; class Magnoliopsida; order Malvales; family Malvaceae; genus Heritiera; species Heritiera littoralis. The sequence continues at coordinate 7,423,908 of JAPDPK010000007.1, read as the reverse complement.
TTCTTAATTAGTTTATTAATTTGATTTTAAAAGTTCATTTTAGAGTTAGAAATGATTATTTAAGGATGTATATAGAGACACAAAAATTTTTTTTTTTGAAAATTTCTGTTAGATAAAAAATTAAATTTAAATAATATAAAATTGTATAAAATAGAAAAATGAAGATAATAATACCGATGATGATATTTTGAGAAAGTCAATTGAGACATCTTAAAATGTTTAGGTGAGATGATTCTTTCTTAAGTTGAGCCAAATTGATGGAATACTTTTGAAAGAATTTTCAATAAATTATAATACATGTCTATTCTTAGTAAATTAAATATGAATAAATATAGATAAATAAATATAAATACAAGAACATAAATTAGATGAAAACATTAAATAAATAGAATGAAACAACTTAGATTGAAAATAATTAGTAGTTAATAAGATTAGATAATAATGAAATAAATGTGAATTATACTGAGGATGAAATTCCAAGAAAGTCAATCGAGACTCCTTGGATATTTCTAGGTGAGATGATTCTTTCTTAGGTCGAGCCAAATTGATGGAATACTTTTGAAAGAATTTTCAATAAAACATAATTCATGTTTATTAAATAAATATAAATAAATGAAATAAATAAAATAAAAATAAATTAGATCAAGGTTAAAATTAAAGAAATTGAAATAAAATTAGACAAGTGAATAAATAAATAAACTAAATAGCTTCGAATATAAATTATAGGAAATACAAAAAATATATGAATTATGCCAATGATGAAATTTCAAGAAAGTCAATTGAGACTCCTTGAATTTTCTAGGTAAAAGATTTCTTCTGAGCCGAGCCAAATTGATGGGACGCTTTTTAAGAAAATCTTCAAAAAACCATGATTCATATTTATTCTCTAAATAAATAAAATAAATAAATAAAATATATAGATAAATATAATATGAAATAAGATAAAAAAAATATAGAGATTAATATGGAGTCGAAATTAGAGCCAAAGTTAGAAAGAATAAGATTTTCATAAATTATTTAATCAATCCGACGATGGAATTCAAGAAAGTCAATCGAGACTCCTCGAATATCTTGAGGTGAGGGGAATTTCTAAGGTTGGAGCCAAATTGATGGAAAAATCTTAGAAATATTCCCAATATATAAGCAGATCGAAATTAATATAAACACAAGGCAAATTGTAAAGATAACCTAAAACTAGTTGGTACCATTTTAGGATGGGCGTTGTAGGGGTGCTAATCCTTCCCTTCACGTAACCGTACTCCCGTACCCTAGTGTCTTTGAATGTAGACCAAGCCTTATCCTTAGTTTGAATAGGTGACCAATCACACCTAGGTTAGAATGGTTGGTGGCGACTCCATAGTTTTGTGTCTAGCTATTAGGTTTTACCCAAAACTTAATACGTTATGACAGTTTGGCGACTCCGCTGGGGACTTTAGAGAGTCAAGCCAACGATTGCTTTTAGGTTATTTTAGGTTTGCCTTAGGTATGTTAATTTTGATAAAATAATAAGACATTAATAACTACATGTTGCTTCGACACACACTTCACGTGCATGTGCATGTGCATGTGCATGCATTAGCCCTCTACCCAGGCTCTATCCTTTTAGGAGGAAGTAAAGTAACTACGCTCTCGTGAGGTAATACCTCCGCAATGGCTAGCGAAATACTCTCACTCAAATTGAACCTTTCCATTTGTAACCTATAATGGGTGAGGATTGGGTGCCTTACTAGTCTTGCATGGACGACAGTGAGGAACAATTTGGGAACCTTTAGCCCTTTTATCTAAAGCCATGCATATAGTGAAATTAAGAAGACCAACTATAAGATAGAGCCATATCAACTCATGCTCTAGAAAATACCCATTACTCAAGACACATGCTTGATCAAGTTTGTTTGATTTTGGTTTACACATGAGACATTAAGAGGGTACCGTGAGTCTTTACCAAAACATTTCCATGCATCACTCATCCATTATTGTTACATGGCAACTTTTTACCATGCCATTACATTCATAAACATGAAGCATCATATCATTTTGTTCATCTTCATTCATTTAAAAAAAAAAAGCATTTTCAAAATTTTTCAAGCATCACCACATGTGAAATGATAAATTCTTAATTGTGGCAATAAAAGATTCGAAGATAGCTCGACCAAAGGTTCATTCACACAACACTCGTTATCAAGCTAAGATCATGGAAGAAGAATCAAGCATGCGTATGGAGAAGATGGAAAAAGCTCAAGAAGAAATGAGGGGGCAATTGGTCCAAATTACAGAGCTGTTGAAAAATCTAAGCAAGGGCAAAGGAGTTGTAGAGGAAGTTGCAGTCCAAGAAGGGGTTCAACAACGCAGTATGGAAGACCCTGTCTATCCTCCTGGATTTGGTCCATTTCCAAGTCAAACATCCCAAGAAAGAAGATATCCACCTGCTTACGCTGCTATACCCCAAGTGTTTGGACGAGCTCAATTCCAAGGACCCGCCTATCCTTCCCAAGGTGCAAAATCTACTGATCCCATTGAGATGCCCGACTTAGATGATCCAAGGGAAATTGGGAAGTTGAAAGCCAAACAAGCAGAAGAGAAAGATGAGGCGAAGTCGCAACAAAAGATTAATATGTTGGAGGAAAGGATTCGAGCTATTGAAGGCTTAGATCTATATGGGCCCATGGATGCTACTGGATTGTGTTTGGTGTCTGATTTAATCATTCCACCCAAATTTAAGGCCCCGGAGTTTGAAAAGTACAATGGGACTTCTTGCCCTAGGTCTCATCTCATTATGTATTGCCGAAAGATGGCTGCCTATGCCCAAGATGATAAACTTCTTATTCATATCTTTCAAGAAAGCCTTACTGGGTCTGCAGTGAAGTGGTATAATCAATTAGATGGAACTCGAATCACCACTTGGAATGACTTGGCAAGAGCATTTATGGCTCAATATCGACATATTGCTGACATGGCCCCTGATCGTCTGTCTTTACAAAGCATGGAAAAGAAGGCTAATGAGAGTTTCAAACAATATGCCCAAAGGTGGCGTGATATGGCTGCAGAGGTGCAACCTCCACTTTCGGAGAAGGAGCTTACCATTATGTTCGTTAATACTTTGAAGGCTCCATACTACGATAGGATGATCGGTAATGCCACTAAGAATTTTGCTGATATGGTATTGTCTGGTGAGATAATTGAGAATGCAATCAAGAGTGGAAAGATTGAAGCTCCCAACAGTATTGAGAAGAAAGGAGGAGCCAACAAAAGAAGGGAAGAAGAAGTCCATGCTGTTGCATATGGAAGGCAATATGGAGGCTATGTCCCACAACACCCTTATCACATGCCACAACCTTATTATCCTGCCCAGAATCCTTACCATTCTTACCCTAAGGTTAACGTTCAACCTAGTCCCCAAACACCTGCCCCAACTATTCAGCCAGCTAAGCAGTTTAATAAACAAGAGGGCAATCATAATGCGTCATGGCCGAAAAGAGAAAGGACTCCTATTGACCCAATCCCCATAACCTACACTGAGCTGTACCCAAAATTGATCAAAGGACAACTCATTGCACCCATCTATGTGGAACCTCTCAAGCCTCCATATCCAAAGTGGTACGATGAGAATGCTCGATGCGAGTATCACTTCGGGAATGTGGGCCACTCTCTAGAGAATTGCACTGCGCTAAAGTATAGAGTGCAAGGACTGATAAAAGCCGGCATGTTGAGTTTTGAGACTAAAGGGGAATCAGCTACGGATGCAAACCCATTACCTGACCACACGAATGAAGGATGAGTTTTGTGGGGGCATGAAGGGTTCGAGCCTGACAATTTTGAAGATCTATAAATTCTAGTTTTATTTTTGCTTTCTTTTATTTCTTTAAGTAATGCAAGATAGTTTTTGAAAGTGCTTAAGCCCATAAGCACGAAATAAATTTTATGTATGGGTTAACTTTTATTTATTTTCTTTTCAATAAAGCGACTAGTGTGACGCACTGTCAATTTCTCATTCTATTTGTTCATTTGCCATTTCCCACATACTCATCATATCTTTCATTCACAAGTATCCAAATAATGAACATGATGATAATGATGTCAATAGATCTGGGATTCAATTTTGAAAGAACTACTATTGTTGATGAATCACTGATTTGCCAATGTTGCAAAAGCAAGGAAATGAAGGAAAGATTGCTCACCATCCACACTTGATAGACGATACGAGAAAGGTGAATCTCTTACAAAAGCTTCTAACAAGTTTGTCATTGTTCAATAAATGATCTTTAAGGAGAGCACTTACATTTGAAATGATAAATGGCCTTCTTTCACTATCCTTCAAGCATGAGTAAAATTATCATTTGATTACCCCTTTTGAGCCTATTATATTTTTGTAATATAACCCACCAAGGACCACCCTCCACATTGGTGGCAAGGAAGATGAAATAAAGAAATTTTGGGGGCAAAAAAAAATATATATATATATATAAAAGAAGAAAAGAAAAATAGCACAATTTTGTGAAAAAAAGAAGAAGAAGAGAAAAAAAGGGTTTCTATTCAAAAAGAAAACCCCAAAAAAAAGCAAGAAGGGGCAAAATGCCTGAATGTTTTACTTGATAAAGAAAGTGATCCCTTGGTTTATAAACCTTGAAACACAGTTTGGGCCTACTATATCCTTTTCTTTCATAAGCCCCACCTGAGCCTACATTACATGCCTTTAAAAGCCCATTTTGATCAAATGTAAATGTTTAAATTGAAGAATCATGTATTGAATGAAGGCATACCTGTATAATGAGATAATGATCCTTTGAAGGTTCGAGGAAGATAAAGGAAGTAGATCAAGTTGAATAAAGAAGTCCATGAGCTTTAGATGATATCTCGGATCGAAATCAAGAACGCCTATTAAGGGGCATGAATTTGGATTGAGCATTGAAGGTTGAAGTTTGTCAAAGCCAATGAAGTCGAAAAGAAAAGAAAAAAGAAAAAAATATAAAAAAAAAGAAAAAAGAGGAAAAAAAAAAGAAGAAAAAAAGAAAAAAGAAAAAAAAAGGAAAAAAGAAAAAAAAAGGAAAAGAAAAAGAAAAAGAAAAAGAAAAAGAAAGAAAAAGAAAAAGAAAAAGAAAAAGAAAAAGAAAAAGGAGGATTCAAATTGAAAACTCGAAAAGGGCAGTTTGAATCAGTTGAGGGGGGCACCTAAGTTGAAAACCGAAAAAGGCGACTCAGGAAAATATCAACATCAAAAAGTTTTGATACGAGGGCAAGATTGGCAGACACTACATGAAAGAACATATCAACCTAAGAGTGGGCTTTTGGAAAAGAATTTTAGATTGACTTGATTGAAATTGTCAGAATGTTCATTAAATGGATACTAAAAACCTTATTCCAAACAGATTGTCCCATTGGTTTTTCTGGATTTCATGTTCATTTTCTAAGAATGAATATCTATACCTCTCATGATCATTTATTCCACCCCTATAATAAATTGAGAAGATGTATGAGTGCATTACATTGGTGGTCAAGTTGAAAGGAAAACAAATAAATGTTGGTAACCTTTTTTGGGTAAATTTTTTTTTAAAAAAAATATATTCTTTTGAGAAATCTTGCATTACTAAGAGAGAGAAAGAAACAAAAGTGAATGATGAATATACAAATCTGAAAACATGATGGCTAGTCTTCGGGCATAACTGGACTAGGACTCAATAAAAGATGGGATGTTAAATGAAAGGAGATTTAAAGAATTCAGCAGATATATGGGACTTGAGAAAGGCAAGATGAGCTTGAGAATCTTGTTACCACAATTGAGAATGCATTTGCATACATTCATGGAATAATTCAAGGAGCATGACATTGACACGTGCATAACATTCATAGCATTCATTATATTCATGACATGCATGACATTTCACTAGTGCATTTTGGACATTGAACTATATGTTAAGACATTAGGATAAGAAGTTTTGAATAATTAGAATTTTGAGGAAAAGAGAAAATATAAGATATGGTAATTTGGAAAAATGATGAGGTATGAGAAAATGATGAGAAAATTACTTTTTTTGAAAAATCTTAGATGAGAGCAAAGTCCAGTTTAGCTGGCACTTTAGAGGAGGATGAAGCCCAATATTGTTGGCATCAAAATGAAAATTAAGCCCAGTCAAGCCCATGATAACTGGCATTTTGAATGAAATTCTTTATTTTAAAAGTCTCATTGCCTCTGTTGAGAGGAGCTTTGTTTCAAAAAGTCTCATTGCCTCTGTTGAAAGGAGCTTTATTTTTCAAAAGTCTCACTGCCTCTGTTGAGAGGAGATCGTTATTTTCAAAAGTCTCATTGCCTCTGTTGAGAGGAGCTTTATTTTTCAAAAGTCTCACTGCCTCTGTTGAGAGGAGCTCGTTATTTTCAAAAGTTCCAATGCCTCTGGTGAGAGGAGCACAAGGTTATTTTTCAAAAGTCTCAATGCCTCTGGTGAGAGGAGCACAAGATTATTTTTTCAAAGTTCCAATGCCTCTGGTGAGAGGAGCACAAGGTTATTTTTCAAAAGTCTCAATGCCTCTGGTGAGAGGAGCACAAGGTTATTTTTCAAAAGTCTCAATGCCTCTGGTGAGAGGAGCACAAGATTATTTTTCAAAGTTCCAATGCCTCTGGTGAGAGGAGCACAAGGTTTTTTTTCAAAAGTCTCAATGCCTCTGGTGAAAGGAGCACAAGATTATTTTTCAAAGTTCCAATGCCTCTGGTGAGAGGACCACAAGGTTATTTTTCAAAAAGTCTCAATGCCTCTGTTGAGAGGAGCTCTTTATTTTTCAAAAAGTCTCGATGCCTCTGTTGAGAGGAGCTCTTTGTTTCAAAAAGTCTCATAGCCTCTGGTGAGAGGAGCTTTTATTTCATGATCATTTTTCATTTCCTTGGTCTTATGATAGGAAAGACTAGGAATTTCATTTCACAGTCCTTAGTCTTATGATAGGAGAGACTAGGAAAACTTCATTTTTTGCATTCCTTAGTCTTATGATGGGAGAGACTAGGAATTTCACTTTGCATTCCTTAATCTTGTGATAGAAAAGATTAGGAAATCTCATTCTACATTCATTTCCTTGGTCTTATGATAGGAGAGACTATGACATCTCATTTTACATTCCTTAATCTTATGATAGAAAAGATTAGGAAATTGCATTCCTTAGTCTCATGATAGGAGAGATTAGGACATTCATTTTGCATTCCTTAGTTTTATGATAGAAAAGACTAAAAAGTTCCATTTTGCATTCATTTCCTTAGTCTTATGATAGAAGAGGCTAGGAAACTTCATTTTGCATTCATTCCTCAATCTTTATAAGAGAAGAAGGTTAGGAAATTTCATTTGGCATTTATTCCTTAGCCTTATGTGAGAGATGGCTAGGAAATATCATATTTTACAAAAAAAAAAAATTCATTGATAGGTTTTGCATCGGACAAAATGGTTGTTTATGTCTTGCACCATTACTGTTTCACAGCAAAGTGCAAAGAGGGGCAACTGTAGACACCATTTTGTCCGGTTCTTTTAAAACATTTTTAATTAATTAGTTTTTTATATTTGATTTTTTTTATTTTATTTTTGATTTTTTTATTTTATTTTAGATTTAGAAATAAATTTTGGATTTTGATTTTTATAAAATATAATAAAAAAGGAAAGAAATCGGAATTTAATTTTGATAGGAAAGCAGATTTAAATGAGACTATTAAAGATTGAAATTTAAATTTTGTTGGAAAGAAAAATCAGAATTAATATCGGATTTAAGATCCGATTCTTGAAATCTAAAAATTTCCTAAAAGATTGATTCTTGATTTTTATTACCTAAAATAAAAAAAACCTAGGTCTATTTAAATAACAACACAAGAAGAAAAGGGGAGGAAAAAAAAAAGTTTTCTGGCTAGCTAGAGTAGACAGACGGTAGAAGGAATAATCGTCGCAAGAGAAAGGAACAGACGTTCACAACCAGCAGCTGAAGCGATGTTAGAAATTGAAAAGCAGGCTGTGTGGCGTTGTTAAAGGTGTTAAAAATTGATGGAACGGTCTGAGAAGAAAATTTGATAAAGGTTTATTTCCTTTCTTTTCTCATTTTATTACACCTTTAAGTTGTCATGATTGATTTGGTTTTCTTTACTTGATGATGATAAATTAATTGTAGACATGCTTTATACATGTTTTACCTGTCCATTTAATAAGTTGAGATCTCAAGAAACGATTTTTAATTTGTTGTCAGTTGATAGGATGTGTAATCATGAAAAGTATAATGTAAACTTACTAAATGAAATTCATAAAATAGAATTGTAGATAGAAATTCCTTTGCCGCTGTGCTTATTCATTCACTTATTTGTTTTGTTAGTTACTTTGTAATTTATTAGGTTTGATTTTTTAAAGTCTGTTTATGTAAATATTTAAATGTGTTTAGTAAATAGATTGGTTTTGTAACCAAAAAAAAAATATTAGATTGGTTTGCTTAATTTTCTTTTATTTACTTAATTCGTTATGCTTTCTTAATTAGTTTATTAATTTGATTTTAAAAGTTCATTTTAGAGTTAGAAATGATTATTTAAGGATGTATATAGAGACACAAAAAATTTTTTTTTTTTGAAAATTTCTGTTAGATAAAAAATTAAATTTAAATAATATAAAATTGTATAAAATAGAAAAATGAAGATAATAATACCGATGATGATATTTTGAGAAAGTCAATTGAGACATCTTAAAATGTTTAGGTGAGATGATTCTTTCTTAAGTTGAGCCAAATTGATGGAATACTTTTGAAAGAATTTTCAATAAATTATAATACATGTCTATTCTTAGTAAATTAAATATGAATAAATATAGATAAATAAATATAAATACAAGAACATAAATTAGATGAAAACATTAAATAAATAGAATGAAACAACTTAGATTGAAAATAATTAGTAGTTAATAAGATTAGATAATAATGAAATAAATGTGAATTATACTGAGGATGAAATTCCAAGAAAGTCAATCGAGACTCCTTGGATATTTCTAGGTGAGATGATTCTTTCTTAGGTCGAGCCAAATTGATGGAATACTTTTGAAAGAATTTTCAATAAAACATAATTCATGTTTATTAAATAAATATAAATAAATGAAATAAATAAAATAAAAATAAATTAGATCAAGGTTAAAATTAAAGAAATTGAAATAAAATTAGACAAGTGAATAAATAAATAAACTAAATAGCTTCGAATATAAATTATAGGAAATACAAAAAATATATGAATTATGCCAATGAATGAAATTTCAAGAAAGTCAATTGAGACTCTTTGAATTTTTCTAGGTAAAGATTTCTTCTGAGCCGAGCCAAATTGATGGGACGCTTTTTAAGAAAATCTTCAAAAAAACCATGATTCATATTTATTCTCTAAATAAATAAAATAAATAAATAAAATATATAGATAAATATAATATGAAATAAGATAAAAAAATATAGAGATTAATATGGAGTCGAAATTAGAGCCAAAGTTAGAAAGAATAAGATTTTCATAAATTATTTAATCAATCCGACGATGGAATTCAAGAAAGTCAATCGAGACTCCTCGAATATCTTGAGGTGAGGGGAATTTCTAAGGTTGGAGCCAAATTGATGGAAAATCTTAGAAATATTCCCAATATATAAGCAGATCGAAATTAATATAAACACAAGGCAAATTGTAAAGATAACCTAAAACTAGTTGGTACCATTTTAGGATGGGCGTTGTAGGGGTGCTAATCCTTCCCTTCACGTAACCGTACTCCCGTACCCTAGTGTCTTTGAATGTAGACCAAGCCTTATCCTTAGTTTGAATAGGTGACCAATCACACCTAGGTTAGAATGGTTGGTGGCGACTCCATAGTTTTGTGTCTAGCTATTAGGTTTTACCCAAAACTTAATACGTTATGACAATATATTAAGGGGGAGCTTTATAAAATCCTGCTTTATTTGAGGGGGAGTATTTTATCAAAGAATTTTCAAAGCAAATTTACATTAAGTTTTGTCATATCAAAAAGGGGGAGATTGTTAGCTTTAAATTGACATATGTATTTTGAAATGACAAAAACTTAAGTAAGCTTTAATGCTTTAATTCATATTGTAAATTTGCCTTATCACACATGATTTTCTCAATACATTTCAAGTGATCATATCAAACATTAAAACTATGATTTAATGATGCATACTCTTATTGGTCTTAATACTTTGTAAATGTTTTGAATATTTTAGAAAATCACTTGATGAATTTTTAGACCATGTTTCCATTTGAGAAAGTCAAGAAAAACTCCCACAAAAATGCCAAAATGTTTTGGGTTGGATTAGGATCAAAGACCACATCATTTCTAACTTAAAAAGTGCAGGAAATCACCTTCTGGAGAGAAGGGATCGATCCCCTAAGGGAAGGGATCAATCCCCTTTTGGCAGTAAGCTCCCAACAGCTAGAAAAGGTCCCCGAAGCCCAGAATCAAGATTCTGGACAAAAGGGATCGATCCCCTATGGAAAGGGATCGATCCCTTTGCTCGAAAATTGCCTATAACGGCTAGTTTTTGTGAGACAACGGTAATATCCGAGATTTGGCTCCACCCAACGGCTAGAATACATCCAAGGGACTATAAATAGAGGCCTAGAAGCTAAAGGAAAAAAGAGGAACCACTCAGCAACTTCAAATCTCATATTCCTCAAATCTACAAGCCTAAAACAACAAATCAAGAGCTACAAAGTTTCATTTTCCATCATTTTCATATTCTTTGTATAGAATAGCACACATCTTGTATAGGTTTTTCCTTGTGCTTAATTTCTGTAATCACTTGCCTATCTAGAGGCTCTCTTTGATTACTCATTTGTAAACTCACTTCATTCCTTGTAAAGGGGAGGTTTCTCTTAAGCCTTGAAAAAGAGGGAGGTTACTCTTTAGCCTAAGAAAAAGAGGGAGGTTTCTCTTGAGCCTAGAAAAAGAGAGAGGTTTCTCTTGAGCCTTGAAAAGAGGGAGTGTAATCACAAATTCAAGATAGTGGATTTGGAGAAAATCCTTGGGAGCATCTCAACGTAGAGGACGTAGGCAAGGTAGCCGAACCTCTATAAATCGATTGTGTAAATCTCTCTCTCCTTACTCTTTATTTGCTTGCACTTATATTGTGTTTATTTAATTGAACTTGAATTGCATGCTTGTCTAGCCTAGAAAACTTAGAAAATATCAATATAGGCTAGAGAATTTAGAAAAACCGAAAAACGAGCTTAAGGTTAGTTAAAAACCGATTCACCCCCCCTCTCGGTATAGCCTATAAAAGCCAACACAAAAATTATTCAACACTATTAGACTTACTACATAGCCTATGGTAGCTACAAAACTGGTCTACTTCATGCTAGTACTAATATTGCAACCATAGTCAAATCACTTTCATTTTCGATTCTGACTGCGCCTACAGTCTCATATTAATTTGTACAGTATTCTAAGACTCAAAACACATTGAATTGAGCATGATTTTGCTTTCCTTTTCACCTTGGCCGAATGCATTCTTTCTTGTCGACCCTAAAAGAAGTCTACACGGAAGTGCACGTGGTCTTCAAGTAATATGGAGGTAAGTCCAGGAATATCGTCCCACAGAGATTGGTGTCACGAAGCCTAGCTAAGTGCTGGATACTATTACTATAGTATATCTTAGCAAATTATGAATTTAGTTGAGGGTAATCTACAAAGGCTAACAAACAAAATAAAATAAATGAAAATAACAAAAATAAAATAAAATAAAAGTAATTGAAATTAAAAAACAAATAAGAAATACTTACAATGGAAATGATGAAAAAAATAACTGCAAAAGAAAGAAACAAAAATGCAAATTAGTAAAACAGAAGAGTAAAAATGTAATTTCCTAATTGTTTGGGTGTAAAATGCAAATAATGAAAATATGCATGAAAATCCTAAAATGAAAATAAAAATGCATGAACATGTTGAAAAAAATAACTCAAAACAAATGCAATTGAAAGAAAAATGAATTAATACATGAAGTTCCTAAACTAATGGATGAAAATGCATGAGTAAATGAACTTGAAATTAAACCAAACTTTACCTAATCAAAGAACTATATGAATACTACCCTAAGACACTTAAAATGTACCTAAAACAATACCTAAATGCATAGAATTAATGTGAATATAAAACCTGGACAGAATTGAAATTTAATGCAAAATTGAATTGAAAATGTAACTAAATTCTCATGAAAAATTATCTAACTTAATCTACACTTAGACCACTAATTATATGAACCTAAAATGGACTAAATATGATGAAACTAGCCCTAGAAGACTCCTAAAACAGCAGCTGAAAATCTGGACAGAATTTATAATGTAAGGATTTCTAACATGGAATTAATGCCAAAAATGTTATGCAAATGCTACGGAAATGCATCCTAAGCTAGCCTAAAAATTTATCTAATGAATCTATAGTCTAAATATTATCTAAAACTACTTAAAAACATCTTAAAACACCCATGGATAGCAGCTAACAAAATGCATAGAGCCCTTGAAAACTGATCAGGAAAATAAAATTTAATTATGAGTAATGCTACAAAAAATGCCATGAAACCTATCCTATATGCTTTCTTAAAATTTCCTAATTAAAATTTGATGTATCTAAAACCCTAAGATACCTAAGTGAAGCTTGGAATCCATGAAAACAGGCCTTAATAATTCCTATAAATAACGTCAACCAGACCATTAAAACAAAAAACAAAATTGCATGTAGATGTAATGAATGCAATGAAATGCCTATGTAACTTACTCTAGCTGAATCCTAAATATTTACTAGCTTGGATACATTGTAACTGTAACAATAAACTATTAAAAATGTACTTTAAACTAGTTGAAGAAAGAACCTACAAGTGCCTTACATTAATGCCTAAAGTGCGAGAAATTGTAAAATAAAATGCAAGATGAAACTAAGTGAATGCTATATGAGAACTTTAATCAAATACCTTCTAAACACTACCCTACAATTCATAACACGTTATATCCTTCAAAGAACTTTTAATTGGCATGAAAAACAACACAAAACAGAACTAAAACTAAACCCAAGGAATGACGCCACTGCTAGAAAGTCACTAAACCGAAAAAGGCAAGAAACAGAAGTTATTCACGCCTAAAGCTTGTTTCTTTTCTCTTTTTTTTTTTTGGATTTTTATTTTATAAAATCTTTAAAAACTGAAATAACCCCTTAAAACCGACCTTCAACACAGTAAATTAAAAAAATAATCAACCATGAAAAAGCTTGCAAAAATAATAAACAAAAATAGAAAAGAAAGTTATGGACCAAGTTCCCTTACAAGAGCCAAGGACGTGATTTTTCAACCTCTCAAGCTCCCATGATCATGTAGCTCAATCATAAACAAAAATAGAAGAAGGAGTAGAAGATGATTAAAGTGCTGGAAATTAAAGAAATGAAAACTTGCAAGAAAGTAGTGAAGATTTAAAAGAAATAACAAGAAAACAAGTAAATTTAATTAAGAAACTTAAAGAACATAAAGCAAGTAAAATGGTGGCTGCTCTAAGCTACTAAAAACATGTAAATGTGCTGGAAAAATAAAGAAACTAAACACTATGCAGCCCACACTAGGTTAGCTCTCATCAAGTTGCTTACATAGTCACTTAACTTATGATACAATGGTAATTTCCTATCCTAGATGAGTTGGCATTAATTGCCACTTGTCTTAATGTCCTTGGTTCTTTAAAATAGATATTTTCATGTCATTTAAGTGCCCACATCAGCTATGGACACCTTGCCCCTTCTAGCACCTTCCTTTTTATCTTTTAGTCCACATAAACATGTAAGGTGGCAAGGGCATGTGTCCTCCATGTGTTGGCCATATGTCCTTTATTCTTATCCATTAAGAGTGAGTAGGATGATGACATGTGGCATGCTAGGTGTCAAGAGAGGAGAGAGAAAATGATGAGTCATGTCCCTTTGTTTTTTTATGGTCCAGTTTCCTTCCTTGCCCATTTTCAAACTATTTTTACCAAAAAAATGAAACTCATCTAGAATTTATTTTTCTACAAAATATAAGGAATTTAATAAAATTAAGGGAATAATTAATAATATCATGGGGGAATTAAATAATTGTTAATCAATAAAGTAATAAAATAACTCTATTTTCATAGAGTTATCATCTCTCCTACATGTCTTATTTCAACAATTCAAGCTTAAATTCATGTTTCATAATTATTCTACATTGTTTCTACACCATTTTCATATAAGATAACATCACACCCATGCATAGCCAAGCTTAGCTGAAACCCTAGGAATGTGAATTCCATAGATTCAATTCAATTCAAGCTTAAATACCTAGCTAAACATCTTAAACACATAGTTTAAAATCATAAAACCATGAAAAAACTAATTTCTCTCACCTTTTAGTGTTGGCCAAAATTTGAAGGAGACCTTACACCTGAATTTTGGCCACTTTGACTTTTGATTTTGTGTCAAAAGATAGAGCACTAAAAATTATACAGGGTTTGTGAAGATTGTTTTCGATTTAAGGGTTGTTTGCCTAAGGTTTTTAAAGCTTTCTCTCTCTTCAAGCTTGTAAAAATGGTGGAAATATGAGTGAGGATGATGGTTGCCAAAATTTGGAGGAGAAAGGCCAGGAAGATTCTTTTAAAATAATATTTTAATGTTCAAATTACCAAAATGCCCTTAAAACATTAAAAGTTAACTATTTTGCCTTTAGCGGTTTGACTTCGTTAAAACAATCAATCTAATCTTCAAAATATTTCATTCCATCATAAAACACCTCTAATTAACTTGCTCTAATCATTGGTTGAGCTTTTGTTGAGGTTTGACTGATCATTTAGTCAAAATTACTAAAATACCCCTAACAGTTGAATCAATAAATTTCTACTTTTACGCTTTATTTATTTTATCAGTCCACATGGCCTAAAACCTTATTACATGGAAAATATTTCACCATTGATAGTTGATCAAAAGTCATCTCGGTTTGACCATAATTTATGAAAATTCCAACGGCTTATGGACTTAACCGTTATTTTCTAAATTGTTTCATGTTTTTCAAAACATGCCAAAATAATTCATTTTTACGTGCAGATTCTTACCATCATATTATTGAGCTCCAAATATTGGATCCATCAAGTTTCTCCACCATCACAACACTTGGAATCTTGTGGGACCCACCTACCGATTTCCCATTATACGTACAAAACATATTGTATTTGAATTGTCATTAGACATCCCTTGATCTTAACTTCGTAAATAGTAAGTGTCGTAACGTATTAAGCTTCGGAAAACCTAATAGCTAGACACTAAAATCAAAGGGAGTCGCCACCAACCATTCTACCTAGATGTGATTGGTCACCTATTCAAACTAAGGATAAGGCTTGGTCTACGTTCAAAGATACTAGGGTTCGGGAGTACGTTTACGTGTAGGGAAGGATTAGCACCCCTACAATGCCCATCCTAAAATGGTACCAACTAGTTTTAGGTTATCTTTACAATTTGCCTTGTATTTATATTAATTTCGATATGCTTATATATTGGGAATATTTCTAAGATTTTTCCATCAATTTGGCTCCAATCTTAAAAATCACCCTCACCTCAAGATGTTCAAGGAGTCTCGATTGACTTTCTTGAACTCCATCATTGGATCAATTAAATAATTTATAAAAATCTTATTCTTTCTAACTTTGGCTCTAATTTCGACTCCATATTAATCTCTATATTTTTTAATCTTATTTCGTATTATATTTATCTATATATTCTATTTATTTACTTTATTTATTTAGAGAATAAATATGAATCATGGTTTATTGAAGATTTTCTTAAAAGCGTCCCATCAATTTGGCTCGGCTTAAAAGAAATCTTTTCACCTAGAAAATTCAAGGAGTCCCAATTGACTTTCTTGAAATTTCATCATTGGCATAATTCATATTTTTTATTTCCTAAAATTTTATTCCAAGCTATTTAGTTCGTTTATTTATTCACTTATCTAATTTTATTTAAATTTCTTTAATCTTAATCTTGATCTAATTTATTTTTATTTTATTTGTTTCATTTATTTATATTTATTTAATAAACATGAATTATATTTTTATTGAAAATTCTTTCAGAAGTATTCCATCAATTTGGCTCAACTTAAGAAAGAATCATCTCACCTAGAAATACCCAAGGAGTCTCAATTGACTTTCTTGGAATTTCATCCTTGGTATAATTCACATTTATTTCATTATTATCTAATCTTATTAATTACTAATTATTTTCAATCTAAGCTATTTTATTCTATTTATTTAATTTCTCATCTAATTTGTATTCTCGTATTTATATTTATTTATCTATATATATTTATATTCTATTCATATTTAATTTACTAAGAATAAACATGGATTATAATTTATTGAAAATTCTTTCAAAAGTATTCCATCGATTTGGCTCAACTTAAGAAAGAATTTCCTCACCTAGACATTTTTAAGATGTCTCAATTGACTTTCTCTAAATGTCATCATCGGTATAATCCATGTCTATTTCCTCTATTTATTTATTTTATTTATTTATTATTATTATTATTTTTTAACTATCACAACTCTTATACATAATTTTGATCATTCAAAAGTTTCTAACTATTAATAAGTTTGACCTTAAGACAGAGAACACAATATGTTATAAATAATGAACTAAATAAATTAAACAAACTTATCAACTAAAATGAATAAATTAGAAAACAAAAATAAAATAAACTAATATCACAATAAAAGAAGCCATAATTACTCTAAAAATATAAATTAGAAATATAAAACATTAATCATACCAATTTCAATTAACTATGCACGTGAATGAATAAAAAAGGATACCTCTCTTTTATCATGGTGGCCACATGCTAATGAAAAAGAATTAAATATCAATTCTTTTACCTTTGCTGCAGACTTTCTTTTCTCTTTTTTACTCTCTTGTCTTTAGGCCTTGTTTTAATACTGCAGCAAATAGCAAAAAGTGGCTAGCGGTGAAGGAAGTGCAGGAACAATGGGGACGCACGTAGCAGGCTTGAGATGCAGAGGTGAGGAGAACACAAGGATGATGGTTCGCAGCAGTGGTTTTGTGCCTGTAAAGGGGCTGAAACCAAGCTTTTCCTTTGTAATTCAAAGCTGTAGCTCACGTGTATAATAGGAACAAAGATGAACAGGGGCGTGGCTGTAAACTTGATGGATATGTGGTGTGGACGCAAGGCAATGCAAGGAAGGTGACGGCAATCGAGCACTCTGGTAACAATCTGATATGGCGTGAACAGGACAGCAAAATTGTAGCGGTGAAGATATCGATCAGTGCAACAGCAGATGCGACGAAGCAGGCGATGGTGGGTAGCAAACAGCAGCGATGGCAGTGCAGAAACGGCAGCAACAATGCGACGACAAGTGCGGCAAAGAGCAAAACTGAGCTGTGATGAACATGCAACAGTAATGGCTGTAGCGGTACAGTGATAAACGACTGGTGCAATGGTGAGAAAATTAGCTAGGATGGCAGGACCGAAACTAAGAATGATGTTTGGAGTTTGAGTAAGAACGATGGAGGTGATAGCAAAGATGGTGAAGGTGGCCAGCCGATGTAGCAAGGCAGAATGATTTTGAGGGATCAGGCGAAAAAAAGGAGGCTCGATTCACTTGGAAGGCTATTTAATGAAAACGAAATTGAATGAAGGTTGGGCGGATGAACGTGAGGGCCTACCAGAGTAGCCAAAAACGAGGATGATGAAGATGAAAGTCTGTCCCCCCCCTAGGTTTTTTTTTTCGTGTCTCTTTTCTTCCCTTCGCAGTAGAGAGGTAGGGCTTCTTTTTTTAAAACCCTAAGCAGTCAGCCTCCCTCCCTTTAGGGTTTTCTCCTCTCCTCCTTTATACTTGTCCAAATTTCATGGAAAGAAATAAAAAATTTATAATTGATCCCATGATTATGGGATTTTTTATTTATTTTGTTTGACTTTCTCCTTTTTTTTAAATTTATTTCCTTTATATATTTTTTTGGCAATGAATTTTCAGATTTAATTTCAACCAATTTCCTTCCTTTTGTTGATTTATTCATTGATTTAATGGCTGATTATTCTTTTTCTTTTTAAGCAACAAATTTCTTTTATTTTTGGCAACAATACCAACTTTAGTCAACTCTTGAATGTGTAAATTTTGCATGTGCTTCACATGAGATTTTCAAATTTGAAATTTTTAATTTTAGAGTTTGCATGGGATGCATGGGGTTCCAACTTAAGATTTGACCAAAATTGATTTGTTTATTTTTATCATTTTTTAATTTTTTTTTTGATTTTTTGATTTTTTTTAATAAAGAGAAATTGTTCGGACAAAATTAGGTGTCTACAGTAAGGTAACAGTAGTGAGAAATAGGAATCTCACACATAAACTTCACACAAACTTGTGTAATATCCCTTACCACTTGTACTAAGCCTTGGTGCTTTCACACCACCCATAAATCGAGCTTACTCCTTACTTGAGCTCACTTGCTAGTTTCCTTAGTGATATTTCATTCCTACGTCATACACATATTCACATAATTTCATTATGCTTTTATCTTATGAATACATATAAATACTATCATTTACATCATAACCATTCAAGATAATACCTTATCTCTCAAGGTACATATATATATATATATCTTATATATAAGCTACCCAATCCCTCCCAATAAGAGATGAGTGTATAAATTGAAACCCTCCAAGGAAGGCCTTTTCATGTCTCCATTTTTTTACTTACTATTCCCTTAATGTTATCAGCAATGGCCTTTACATCCATCGACACACCAAACATTCCCCTCCTTGATGGTCCATTGCAATACGCCTTCTTTTCTCCTTTCCAATGTTGTGGGAAATAAATTTTCGGTAACCCATTTTCGTTCAAAAAATATTTATAATATTGCAAAAAAATCAAATGATTTTGTAATCTTATTATTTTTAATTGTCTAAATGCAAATAAATAATTTGCAATGTGAAATTAAAAATTTGTAAAAGAAAGAGTAGAGGTTGAAAATTCTCACCTTCAGCCAATTATTAGCTATACTTTTGTAGCTAGTTGCAAAGATCATTGCATCAAACTCTCTTTCGCCACCATCAACAAACAACGCTTTCTTTCCATTAAAGCTTGATATCCCTAGTGTCGTAACGGTTTTGCGCTCGACGATTTTGAAAAACGTTTAAAAACAAAAGGGAGTTGCCACCAATCTTTTTTGACTAGGTGTGATTGGCCACCTAAAATTTTTATCTTTTTAACAAAATCTCAAAATTAATTAAGTTTTATTAAAAAGACAATTTTGGTCTGCGAAAACAAAATTGGGTCCGGGAGTACGGTTACGCGTGGGGAAGGATTAGCACCCTCACAACGCCCGTTAAAAAACGGTACCATAATAATCATGTATTATCCTTTAATTTTAATAAAATGGTCTTGGATTTAATATTTAAAATTAATTCCCTTTTATTCCATTCTTTTTATTTAAAATCATTTTTTATTTGTAAATTTATTTTGTTTTATTTTAAAAAGTTAAATTTTATTTTTCAAAAGTGAATGTGAACCTTTTTGTATTGAATAATTAAATTAAATATTTCAATACTTTTGGCAGTATTTGAAATAATTTTCCTCACCTAGAGATTTCTTAAGAATCACTACTTGTGACTTCTACAGAATCTCATCCTCGGAAGGATTCACACCCATTTCGAAAATTAAATGAATGCATATGAAGCAAACGGATAAAAAATAATGCAAATGAATTTTTTGAATTTGAATTTCATTATTTATATGTTTAATTATTTATTTATATTTCTTTGTTTTTTTTTAAAACTTATTCATTTTCTTTTTATTAAAAATTTAAATTATTGAAAAATCATACTAAATATTCCAATACTTTTGGCAACATTTAGTACAACTCTTCTCACCTAGGGATCAGCTAGGAATCACTACTTGTGACTTCCGTAACATCTCATCGTTGGACAAATTTTTAATTAAATTTAAAATTTATTATTAACTTTCTTTGAAAAACTTATTTTTATTTTTAATCAAAAATTAAATTATTAAAAAATCATACTAAATATTCCAATACTTTTGGCAACATTTAGTAGACTCTTCTCACCTAGGGATCAGCTAGGAATCACTACTTGTGACTTCCGTAGCATCCCATCATCGGACAAATTTTTAATTAAATTTATACATTTTGAAACCCAATAATTTGCCTAGTACTAAGAAAAATTATATTATTAAAAAAATTATTATTATAGATTATTTTTTCTAAAAGAAGTGTATAATTTTATTATTAAAATTAATCTCATGTAATTAAATAAATTACTATAAATCCTAAATTATTTTACATGCAAATAAATATGTATTTTTACTTTGAAATTATACTGGAAGCACAAGAAATAAATTATCTACAAAGCAGAAAATAAATAAGTAAATAAATAAATGAAAGGGTTGAAATATATACCCAAATTAATCTTTAAAATAGCCCAAAAAACACCAAAGCCCAACACCAAAAGGGCTCTCACGAACGGGCCAAGTCTGCTGGGCTGAAGCGGGTCGAGAGCGGGTCAGGTTGCCGGGTGTGCGGATCTCGAATCCGGGTCAGCGAGGGGCGCGGGTCAGCCAACCAAAAATTCACCGTTTTGGTGCCCTATAAAAGGCCACTTTTTTTTTCTTTCATTCATTTTAACTGGTTTCCAACAAAAAAAAAAGATCAAAACTCTCTCAACCTCCCTCTCCCATGCGATTTTCGGCCGTCGTGCGCCGCTGCCGGCTGCAAAAATCGAAAAGTTTCCCCTTTTCGATTCCTCTCAACCTCCCTTTTTGTTTCTGAGCCCAGTTTTCTTTAAAAATGCCCCCAAAACACCTAGATCTAAGTTTCACCGAAACCATTTCCTCCCCCATTTTCTTTTCTATTTTGTGGTTTGTTTTTTTTTTTTGTGGTTGATGGTTTGGCTGGTTCTCGAGGTTACTGGTTGTTTTTTTTGTTTTTTTTTTTTGCAGGTTTCAAGATCTAGGTTTCAGATCTAGGGTTTCCAGATCTAGGTTTCAGATCTAGGTTTTCCAGATCTAGGTTTCAGATCTAGGGTTTCCAGATCTGAGATCCTAAAGGTCTCGGATTTGGTTTTGGTAGTGATTTTGTTGGTGTGTGTGGGTGTTTGGGCGGCTGTTGGGGTTGTGTGTTGTTTGTGTTTTTGCAGGTGAGGGATGGTGATGGTTGAATGGGGTTGTGGTAGGGGTTGAGAGTTGAGGTTCACGATGCTTGGTGCTTGGAACACAATGGTGATGCTCGGGGGTGAGGAATGGTGTTTGGGGAGGATGGGGGTCTCGGTGCTGGTTTGGGAATGGTGGCCAGAGGTGGTGAGGCAATGGAGCTTGGGATATGGACTTTTGGTTGAGGCTTGCTTGGGTTGGCCATGGCTCCCCTCGGGTGCGTTTGGAATGGTCTGGCTTTTAGAGGGAAGTCTGTAGGGTCTAGTGGAGATGGGATGGAGTAGGCAGAGTAGCTGGCTGGTGGACAGTGGTGGTGATTGATGGATTGGACAAAAAAGAACAAAACAAAACAAAACAAAATAATAATAATAATAATAATAATAATAATAATAATAATAATAATAATAATAATAATAATAATAATAATAACAACAAAGTAATAGAAATAGAAATAAAAATAAAATAAAATAAAATAAATAACATATAAGTAATAATAGTAATAATAAAAAAATAATAATGCTAATAATAATAAAACGAATAATAAAAATAAAAATAAATACAAATATATAAAAATAATAAAAAAATGGGACAAAATTAGGTGTCAACAGCTGCCCCTCTTTGCTCATTGCTGAGAATCAGGAATAGAGCAAAGACAATAGACACACTAGTTTTGTCCGACTTATAACCTAATCTCTTTCTTTTTTCCTTTCTTTTCTTCTTCTTCTCTTTTTTTTTTATTTCATTTTTTTTCATTTTTTTGAAATGTGCTCTTCTTGCAGCAGAGGCTATGAAACTTTAAATTCCTTTCTGAAAATGTGCTCCTATTGCAGCAGAGGCAATGAAACTTTAATTTTTTTTTTAAAAAATGTGCTCCTCTTACAGTAGAGGCATTGATACTTTAAAAAATTTTGCCCGGAGGACTTAGAATTGGTGCTCGGAGGACTTATGATTTGTGCCCGGAGGACTTAAATTCCTTTTTTGAAAAGTGCTCCTCTTGCAGCAGAGGCATTGAAACTTTAAAAATGAAAGATTTTACATTCAAAGATCTAGGAATTCACATCTAGAAATTTTGTCTCAGGAATTCACATCGAGTGTTTGTTTCAAGATTTCACATCCGAAAGGTCTAGGAATTCACTTCTAGAAATTTGTTGGGGAATTCACATCCGAAGCTTTAATTTGGAGATTCACATCCAAAGATTTGATTCGGAGATTCACATCCAAAATTTTAAATTGGAGATTCGCATCCAAAAATTTGACTTGGGGATTCACACCCAAACGTCCAGAAATTCTCATCTGGATAATTTATATCGGGAATTTCTCATCCGATTGTTGGTTTCAGGAATTCACATCCGAAAAATTTGACTTAGGGATTCACACCCAAACGTTCAGGAATTCTCATATGGATAATTTATATCGGGAATTTCTCGTCCGATTGTTGGTTTCGGGAATTCACATCCGAAGAGCTAACATTTCATTTCGGGAATTCGCATCCGAAGATCTGTTTCGGGGATTCATATCTGAATTTTCTAGGGATTTACATCTAGGAAATTTTTGTTTCGGGAATTCGCATCCGAAAATTGGTCTTGGTGATTCACACTCAAACGTCCAGGAATTCTCATCTGGATAATTTATATCGGGAATTTCTCGTCTGATTGTTGGTTTCGGGAATTCACATCCGAAAAAGCTAGGACTTAGGGATTCACACCCAAACGTCTAGGAATTCTCATCTGGAGAATTTATATCGGGAATTTCTCGTCCGATTGTTGGTTTCGGGAATTCACATCCGAACATCCTAGTAAATTTCTCACATTTCAACATTTGTTTTTTCTAAAAATTTTATTTTATCTTAATTTCTTATAGAATTCAAAGTTCATCATCTTAAAATCCAAATTCTTGCTTTAAAATTCTTGAAAATCCTGTTTCCCAAAATTTCACTCAACTTAAAATTAAAAATTTTCCTACTCAAGGTTAAAATTTTTTTTATTTCTTTCCTAAGTGCATGTGATCAATGCAATGCAAAGGTTGTTAAAAAAAATCATGCAAAAATGATGGTAACAAGGTTCACAAGACCATCCCTTCCATCATCTTACCTTTTCCTTCTTAACACCGACTCCACAATCTCAACTGGTTTTCCTTCATTCTTCACTTCCTAATCAACTCTGGTATATTCCAATTGGAGACTTCAAGCATTAATATACTTCATTATCGTCTCAATTCTCATTTGCCCCATATCCTCCCAAAATTGGTAATGCATGAATTTTCATGAATAGTACTATTCATTTATTTTTCATCACTTCAATTTCATAACAAATGCAATGTCATCACATTTTCTTGATTTTTTATTGGTATGAAATGGGATAAAAATTAAAGGAGGGGTATTTATGATGAAGGGAATAGGAATAGTTTTGTCAAAGAGCAAGGCAACTTGTAGGAAAGAAAAGGCAACAATTTTCAAACAACAAATATTCAATCAATCTTGATAGAAAATTTGGGATTCTTTCTCTAACAAATCTATTTCCTTGATGTCCTTAATCTTTTTGAGTTAATTGTATTGAGATTAACCCCTACTTGACAAAATGTTTCATCCGTGACAATCTAAGGCAAAGATCTCTTCTTTACTTGCCAACTTGATCATTCATCTTTATTTGACTCGAACCGCCCTTTTCGGGTTTTCAATTTGAGTCATTATTTTTCTTTTTCTCTTTTTTTTATCATTTTTCC
This sequence comes from Heritiera littoralis, assembly GCA_031772115.1. Lineage (NCBI taxonomy): Eukaryota > Viridiplantae > Streptophyta > Magnoliopsida > Malvales > Malvaceae > Heritiera > Heritiera littoralis. Next base: position 7,399,997 of record JAPDPK010000007.1, on the reverse strand, counting down.
TTTTTCTTCTTTTTTTCTTTTTTCTTCATTTCTCACTTTTTTATTTTTCCTCATTCATTTTTTTTATTCATCCTCAAGATCCTCATTATGGTCCATTATCACAGAATCACAATCTTCATGCATTTCTTGGCCCAGTGTATGGTCCTTCGACTCAAATATTCACATTTGATGAAAATGGACTTTTAAGGTTCGTAATGTAGGCTAAGGTGAGGGGTTATGAAAGAAAAGACATAACAGGCCCAAAATTTGTGTTTTAAAGGGTTATAAACCAAAGGATCATTTTTTAATACATGACTCATTTAGGCACTTTGCCCCATTCTTCATCCATTCTTTTTCATTCTAATTCCATTTTTCATTTTTCTCCCTTTTTCACAAATAACTTTAAAATGTAAAGGGGTTTTCTTTTATTTGCCCCTTAAATTCTTTCATAGATTTCAAGTGAACAAACTTCTTTCTTCTTCTTCCTTCTCTCTTCCCCCTTTTTTATGGTTTTTTTTTGCCCACCGATGTGGGGGGTGATCCTTGGTGGGTTTCTTAAAAAATAAAACAAACATACTAGGCTCAAAGGGGTTCGCAATGGACAATTTTCTTACAGTGAAATGTAGGTGAAAGATGGCCATTCTTCCTTTCAAATGTGAAAACTTTTATCAAAGAATCATTTACTGAGCAAACACCAACTTGTGGGACCATCTGTTACAAAATTGCATGTCAACTCTCACCTCTATATACAAATCATATTTTCACTGCAATATTCATGCTAAGATTTTGGACAAGATCATCAACACGAATAAAGCTTTGGTAGAGTTCTAATCCTAAATTATTATCAACATCGATATCATATTTATCGTTTAAAGATTTAAAAAAATGGAGGAAACATGGTGAGGTATATAAAGAAGACAAAGCCGAATTTGAATTGAAGAAGAGAGAGAAATGTGATGAAAATGCATATGCTACTTCATTAAGATGATAAAAGATAAATGAAAGTCTATACATAAAAAGCCATTAAAGTTGGGTCATAACTTTAACCAAAAACAACCTCACATAATCATGGATGACCCACCAAAAGGATCTTTTTTGTAGTTATCCCCGGGCACGGTTGGACGAGAGATTAACATTTGATCATTCCATCATCTCAAGATTCAATAAACCCTTTCTGATCAAACTTTGCTCCTTACGCTTAAAAGCAGGACAACTTTCTATCGAGTGACCCAACTTTCCTTTATGATAGTCACATTGAGCATCAGGGTTGTACCACTCTGGATATGGAGGCTCCAAAGGCTTTAGTGGGATTGGGGTAACAAGTTGGTTCTCGACAAGATATTGGAATATCTCAGTGTAGGACCAAGGGACTGGATCAATGTCGGTCCTTCTTCGTTTGTTTCGAGATCCTCTTTGATTATTTTGGGTAGGCATGGGTGTTTGGAAACCCATTTGCCAACTAGACTGCGGGATTGGCTGATGGGTATTCAAGCTTGGAGAGATATTATTTATGGTGGGGTAATGGGTGTGGTACATTGGATGAGGATGATATGGAGCAAAGTCTCCCACATGTTGCCCCTCATAATTCATAGCATGAACATCTCCTCCATTCCCGGATGTATCGCCTTTTCTTGCATTCATGGCATCATCTCCTACAAGCTTGCCACTCTTGATTGCATTCTCTATTATTTCACCAGAAATTACCATATCTGCAAAATTCTTGGTGGCATTACCAACCATCATTTCATAAAATGGTGCAGGGAGTGTATTAACAAACAAGATGGCGGTTTCCTTCTCTGTGAGGGGCGGTTGAATTTGGGTAGCTACGTCCCTCCACCTTTGAGCATATTCCCTAAAGCTCTCCTCATGCTTCTTCTTCATGCCTTGTAAGGACAGGCGGTCTGGTGCTAAATCTTCAATGTGCTTGTATTGAGTGATAAATGCCCGAGCCAATTCTTTCCATGAATGGATATGGGCTTGATCTAGTTGGGTGTACCACCTGGCAACTGATCCGGTAAGACTGTCTTGAAAAGTATGCACCAATAATTCATCATTTTGAGCACATGCAGCCATTTTTCGGCAATACATTTTGATATGAGTTGTCGGGCATTTGGTCCCATCATACTTTTCAAAATTTGGAACTTTGAACTTTGGTGGGATAACTACACCCGGTACCAAACAGAGCTCGCTCGCCTCCAAAGAACCATATAAATCCATCCCTTCAATAGCTCGTAACCTCTCTTCAAGGAGATCTAACTTCGTCTGAGGCTCTAAGTTCTCTTTCATTGTTGATACCCCTATCTTCAATTTCTCCTGTTCTTTAGGATCCTCTGAATCATGGACTGAGATTGGGTCTGATGGATTCTTACCTGGGTTTGGAATGTCATGCCCCGAAAATGGCGTATGCTGTGAAGTACGAATTTGGGGTGGAATGGGACTTTGTGGATATGAACGTTCGCCGTCTTGTACCCACCTTTCTTGAGTAGTTACTTCCCCTACTAGTTCTTTTCCTTTACTCATTTTGGTCATCATCTCCATCATTGCAGCCAACTGCCCCTTCATCTCTTCTTGCGCCTTTTCTATTTTCTCCATTCGACTAGCTTGTCCTTCTTCCATGGTCTAAGCTTGTGAGAGTCCTGAATTGCTTTGTAATCTTTGGTGGTCGAGAAGTCTTGAACCTTATTACCACAATTTTCTAATTAGAAATTCATATTATTATCTTACCTTTGTCTAAAAATTTTCTCTCATTTCTTTCAAAAATTTTTGGAACATACAAATTTTTTGCTTTTTTTTTTTGAAAAATGAACAGTATTGGCATGTTTACTAAAGTATAACAAGTATACAATGTGGATTTTATGGAAATCATGTATTTGTATATGTATGCAAATGATATGTATGACAAAATCTATGAAATGGAACAATTTTTCTTCTTCTTTTCCCTTTTTTCATTTTTATTCCTTTCTTTCTTTCTTTCTTTTTTTTTGTTATTTTGTTAGTTTGCATAACTTTCTTGATTTTACATGTTGGGTATTTATGCCTTTACTTTAACCAAATCTTAGGGAAGAATAATTTCAACGAAAATAATCAATCAATAGCACATGTATACAAATTTGATAGAAAAGAAAATTGAAAGATAAACAAATTCAAGATTGTAAAAGACTCAGTCTAGTTTCTCAAAGACTTATCTACGAAATGTGATGCAACAATGCATGCCAAAGTTCAAACTGAAATTTGCCCCTTACTTATCATATTCAGTTATTAACTTAAGAGGTTAAGTCCGAAACAAGTAAGAGAAGTTGAAGAGTAATCTTAAACCATATCAAAATTGTTTCAAAAACTCTCTCTCTTCTTTTTGTTTTTTAATTTTTGGTGAGAGGAAACATTATTAACCATGAAATTCTATGTAAAATGTTTAAGACATGACACAATAACAAGACATTGTTGAAAGACATGTTCAAACAAAATGCAATTTATGCAAAATGCAATTACAATGAAGATCAAATTCTATTTTATTTCACCTAACCTCCATGATTCTAAAATGCACATGACATGATTATCAATGAAATGAATTAAAATGATATATGTCCCTAACATGTTTGAGAAAAACGAATATTTGTATTCACAATATCTAGACACTAATCTTATTATTCCTTAATCCAATCATGCAAGAAAGATGGAATTCCTAACTAAACCTGAGCATTCTTCTTCATTTTTCTAAAAATCATTTTTCTATCATCACCAAACAAAAAATTTTTTTATTTTCTATTTTTTCTAAAAAATAAAATTCACATTCCCTATTCTATTCTTTTTTCTAAAATTGATTTTATTTCATTTTTATTCCAAATTAAACTTTTTCTCTTATCACTAAAATTTTCTTTTAATTTTCTATTTTTCCTAAAATTCACATCCCCTATTGATTCTTTTTTCAAAAATTAACTTTATTTCATTTTTATTCCAAATCAAACTATTTTTTGAATTCTTCTCCACACAAATTCAAGGACAATTTTTTTGCTGACATCTTTTTGTTCAAAAAATTTTTTTTATGAGATAATCAAGAAAAGAAAAAATATTTTTTTCTGTTTTTATATTTTCATTAAAACTCCTATACAACCCAAAAATAAAAAATATTTTTCTTTATTTTTATTTTTTTGTCAACTTATTCTTTAAATTATTCAGAAAAGGAAAAAAGAAAAATCAATGAAAGATTTTGTTAACTCTATTTTATCTTTATTTAGAAAGAACGTCAGCTCTATTTGTATTTTTCCATTTATTCCCATTTTTATGTCCATATTTTGAAAGAAATCCCTCTTCTCTTTTTTTTTTAAGAAAAATTATTCCCATTATTTTGAAAGAAAAGTTTGTTTTATTAGTTTTCTCACACTTTCTTTTTTCATCAAAACTTAGATTTCTTTCTTTTTGTTTTACAAAATCTCTTTCCACAATTTTATTATTATTATTATTTTTTAAAAAAATCCTTTTTGAAAAACAAGAAAAGTTTCTAAGACTTTAATTGTGGACAATTCAAACCCAAATCCATAGTACCTTTATTATTGATATGAGAAATGGGGTCAAATAATGTTCCCTCTTGTGTCCTAATATCGGGATAATTTCTACAAAAATTGGACATGGCTCTACCTAAGGCTGGCCTCTTAGGTTTTTCTATATACTGAGCTGGGTTTTCAAATCTAAAGGTTCCCAAATTATACCTCACTGTCGTCCACACTGGACTAGTAAGATTTAATTTGAGTGGGAGTATTTCGATTGCCATTGCGGAGGTGATTACCTCACGAGAGCAAAGGTACTCTACTCCCTCCTAAGAAGGACTGAACCCGGGTATAGAGCTCATGTTATGCAGATGCAAGTGCAAGTGTATGCATGAGGGAACACATCAAACATTCAAATTAAATTATTTTCTCTATCCTAAATGCCTCAACAATTTATTAACAACAAGTATGTACAAGTATAAAACATAAAATATATAACATAAAAAGCAGATGCAAACAACTTATTTTCGAAATCTAAATGAATTAAGTTTAAATATCAATCAAGACTATTAAATTAAAACTTTGGATAACACATGATTAATGAATGGCTTGACCCTCAAAAGGCATCCCCAGCAGAGTCGCCAAGCTGTCATAACGGTTTCACGCTCGACGATTTTGAAAAACGTTTAAAAACAAAAGGGAGTCGCCACCAATCTTTTTTGACTAGGTGTGATTGGCCACCTAAAATTTTTATCTTTTTAACAAAATCTCAAAATTAATTAAGTTTTATTAAAAAGACAATTTTGGTCTGCGAAAACAAAATTGGGTCCGGGAGTACGGTTACGCGTGGGGAAGGATTAGCACCCCCACGACGCTCGTTAAAAAACGGTACCATAATAATCATGTGTTATCCTTTAATTTTAATAAAATGGTCTTGGATTTAATATTTAAAATTAATTCCCTTTTATTCCATTCTTTTTATTCAAAATCATTTTTTATTTGTAAATTTATTTTGTTTTATTTTAAAAAGTTAAATTTTTTTTTCAAAAGTGAATGTGAACCTTTTTGTATTGAATAATTAAATCAAATACTCCAATATTTTTGGCAGCATTTGAAATAATTTTCCTCACCTAGAGATTTCTTAAGAATCACTACTTGTGACTTCTACAGAATCTCATCCTCGGAAGGATTCACACCCATTTCGAAAATTAAATGAATGCATATGAAGCAAACAGATAAAAAATAATGCAAATGAATTTTTTGACTTTGAATTTCATTATTTATTTGTTTAATTATTTATTTATATTTCTTTGTTTTTTTAAAAAACTTATTCATTTTCTTTTTTATTAAAAATTTAAATTATTGAAAAATCATACTAAATATTCCAATACTTTTGGCAACATCTAGTACGACTCTTCTCACCTAGGGATCAGCTAGGAATCACTACTTGTGACTTCCGCAACGTCCCATCATCGGACAAATTTTTAATTAAATTTAAAATTTATTATTAACTTTCTTTTAAAAAACTTATTTTTATTTTTAATCAAAAATTAAATTATTGAAAAATCATACTAAATATTCCAATACTTTTGGCAACATTTAGTACAACTCTTCTCACCTAGGGATCAGCTAGGAATCACTACTTGTGACTTCCGTAACATCCCATCGTCGGACAAATTTTTAATTAAATTTAAAATTTATTATTAACTTTCTTTTAAAAACTTATTTTTATTTGTAATCAAAAATTAAATTATTGAAAAATCATACTAAATATTCCAATACTTTTGGCAACATTTAGTAGACTCTTCTCACCTAGGGATCAGCTAGGAATCACTACTTGTGACTTCCGTAGCATCCCATCATCGGGCAAATTTTTAATTAAATTTATACATTTTGAAACCCAATAATTTGCCTAGTACTAAGAAAAATTATATTATTAAAAAAATTATTATTATATATTATTTTTTCTAAAAGAAGTGTATAATTTTATTATTAAAATTAATCTCATGTAATTAAATAAATTACTATAAATCCTAAATTATTTTACATGCAAATAAATATGTGTTTTTACTTTGAAATTATATTGGAAGCACAAGAAATAAATTATCTACAAAGCAGAAAATAAATAAGTAAATAAATAAATGAAAGGGTTGAAATATATACCCAAATTAATCTTTAAAATAGCCCAAAAAACACCAAAGCCCAACACCAAAAGGGCTCTCACGAACGGGCCAAGTCTGCTGGGCTGAAGCGGGTCGCGAGCGGGTCAGGTTGCCGGGTGTGCGAATCTCGGATCCGGGTCAGCGAGGGGCGCGGGTCAGCCAACCAAAAACGCATCGTTTTGGTGCCTTATAAAAGGCCACTTTTTTTTTTCTTTCATTCATTTTAACCGGTTTCCAACAAAAAAAAAGATCAAAACTCTCTCAGCCTCCCTGTCCCATGCGATTTTCGGCCGCCGCTCGTCGGCGGCAAAAATCGAAAATTTCCCCTTTTCGATTCCTCTCAACCTCCCTTTTTGTATCTAAGCCTAGTTTTCTTTAAAAATGCCCCCAAAACACCTAGATCTAAGCTTCACCGAAACCATTTCCTCCCCGCTTTTCTTTTCTATTTTGTTGTTTTTTTTTTTTTGGTTGATGGTTCGGCTGGTTCTCGAGGTTGCTGGTTGTTTTTTTTTGTTTTTTTTTTTGCAGGTTTCAAGATCTAGGTTTCCAGATCTTAGATCCTAAGGGTCTCGAATTTGGTTTTGGTAGTGATTTTGTTGGTGTGTGTGGGTGTTTGGGCGGCTGTTGGGGTTGTGTGTTGTTTGTGTTTTTGCAGGTGAGGGATGGTGATGGTCGAATGGGGCTGTGGTAGGGGTTCAGAGTTGAGGTTCACGATGCTTGGTGCTTGGAACACAAAGGTGATGCTCAGGGGTGAGGAATGGTGTTTGGGGAGGATGGGGGTCTCGGTGCTGGTTTGGGAATGGTGGCCAGAGGTGGTGAGGCAATGGAGCTTGGGATATGGATTTTTGGTTGAGGCTTGCTTGGGTTGGCTGTGGCTCCCCCCGGATGCGTGTGGAATGGTCTGGCTTTTAGAGGGAAGTCTGTAGGGTCTGGTGGAGATAGGATGGAGTAGGCAGAGTAGTTGGCTGGTGGACAGTGGTGGTGATTGATGGATTGGACAAAAAAAAAACAAAACAAAACAAAATAAAATAAAAATAAAAATAAAAATAAAAATAAAAAAAATAAAAAAAAATAATAGCAAAGTAATAGAAGTAGAAATAAAAATAAAATAAAATAAAATAAATAACATATAAGTAATAATAGTAATAATAAAAAAAATAATAATGCTAATAATAATAAAACGAATAATAAAAATAAAAATAAATACAAATATATAAAAATAATAACAAAAATGGAACAAAATTAGGTGTCAACACCTAGAACAACTAGAAATGTAAACGAGGCAGGTCCCTGCTATTTTTGAGGTACCTACCCTGAATCCGATTAGTAACAAATAAATCGGATCCTATAATTGCTTGATTATTTTTTAAATGTACTACCCGAATCCTACCCTAATAAATTTTATATTACCCATTTGTTACCCGAACCCGTTTGATTACTCGATTATACAACCAATTTTTTTGACAAACCTATTTAATTATTAACCCAAACAATTGAACCTAAGAAAATCATTTTTAATTCTATTTTTCTATTAATTAAAAACAAAAAATTAAAGAATATATAAGTTTCATCATAATTCAACAAACTTTAGTAGCCCTACAAACAACTTAAAACTCGTAGAAAAATGTTTATGAAATTACAAACAAAAATAATTTAATAAAAATAAAAACATATTTGAAATCATCATTAAACATGCAACTTATATCCATAATTTTAGATGGCCCTAAGCATAAATTCAATAAATATTATTAATCTTAACATAAAATATAATAATAAACTATTTTCGAAAAAAAAACAAATGAAATAAACAGAAATATAACATAATAGCTACTTGGGTTTGGGTATCCAGTACCCTAAAGACACTACTCCAACCCGTCACGGGTAATGAAATCACTAACCAGATTAAAACTCGATTATAGGATACCCGAATTGGAGTAATTGAGGCAAGTAGTCCCTAGTACTCATTTAAGCCAAACCCATTTACATCTTTAGGAACAACCTATTCACCAAGCATGATTTAAAAAAGAGCATGAGAATATCTAATTTTAATTTAATTTACAAGTGATCGACCAATATCAAATCAATATTAATAATTAGTGCAATAACCAAGATTTTCTTGGCCTTGGTTTAAATAATTTATTATTTAATTCTAGATACTTGCTCGATAATTCGATAGTAATAATTTGGATATTTGTGTAGGGACTCAAATAACTATGCGCACAATGTGAGCGAGCCTTTCTGCACAAATCCAAAGGAAGACTCATTGACTTAAACCTTGAAATACGATTAAACCTAAGTGTAGTTAAACTCTATCGTTGCCTTAGACAGACTAGCTACAGTACTCTTTTGTGACAGACTTGTCAAGAGCATAACTAGACTATGATTAAATACAATAAATTGACTTAGCTAATGAAAATAATTAATTTAGCTAATTGAATCTAATTAGGACACAAAATCAATTAAATTTGATTAGATAAATAAATCTAGATAAGTACATTGGATATTATCTTAATTGGTAAATAATGTGAGTGAGAATTTAAAAGATAACATAGGCTACTAATAATACAAATTATAAGCCCAAGATATAAATCCCATTTAGGCCTTAGTTATAAAGAAACATTAAATATAATACACACATATATATTTATATGTATACAATTGTATATATACACACATGCAAGGTTAATAAAAAATATATAAATCATGTGTATATATATTGATATTACTACATAAGCATAAAAATATATATAAATATAAATAATAATAAAACAAGGACAATCAAATAATGATACATCAAGCCTATTACCTAAATAAATTAATAAATTATTTATTAGATAGATGTACCATGTAGATAAAAGAAATAATAATATTAAACCAAGGGTTGGCTTCCGGGAGAAGCCATTTTTCATGCCACCAACCCTCATTTTTTTCTACCCATATTCTCGGTGAGTAGAGGAGAGGAGGCTATTGTTGTCTCTTTGATTGTGGTTGACATGACATCGAGAGACTGGAAGAGAGTAGGACAGGAAAGCTAACGAAGAAGGAAGGAGCAAGGATTTCTTATAAGCTATTCGGCCTCAAGAAGTTGTTGGGAGGGGATGAGATAGAGCGAGGTTGGTTTGGGGTTCAAAAATAGGGGAGGTAAGAGCTCATTTTCGCAGCCATTGATCATTGGTTTAAGGCTAGGACCGAGACCAGTTAAGGAGTAATAGTAGTGGGACTCTTGATGACTAAAGGCTGAAGATGGTGGTAGAAGAATGAAGTTTCATTCTTGATTGGAACCGAAGGAGAAGGACGTGAAGTAACAGCGAAAGCTAAGCCCTTTTGCTGCTGGAAACAGAGGGAGATGCGAATGAGAATGGCAGCTGTGCTCTAGTGATAAAAGGCTGAAGAGGGCTACTAAAGGAGTGATCTTCTTGGGCAAAGAAAGAAATTGGGAGGGAATGAAAGCAGCAAGAACGCGAGCTACTGCTGCTGAGAGCAAAAAAAGAAACGTGAAGAGGAAACAGCAGAGGAAAGCGAAGCAGTAATGATCAAGAATTGGCTGCTGCAAACCGAGAGGAAGAAAAGAGTAGGAGGAGAAGAGATCACCAAATCTATTGTATAGCCTCATTTTCTACCATTTTAACCCATCAAAATGCCATGATATCTGTTTCAATGAGGCCTGGACAGCAGCTGCTAGGTCAAAGGACCGAATAGGTGAGTTATGTGGTCAACATTCGGCCAGCTTGGAAACAAAGGGTGAGGCTACCTTCTTGGCCGAGTTTAATGTGGAAAAATGTTGGAGGTTTGATACTAAATTAACTTGTATTGATGGCTACTTTGTTACTCTTTAAATAGTTAGTTATAAGAGATAGTAAGAGGTTAAAAATGTGTTGATGTAGGGTTCAATGAAGATAAAATTCAATGAGGATAAAGGAAGTACTTGTCAACCAAGAGAGAAGTTACAAGTTAAGGATCTTTAGGAAGACCTTAAAAATATGAAATTTCCTAAAGCGGCTAAATAACACGTCATAAGGTACTAAGTTTTAGAGAAAACCTAATAGTTAGACACAAAACTATGAAGTCGCCACCAATCATTCTAACCTAGATATGATTGATCACCTATTCAAACTAAGGATAAGGCTTGGTCTACATTAAAAGCTCTAAGTTCGGGAGTACAGTTACGTGTGAGGAAGGATTAGCACCCTCACAACACCCATCCTAAAATGGTACCAAATAAATCCAAGGTTATCCTAATTTTGCCTTTTTACTTTAATTTCGATATAATTAAATATTGAAAAATCTTTTAAGTCTCCTCCATCAAGTTGGTTAAATAACTTAAAAGCTTTCTTACCTCAAGAGTATTTAAGTAGGACCAAAAGCCTTTCTTGAAGAGGCTCCGTCGTCAGATAATTTAAGTATATTATGTAAACCCAATCTTGACTCCTACCTAAATTTACATTTATTATTTTCTCTTATTTTATTCCATTGTTTTTATTTTATATAAATTATTCTTTCACATTTTTTATATACTTAAATAAACATGAATTATTTTATATTGAAAATTCTCTTAGAGACCTTCCATCAAGTTGGTGAGACCTTAAAAGGACTTTCTCACCTTAGGAATTTTTAAAGAAACTACTCAAGCGCAATTCCTTTTAAATTCCATCATCAGAATAATTCACATTTAAAAAATTTAATTTAATTTAATTTCTGTTTATTTTAATTGTTTTCGAATTTTAATTCTAATTAACTAATTTGATTTTTATTATTTATTATAATGAACTTAATTTTAAATTACTATTTTTAACCTAACTTAATTTTTTTTATAATTAAATTGATTTATTAAATATTGAAAATATCCCCTTAGATCTTTCATCAAGCTGATAAGACCTACAAGAAACATCTTCACCTCAAGATATCTAAAAGTACTACTCGAGCATAATCACTTTAGAATTCCATCGTCGTAATATTTATAGTTGTATTATTTTAAAATGTTTATTATTATATTCTTCTAAGACATTGCGATTCTAAACTACATAAATAAATTTGAAATTAAGCATATCATATAAATTTTATTTGAAATCTTAGAAAGAAAAAGAAAAAGAAAAAAAATCATACCAATTATATTGAATCATGCTAATTAGATTAAATCATACTAATTAAATTGAGCTATACAATCAAGCCAATCAAAACAAATTATATCAATTTAAATACATAAACTATATTATATCTGTAGACACCATTTTTGTCCGGTTCTTTTTCAAACGTTTTTAATTAATTAGTTTTTATATATCTTATTATTGATTTTTTTTATTTTTTATTTTTTTATTTTAGATTTAGAAATAAATTTTGGATTTTGATTTTTATAAAATATAATAAAAAGGGAAGGAAATCGGAATTAATTTTGATAGGAAAGCAGACTTAAATGAGACTATTAAAGATTGAAATTTAAATTTTGTGGAAAGGAAAATCAGAATTAATATCGGATTTAAGATCCGATTCTTGAAATCTAAAAATTTCCTAAAAGATTGATTCTTGATTTTTATTACCTAAAATAAAAAGAAACCTAGGTCTATTTAAATAAGAACACAAGAACAAGGGTGGGGGGCGAGCCGCTGGGGAAAAAAGAGATGCACGGGAGAGAAAAAAAAACCTAAGGGGCGAGCCGCTAGGAAAAAAAGAGATGCACGGGAGAGAAAAAAAACCTAAGGGGAGAGCCTTCTTGTTTCCTCACCAACCCGAAATTGTCCAGGCCACTTTTCTGCACTGCCATTTTACTTCTGGTCTGCATATTCCAACGCAGTAAATCCAAGTTTCCTTGTCTTCTACCCTGGCCCGTTACTACTCCATCGCACCATCATCGCTGCACTGCTTACTCTCGCATCAACCCTTGTCATTGCTGCTCTGTTCGCACGCCTCTGCACCCAGCCACTCCACTGATCGCTCCTACACCATTCACGGTTCCAGCCTTGCATGCTTCTACGTTGTCCCTGTCCGAACCCACTGCTGGCCACAAGTTTCTGTTGCTGCGTTGCTACTGCCATACGTGCCACCTTGTTGCCATTTGTGCTTCATTTGTTGTCAATCTAATTCACAGCCGCCCACGTTCTGCACCACCAAGCCGAAAAAAAGCTGCTGTTCCCTGAGTTGGTGCACCTTCTATTGCATCGCTTGTCCCTACACTGCCTCATTGCCATCGCTAGCTGTATCAGCTACTGCTCCTATCTCAAACCACTACAAGTTGGCGTCTTGAAGCTGCTACGTGGACAAGAAACCACTGCTACGAGACTGAGACAGAAAGGAAAGAAAAAAAAGCCTGCGTCCAAGCTTCCAGGGGGCACTTTCCCGAGTTGCATTGCACTATCGCTATTCCTTCTTGCTCGACAATTCTCATTGCAGTCACGTGAGCTTCCTTGCATCACTTCATCATTCCCGCATCATTGTAGCCTTACATTGTCAAATTTCTGGCCTGTCGCAACCTAACACAGTCAAGGAAGTTACAGTCACGTGAACTGAAAAATAGAGTTGTTGAAGCTTGCTGTTTGCTGAGACGTGGAGAACAAGTGAGAATTCATGCAAAAGAATCCTTGTGGTTGACGTGAACAAGTTGTGAGTATCCCTTTCTTATTCTTTTATTTATGCCATATAAAGTTCATTTGAAATTTTGTTTTTTAAGTGGTAATCATCATGGCTGACGTGAATTGTGGTGAATATATATATATATATTTTCTTGATTTATGTCCAAATTGTCATCAATTGAATAAACAATAATATGTTGGTATGTGTATGAGGATCATTATTATTATTAAAAAAAATAGAATAATGACTTGATTTGCATGATATAATTTGATTTGTACGATTAATGATTTATATAATATAGTTTGTATGATTTAATGAATTGCATAATTTAGTATGGTATGATTAAGATTAAGGTCTAATTCCTAGAATGGAAAAATAGTCAGTTAATTTAGAATTATGATGCATTTGAAATCTGCAATATTAAAATATAAGTTAGATAAAACATAAAAAAATAATATTATTTGGATGAAAATTTTTCAACGACGGAACTCTAAAAGGACTACGCTTAAGTAATACCTTTAGAGATCTTGAGGTAAGAAAAATTCTATCAAAGGCCTCACCAGCTCAATGGAGGGTCTAAATAGGATTTTCAATAACAAATAATTTATATTCATTTTAAACATAAATTTATTATAAAATTACAATAAAAACAATTAGTTACAAAGGTTCGTAATAATATAATAAAAATAATATTGGTAGGTGATAAAACAAGGAAGGAAATAAATAAAATAACCAAAATTAAACATTAAAATAACAAAGAATGTGAAAATGAATTATTCCAATGATGAAATATCAAGAGAATTACGATTAAGTAATTTTCTTGAACATTTCTAGGTTAAAAAATTCTCTCAAGGCCTCACCAGCTTAATGGATGGTCTAAAGAGGGTTTTCGATAACTAATGGCTTATATTAGTCTAAAAATAAAAAAAAAGTCATATTATAAAATTAAAATAATTAATAACAAAGATAACCTAATAAATATAAAGAAATAATAATAATAAATGATAAAATAGGATGATAATAATTAATAATAATCATTGAGATTGAGTATTGATTATTTCGATGATAAGATTCCAAAAGGGATTATGCTTAAGTAATACTTTTGAAATCTTTAGGTTAAATAATTTCTTTCAAGATCTGACCAGCTTAATGGAAGATCTTAAAAGAATTGTTTAGAAAAATAATTCATATTCATTCTCTAATAAATTAATAAAAGTAAGCATTAATAAAATAATAAAAAACAATAGAAGTAATAAAAATAATAAGATAGCAAGAACGAATTCAATAGGAATCAAAGGGAATTTTTTATAAAACATTAAAATGAATCCGACGACGGAGCCTCTTCAAGCAAGTTGCATAGTACTACTTGAATACTCTTGAGATGAGGAAAAATTTTTTAAGTTGTCCCACCAGCTTAATGGAAGATGCTTAGAAATACTTTCCAATATTTAATTATCGAACTTAAGATTAACTAAGGCAAATTTGAGATAACCTAAAATTAGTTGGTACCATTTTAGGATGGGCATTGTGAGGGTGCTAATCCTTCCTCACACGTAACCGTACTCCCGAACCCTAAATTTGAGATGCAGACCAGTCCTTATCCATAGTTTGAATAGGTGACCAATCACACCTAGGTAGAATGGTTAGTGGCGACTCCATAGAATTTATGTCTGGCTATTAGGTTTTCTCCAAAACTTAATACGTTATGACAGTTTGGCGACTCCACTGGAGAATTTAGAGAGTCAAGCCAACGATTGGTGTTAGGTTATTTTAGGTTTGCCTTAGGTATGTTAATTTTGATAAAATAATAAGACATTAATAACTACATGTTTCTTCGACACACACTTCATGTGCATGTGCATGCATTAGCCCTCTACCCGAGCTCTATCCTTTTAGGAGGAAGTAAAGTAACTACGCTCTCGTGAGGTAATACCTCCGCAATGGCTAGCGAAATACTCCCACTCAAATTGAACCTTTCCATTTGTAACCTATAATGGGTGAGGATTGGGTGCTTTACTAGTCTTGTGTAGACGACAGTGAGGAACAATTTGGGAACCTTTAGCCCTTTTATCTGAGGAACAATTTGGGAACCTTTAGCCCTTTTATCTAAAGCCATGCATATAGTGAAATTAAGAAGACCAACTATAAGATAGAGTCATATCAACCCATGCTCTAGAAAATACCCATTACTCAAGACACATGCTTGATCAAGTTTGTTTGATTTTGGTTTACACATGAGACATTAAGAGGGGACCATGAGTCTTTTACCCAAACATTTCATGCATTACTCATCCATTATTGTTACATGACAACTTTTTTACCACACCATTCCATTCATACACATCATCTTGTTTTGATTTATCTTCATTCATTGTTTTTAAACAAAGCATTTTCAAACTTCTTTAAGCATCACCACATGAAAAATGATGAACTCTAATTGTGGTAATAAAGGTTCAAAAATAGCTTGACCAAAAGTGTATTCATATTACACTCGTTATCAAGCTAGGATTATGGAAGAAGAACAAAGCATTCACATGGAGAAGATGACAATTTTCTAAAGTGCTTAAGCCCATAAGCGCGAAATAAATTTTATGTATAAACTTTTATTTAGTTTCCTTTCAATAAAGCGACTAGTGTGATGCACTGTCAACTTCTCATTCTCTCTGTTCATTTGTCATTTGCCACATACTCACCTTACCTTTTATTCACAAGTATCCAAATAATGAACATGATGATAATGATGTCAATAGATCTGAGATTCAATTTTGAAAGAACTACTACTATTGATGAATTTCTAGTTTGCCAATATTGCCAAAAGGAGAAAATGAAGGAAAGGTTGCTCACCATCTTCAATTGATAGACGATAGGAGAAAAGTGAATCTCTTACAAAAGCTTCTAAAAAATTTTGTTATTTAAATGATCTTTAATGGGAGTATTTACATTTGAAATGATAAATGGCCTTCTTTCACTATCTTTCAAGCGTGAGTAAAATTATCCTTTGATTACCCATTTTGAGCCTATTATATTTTGTTAATTTAACCTACCAAGGATCACCCTCCACACTGGGGGCAAGAAAGATGAAAATCATTTATGAAGAAATTTTGGGGGCAAAGATGAAAGTGTTCATAATGAATCAAGGGACAAAAAAAAAAGAAGAAATAGCCCAGTTTTGTGAAGAAAAAAAAGAAGAAGGGTTTGAATTCAAAAAGAAAACAAAAAAAAAGCAAGAAAAGAAATGAGTGAATTAGAAAGGGGGAAAATGCTTGAATGTTTTACCTAATAAAAAAGTGATCTCTTGGTTTATAAACCCTGAAACACATTTTGGGCCTACTTTATCCTTTTCTTTCATAAACCCTTACCCGAGCCTACATTACGTGCCTTTAAAAGCCCATTTTGATCAAATGTAAATACTTAAATTGAAGAATCATGTATTGAATGAAGACATATTTGTATAATGAGATAATGATCCTTTGAAGGTTTGATGGAGATAAAAGAAGTAGATCAAGTTGAATGAAGAAACCCATGAGTTTTAGAAGATATCTTGGATTGAAATCAAGAAAGCCTATCAGGAGCATGACTTTGGATTGAGCACTGAAGGTTGAAGTTTGTCAAAGCCAATGAAGTTGAAAATGAAGAGAAAAAAAAGGAAAAAAAATAAAATATTAAAAAAGAAAAAAAGAAAAAAGAGAAAAAAAAAGAAAAAAAAAGAAAAAGAAAAAGAAAAAGAAAAAGAAAAAGAAAAAGAAAAAGGAGGATTCAAATTGAAAACCTGAAAAGGGCAGTTTGAATCAAATGAAGGGGGCACCTAAGTTGAAAACCGAAAAAAGGCAGCTAAGGAAAATATCAGCATCAAAGAGTTTTGATACGAGGGCAGGATTGGCAGACACTATATAAGAGTGGGCTTTTGGAAAAGAATTTTAGATTGACTTGATTGAAATTGTCAGAATGTTCATTAAATGGATACTGAAAACCTTATTCCAAATAGATTGTCCCATTAATTTTACTTGATTTCGTGTCCCTTTTCTAAGAACGAATATCTATATCTATCATGATCATTTATTCTACCCCTATAATAAATTGAGGAGATGTATAAGTGCATTACATTGGTGATTAAGTTGGAAGGAAAATAAATAAATTTTGGTAACTTTTTTTTAGGTAAATTTTTGAAAAAAAATATTCTTTTGAGAAATCTTGCATTACTAAGAGGGAGAAAGAAACAAAAGTGAATGATGAATATATAAATCTGAAAACATGATGGCTAGTCTTTGGACATAATCGGACTAGGACTTAATAGAAGATGGGACGAGAAGTTAAGAAAGGGGATTTGAATGAGAAGAATCCAGCAGATATGTGGAACTTGAGGAAAACGAGATGAGCTTGAAAATCTTGTTACCACAATTGAGATTGTATTTACATACATTCATGGAATAATTCAGGGGGCATGACATTAACATGTGCATAACATTAACATGTGCATAACTTCCATAGCATCCATGGTATTCAAGGCTTTCATTATATTCATGACATGCACGACATTTCATTGCTGCATTTTGACACTGAACTATTTGTTAAGACATTAGGATAAGAACTTCTGAAGAAAAGAGAAAGTGTAAGAATACAATGTATAGGACGAAAATATAAGAGATGGTATCTGAAAAGATGATGAGGTATGAGAAGATGATGAGAAAAATACTTTCTTGAAAAACCTTAGATGAGAGCAAAGTCCAGTTTAGTTGGCACCTTAGAGGTGGATGAAGCCCAATATTGTTAGCATCAAAATGGAAGTTAAGCCCAGTCAAGCTCATGTTAATTGGCATTTTGAATGAAATTTTTATTTTTCAAAGTCTCATTGCCTCTGTTGAGAGGAGCTTTTTGTTTTCAAAAGTCTCATTGTCTCTGTTGAGAGGAGCTTTTTATTTTTCAAAAGTCTCATTGCCTCTGTTGAGAGGAGCTTTATTTTTCAAAGTCTCATTGCCTTTGTTGAGAGGAGCTCTTTATTTTCAAAAGTCTCATTGCCTCTGTTGAGAGGAGCTCTTTATTTTCAAAAGTCTCATTGCCTCTGTTGAGAGGAGCTTTATTTTTCAAAGTCTCATTGCCTCCGTTGAGAGGAGCTTTATTTTTCAAAGTCTCATTGCCTCCGTTGAGAGGAGCTCTTTATTTTCCAAAGTCTCATTGCCTCTGTTGAGAGGAGCTCTTTATTTTCAAAAGTCTCATTGCCTCTATTGAGAGGAGCTTTATTTTTCAAAGTCTCATTGCCTCTGTTAAGAGGAGCTTTATTTTTCAAAGTCTCATTGCCTTTGTTGAGAGGAGCTTTTTGTTTTCAAAGTCTCATTGTCTTTGTTGAGAGGAGCTTTATTTTTCAAAGTCTCATTGCCTTTGTTGAGAGGAGCTTTATTTTTCAAAGTCTCATTGCCTCTGTTGAGAGGAGCTTTTTGTTTTCAAAGTCTCATTGTCTCTGTTGAGAGGAGCTCTTTATTTTTCAAAGTCTCATTGCCTTTGTTGAGAGGAGCTTTATTTTTCAAAGTCTCCTTACCTCTGTTGAGAGGAGCTTTTTGTTTTCAAAAGTCTCATAACCTCTAGTGAGAGGAGCTTTTAGTTCATGATCATCTTGCATTCCTTAGTCTTATGATAAGAGAGACTAGGAATTTCACTTTGCATTCCTTAATCTTGTGATAGAAAAGATTAGAAAATCCCATTCATTTTGCATTCCTTAGTCTTATGATAGGAAAGACCAAGAAAACTTCATCTTCATTCCTTAGTCGTATGATAGGAGAGACTAGGAATTTCACTTTGCATTCTTTAATCTTGTGATAGAAAAGATTAGGAAATCTCATTCTACATTCATTTCCCTAGTCTTATGATAGGAAAGACTAGGAATTTTCATTTTTTGCATTCCTTGGTCTTATGATAGGAGAAACTAGGAAAACTTCATCTTGCATTCCTTAGTCTTATGATAGGAGAGACTAGGAATTTCACTTTGCATTCTTTAGTCTTATGATAGAAAAGACTAGAAAATTCCATTTTGCATTCATTTCCTTAGTCTTATGATAGGAAAGACTAGAAAAATTCATGTTTTTGCATTCCTTAATCTTATGATTAGGAAATTTCATTCTTTAGTCTTATGATAGAAAAGACTAGAAAATTCCATTTTGCATTCATTTCCTTAGTCTTATGATAGAAGAGGCTAGGAAACTTCATTTTGCATTCATTCTTCAATCTTTATAAGAGAAGAAGGTTAGGAAATTTCATTTGGCATTTATTCCTTAGCCTTATGTGAGAGATGGCTAGGAAATATCATATTTTACAAAAAAAATTCATTGATAGGTCTTTCGGACAAAATGGTTGTCTATGTCTTTGCACCGTTGCTGTGAATTGCACCGTTACTGTTTCACAGCAAAGTGCAAAGAGGGGCAACTGTAGACACCATTTTTGTCCGGTTCTTTTTCAAACGTTTTTAATTAATTAGTTTTTATATATCTTATTATTAATTTTTTTTATTTTTTATTTTTTTATTTTAGATTTAGAAATAAATTTTGGATTTTGATTTTTATAAAATATAATAAAAAGGGAAGGAAATCGGAATTAATTTTGATAGGAAAGCAGACTTAAATGAGACTATTAAAGATTGAAATTTAAATTTTGTGGAAAGGAAAATCAGAGTTAATATCGGATTTAAGATCCGATTCTTGAAATCTAAAAATTTCCTAAAAGATTGATTCTTGATTTTTATTACTTAAAATAAAAAGAAACCTAGGTCTATTTAAATAAGAACACAAGAACAAGGGTGGGGGGCGAGCCGCTTGGGAAAAAAGAGATGCACGGGAGAGAAAAAACCTAAGGGGGGGCCTTCTTGTTTCCTCACCAACCCGAAATTGTCCAGGCCACTTTTTTGCACTGCCATTTTACTTCTGGTCTGCATATTCCAACGTAGTAAATCCAAGTTTCCTTGTCTTTTACCCTGGCCTGTTACTACTCCATTGCACCATCATCGCTGCACTGCTTACTCTCGCATCAACCCTTGTCATTGCTGCTCTGTTCGCACGCCTCTGCACCCAGCCACTCCACTGATCGCTCCTACACCATTCACGGTTCCGGCCTTGCATGCTTCTACATTGTCCCTGTTCGAACCCACTGTTGGCCACAAGTTTCTGCTGCTGCGTTGCTATTGCCATATGTGCCACCTTGTTGCCATTTGTGCTTCATTTGTTGTCAATCTAAGTCACAGCCGCCCACGTTCTGCACCACCAAGCCGAAAAAAAAGCTGCTGTTCCCTGAGTTGGTGCACCTTCTGTTGCATCGCTTGTCCCTACACTGCCTCATTGCCATCGCTAGCTGTATCAGCTATTGCTCCTATCTCAAACCACTACAAGTTGGCGTCTTGAAGCTGCTACGTGGACAAGAAACCACTGCTACGAGACTGAGACAGAAAGGAAAGAAAAAAAAGCCTGCGTCCAAGCTTCCAGGGGGCGCTTTCCCGAGTTGCATTGCACTACCGCTATTCCTTCTTGCTCGACAATTCTCACTGCAGTCACGTGAGCTTCCTTGCATCACTTCATCATTCCCGCATCATTGCAGCCTTGCATTGTCAAATTTCTGGCCTGTCGCAACCTAACACAGTCAAGGAAGTTACAGTCACGTGAACTGAAAAATAGAGTTGTTGAAGCTTGCTGTTTGCTGAGACGTGGAGAACAAGTGAGAATTCATGCAACAGAATCCTTGTGGTTGACGTGAACAAGTTGTGAGTATCCCTTTCTTATTCTTTTATTTATGCCATATAAAGTTCATTTGAAATTTTGTTTTTTAAGTGGTAATCATCATGGTTGACGTGAATTGTGGTGAATATATATATATATATATTTTCTTGATTTATGTCCAAATTGTCATCAATTGAATAAATAATAATATGTTGGTATGTGTATGAGGATCATTACTATTATTAAAAAAAAAACTAGAATAATGACTTGATTTGCATGATATAATTTGATTTGTACGATTAATGATTTATATAATATAGTTTGTATGATTTAATGAATTGCGTAATTTAGTATGGTATGATTAAGATTAAGGTCTAATTCCTAGAATGGAAAAATAGTCAGTTAATTTAGAATTATGATGCATTTGAAATTTGCAATATTAAAATATAAGTTAGATAAAACATAAAAAAATAATATTATTTGGATGAAAATTTTTCGACGACGGAACTCTAAAAGGACTACGCTTAAGTAATACCTTTAGAGATCTTGAGGTAAGAAAAATTCTATCAAAGGCCTCACCAGCTCAATGGAGGGTCTAAATAGGATTTTCAATAACAAATAATTTATATTCATTTTAAACATAAATTTATTATAAAATTACAATAAAAACAATTAGTTACAAAATTAGAAAAGATATTAATGGTTCGTAATAATATAATAAAAATAATATTGGTAGGTGATAAAACAAGGAAGGAAATAAACAAAATAACCAAAATTAAACATTAAAATAACACAGAATGTGAAAATGAATTATTCCAATGATGAAATATCAAGAGAATTACGATTAAGTAATTTTCTTGAACATTTCTAGGTTAAAAAATTCTCTCAAGGCCTCACCAGCTTAATGGATGGTCTAAAGACGGTTTTCGATAACTAATGGCTTATATTAGTCTAAAAATAAAATAAGACATATTATAAAATTAAAATAATTAGTAACAAAGATAACCTAATAAATATAAAGAAATAATAATAATAAATGATAAAATAGGATGATAATAATTAATAATAATCATTGAGATTGAGTATTGATTATTTCGATGATAAGATTCCAAATGGGATTATGCTTAAGTAATACTTTTGAAATCTTTAGGTTAAATAATTTCTTTCAAGATCTGACCAGCTTAGTGGAAGATCTTAAAAGAATTGTTTAGAAAAATAATTCATATTCATTCTCTAATAAATTAATAAAAGTAAGCATTAATAAAATAATAAAAAACAATAGAAGTAATAAAAATAATAAGATAGCAAGAACGAATTAAATAGGAATCAAAGGGAATTTTTTATAAAACATGAAAATGAATCCGACGACGGAGCCTCTTCAAGCAAGTTGCATAGTACTACTTGAATACTCTTGAGATGAGGAAAAATTTTTTAAGTTGTCCCACCAGCTTAATGGAAGATGCTTAGAAATACTTTCCAATATTTAATTATCGAACTTAAGATTAACTAAGGCAAATTTGAGATAACCTAAAATTAGTTGGTACCATTTTATGATGGGCATTGTGAGGGTGCTAATCCTTCCTCACACGTAACCGTACTCCCGAACCCTAAATTTGAGATGCAGACCAGTCCTTATCCATAGTTTGAATAGGTGACCAATCATACCTAGGTAGAATGGTTAGTGGCGACTCCATAGATTTTATGTCTAGCTATTAGGTTTTCTCCAAAACTTAATACGTTATGACAATATCAATTAAATCTTATCAAGATATGTTAAATTATACTTATTCACACATCAAATTAAATCTGTTAACTTATTATTAAAATTAATCAAATTAATTATTTAAATCATCTTATTGCATAATTTGTTAGTGAAATCATTGCATAAATTAAATTAAATATAAGTACACAAAAAAAATCACAAAAAAAAACACACAAAAAATAATAAAATAATAAAATAAAAATAAAATAAAATAAAAAAGAAAAAATCAACAGAAAATGGAAAAAGGAAACCTGCGATTCGGGTCAGGTAGGAAATAGATAGCACGCGAGTCTAGGCGCGGGTCACGGGTCAATGGCTACTCCAAAACGACGTCGTTCCAAGCTTGCTATTTAATCCTTCTTTCCCGATTTTTTGGGACAAAATTTCATTATCCAAAAAAAAACCTTTAGATCCTCTCTTCCCAAATGACTACTGGTGGCCAAAAACTTCAAATGGTCGCCGGAAGATTCAAACTTTCCATATTTCGACGACTCCCTTCGCTGTGCACCACCGTAAATCACCAGATTTATGCCTATAAACGCCCAAAAGCCTTCACCTCCTTTTCCTCAAACTAGATCTATAAACCACAGCCTCTAAATCCCTCAGCAAACCCGCGGATCTGACTCTAACAATTAGAACCTTACACTGCCTAAACTTCCAAAACCCTCGCCATACTCCTCTCTGTTGTTTTTTTTGTCCTTTTCTGCTGTTGTTTTTTTTTGCTGTTTATTGCGGCTGCTGTCTATTTTTTGGTTTTTTTTTCCCTGTCTTCATTGTGATTGTCGTTGTATCTTTTTATGAATATTAGATCTGAGTGTTATTTTGGAAGGTCAGAAATTGGATCTCGAATCCGATTGTGATATCCTTTAATGCTTGATTATGAATCTTTTAATCTTGGTTTCTGTCGACCCTAAAAGGTATCTACACGCAAGTGCAC
Source organism: Heritiera littoralis (assembly GCA_031772115.1). Taxonomy (NCBI): domain Eukaryota; kingdom Viridiplantae; phylum Streptophyta; class Magnoliopsida; order Malvales; family Malvaceae; genus Heritiera; species Heritiera littoralis. Next base: position 7,376,415 of record JAPDPK010000007.1, on the reverse strand, counting down.
ATGGTCTTTAATTAATATGGAGGTGAGTCTAAAAATATCGTCCCACAGAGACTGGTAGTGCGAATCTTAGCTAAATACTAGATACTATTATCTATGGTATATCCTAGCAAATTATGAAAGTTTGTTTACTTGGGTGTGATCTACAAAGGCTAATAAAGCAAAATAAAATAAAATAAAAGTAATTGAAATTAAAAAGCAAATAAGAAATACTTACAGTAGAAATGATGAAAATAAAATAACTTCAAAAGAAAATAAACAAAAATGCAAATAAGTAAAATGGAAGGGTAAAAATGTAATTTCTTAACTATATAGGTCTAAAATGCAAATAATGAAAATATGCATGAAAATCCTAAAATGAAAATAAAAATGCATGAATATGTAAAAAAAAAAAAAATCAAAACCAATGCAATTGAAAGAAAAATGAATTAATGCATGAAGTTCCTAAACTAATGCATGAAATTGCCTAAGTAAATGAACTTGAAATTAAATCAAACTTTACCTAATCAAAGAACTATATGAATACTGTCCTAAGACATCTAAAACTACCCTAACACAGTACCTAAATGCATGGAATTAATGGATGAATAAAATCTCGACAGCAAGCAAATTTAATACTAAATGAACCTAAAATTGCAACTAAATGCTCATGTAAATTAACCAAACTTGTCCTATTTTTAAATCACTATCTAAATGCACTTAAAATGACCTAAACTTAATGTGACTGGACCTAAACAACTTCCAAAGCAGCAGCTAAAAAAAATCTGGACAGAACACTTAGCTAAAGACGCCTAAATGATAATGAATGCAAAGTTTATGCTGTAAATGGCATGGAAATGCAACTTAAGTTAGCCCAAAAAATTACCTAATGTATGTATGGTCCTACTATGATCTAATGTTACCTAAATGCACCTTAAAATGTCATAAAACAGTAGCCGAAAAATGCAAACAGCCCAATAAACGGATCAGTAAAAATAGTGTACCAATGCAACTATGTCTAAAAAATGCAATGGAACCTAATCTAAATGAAGTCCTAAAATTTCCAAATTAAAATATAACCTAGATATGACCTTAAGACACATAAATGGACCTTAAAATGAAACAAATACTGACCTAAAAAGAGGCTATAGAAAAACGTCACTTTGTTGGACAGATTTAAAAATTTGCATGAAACATCAACTGCTAACCTAGAGCATGTATCAAACACTTGGTAAACCCTAACCTAATTGCATGAAATTAATACCAACCAATAGAAAAGTTAAAAGACACTTAAAAGGACTAAAAACAGAACCTAAAGGGACCCTAAAACCGAACCAAACAGCAGCTACAAAGTGAAAAACTGAAAACAGTAAAAAATAACTCTTACGCTAACCTCTTCTAATTTGATCATTTTTTGTATTTTTGTTTTGTAAAATCTGTAAAAACTGATTTAAGCCAATAAAATAGACTCTTAAAACAGTATAAAAAATTCTAAAAAATTATTTAAAGATCGGAAAATAGGAAATAAAAATTGCTAAAGAAACCTACTCTAGACTATCCTAAAATAAGACCAACTTCCTACATATCCTACTTTAAACATTTTTTATATTTTTGTTTTGAAATATTTTTAAAAACTGCTTTAACCCATTAAACTAGACCCCTAAAACAGTAGAATAAAAATACTAAAAATTCATTTAGACGTTTAAAAGCATAAAATAAAAATTGCAAAAGGAAACTATGGACCAAGCTCCCTCACAAGAGCTATGGAGGTAGTTTTTTCAACCTCTTAAGCTCCCATGATCATGGGACTCAATCATGAACCAAAATAAAAGAAAAAGAAAGAGTAGAAGATGAATATAGTTGCTGGAAATTTAAAGAAACAAAAAGCTTAAGTAAAGAGTGCAGGAATATAGTAAAGAGCAAAGGAAAGCATCATGAAAACTTGTATTTAAATTGCAAGAATGTAAAGAACATTAAGGAAATAAAAATGGTGGCTGCTCTAAACTTGTAAAGAAAGAAAAGTTGCTGGAAAAGTAAATCTAAGAAACCCTAGGCAGCCCCCCTTAGGTTAGGTCTCATAAAGTTGCTTATATAGTCACTTAACCTAGGGATACAATGGTAATTCCTATCCTAGATGAGTTGGCATTAATTGCCACTTGTTTTCATGTCCTTGGCTCTTCAAAGTAGATATTTCCATGTCATTTAAGTGCTCACATCAGCCATGGACATCTCATTCCTTCTAGCACCTTCCTTTTTGTCTTCTATTCTACATAAGCATGCAAGGTGGCAAGGGCATGTGTCCTCCATGTGTTGGCATGTGTCTTTTGTTCTTATCCACCAAGAGTGAGTAGGATGATGACATGTGGCATGCTAGATGTCAAAAGATGAGAGAGAAAATGAAGAGTCATGCTCCCTTGTCTTGTAGTGGTTCAATCTCCTTTCTTGCCCATTTTCAGTCTATTTTCTACCAAAAAGACTGAAATTCATTTAAAATTTATTTTTCTGCAAAACATGAGGAATTTAATAAAATTAGGGGAATAATTAATAAAAGATGGGGGAATTAAATAATTATTAATCAATAAAGTACTAAAATAACTCTATTTTCATAGAGTTATCAGTTTTCTTGCAAATTTCGAAGACAAAATCTTTCCTTTTGTGTCTCTGATGGCTTTGTTGGATTTAGGGTTTGGTTTGGTTTTGGGGTTTGGGTTTTGTTTGGGGTTTGGTTCGGTTTGGGGTTTGGGGATTTTAGTTAGGGTTTGGTTTGGGGTCCTGGTTTGGGGTTTTGGTTCTGTTTGGGGTTAGGGGTTTTAGATTAGGGTTTAAGGTTTTGGTTCTGTTTGGGGTTAGGGGTTTTAGATTAGGGTTTAAGGTTTTGGTTAGGGTTAAGGGTTTCAGTTAGGGTTTCAAGGTAGGGTTTGTGGCATAGGGTTTGGGTAATTGGGGCTTTGAGAATAGGGCTTCCGAATTTCCATTTTGTTTCCCTTTTTACTTTTTTTATTTTTTTTGTCAAAATAAATAAATGTACAAATAATAAAATAAAACAGAAAGAAAAAAGAAAAAAAGAAAAAAATAATAAATAAATAAAATATTAAAATTCATATCAATGAAATAAAAATAAAAAAATAATAAAAATAAAAAGGAAAAGAAAAAAGAGAAATAATAAAAATAAAAATGAATAATAATAAAAAGAAAAGAAAAGAAAAGAAAAGAAAAGAAAAGAAAAGAAAAGAAAAGAAAAGAAAAGAAAAGAAAAGAAAAGAGAAAGATAAAAAATAAAATAAAAAATAAAATAAAATAAAAATAAGAATAAAAAATAAAACAAAACAAAATAAAATCAATTATTCAAACATGGTCTTAATCCATTTTCAATTTTTAGAATACATGTTGAGTGACTCGAGGTTCACAATTCCGTATTACTTAGCTCCAAACAAAAATTGGTGTATACAACACAATTTTACCTTAATGTAAGAGGCATTTTTATAATTGAGGATATTTTCTATCTTAAAATAAAGGCTAAAGAAAGGAAATCAAAGATGTGTTAGAAAGCTCAAGTTGTCCAAGGGTGTGTCACCTACACTAGTGTGGGGCACATTAGGTAAGAGAAATATCCCAATGTTGTTATTGGGCTTAATTGTGCTATGTTATACTTATGTATTTTAATATATTTAAATGTAATTAATTATACATTTAAATATATAAATATATACCTAGTTAAACACATATTAATAGTAAGTTAAAATATATATATATATATATGTATATGTTGACCCCAGTTAATATGTAACTATATATATAAATAAAATTGATCTATTTGAATTTAAATACAAATAACTCGAGTTAAATATATATATATATATGCATTTAAATATATATATATATATACACACACACACACACACACATATGGTTTTATGAGAAAATGCATTATGGATGTTTGTTGATATATATTCGTGCATAAGCTATAAATGGAAGTTAGGTTATGGTTGAATGAGATTGAACTTATACATGTTGCAGATTGAGTATTGAGGACTTGGGATTATAATGCAGGTTCAGTATGTTTGGGTGAATAGGATATTGGGAGTAGTTATTATTACGTCATTATAATGTCGAATTTTCGGTTGGTGGTTACCCTAGGCGTACTTCGTAAGGGTTAGCTTATGTTGGTAGTTTATGCCATTATCATCATGAAATTCATAAATTAAACTTTGCATCAAGATCCGCATGTTTTATAAAAATGTTATTTTACTAAAGTATTGAGTCCGATTTATATGAGTTGAATTGTGTTTACTCTAACAGCTTTAATAAAGTGATTACACATGTAGTGCTTAATATCTAAAAGCATGTTTAAGTACTTTGATGTTTTCAAAGTGCACGTGTTTTTAACAATACACATACTTTGATCATACAACTGGTTTGAAAAGTTATCTTTGTAAGGATTTTGATATGTGAGATGTCTTCGTGGTATCATGAGATGTCTTCGTGTCATCGTGAGATACCTTCGCGATATCGTGAGATGCCTTCATGGTATCGTTTATGCCAGTATGGTCAATAGGCACCTATATGAGAGAACCACTGTTGGCAATAGTGAATGTTCTCGTGTGATAGTTTCATGGTTACATCACCATTTTTCGGTTATTTTACCAAGTTATATGAAAGGACATACCACGTTTTTTAGAGTTCGTATTTATTATGTTTTCAACAAGTGAAATGTGTATTTGAACTGAGTATACAGGATCTTAGTTTTATATTTATTTCGTGTTTTTCTTTTGGTCTAACTAAACTTGTACCATTGAGTATATTTTACATTGAACATATGTTTTGGACCTCGGTGTCTAATGTGAATTATATGTTACGAATGATTTTGGTACATTGATTTTATTAAGTGCATTTTTTTTTACCAATATCACTCAGTCTTAGCAATTAGCATGCATCTTCATGCACATAGTACAATAGGTGCTTAACATCACTTGGCATATATTTCTCTTATAGGACTTTAGTTCACCCCTTCTTTCTCCTCACAAACTACTTTCAATAGACTCAGGCGCAAGTGCAATGCATCCAGAGCTCGTTGTACATACTGCAAGGTTGAGTACTTTTAAGTTGAGGTATAACCTCTTATTATTTTGTTTATATCCCAGACACTTAATTTCTTTTATATACACACAGTGTATAGGATTTGGTGATGTAAGAACTAGGACTATATCAAAAATTGTTTGTAACTGTAATTTATAATGAATAGTAACTCGATAGAATGTCTGGATGAAAATGCAATATTCTTAATGATATATTGAGATGCTACTTCTGCCATAGGTTGAATTATTGTTGTGTTATAGTGAGAGGCTGGACAATAGGTATATATATAAGGACAAAATTTTTCAGTTTCTAATTTGGCACTTATTACGAGATAATTAAATGAGACCTGAGACAATTAGTTTTAAACAAATAAATAAGTAGTAATCTACTTTTTAGGTTTTAGCTACAATAAGTGAGTGACAAACATAGTAAGGAAAGAAAAAGGTTAATCTGAAAATCTTAGCTTCGAGGGTGTTACAATCAGCAATTGCATTTCTACTGTGCAAGAAGAAAAAAATACACCTTAATTACATGATTTTAATGTCCCTATTTTAATAATTTGAAGTAGTAGGAGCACAATTTGATTCTAGCTTAGTACCAAAAATAAAAAATCTAGCCTATAATGATAAAGAGACAAAGTTAATTAATAACTAAATAAAAAATAGGTGTTTATGGGATGGTAAAATTTTATGGACAAATTTAAATGCATGAACTGTGTTTAAATACTATCGGGCATGTGGGAGAATTATACTTAATTAAATGCAAACTAGATAGTATTAATACAGATTTTAATTAAAAAGATTTGCGGTAATAGTTAAAAATGTTATAAACAAATCAATTAAATGAACACATGCGCGTTTAAATCTTAACGGGTAATAATAATTAATCAAATGATTATAAGCGAAAAAAATTCTAGTATTGCTTATATTCGTCTTTAGATTATGGATGATGAATTAGGCAAAAGGTGGAAAGAAAAGAAGTAACATGATATCATTGGCATTAATTGGAATTTGATTTGATTGACCTTTATCTTTTTGTACTTAATCTTGTCGACAATTCCAACATTAATTACAGGAGCTCTTCCTGTTGTTGCTTTAAGAGAGAAAGGACCTTGCTTTGGTCGACAGATTTCGTACTTGGATAGATCACCAAACACTATAATAGACATCACTACAACCACGAAATCAACCATAAAAATTGGGATATACTTAGAGAGTTCCATCCCTTGTTGCACCATTTCTTTGGTTACAGCATGAAACTGCTTGGAAATTAGAAGAGATAGATAATAGACATCACTACAACCATGAAATCAACCACAAAAACTAGGATATACTTGGAGAGTTTCATCCCTCGTTGCACCATTTCTTTGGTTACCACATGAAACTACTTGGAAATTAGAAAAGATAGATTTGAGATTTTGTTGTTATTGTTGTCTTTAAATCAAATTAAATGGCCTATATACAGCTATATATTCCATAGGAAGAAAGAGTGAAATTTACTCCAAAAATTTAAAGGAACCATTGAATCAAGACTACTTATGATCTATGAGGAAAAAAAAATTAAAGAAAAAAAATAAGAAACTAAATTTGCATGATTCAATGTCCATTTTTTATCCTTTGCATGCAAGAGACTTACAGGATTTTTGGTGACAATGGAGTATGAGCTCCAAAGTTTGAGAGGTCATAAGATATCTCCATGCCAGAAGTACCGCATCCAACAACGAAAACCTCATTATTCTCATACTTTGCATTAGATTTGTACTCACTTGAATGGAAAATCTCCCCCTTAAATGTATCTAAGGGGAAAAAAGTTACAAATCAAACAGATTCCTCTAGGATAAGAAGCCAGTCTATTTTCACAGCCCATGAAACGGATGATGTGAAGAAGATAGTTGAGAAGATCAAGGAGAAAAAGCTAGTGTCTATTGAGGATAGCCAAATGAGACAGATATCGTTTAGTGCCTCAATCATGTAGAGGTCCTTGCCTCGTAAATTCAAGGTGCCTTAAATGATGACGTATGTAGGAAAGATTGAACCGTATGATCACATCTAGAACTATGAGTCGCTAATGCTACTCCATGGCTGGGAGGATGATATTATGTGCAAAGCATTCTCGAACACTCGACTCTTTGAAAAGCTATGTAAATAGATTCCGTGATGCCACTTTGGAGAATCGTGACTTACAAGCTAGTGTCGTAGAGGTAGCTATGTTGCAAGGGACTAGATCCGAGAAATTATAGGAATTGCTTTCTCAAGTCAACCAACAACACTATTGGAGTTGTTCTTTAGAGCCAATAAATATTTTACATAGGAGGAAGTGTTGAAAATGATACAAACTCATGATTTTGAAGTAGAAAGGAAATAGGAGAGAGAATCTATTGACAAAACCATAGATAAGTCTAATAAGACTCCAAAGCTAAGATATGATAATTTTACCAGACTTAGTGAACTTAGAGCTTCTTTTCTTGTAGCAATAGAGAGGACTAGATCATTGCAATTCCCATAAAAAAACAATAGGAAATCTAGGAAAGGACATGGATTCATACAGCGATTTTTATTCTACACATAGGCACTTAACTGAGAAGTGTCAAGAGCTTATGAATCAATTGGAAAACCTAGCTCGAGATGGGAAGATGGACATATATGTTTGGAGAAATAGGGAAGCCTGCTATTTCCCATGTAATTGGGAAGATAATTTGCTGCAAAATAGGCAATACAATAATAATACGAGAGAAGGGGGTGCAGATAGAAAAAGAAATGATGAAGCGAGGAATGATCAAAGAGGGCTATAGGAAGATGATGAACCCACAAGCCCAGCCATTAATGTTATCTCGGGAGGAAATTCGATGGCTTGAGGTTCAGCTTCATTGCGAAAGATGTATCTCAGCCAAGCATATCGGATTAACCTAGTAATGGAGGAAAAGAAGGATGAGGAGCCAATTGTATTCACTCCCTTTGACAAAGGAAATGTGATTACTCCTAACGACAATTCGATGTTGATTTTTTGTAGTAGTGGCTAAGCACCTTGTCAGTCCAATTCTAGTGGGTAATGGAAGCTCGGTGAACCTTATCTATTGCAATTGCTTTGAGAAGATGAACATCATTGAAGATAGGTTAAAACCAGTTACAACACCTTTATATAGGTTTGTAGGAGAGAAGGTGAATGTAGTTGGGTCTATACAACAATCCATCACCTTAGGAGAAAATCCTAAGAATGTGACCTGACAAGTGTTGTTCATAATAGTGAAATCAAATTCCATAGCCTACAACATGATCCTTGAGCGACTGGTATTGAATGACATGCTGTGATCTTTTCATGTTACTTGTTGATGAATTTTCCCACAAACTAATGGATTAGGCTAAGTCAGAAGAGACCAGAAGAGAAGGAGGACATGTTATCCACCACTTGTAAAGGGATACAAAAGAAGGAAACCCTTACCATTACTAACCCCTTAAATGTGGAGAAGGAGCAAGAAAATTTAATCACTTAAAGTTTTTATCAACAGTAGATCTATTATTGTGAAGCTTTTATTTTTGTATTCCTCGTTGTTGTTTGCTACTATTTGTGTGTAATAAATTAATTAAGGATGCTTCTTATTGTTATCATGATTACATAACTTATAACAAGAATACAAAAACTTCGTTTAGCTTGAAGCAAAAAATGAGCGAAGTAGGCTACGCATGGACTTGAGGCAAAAAGTGTACGAAGTAACTCATGCGTGAAGATAAAAGTGCAGAGGCTTGAAGCGAAAAATGCACGAGGTAAGCCACTCACTTGAAGAAAAATGCTTGAAGTAAAAAATACGTGAAGTAGGCTACGCATGAACTTGAAACGAAAAGTGCGTGAAGTAAGTCATGTATGAAGAAAAAACTGCAAGGGCTTGAAGCGAAAAATGCACAAAGTAAGCCACACACTTGAAGAAAAAGCCCTAAAGTGAAAAATGTGCAAAGTAGGGCTATGTATGGACTTGAAGTGAAAAGTGGGTGAAGTAAATCATGCATGAAGACAAAAGTGTAAGGGCTTGAAGTGAAAAATGCGCAGGATAAGTCATGCACTCGAAAAAAAAGGCCTGAAACAAAACGTGCATGAAGTAAACTATGCATGGACTTGAAGGGAAAAGTGTATAAAGTAAGGCATGCGTGAGGATAAAAGTGCAAGGGCTTAAATCGAAAGAAATGCATGAGGTAAATCACATGCTCAAAGAAAAAAAGCCTGAAGCGAAAAGTATGTGAAGTAGGCTAGCAAGGACTTGAAACAAAAAGTGCATGAAGTCATGTGTGAAAGACAAGAAAATGCATAGGCTTGAAGTGAAAAATGTGCAATGCAAGTCACACACGTAAGAGACAAGAAGTTGAGCGAGCTCGAAGCAAAAAAAGAGCAGGATAAGACACGTATGTGAAAGACGAGAAATAGCATAAGCTTGAAGCAAATAATTCAAGATGCAAATCACGCATGTGAAATGTAAAAATTTGAAGTGAAAATTGCACAATGTAAGTCTATTTATTATGCAAGACAAGTTTAAATACGTGCAGGGTAAATGTGTTTTCAGTTGAATTGTTCTTTGTAAAAGATTGAGTTCTTTCACAAAGAAATAGAGAGTAATTGATGTAAGTCATAAAAAATAAAAATAATAAAAAATATATATCTTATTATTAAAAAAATAAAAAATAAAAAAATATAAAGGGTCTCCCACCTAAGCAGGAGACACTCTGCCACTTAGGCAAGAGACACCTCTCGCATTATGGGAGACACTCTCTCGTAATGTGGGAGGCACACTCCAATCGCCGCAATGTGAGAGACACTTTCCTGCATGACGGACAACGGTCTCCCACTACGCATGGGAGACCTATCTCCTGCCATATATGCAGGAGACTAATTCAAAGATCCACTCAAAAACTCGTACGAGTATCTTTACTAACATGATATTATTACTGACTCGATTTTGTTGGCCCAGACGCATGCCTAGGCCTTAATTAACTTAATGGGTCTAGAATAACTATTTAAAATAGATTTGGATTAAGGACAAAAGGATATTAAGTTTGATAATTTTTTATTTAAATAAATAACTCTTTTTCTTACTAAGAGTCTGTTTAACTTTTGACTTAAACATTAGAGTGGGCATGTAGATCTCTGATTTTTTTCTTTTTTTATAGAGTTCTTGGTAGATAAATGAACACAAAGATCAAGATTCTTACAATATACATATTCATTATTGTAGACAGGCAATAATAAATAATTCATTTTTTTGGTAAATAACTATTTTTGGTTTGGTTTAATTATGAGATTTATTTCCAATCATGCTGTGTGGTTGGTGTTGACTCAAAAAAATTTTGGCTTATGAAGATTCGACATGAAATATTTCGTTATGGATTGATGATTTGTATTACCATTAACTTACGCTAACAATAACTAATCAAAATACATTTCTTTTATGTTAATTTTTCAATTTTTTTTGTTTAATTCAAAATGGAAGCATTGCAAGCAATAATTATAAGAATCCATTTTAACACTTTTGCTTAATTGAATTTTACTAGTTTCTTTCCGGCTTTCAAAAAAAAAAAAAAATAAAGCAAGTTGAAGGCCACAAGAAAAATTTAAATAAATAAAGAGTTTATATTTGATATAACAACAATACATAGATGTTATATAATATATTATTGATCAACAATAAAATGTTATTTCATTAATAAATAAAATTAAAAACTATATAGATCATTAGAAATAAATTAAAAATTTTATTAATATTTATTTAAAAAAATTATTTATATTTATTTAAAAAAATTTACACATGTTAAAACTTTTTCATTAATGAAGTTATATTTTACAGATCAACATGAATATTATTACAACTCTGAATATTAATTAAAAATTAAAAACGGCTGTTTCATGATTAACAAAAGGTACATGATTTTACTTCCATATATATAATTTGTGAATTTAATTTTATTTGACTTAACCTTTGGATTTTATTTTATTTTTTGTTTCTATCGCAATTTTTGAGAAGAAAATAACAAATAAATAGTAAAATCCCAGTATTAACAGCTATATATATATATATATATATATATATATATATATTTATATTTATATAAACAAAAACAAAAAGGGCCACGTTCGAGAAAACTGAAATGAAATTCATTAAACGAAATATTGCAACTTGGAATGATGAAATTCCAACTACGGCTTGGAAACTATAGCATGCACAACCAACAAGTCTCCTAATTAATTTTTTTTTCTGTCTAAATTACCACCCATATATAAAGAAACTTTTTTTTTTTTTGAGAAAATGGAATATCTTTTATTAATCTCAAAGCTGATTACAATCTAAAAGAGCAATGTTCATGACAATGTCCGGGCAAGTTTCTATCCCTCCCAGGAAGAGATGAGTGTATAAATTAGACGGCCCAGAAATACGAACAAGAATGGATATTAAAGCTATAAACTACCCAAGCCCTCCCAGGAAGAGATGAGTGTATAAATTAACTCTCCATTTTTTCACTTATAACTCCCTTAATGTCATCAGCAATGGCCTTTGCATCCATCGACACACCAAACAATCCCCTCCTGGATAGTCCACAGCAATACACCTTCTTTTCTCCTTTCCAATGGTGTGGGAAATCATTTTTCGGCAACCCATTTTCGTTCAGAACATATTTATAATCCTGCACAAAAATCAAATCGTTTTATAATTTTGTTCTTTTTTGTCTAAATATAAATAAATAATCTGCAATATGAAATTAAAAATTTGAAAAAGAAAGAGTAGAGTTTGAAAATTCTTGCCTTCAGCCAATTATTAGCTATGCTTTTGTAGCCAGTTGCAAAGATCATTGCATCAAACTCTCTTTCAGCACCATCCTCAAACAACACTTTCTTTCCGTTAATGCTTGATATCCCTGGAACAACCTACATACGCAGCACGAAAAGAACAAAGAGCATGAGAATATCTAACTTCAATTTAATTTACAAGTGATCGGCCAATATCAAATCAATATAAATAATTAGCAATTGCATTTCTTATGCGTAAGAAGAAAAAAATACACCTCAATTACATGAATTTAATGTCCCTATTTTAACCATTTGAAGTAATAGGAACACAATTTGATTCTAGCTTAGTAACGATAATAAAAAATGTAGCCTATAATGATAAAGAGACAGTTAATAACTAATTAGAAAAAGGTGTCTATGGCATGGTAGAATTTTATGAACAAATTTAAATGCATGACATGTGTTTAAATATTGTCGGGTGTGTGAGAGAATTATACTTAATTAAATGCGAACTAGATAATATTCAGACAAATAAATAAAGAATTTAATTAAAAAAATTCATGGTAAAATTTAAAATTTTATAAGCAAATCAATTAAACGAACACATGCGTGTTTAAATTTTAACGGGCAATAATAATTAATCAAATGTTTATGACTGAAAAAAAATCTTGTATTGTTTATATTTATCTTCAGATTATGGATTATGAACTAGGCAAAAGGAGGAAAAAAAAGCAGCAGTAGCTCGATATTATTGGCGTTAATTGGAATTTCATTTGATTGACCTTTATCTCTTTAGACTTGATCTTGTCGACGGTTCCAACATCAATTACAGGAGCTCTCCCTGCTGTTGTTTTAAGAGAGAAAGGACCTTGCTTTGGCCGATGAATTCCGTGCTTGGAAAGATCGCCAAACACTACAATTGACATCAGTACGACCACGAAATCCACCACTGAAACTGGGATATACGTGGAGAATTTCATCCCCAGTCGCACCATTTCTTTGGTTACCACATGAAACTGCATGCAAAGAAGATACAGATTAATTTGAGATTTTGTTGTTGTTAGTCATCATCCTCAAATTAAATTAAATGGCCTATATATGGCTATATATTCCATAGGAAGAAAGAGGGAAGTTTACTCCAAAAATTTTAAGGAACCATTGAATCAAGACTTCTTATGATCTATGAGGAAAAAAAATTAAAGAAAAAATAATAAGAAATTAATTAAATTTGCATGTTTCAATGTCCATTTTTTATCGTTCGCATGCAAGAGACTTACGGGATTTCTTATGACAATGGAAGTATGAGCTCCAAAGTTTGAGAGGTCATAAGATATCTCCATGCCCGAATTACCGCATCCAACGACCAAAACCTCCTTTTTCTCATACTTTGCACCAGACTTATACTCACTTGAGTGGATAATCTCCCCCTTAAAGGTATCTAACCCTGGCAGCTCTGGAATGTATTTGGCACCGTTTTCGCCTGAAGCTATCACCAAGAACTCAGCAACATAAGTTTCCACCTCCCCTGATTGCATGTTCTTGGCTTCGATCCGCCATTTTCCATCAACTTTATCATAGCAAGCCGATTCAACAGATCTATAATATTGAGGTTGGATATTGAAAGTTGAGACATATTCATCCAGATAGTCGACAAAAAGGTTTTTTGGTATGTAGGTAGGGCTATCGGGTGAGTGGGGCTTGAACGGAAGTGAGCAAAATTCTTTGGCTAAATGTAGTTTCAAGCGATCATAAGCTCTTTTCTTCCAAAGAGAAGCATAAATATCTTCCTTTTCAAGGATGATGTGGGGAATGGAATGAGCTGATAAGCATGCAGAGGTTGCAAGGCCAGATGGCCCAGCCCCAACAATCACCACAACGCTCTCCATCTTCTCTGATCTTTGGTATTTCTAAGAAACTTTCTTAAGGTGAAATGAGCTCAGATTTCTTGTGTTTGTCATATGAGCGATTGAGAAGGAAAATTTATAAATGAAAATTTGTGTTTGTCATACCAGTTCATTGTACATGTTCAACCTCTCTATTGGTGAAAATTTGGAATTTTTCTTAGTTCCCATATATGAAATAATGTACATTATATCGGTGTTTATGATAATTATTAGAATTGATTTCTTCCCAAAAAGAAAATCTCAAAATGATCATTTAATTACAGAATATTACATTAAAAGTATATATTAATTAAGCATCATGTAAATAATATAACTAAAGAAAAAAATATGAGCAGATGTATCAGCAGATAGGTTAACAAATTTTATATTAGAGATACCAAGTTTTCTACAAGTGCTCTAGGGTTCACGAGTTCTTCAACATGGTTATACGTTCATTGCATAATTCATGCAATATACGCTTAGGAGCAAAAGTAATTTAATAAATCTTTAATCGTCCAAAAATCATTATATACAAAGTACATTGCATTTTTTTTATAATTTCGATGAGCCATTTAATTAATTATATATTAAGTTATTAACAAAATTAAGTTATTAACAACCTCTTGGCCTAGTAGCTAAGGATGAGTTGTGGCATATAGTAAGTCTTAGGTTCGAATCTAAGCATCCCATCTCCAGTTATTTAATATTCCTCTTGTAACAAAAAAAAAAGAATATTTACTATTCTTCATAGAACTAATAGTTAGTAAATTACAGCTGTTTATCCTTTTCTTACTTTCCAAAATTTTACACAAGTAATTAAGATTTTTCCTAGGATACTATATTTGGCTTATATGATTTAATTTTTTTTGTTTCTTTCCTTTTTTTTCTTGATGCATGAATACTTACGTGATATCTTAATTAGATTTATATATATTTATATGCATATATATATAAATACTATTAAATGTCACTCTAATTGTGGTATCTATATGAATAGGCTTCATAAAAGAAAAAGAAAATGTAGCGGGAACAATGGTGGATGGTAAGCTATTGTTAGAGGGGCCTTGGCCCCCGAGATTGTCTATAGTAAGGTTGTAAAATATCGATTTTATTGTTAAGTCATGAGATCTCATGAGATATTCAAGATCTCAGGAGATATTCAATATCTCATGATAAATTAAATAAATAATAATAGTTAATAAAAATATGTTAATAATGGTTTAACAGGTAAATTTAAATTTAAAGAAGTATAATATTATGGTGGAGTGTCCTGTAGATATTATACTATGAATTTTGTAATCATCATGAGTTTTTGTATAGATTAGTTAGCAAATTATATTGTATTTATGTCGATCGAATATATATATATATATATATATATATATTATATTAGATGATATAACATGTAATGTGGCTCATACGAAATACAAATTAAAAAATTCACGCCACTAGCGTTTTCATCATATTAATAAAACTAAACATATTAAAAGTTCATCAGATTAATAAATCTTGGATCTTTCTTAACCCAGCCAAGATTGTTTTCATTGTCTTGTACCAATATTACACCAATCGATATTTTTTTTTTGTTTCTACATTAATCTTTGTCATTTCCTATGCATTATTTGCCTCTATCAAATTTGAATCTAGAACTCGAAAGAATAAATGCTTATTTTCATTTATTTACGATAAATGTCATAAATTTTACGGTTAATTATCATTTTTTTGTTTATTTTAGCGTTTTTATCCTTATTGTCATAAATTTTACGATTAGTTATCATATTTTTATGTTTTTCCTAGTGTTTTCACGCTTACTCTCATAAATTTTACGGTTAATTATTATAGATTTATAATTTTTTAGTGTTTTTATGCTTACTCTCATCAATTTTACTATAAATCTAATAAATTTTACGATAAATATCATAAATTTTACAATGAATGTCATAAATTTTATGAAGAATCTAATAAATTTTACGATGAGTCTTATAAATTTTACGATAAATATAACAAATTTTACGATGAATGTCATAAAATCTACGATGAATCTCATAAATTTTATAATAAATATCATCGTAAAATGATGATAACAATGTTCACGATTCTGTATGAAACTTCTAGCTTTATGATTATACTTGACATCATGATTTTGCTTGGAGTGATTTTGAAAATAATCTTGTACAATACTTGTTCAGCCAATATATGCATATGATGAAAATGATGCTTAATACTGATGTTACATCTATAAAAATAACGTTCAGTTGTGTTGTTAGTTTATTGTATATAAGTGTTAAATATTATATATATATATATATATATTTATATATATATTGTTTCAACAAGGCTTGAAAGTTTTAACCATGCATGCTTAACATCATATGCATAAAGATGTTTCAAAACATGTTTTAAAAGTCTTTATTTTAACGTTTTATATATATATATATATATATATATATATATATATATATATATATATAGAGTCCAATTTTCGTACATTCCATTTGTACTTATATATAAATATGTGAACGAAAAAAATAATTTATGATTATCTATATATATATATATATATATTGAACAAATAATGTATGATTATTATGATTGTTCCGTTGTCATGTGTTAAGTTTTAAAATCAAAAGAGAATATATAAATTTTAACAAGGCAGTCGACTATCCAATAAAAGTATTTGACTGTCTTAATTTAAAACTGTAACAAAACGTTACAATAATAAGGGACTCATCGCTTGGCAAGCATTAAGATTGCAGTCCCTTGAATTTTTCTTCTATTCTTGTTCGTGTGTCGAGGTCAAGGAGACTTTGATTATCATAAGAATATCTGTTTTTTAAATTTTCATAAAATATGACTTTAAAATTCCAGATTATGTCCATAGATTAAAAATAATGAATATACATCTTTATTTTTTTTAGCAATTTTATACTAACTATAATCAATTTTATGATGAATTTCATAATTTTATAATGAATCTCATAACTGTAAAATCTATGACATTTATTGTAAAATTTATGAGATTATTCGTAAAATTTAGGGCATTTATCGTAAAATTTATCACATTTATCGTAAATTTTATGAGATTCATTATAAATTTTATGAAATTCATCGTAAAATTTATGATATTAATTGTAAAATTTATTAGATTAATTGCAAAATTTATGAATTCATTGTATAATTTATGACATTTATCGTAAATTTTATGCAATCTATCGTAAGATTTAAAACGTTCATCATAAAATTTATTAAATTCATCGTAAAATTTATGACATTCATCATAAGATTTATTAGATTCACCGTAAGATTTATTAGATTCACTGTAAAATTTATGAGAGTATGCATATATGCTTATTTTCATTAATTTTATGATTAATTACTATAATTTTACACTTATTCTTGTATTTTTACATTAATTTTTATTAATTTTATGATATTTTTATTAATTTTAAATTTTATTGTTATTGGCAGTCGAATGCTACTTTGAAAGTAGCATTCGACTGCCCATTACTAAAAGAGAGACAGAATAACATTTAAGTTGGCAGTCGACAGCTATATTAACAGTCGACTGCCTACGAAAAGAAAATATTGTTTATGAGCACCTCATTTTTTATATAATAGATATGATTGTTTTTGTAAAAAAAAAAAGATAATCAAATTTACGTTATCATGTAACGAGATAATGATTCCTTTGTCTTTTATCTTCAAATTTATTTTGATTTTTTTTTTTTTACGTTTTATCATTTTTCCAAAGCTTTAGACCAACGTGTATGTAACAAAAGAAATAAATCATTGTATCATATCTAATAATAATAATAATAATTTTTATTGTACGATGTATTTTAATAATAATATACTTCAAAATTAGACTGTAAGAGTTTAAGATTTAGGATTTAGAAACAAGAAAAAAAATTAAAATACAAAAGAGAAAGGAGAATTAAATTGAAAAGAATTTATAAAAAGAAAAAAAGAAATAAAAGTTGTGTAAAGAAGGAAAGTTAAATTGATAATACATTTAATATATAATGATAATTTGAAAACTAGTTGAGCAGGTTATCAGGTTAAAAGTTCCTTTTAACTTTAATATTTAATCAATGGTTTAGATTAATTATTTCTAATCTAAAAGTTATTAATAACTGACCTTATAATAATGTCAAAATTTATAAACTTACTGTAGAAGTTCCCCTTGGCCCCCGGACAATATTGCCAAGTTCTTTTTCTATCCTTATATACATCTATGTTTATATTAAATCAACTTAAATTGGCCTCTCCAAATTAAAAAAAAAAAATTTAAACTACATTCATATTTATTTTTTTATTTTATCCACCAATCACTATTTACAATTACTTAAAATTAATTGATTTGTTACCATTATTAAACCAATCATGTGAGCTTAAAAAATCAAATTTAACTTTATAACTTCTAGCTTTCTCACCACAATTAAAAAAGCAAAGAACCCTATAATGTTTTTCTTACCCCCTAATTATAATTTCTTTATATTATATATTTTTTTCAATCTAAATTGCACTTTTACTTGCCGCTTGAGTCTTGGAACTTGCCAGCCTTCCCCTTTAAGCAAGAATAACGAAATTATAAAGGTTTGTTTTTTATTTTATTTTTTAATATATGTTTACATAATCTTGTCATTTTATGTCTTGGTAATGTTAAAATTTTTATGTTTAGTTAAAATTTTGTGATAATTATTTTTTAATTTCTATTAAACAGTAATTGAGAAAGTTATTTTTGGTGAAGTTAAAGGGATTGAGAAACAAAAATTAATTGAGCTTTTTTGTAAAAACTAAAAACAATATAAATCTTGAAAAATAAAAACAAACAAAATTTAAAGAAACAAAACACCCTCCAAGTCAGTAAGTATTATTTGATTCTTTTTATTACTTAAAAAATATTATGTCTAAGTAAATTAATCTTTTTAAATTTTACTCATTGAAATTTTAACATTTATACTATATGATGTCAAAATCGTTATTTTTTTCTTTAAGAATTAATAAAATTTATAATTTTTATAACTTATTATTCTTTATTAGTATATCATTTACATATATGCTTTATGTTAAAAAAATATAGTGATAAAACTCAAATGGGAAATATATATAATTATTAATTGGCTCTCTCAAGATCAAATGTCAAGGTCCGCTATTGAGTGGGAAAGATAAACAATTTATTTTGTACACTTCAATTCAATGTGAATGCTAAGTTGATTTGTTAGAACTAGAGGTGTAATCAAGCTGAGCCGAGCCGAGCTGATACACTATAATACTTGAGCTCGACTCGAAAATTGAAACTCGAAGCTCAGCTCGAGCTCCACCGAGCTCTAATTTTCAAGCTCGAGCTCGACTGAGATTAAACTCGAACTAAGCTCAAGCTCGATTAAGCTTGAATTATAATAAAAATAATTAAATTTGATACTAAATATTAAATTCAAATATTCAAATAGAATATTTTTAAACAAAAAAATTAACAATCTCAAACAAATCCAAATACAACAACACTTCAGAAAAATTTATAACTGATGAAGATTAAGATAAAGCCAAATCCTTTCTCAAATCTCCAAATAGAACAAAGACCTACATCCATTTATGCATTTTCACATTATTACGGAAAGACAAAAGTCCTAGAACATGTATGCTTTTCATCTTCAAATTAACCTGAAAACAAAAAGGTCTCAAGAAGTTAAAAGAATGCAAACAAAGAAATAAGAAAAAAAGAACCAAGAAAGCAACAGTAACAAATTTTTTAATTAATTACAAGAAGAATAATAAAACAACTTAAAAATCAAAGGAATGAGAGAAAAAAAAAGGATATTCCCTAAGCTGGACCAAAAAATTAAAATTTTTTTTGAAAAACTAAAGAAGTTAAAATAAAAAGAAGAAAAGATGCAAAAAAAGGTTGATTGAAAAGAATCTGAACAAGAATAGACTCATAAGGGTTGGAGATCTAAAACTTACATGAATCCATGTCAAAATAAGTGAGATCAGAAGACAGAGCTACAGAGGGAAAGGGCTGCCACTGGGTGGGAGATCGAGAGAGAGGAATGGAGGTGCACTCGGTGAAAGTTAAAACAAGATAGCGAGAAAGAGAAAGGGGAAAGGCTCTCGGTACTTGGTAGGCGTGAAAGAAAGAAAGAAGGTAAGAAAGAGTGAAATGAGCACCTTTGGTGATAGGAAATAGAGTAGAAAGAAAAAAGTTTAAGTTTCTAGGGTTTTTACGTTAGGTATATATTTTAACGGAAAAATCGTAAATTTATAACTAAATGCTCCATTAAGCTCGCAAGCTACTCGAGCTGAGTATTACAATGCTCGAATTTGGCTCGCTCGATAGCTCGAGCTACTCAAGCTCGAACTCAGATTGACAAAAATCAAATTGAATTCAAGTTTTTCTCGAGTCAAGCTTGAATAGCTTGCGAGGATTGGTGTCTCGTTTACACCCCTAGTTAGAACATAAGCAGTAACAAATACCAAATTTGGTAGAATGTTGATGAATGCTCTATATTTGGATATTTTACCCTATTTTAACTAATTACTAAATTACATTCTAATTAGGAGTAGGTAGCACTTTAATTTTTGGAAACTCCTTTAACTAAAATGAATTAACAAATGGTAAGGCAGCTTCTTCATTGTAGTCCATGACTTTTGAGTTTTTTTTTTTAAAGAAAATGTTAGCTTTAAATTGACATATGTATTTTGAAATGATAAAAACTTAAATAATGTTAAACATTTGATTCTATATTGTAAATTTGCTTTATCAATTATATGATTTTCTCAAACCATCTTAAGTGTATTTATCAATATAAGACCATGGCTTAATTGATTATTCTTATTGGTCTTAATCTTCGAAATTTGAGTCGTTCTCTCTCTAAGAGTGGAACTATCTAGAGTCTTTGTACTCTTCTCTTTTTTCCTTCGTCTTTCTCAGAGATTGCTTCTGAGTGCATCTTTAACTACCTATTATCCTAGCCATTTACTCCATGAAATTGTTTTTCTCATTTGCAATTAATACTAGCATTAATGGTATCGAATTTTTCTCTATTGATGCATTAACTCATGTTTCTTAAGCTTTCCATGACTTCTGTTGTTTGATCATTTGCTTGTGATAGTACGTATCTCTCCTCCTCCCTCTTGTTTTTTTCTCTTTTGTTTGTTCTAGCTTTCTTCACTGTTCAAGACTTAAAATGGATCAAGGGGTACAAGAGAGCGGAGAACCCCGAGAGGACAATATTACTACGGATCTGGATTTCCTTGACTTAACTACAGATGATGAGGTGAGTTGGAAGGTCAAGAATCACTCGTTGGTGGGCAAAGTGATCGCGGACAAGACCATAAAGGTAGGTCCACTTCGGGTAATCCTCTCCAAGGCTTGGCCCCTGAACGACAGCTTGGAAGTACATGAGCGAGAAAAAAACATTTTTCTTTTTGTCTTCAACAATGAAAGAGACAAACATCGAGTCATGAAGCTGGGACCCTGGTCAGTTATGGATAGTCACTTGGTTCTAAAAGACTGGCCGACAGAAGCTACGTTGGAGGAAATAGATTTTTCAAGGTCAGTATTCTGGGTTCAAGCTCACAATCTTCCCCTAGCCTATGTGACTAAGGAAAATGCTAGAAATATTGCTTCTATATTTATGAATCTGGTGGAGCTAGATTTTGAGCCAGGGGAGATAGTTAAATGGAACTGGGTGCTTAGAATGAAAGTCGAAATAAATGTGGAGGATCCACTCAAAACAGGCTTTAATCTACGCCGGAAAGATAGATCAACTCTGTGGATTCCATTTAAATATGAAAGACTTCCAGAGTTTTGCTACGGGTGTAGGAGATTGGGACATACAGCTAAAGATTGCTACTATAAGAGCGATGGAAGAAAGAAGGCTTTGTACGGTCTTTGGATGAGAGCTACACAGATGGGAAATAAGTCACAAGAAAAAGGGAGGAGTAAGGACCTCCCAAAGAGCGTTGGTTGGAAGGTTGGGAAGGAAGAAGAAGATCGTGAGATTCACGCGAAGAGGGAGGGCGTGGAGAACTACAATTGGAGAAAAGGACCAACGCTATCTGACAAAGCATTTAATGTTGATGTGGCAAAAAAATGTCTGTAGTACAAATGGCAGCAGACTCAAATCAAACCTACGACGGCTCTAAGTTAGAACAAATGACTGATGGGACAGAAGAACTTTTAACTGAGATTTGGGCTGAAAGTAGCACGTTGGAAGCGGGAAAAGAGCTGACAGGTGAATCTATGGAAAATTTGGGTGAATTGGGCCGTCCACTCACGAAAAGAGCCCGAGAAGAAAAAGATGTTGGGCTAGAGAAAAAACAGAGGATACTGATGACTGAGGAAATAATGGGTTGGGCTTATGAAATGGAAGATGGGATATGGAACTTTCCCAAGATCGAGAGTACTCAGGAGGAGGAAATGATCGATAACTTTCTCAACCCTGGAAATGCCGAGTTTCTGTCAACCTCGATTAAGAACTGGGAGATTGAGGTAAAAGGAAGAGCTTCAGGAAATAGAAGACTATTACAGATCAAGCGAGCAGCAAGAACTAAGGTTCGACTTGATCGAATGAGGTAGCTATACGAGAGTTTTAAAGTGGAGGAGAAAGGAACAAATTCTTCGAAGTGGAATGCCCATGAATTGCCCAGTCTTGAACTGGTAGATACTTCAGAAGAGTCTAAACAACAAAACAATGAAAGGGTGGTGGTGGCTGACCCACAACAGCCACATGAGGGCCAATGAGTCTCTTAGCCTGGAACTGCCAAGGACTTGGACAACCCTCGGCAGTTTGAGCTCTGAGAGAGCTCATCCATAAACATCGTCCCTCCATTGTTTTTCTTATAGAGACCAAACAACGTTCGAGTAGGTTGGAAAGAATTAGAAATAGATGGGGTTTTTTTAGTGGTTTTTATGTGGAACCAAAAGGTAAATCGGGTGGCTTAGCCCTATAGTGGACTATAGACGTGAAGATGGAGATTTTGGAGGCTTCTTGTTTTTTTATAAATTCTAATATTACTATGGATATAGGAGGGGAATGGTCTTGTACTTTTGTTTACGGTAATCCAAGAAGAGAAGGGAGAAAGGAGGTATGGGAGGAAATTAGAAGATCGAAGAGTGGCTTGGGGGACATTTGGTGTTGTATCGGTGACTTTAACATGGTTCAATGCCAGGAGGATAAAAGAGGTGCCAGACCTTTGGCAAGACAGGAGATCGACAGTTTTTGTTCATTTATTGATGGGTGTGGCTTGGTTGAAATGGATACTGATGGAGCTGAGTTTTCATGGTCAAACAACAGATTGGGAGCTGACCACATTCAGGAAAGGTTGGATAAAGTATACTTCTCTATTGACTGGGGGGAAAGGTTTCCAAATGCGCTAACACTGTACGAAACAGCAACAACTTCTGATCATTCTTCCTTATTCCTATTTCTTGAGAGGTCTAAACGTTAAAGGAGGAAAGATTTTAAGTTCGAATCTAAATGGTTGCTAGAGTCAGAATGCAAAGAAGTGGTTGAGTCAGTTTGGGGTAATGATGTTCTGGGATCCCATATGTTTAAATTGCAAAGGAAATTGCTTAATACAGGGAGGAGCCTTCGTGCTTGGAGCAAAGGAAAGAATCTAAATTCTAGATTACACGTTGACAGCCTATTGAGAAGGCTGGAAGATATCAAAGCTCTACCTATGACGGAAGCTCTTAGAGAGGAACAAAGGAGGCTCAAGAAAATATTGATGAGCTATGGAAACGGGAGGAAAGGCACTGGCAACAACGATCACGAATCTCTTGGTTGAAATCGGGAGATCGTAATACGAACTTCTTTCATGCCACCACTATCCAAAGAAGGAGAAGAAATGCGATCCAGCGGCTTAGAGATGAGGAAGGTAACTGGATTGAAAATCACGATAATATTTCCTCCTTTATCACTAACTATTTTGCTAATCTATTCAAAGCTGGAGAATTGAAGGACGTCGAGTTTGTTTTGGATAAGATTGACGAAGTTATTACTCCTGGCATGAATGCTAAGTTGGAGGAAGAGATTTTGGAGGAGGAAGTGAAAGAGGCCGTTTTCAACCTGGGGGCTCCGAAAGCACGAGGACCTGATGGTTTTCCATGGATTTTCTTCTAAACATATTGTGATCTTGTCAAGGATGACTTGAGTGCATGTGTTAAAAGTTTTTTCCAAAGTAGTTTTTTACTTAAAGAGCTTAATAAGACAAACATTGTCCTAGTCCCAAAGCAGAGAGCTCCAGAATACATCTCGCATTTTCGGCCCATTGGTGTGTGCAACTTTGTGTAAAAAGTGATTGCAAAAATCATTGCAAATCGAATGAAACCCCTTCTTTCAACTATTATTTCCCCATTCCAAGCAGCTTTTGTACCAGGAAGACAGATTCAAGACAATTTACTAGTGGCCCATGAAGCATTTCATGCTTTAAAAAAGAGAAAAATTGGGAGACATGGTTTTATGGCTTTCAAATTGGATCTCAGCAAAGCTTATGATCGAATCGAATGGCCTTTCTTAAAGAAACTGCTTATAAAAATGGGTTTTAGCTCTTCTTGGGTGCAACGCATTCTGAAGTGTGTTTCTACAACTCATTTCTCTTTTGTGCTTAATGGGGAAAGATGTGGAGCATTTCATCCTAGAAGGGGGCTCAAACAAGGGGACCCATTGTCCCCTTATTTGTTTATTATTATTGCCAATGTGTTGTCAAGCCTTATCTAAAAGGCTTTGTTGCAAGGTGATTTGCAGGGATTTCGTATAAACAAAAGATGCCCGATTCTTAGTCATTTGTTGTTTGCGGATGATGTGTTGTTGTTCACAAAAGCTGACCAAAACAACTGCAGAACTCTGCTTGAAGTGCTCGAGAAATTCAAGAATGCTACTGGCCAAGTTATAAATTTAGATAAATCATCCGTTTTCTTCTTACCTAATATTGACTTGCATTCGAGAAGGATAATCAAACAAATGTTGGGGGTTACAGATTTGCAAGGGAACTCCAAGTATCTTGGTCTTTCGATTCTTTGGGGTAAAGGAAAGAAAGCTGCTCTAAATTTTATTTACGACAAGGTTAATGAAAAGACTTTGTCATAGAGGGGAAAGCTTCTCTCATAGGCTGGTAGAGAGGTTTTGCTTAAGGCTGTGGCATCGGCAATTCCTGTTTATGTGATGTATTGTTTCAAGCTGCCGACTTATTTTTGCAATAGCTTAAATACTCTTCTTAATCTGTTTTGGTGGAGTGGGGTTGACACGGACAAAGACAAAATTCACTGGATGAGATGGGGGATAATGGCAGATCACAAACTTAACGGTGGATTGGGATTCAGGGACTTTTCAAATTTCAACGATGCACTCTTGGCAAAACAGGCATGGAGAATGGTCAATGATCCTGAAGCTTTTTGGGTCAAGATGTTAAGAGGTATTTGTTTTCCTCATTTCTCTATTTTAGAGGCTAGAAAAGGTAGGCACCCTTCCTGGGCTTGGCGAAGTTTGCATAAGGGGATCGAGGTGCTGAAGCAAGGCTCAAGATGGAACGTGGGTAATGGAAGCAATATTATTATTTGGCAGGATAGATGGGTGCCAGTTCTTCCACATTTTAAGATCCTCTCTCCTCAACCATAGGGGACTTGTCCGTCGTTGGTAGCTCATTTGATTAATCATGAGAAAAGATCCTAGAAAATTGAAGAGTTGAAGAAGTTCTTTAATGAAGAGGAGATCAAGGCTATTTTGAAAATCCCCTTGGCTCCCCTTTTTCTACTAATAGATTAATTTGGCATTATTCTAAAGATGGCCAATATAGTGTAAAATCAGGATATCGACTCATCCACAATAAGGGAAACAATTCCAGGGAAGAAGAAAACAGTCTTCGTAACTAGTGTAACGATACGGGCTGGAAAGGTATTTGGAGCAGTCAAGTCACGCCAAAGATTAAGAATTTTTTATGGAGAGCTTGTCACAATGCACTTCCAACCAAAGAGAATTTGTTAGCTCGTCATTGGGCTAAGGAGAATTCTTGTGATCGATGTTTTTTGGAAGCGGAATCCCTAGAGCATATTCTATTCTTTTGTCCCTTTGCCCAAGCTGTTTGGAGAGCTTCGGGATTTAGTTACTGTCCACGATGTGAAGGCTTTGGGGATTTCAACAAATGGTGGATTGAGATTGTTTCCTTCCTTCCTCAGTTTGGAGCTATTAACAGCGTGGAATTGATCAGTTGTCTTGTCTGGAATTTGTGGAAAACGAGTAACCGCTTTTTGTTTGAAGGTATTGTAGGAGATCCGATTCAAACTTGGAAGCTTGCTTATAATGAGTTTGTGGAAATGCTTGAGTGCTTTTCCAATTCTGCTGTTTTTTTGGAGGGTCGAAATGTTTCTACTTTTCGCTGGCAGAAACCACCCTCTTCTTGCATCAAACTCAACTGTGATGCCTCCTTTAATCAGAAGTCATTTGAAGCGGGAGTTGCCGTGATGATAGTGGTCGAATTATTGATGGCATTCATGCTGTGGTGAAAGCGAGAAGCGTGGAGACTGTAGAAGCTATTGCCATTAGAATGGCTTGTGTTCCTTGTCTGTTCCAATGGGTGGGATAAAATGATTATTGAGTCCGATAATTGTGATATTGTGAAGCGTCTTAATGACCCTAATGCTGCTCGATGTTGGGAGACTTTGGCAATCGAAGAAGATATTTTGCTTCTTATCGCTGATGCAAACGAAGTTGTATTTAACTTTGTGTTTAGGGAATGCAATAAGGTTGCTGATTGGGTGGCTAAACAAGCCAGGAAAGGAATATGTCCCCCAGACTGGATGTTTAACCAACCCAAAGAGCTAAACCTTCTGTTGTAATGGCTTGGTTACTGTTTGTCTCCTTTATCAATGAATAAAAAAAAATTATTGGTCTTAATCTTCTACTAAATGATCTTGTATACTCTCATTAAGTAATTTTCTCAAGAAAATATTGGATACATTTTTAAAAAATTACTTAATAAGTTCTTGGACTAAGTTTTTATTTGAGAAATTCAAGAAACATCTTTATAAAATTGAAAGAATGTTTTGGGGTGAATTAAAACCAAAGATTACATCATTCTTAACCCAAAACAGCCCAGAAAAGTGTAGGAAACTGATGAAGGATCGATTCCCCAGGTTAAGGGATCCATCTGTTAAGTGATCTATCCCAGAATGGCAGAAAGCACCTGGAAGCAAAACTTGAAGGACAAGATTGATCCCTTATGGCACGGGATCGATCCAATAATGGCAAAATGTCTCAAGAAGCTTTTTGGAGCTATAGGAATGATCCCCTATGGCTAAGGATCGATCCCCTACCACGAAATCATTATACAATGGCTAGTTTTTGAGGGTTTCAACATGAAGAATTGCATTAAATACTTCAACAACCATCCTCAGCTCTTGGTGGACTATAAATACATTCATTTATGAAGTTAAAGGGGAGAGCAAGCATTATTTCATCTTTCTCAACCTTCAAGCTAGCATTCAAAGCTCAAATCAATTCTTATTCACTTATTGTACTTCATATTTTGTATTTCTATCTTTAAGAGGGTTATTATTGTACACAAATCACTGAAACTCATTTCTGTACTTCAAAGGTGAGTGTGATCTTGTGAGGCTAACTTGTGAGAGTTTGGGTATCTTTACAAGAGAAGGGATTTAGAAGGTTCTTCCTAAGCTTAATAAAGGAAGTGTAAAAGGTCTCTCCACACCTTGAAGTGGATTGTATTGAATCATAAAGAAGAGTGGAATCAACACCTTGACAAGAGGATCAAGGAGAGAGGATGTAGGCTAGAGATTGACCGAACCTCTATAAATCTTGTGTTTGCTTCTTCTCCCTTATTCTTTATCTACTGCATTTGTGAATTTATGGCATAAATTGTTTTATTTGGTAGTTAAGATTTTAAAACTCAAATTTAGTCTGAAAATCGATTCCCCCCCATCTCAGTAGAGTTAACAATTGGTATCAGAACTTGGGTTCGAGATTGATTTGAAGTAATTTTCATTGAGTATAAACGATCTAGATGGCTCAAACTAGTGTAGCTACACCCTTAGTAGGAGAGAGGCACTTTATAGTTAGGCCACCACTCTTCAATGGTGAGAATTATGCATATTGGAAGACTAGAATGATGTTGTTCATTCAAGCCAGTGATTATGAGGTATGGAAATTATTGTAAAAGGTCCCTTAGTTCCAATTAAGAAAGTTGATGGGGAGGAAGTTCCAAAGAAAAAGGATGGGTGGGTTACAAATGATTTTAGAATGGCACAATTGAATGCTAAGGCAATGCAAACTCTCTTTTGTGCACTAAGACCAAATGAATACAATAGAGTTCCATTGTGTGAGAATGCAAAACAAATTTGCGAAAGTTACCTATCACTCATGAGGGAACCACACAAGTTAAGGAGACTAAGGTAGGCATTCTCACTCAAGATTATGAACTATTTAAAATGAAAAATGAAGAATCCATTAGTGACATGTTTACAAGGTTCACCGATATCATAAATGGTCTCAAATCATTAGGTAAGACTTATTTTAATGTTGAAATGGTTAAGAAGATCTTAAATAGCTTACCTAAATCATGAGAAGCTATAGTTACTGCTATTGAGGAGTCAAAGGATCCCCATACATTATCTTTAGATGAATTAATGGGATCTCTACTTACTTATGAGATGAAAATCAAGAGAAATCAAGAGAAATCAAGAACCTCCCAAGAAAGTTGGAGTTGCATTGAAATCCACCACACATGAGGAATGCAAAGATTATCATGATGAAAGTGGTGATGATGATGATTTAGAGATGGCAATGTTTGCCAAGAGGTTTAACAAATTTATGAGAATGAGATCTAGTGGAAGTTCTAAGAGACCCCCTAGGAGAGACACTAGCAAGGGAGAAACTAGTAAGAAAGAAAAGAAAACCATTACTTGTTATGAATGCAAGAAATTGGTCATATTAAATTTGATTGTCCTTTGTATAGAAAACAAAATGAGAAGAAAACAAAGAAGGCAATGGTGGCTACATGGAGCAACAGTGATAGCTCCGATGAAGAAAATGTTGAGGATGAAGTGGCCAATCTTTACTTTATAGCCATTAATGATGATTAGGTAACTCTCTTGATACTAATGAATATATTTTTGATGAGTTACAAGATGCCTTTGATGACTTGGCTAGTGAATTTGAAAATATGAATATAAAATATAAGAAAATGATTTCAAAATTGAAAAAGGAAAATGAAATGCTCATGAATGCTAAATTAGAATGTGAGAAGAAGTTAGAGAATGCCAATCTAGAAATTAATGAGTTAAATAAAAAGAACATTAATCTACAAAATTCTTTTTCTAGATTTTATATGGGTCAACAAAAACTTGATCATATGTTAGAAACCCAAAGAGCATTCTTTGACAAAGAAGGAGTAGGTTTTAATGCATCAAATAATGAAACTCATCTCAAAAACTTTCTTGTCATGAATGAAAAATTAGTTTTGTGTTCTTTATGCAATAAACTAGAACATTCCTTGCAAGCATGCACATCAAGGAAAACAACCTTTAGAGGAAAATTGGTTAAGAAAATCTAGGTACCTAAATATGCTGTAAATTCAAATGATGAATCCTTGAAAATGAAATGGATCCCTAAAGGATCAAAAATTATTAGCACTAACTTTCAAGGACCCAAGAAAATTTGGGTACCTAAGGCAAAAGTTTGATGTATTTGATTGTAGGAGGAAGAGCATTGCTACAAAGCAAAGTCAAAGGATCATTAGTACCTTGATAATGGATGCTTAAGACAAATGACCGGTGACAAGAGTCAATTCAAAAATCTAAATCCTAAAAGTGGTGGAGAAGTCACATTTGGGGACAACTCTAAAGGGCAAATAGAAGGGATTGGCTCTATTGGTAATTCTTCTTCTACTATTGAAAATGTATTGTATGTTAGGGGATTAAAAAACAGCTTGCTTAGTATTAGTCAATTGTATGATAGAGGTTTTAAGGTTATTTTTGATGCTTTGTGTTGCCATGTTGTTGATGTTAAAAGCAACCAAATACTTTTCATTGGACATGGACAAGGAAACATATATTATACATTTAGATGAACTAAATAACAAAAATGTATGCTTTATAGCCACTAAAGAAGATGAACCTTGGTTGTGGCATAGGAGATTAGGTCATGCTAATATGCATGTATTGTCTAAATTAGCAAAAAGAGACCTAATTGTAGGATTGCCCAAGCTTTAATTTGAAAATGATAAGGTGTGTGAAGCTTGTGTAAGAGAAAAACACAAGAGAGTGTCTCTGAAATCAAAAAAGTGTGTTTCTACATCTAGGTCACTACAACTCCTCCATTTAGATCCTTTTGGACATACTAGAACTACTAGCTTAGGAGGCAAACACTATGGTTTTGTCATAGTTGATGACTATACTAAGTTTGCTTAAGTATTCTTCTTAAGTGTTAAAATGAAGCCTTAGACAAATTCATTACTTTTTCAAAACTTGTTCAAAATGAGAAAGGTTATTCAATTACTAGCATTAGAAGTGATCATGGAAAAGAATTTGAAAATCTTAGTTTTAATGATTATTGTAATGAAAATTGAATTAGCCAAAATTTTTCTGCTCCTAAAATACCTCAACAAAATGGGGTAGTTGAGAGGAGAAATAGGACTTTAGAGGAAATGGCTAGAACCATGCTTTGTCAAAACAATTTGCCAAAATATTTTTGGGCTAAAGTTATTGATACTGCATGTTATGTTATAAATAGAGCTATGGTTAGGCCTATTTTAAAGAAAACACCATATGAGCTTTATAAAGGAAAAAAGCCTAACATTAGCTATTTTAATCCTTTTGGATGCAAATGTTTTGTTTTAAATAATGGAAAAGATAATTTAGGAAAGTTTGATGCAAAAAGTGATGAAGGTAATTTTCTTGGCTATTCATTAAATTCTAAGGCATATAGAGTTTTCAACAAAAAAACGCTTGTTGTAGAAGAGTCAATACATGTGATTTTTGATGAGTTAAACTCCTCTAGTAGAACCAATCTTGATGATGATGTGAAAATATTTGATGAACCAATAATTGATCCATCTCAAGATAAAGATGTTAGGGAACAATGAGATCTTGATATAAATAAAAAGGAAGAGTCATTAGATCAAGAAACAATTAAGAAAGAATCTAAATGTCTTAGAGAACTTAGTTATGTGCAAAATAATGACATTGTTGGAGATCCAAATATTGGAGTTAGAACTAGATCATCCTATAGAAATATTTGCTAGCATGTAGCTTTTGTATCATAATTTGAACCAAAGAATGTGCATGAGGCTTTAAAGGAAGAAAATTGGATTATGGCTATGCAAGAGGAATTAAATCAATTTGAAAGAAGTAAAGTTAGGAATATAGTAGAAAGACATAATGATCATCCAATTATTGGAATTAAATGGATATTCAAGAATAAAATGGATGAGAATAGTGTGATAGTTAGAAACAAGGCTAAACTAGTGGCAAAAGGATATTGACAAGAAGAAGGAATAGACTATGATGAAACTTATGCTCCGATAGCTAAACTAGAAGCTATTAGGATGCTACTTGCCTTTGCATGTTACAAAGACTTTAAACTATATCAAATGGATGTTAAAAGTGTTTTCTTAAATGGTTTCATAAATGAAGAGGTTTATATAAAGCAACCCCCTGGTTTTGAAAACTCAGAGTTTCCTAATCATGTTTTCAAACTCTTAAATTAGTATGAAAGACTATCCAAGTTTTTGATTGAAAAAGGTTTTGCAAGAGGCAAAGTATACACAACCTTGTTTATTCAATCCAAGGGTAGTGATTTGTTAGTGGTTCAAATCTATGTAGATGATATTATTTTTGGATCCACAAATGAATCATTGTGTAAAGATTTCTCCAAATTAATGCAAGGTGAATTTGAAATGAGCATGATGGGAGAGTTAACCTTCTTTCTAGGAATTCAAGTTAAACAATGTAAAGATGGGATTTTCATAAATCAAGCTAAGTACACTAAGAAATTGCTCAAAAGATTTGGGATGGATGAGTCCAAACCTCAATCCACCCCAATGAGCACATCTATCAAGCTTGATAAAGATGAAGGAGGTAAGTGTGCAGACACTAAACTATATAGGTCTATGATTGGTTTATTGCTATATCTCACTGCTAGTAGGCCCAATACAATGTTTAGTATATGCTTGTGTGCTAGATTTCAATCATCTCCTAGAGAATCACACTTATAAGCTATCAAAAGAATCTTTAGATACCTTAAAGACACTTCTTCTTTAAGACTATGGTATCCTAAAGATTCAACTTTTGCTCTTCATGCTTATTTTGATGTGGATTTTGGTGGATGCAAAGGTGATAGGAAAAGCACATTTGGTTCTTGCTAATTCTTAGGAAATAGATTCATCTCATGGTTCTCAAAGAAACAAAATAATGTATTTTGAAATGACAAAAACTTAAGTAATGTTAAACGTTTGATTCTATACTGTAAATTTGCTTTATCAATTATATGATTTCTCAAACCATCTTAAGTGTATTTATCAATATAAGACCATGGCTTAATTGATTATTCTTATTGGTCTTAATCTTCTACTAAATGATCTTGGATACTCGCATTAAGCAATTTTCTCAAGAAAATATTGAATACATTTTTAGAAAATTACTTAATAAGTTCTTGGACTAAGTTTTTATTTGAGAAAGTCAAGAAACAACTTTATAAAATTGAAAGAATGTTTTGGGATGAATTAAAACCAAAGATTACATAATTCTTAACTCGCAACAGCCCAGGAAAGTGCAGGAAACTGATGAGGGATCGATCCCCCAGGTTGAGGGATCCATCTTAGAAAGGCAGAAAGCACCTGGAAGCAAAACCTGAAGGATAGGATCAATCCCCTATGGCATGGGATCGATCCCATAATGGCAGAATGTCTTAAGAAGCTTTCTGGAGCTACAGAAACGATCCTCTATGGCTAAAGTGAAGGAAACCGAAACAAACACGCAGCGGAATTTATATCATTCGGCCTCCACCAGGATCGATTCGGAGAGTTGCCTGATTAGGGTTTCGAGATTTTACCTAACGTTTTCTCTAATTTTCTGTCGTTGGTCGAGTCATAAGCAACAACTTTTCGTTCCTGCCTCTATGGTATCCACACGAACGGATCACACGACTCTTGAACGTCTCACGATCAGAAGCCTTAAAGAGCGTTTTTCATTCCTTATAACCGAATTGCTAGCTTCGATTAAAAGAATATTTTTGTTTTCTGTTTAATTGTGCGGCTGTGTTTTAGAAAACACAAAACATCCTTTTATAGGCAGTAAATTTTACCCTAAAATTTACTGTCAAACAGAACTCTAACCCTACTTAGAATTGGATTAGTTATATCCTTAATCCAATTCAGAATAAGATTAATTAAGCTCCTCATTGATCCGTTCTAAGTGTGCGACCCAATAGGTTCTCAAAACAATGGCAATGACAAAATTGTCATAGGCAATGAGCGGTATCTAGCAACACATCATTGCTACCCATGTAACGAGAATGTCAATGACTCGACATAACCTTACTCGTGATAGATGTTACCGTGTAGTCTAATCCCTTTATCCTTTGATGTCTTGATTAGACACAAGTCATGGAATGTGTCACACTTGTATAGTCTAATCAGCGTTTCTTGATTCCTGAGTAGACTAATTAAACAAATAAAATCAATATCTCATATTGACTTATTCGAGCACGGCCATGCATTTCTTAGTCTCACTCTATCAAAGGGCCCAAGACATCACTCTTATTATATAAGAGGGATAAATCCTATCTTGATCACTCAACATCCCTCTACATAGATCAAGGCATACCCAATTACTATCTTTATAGTCCATCCTGTTACGAATGACATCTAGCAGCATTAAAGTATGCAATTCTCTATGTTGGGATCTCTGATGATCTCAAGTCAAAGGATCACATACACCATCATCACTATGAGAATCGCTTATGACACTCATATAACAATCCATGTAGCGTTCTCATTGAGGGTCTATCTAGTACATAGTTCTCTAACATGTACCTATGTGATGACTTGATATCCTATATCCATGACAATGGTCATCAGTCAACCACATACTAGTCTTATCGTATCATTGTTATCCTTGTTCATAATAATACTTGACTAGGGATATTTTTAAGAATAGTGTGTTATTACTATTCTAAGGACATTATCATATAAGATTACATTACGCAGCTATAAGACAAATATAATAATGAACTATAATAAATAAAATGTCATGATACATAAAAAAAAATGCCAAAGTCAATCATCTAATGAATGGCTCTAAGGGCATAATCCAACAATCTCCCACTTGCACTAAGACCATTCACTCATGTATCTAATACCTAGTGACCTAGTGTGACGATCATGTCTCTGCTGTGTCAAAGGCTTCGTCAGTGGGTCGGCGATGTTATCGTCAATTGGTACTTTGCATATCCTCACATCTCCTCTCTCGATGATATCTCGAATGAGATGGAAGCACCGTAGTATATGTTTGGATCGTTGGTGAGATCTAGGTTCCTTAGCTTGTGCGATGGCTCCATTGTTGTCACAAAAGAGCTCAATCGGATCTATAATGTTAGGAACAACTTCAAGCTCAGTAATGAACTTCCTGATCCAAACAGCCTCCTTAGCAGCTTCAGAGGCAGCTATATACTTAGCCTCTGTTGTAGAATCGGCCACTGTCGCCTGCTTTGAACTCTTCCAGCTCACAGCACCACCATTAAGGCAAAACACATAACCAGACTGCGATCTATAGTCATCTTTATCAGTTTGGAAGCTAGCATCAGCGTAACCTGTTACAATGAGCTCTTCCTCACCTCCATATATCAAGAATGTATCCTTAGTCTTTCTCAAGTACTTAAGAATATTCTAGCAGTGATCCAGTGACGTTCACCAGGATCAACTTGATATCTACTCGTCATGCTCAAGGCATACGAGACATCGGGATGTGTGCATAACATGGCATACATAATGGATCCAATAGCAGATGCATATGGAACTTTACTCATACGTTCTCTCTCTTCTTGTGTCGTAGGACACTGTTCTTTTGAGAGAGTAATGCCATGTGTCATAGGCAAGAATCCTTTCTTGGAATCCTGCATGCTAAACCTCTTTAGCACTTTATCTATGTATGCACTTTGACTTAGGCCAATTAATTTCCTTGATCTATCTCTATAGATCTTTATACCTAGTACATAGGTAGCTTTGTCCAAGTCCTTCATTGAAAAGCAATTCCCTAACCAAGTCTTTACAGACTGAAGGGTAGGGATGTCATTCCCAATGAGTAGTATGTCATCTACATACAACACCAGGAAGACAATAGTGCTCCCACTGACCTTCTTGTAGACACAAGGTTCATCTTCGTTCTTGATGAAACCAAACTCTTTGATTGCATCATCAAAACGAAGATTCCAACTTCGAGAAGCTTGCTTTAGTCCATAAATAGAATGTTGCAGCTTACAAACCTTTCCAGCATTTTTTGGATCAACAAAACCCTCAAGTTGTGTCATGTAGACATCCTCGAGTAGCTTTCCATTAAGAAAAGCGGTCTTGACGTCCATTTGCCAGATTTCATAATCATGGTATGCAGCTATCGCAAGCAAGATCCTAATGGATTTGATCATCGCGGCTGGTGAAAAGGTTTCATCATAGTTAATACCATGAATTTGTTTAAAACCTTTAGCAACCAATCGCCCTTTATAGGTATGAACATTTCCTTCCATGTCGGTTTTCTTCTTAAAAACCCATTTACACCCTATAGGTTTTACCCTTTCGGGTAAGTCAACCAAGGTCCAAACTTGGTTGGCATACATGGATTCCATCTCAGATCTCATGGCTTCAAGCCATTTCTCAGAGTCTGGCCCTGTAATAGCCTCTTGATAGGTAGTAGGCTCATCTTGGTCCATGAGGAATACATCACCGTTCTGAGTCATTAGAAATCCTTATCTCTGTGGCTCACGATGTGTTCTAACTGATCTACGCAAGGCTTGTGTCTCTTGAGCAGGCGGTTGCTCCACAACAGCTTGTGGTTCTGGTTCCACAACAACTTGTGGTGCTTGCTCATGCTCCATCTCAACATCGGGTGCGCTATCTTGTAGCTCTTGAATTTCTTCAAGTTCTACTTTTCTCCCATTAGTTCTTCTAGAAATGAATTCTCTTTCTAGAAAGACACCTGTTCGAGCTACAAACACTTTTGCGCTCAGTGGGATTGTAAAAATAATATCCTTTAGTTAGTTTAGGATATCCCACAAAATAGCACTTATCAGATTTAGGTGCAAGTTTGTTAGAGACTTGACGTCTTACATAAGCCTCACAACCCCAAATCTTCATAAAAGACATACTGGGACGTTTACCAGTCCATATCTCATATGGTATCTTTGGAATTGATTTAGATGGAACACGGTTCAGTGTAAAAGCAGCTGTTTCTAATGCATGTCCCCAAAAGGATTTTGGAAGATCTGTATGACTCATCATTGATCGAACCATATCTAATAAAGTTCGGTTTCTCCTTTCAGATACACCATTCCATTGTGGTGTACCTGCAGGAGTGAGTTGTGAGACAATTCCACACTCTTTAAGATAGTCATAAAATTCTTGGCTTAAGTATTCACTACCTCGATCTGATCGAAGTGCCTTAATGCTCTTGCCAAGTTGGTTTTGTACTTCATTCTTGAATTCTTTGAACTTTTCAAAAGATTCTGACTTGTGTCTCATAAGATACACGTAGCCATATCTACTGAAATCATCAGTAAATGTAATAAAGTACATAAACCCACCTACTGACTATAATTTTAGTCGCATTAGAACTCTTATCTAAAAGTGTTTCAATCTTATCAGGATCTTTATACACTTTCGACATTATTCTGTTTCTTCCATAACGTTTATGCAGAACAGAAACCGCCATTAATAATTCGCATCACAGATTATATCTCACATATAAGTTGAATCGAAATTGATATATATCATATATATAATTTCAACAATTCGATTTCTAGCCTCTGAATATATCATATACATTCTAATCCGTATTAATCTCATTAAAACGATTGCATGTAATCATAAACAGAAAGTAACTAGAGATCATGCTATTATCAAAACAAATCAGGGACTCTGAATCTGGCTTGGATACCAGTGAAGGAAACCGAAACAAACACGCAGCGGAATTTATATCATTCGGCCTCCACCAGGATCGATTCGGAGAGTTGCCTGATTAGGGTTTCGAGATTTTACCTATCGTTTTCTTTGATTTTCTGTCGTTGGTCAAGTCACAAGCAACAACTTTTCGTTCCTGCCTCTATGGTATCCACACGAATGGATCACACGACTCTTGAACGTCTCACGATCAGAAGCCTTAAAGAGCGTTTTTCATTCCTTATATCCGAATTGCTAACTTCGATTAAAAGAATATTTTTGTTTTCTGTTTAATTGTGTGGCTATGTTTTAGAAAACACAAAACATCCTTTTATAGGCAGTAAATTTTACCCTAAAATTTACTGTCAAACAGAACTCTAATCCTACTTAGAATATGATTAGTTATATCCTTAATCCAATTCAGAATAGGATTAGTTATATCCTTAATCCAATTCAGAATAGGATTAATTAAGCTCCTTATTGATCCGTTCTAAGTGTGCGACCCAATAGGTTCTCAAAACAATGGCAATGACAAAATTGTCATAGGCAATGAGCGGTATCTAGCAACACATCATTGCTACCCATATAACAAGAATGTCAATGACTCGACATAACCTTACTCGTGATAGATGTTACCGTGTAGTCTAATCCCTTTATCCTTTGATGTCTTGATTAGACACAAGTCATGGAATGTGTCACACTTGTATAGTCTAATCAGCGTTTCTTGATTCCTGAGTAGACTAATTAAACAAATAAAATCAATATCTCATATTGACTTATTCGAGCACGGCCATGCATTTCTTAGTCTCACTCTATCAAAGGGCCCAAGACATCACTCTTATTATATAAGAGGGATAAATCCTATCTTGATCACTCAACATCCCTCTACATAGATCAAGGCATACCCAATTACTACCTTTATAGTCCATCCTGTTACGAATGACATTTAGCAGCATTAAAGTATGCAATTCTCTATATTGGGATCTCTAATGATCTCAAGTCAAAGGATCACATACACCATCATCACTATGAGAATCGCTTATGACACTCATATAACAATTCATGTAACGTTCTTATTGAGGGTCGATCTAGTACATAGTTCTCTAACATGTACCTATGTGATGACTTGATATCCTATATCCATGACAATAGTCATCAGTCAACCACATACTAGTCTTATCGTATCATTGCTATCCTTGTTCACAATAATACTTGACTAGGGATATTTTTAAGACTAGTGTGTTATTACTATTCTAAGGACATTATCATATAAGATTACATTACGCAGCTATAAGACAAATATAATAATGAACTATAATAAATAAAATGTCATGATACATAAAAAAAATGCCAAAGTCAATCATCTAATGAATGGTTCTAAGGGCATAATCCAACATAAAGATCAATCCCCTACCACGAATCAGTGTCCAATGGCTAGTTTTTGAGGTTTTCAACGGGAAGATTGTATTAAATGCTCCAACAACCATCCTCAAATCTTGTTGGACTATAAATACATGCATTTATGAAGTTAAAAGGAGAAAACAAGCATTATTTCATCTTACTCAACCATCAAGCTAGCATTCAAAGCTCAAATCAATTCTTCTTCACTCATTGTACTTCATTTTGTGTATTTCTACCTTTGAGAGGGTTTTTATTGCACACAAATCACTCAAACTCATTTCTGTACTTCAAAGGGGAGTGTGATCTTGTGAAGCTATCTTGTGAGAGCTTGGGTAGCTTTACAAGGGAAGGGACTCAGGAGGTTCTTCCTAAGCCTACTAAAGGTAGTGTAAGAGGTCTCTCTACACCTTGAAGTGGACTGTATTGAATCACAAAGAAGAGTGGAATCAACACCTTGATAAGAGGATCAAGGAGAGAGGACGTAAGCAAGAGATTGGCAGAACCTCTATAAATCTTGTTTTTGCTTCTTCTCCCTAACTCTTTATTTACTGTATTTGTGAATTTATTGCATAAATTGCTTTATCTGTTAGTTAAGGTTTTAAAACTCAAATTTAATCTAAAAACCAATTCAGCCCCTCTCTCAGTAGAGCCAATATAAAATGATTGCTTTGTAAGTTGTATATATAGCTTAATTTTTAACAATAGAATGAAGATCAAGCAAGAAATAGCATATAGCTAGGTTCACAAAATTAAACATTATTTATAATTTTAAGGTTTATGGAAGCTATTTCTCTAATTAATATGATGTTAATTTTAGGATGAACAATTAATAATAGAGATGAAAAGGTCTTTATCACATATTCAGATAAGGGTAGCTTATAATCTCAAAAGAAAAAAAAAACCTTATACTACACTTATCCTAAACGATGAGTTTTTAGGCACCACAAAAATAATGTTATTTATATTATTTAACAAACATGTAATTAGTATAATAAAATCGTTCTCATCAAATCAATTATCATTAACCTAATTAATCCTCATTAGTTATTATTATCGAAATGAACAACTGACTTATATAAGAAATACATAGTAAAAATTAAATATTATTTTAAAAAATATAAAAATGAAGACAAACAAACATTCTCGCTAAGAAAACAATTCTATTTTCAATTTAAATAGTTTGAAACTAACTTTAAAGCCAAATTTCAATTAAGATAAATTTTTTTAAAAAAAATTGTAACAAAAAACTATCAAAGAAGAGATAAAAATTTTGACAAAATTTATCCAAAAAAGTGATAAAATAGACAATTTTTTTTATTACATTTAGGATAAAAATAATTTATTTGGTATTTGAGAATGTATAGTACCAATCATATATCTTTTAAAAGTGATTATATGTTAATTTCTTATTGATGCCTAAAATCTCAGTTTTCAGTATGATCCTAATATATATATATATATATATATATATTTATGTGTGTGTATATCAAAATACTTTAATGAAGATCAACCCAGTTCAATTGTTATAAGATTTATTTTTAGCATCGCATAATATTTCTTTTAATGCTAAATCAAGGCATTCATTGATATAGAGAGAATAATACTGGATATAGTCGGGTATCTAAGATACAAAAGGTGAATTTGAAGAAAACACATGCACCTAAAGGAAGATTAAATCAGGAAATAATAAATCGAGCGATATACCAGGAAAGAACAAGACAAAACAGCTATTACTAGGCTGTCAAAAAGCTATCCATTAAGCCGCCAGCCTTGGCTAATGCATCAGCCATGCCATTCACTTCCTTGTAAACATTCGTAAGACTGACCACCCTAATGGAAAGCATGAGACAATCACCTTTATATTTTTATTTGTAGCCAACAAGAATAATCTGGGCAATAAAGTTATTAAAGGAGAATCTCCACACTTTGAGCTAGGCCTGTTCAAGCGTCGGGTTGCCCGTCTAAACTCAAAGGCTTGCTCGATATTTGATCGGACTTAGATAGAAATATCTAATGCAATTACCAAGCTTGGATAGAATTTTTAAGCTTGTTCAAAAATCTAGTAAGGCCCAGGTTTGACCTTTCAAAGCTCGAGCCCAACCCGACCCGAATATAAATATTAATTGAGTTTTTTTAATATATTTATCAAGTATAATATAATTATATGTGTACAAAACATTATTGATTAATAAACATGATTATAAATATTTAATATGAAAATTGACGTACAAATTTTAAAAAATTAAATTAGATTTTAAAAGGAATAAAAGAATGAGAAACAAATAAATAAAAATTTAAAATATAAAAAATAAATAAATAAAATA
Organism: Heritiera littoralis; assembly: GCA_031772115.1. Taxonomy (NCBI): domain Eukaryota; kingdom Viridiplantae; phylum Streptophyta; class Magnoliopsida; order Malvales; family Malvaceae; genus Heritiera; species Heritiera littoralis. The sequence goes on along the minus strand of JAPDPK010000007.1, from coordinate 7,335,827 downwards.
ATATTCGAGTTGGGCCGGGCCAAGCTCCAAGTTTTTTATAAAAATAAAAGCAAGCTTAGACCAAAAGTCAAGCCCAATTTGCGAGTTGGGCTGGGCTTGCTCATACACATAAGCCATTATTATATACTTTGGGTCCGGCTCGAACCTAACCTAGGTCGATCTATGATCAAGTAATTTTGACCAAACTAAAAGAGAATATCTTTTCCATTTCCAGAAAGCCAATGACAACCATCTGTTCCATTATAACTCTTAACAGAATTATTAGATGACAACTTAGTAATATCCTTATAAATAAAGGACATTTTGCTCACCTTTTTAATTGAAGGCAACCAATCCAACTTATCCTTGCCATACTTTGGAGTAACAAATTTCCTCTAAAATGAATTTGGTTCCTTGGCGTACCTCCACCATCATTTGGCAAGAAAGGCAGACTTTTTATTTTGAAGCTCCTTAATCCCAAGCCCACCTTGGATATTACGCTTACAAACCAAAGACCATTTAACTTTAGAAATTTTGCTTTGCTGATTATTAACTCCCAATAACTAAAATCTTCTGATTTTGTCAATTTCCTTAGGACACCCTTTGGAGCTCTAAAGATTGACATGTAATAGATAAGCATACAAGAGAGGACATAGTTGATTAAAGTAATTCTCCCAGCATATGATAAATATCTTCTTTCCCAAAGAGCAAGTTTAGCTTTAAACATTGAGATGACCGGATCCTAAACAAAAATCTTCGTCGAGCTCGCTCCCTAAGAAAATAAAAGGCAAGTAGCTAACCTTATATCCACAGGAAATAGCAAGCTCAACTGCCAAATCATCATGAACATCATTGGAGTAAATATAAGATTTGCAAAAGTTGATTTTGAGACCTGCAAATAATTCAAAGCATTTAAGTTCTTAAGGTTCAAAATAATAGTTAGATTAGCCTTTAAAAGGAAAATGGTATTGTCAACAAATTGAAGATAAGAAAGTTCCATGTCAAGATGAAAGCAAGATAACCCTTTCACTAGATTAAGATACTCTACCTTAGTGATCTAAGATGAAGAGCTTCAGGAACTAAGATGAACAGGAATAGAGATAGTGGGTCTCTTTAACATAAGCAACACTTCTTTGAAACTCCTGAGTTAGTGCACCACTGACAATGACTGATATATGAACAACAGATATATATATTCTTCAATCTATTTGACCTACCTACATTTAGAGCCCGTGAACTTCATTAAGTGTAGTGAGAAATCCCACTTGATACAGTCAAATGCCTTCTGAAAATCCAACTTCAGTCCATTATACCACCATCATTGTTTTTACTTTTCTCTAAAATGTCAGTGGCTTCATTGGCAAGGAGAATGTCATCCATAATCTGCTTCTCATATATGTAGGCAATTTGAGTGTCATTAACAATGAGACTGATTACTGTTTTGAGCCTCATTGAGGAATTATTGTAAGGACCTTGTAAATGGAATTGATGAGGTTGATTGATCGATAGTCCTTAAGATTGCAAGGATTGTCGGATTTTGGAATTAAGTTTATGAATGAAGAGTTCAGTTCCTTTTAAAGCTTTATAGTATCATGAAATTGTTTAAGGAATGCTAGCAAGTCATCTTTCATAAAGACCCAAGATTTTTAAAAAATGTGAAGTTGAAACCGTCGGGTTTAAAAGCATTGTTGGAACCTTCTTTATCCCAACTTGCATCCTTAAGTTCCTCCATAGTAAAAAGAATCTCCAATGAATCTTCTGCATGACATGGAGAGTTATGAATGAAAGAGAAGACCCTAGTGATTTTTCGATTCCATCATCTCATGGTGACATTTGAAAAAAAAAAATTCAAAGATAGCAGTCTTAACCTCTTTAGGATTAGCAGTCCAATTCCCATTAATATGAATACCATGAATGGCATTGGTTCTGGATCTAAGTTTGATTTTGTTATGGAAGATTTGGTATTCCTGTCGCCTTCTTTTAACCATAGTACCTTAGATTTATTCTTCCAAAGAAATTCTCTATTTTTGAGAGTTTCCCAAAGCTCTTTGGTAATTTTATGTTTTTCCCCCAATTCCACGGAATTAAGATTCCTTTAATTGCTACTAATAGCAAGGAAGTCAATGTTATCTTCCAAGGTAGCCATCTTAACATTCAAATCACCAAACACTTATTTATTCCATGCTTTTAGAATCGACTTCATTTAATTAAGCTTGGTTTTAAGAAAACAACCACCCTTGCCATGTACTTGGAAGTCAGTCCACTCGGTCTCAAGATCCTTTAATAGCTTTTTGTTTGGAAACAAATAATCAATACATTTGAATGGCTTTGGTTCACAGCCAGCAAAGTCTAATGAAAGTAAAATTGGGTAGCGGTCGTAAACAAACCTCATTAGCCCTTTTTGACAGAAATTCTTAAAAATAACAATCTAATTTGTTGAAAACACGATCTAATCTACTTTTCCTATTGTTATTACCGTGCCATGTGTATTTCCTCCCAGTCAAGGGGAGATCCAGTTCCGCATTGCTTATAAAGTCATTGAAGTACTCTATTCCCACATCTTTATTCACATAGCTAGATCTTTCTAGTGCAGAAGTAACAGAATTAAAATCACTAGCAACATTCCATTCACCTTCAAATTCGTGCTTAAGATCCAGTATTTCATACCACAATTCCTTTTTGGAAGTAGCATCATAAGTAGCATACATTTTAATAATCACGTAGTCAAAATCCATGATCTACCCATTAATAAAATCACTCTATTGTGAGTGGTTGAAATTTTCTCTAACAAAGGCACTTTGATATGAACCTCACTAAAAGAAGATGAGATTCAATAAAGAACACAAAGAATATAAAGAACGGACCAAAATGTAGCAAAGAAAACTAAGGGTTGCTTGGGATCAATTTTGTTTTGTGTTTTATGTTTTTGTTTTCAAAATCTTGCTACATAAAATATAAATTGTGTTTAGTAGATAGATTTTGTTTTATAATTTTAGAAATTGACAACAAAATTTCCAAAATTATAAGAAAGAACTTTTTTGTGTTTCCTACAGTTTCTAAAACACTTTAGAAACATGTTTTCAACAAAAACACGGAATGAATAGTAACTATTAATGAGATCTCCTCTTCAAATCCTACCAAAAACATATTTATCTCCTTTTTTCTTGGCAAAAGCCAAACCTTAGCCCCATACGTTATCTTTCTTTCTTGGTTCTTCTTCCCAGCCGCTTGCCTTTTGCTTCTTCACTTCTCTTCTTCTTCTTCTTCTTCTAACCTCTAGTTTCTAAATCATATATTTTCTAATGACATGATATTTGGAATTTTATATCCTTCAGACTCCAAACCATCACATAGACTATTTCTTCGACCAACTATGTTAGGTCATCCCATCACTCCTATCCAAACAATTCTATATCTTCTTTTATAAATCTTGGCAGGTACCTCATTTCAATCTTCAAACCACAATACTCTTAAATTCAACACTTAGCAGACTTTAATCCTAACTAAGTGTGATAACCGTAAATTTTCCATTTAATTGGAAATTATAAATATTGAAATAAATAAATAAATAAAATTATGAGAATCAGAATATTGTGGAAATTTCAAGAATTAAGGAAGTGATGAAATTGGAAATTTAAGTGAAGGAAATTAAAATAAGGAATAGAGGAAATTTAATTTGGATAAATGGAAATCCAAATTAAATAAGAAAATGAGAAATGAAAGAGAAATATATTTATATAATTATAAATTATATAAATGTAATTTTAAATGAATACATATGTATTGAAATTATTATATAGTATACATATATATACCGAGGTATATATAGACATATATACTATTGTACAAAATAAAATAATACATATGTATCTAAGTAAAGTATTTTATGTATATATATAGATATATACATAAATGAGAAATGTAAATACTAATTTACATTAAAGTTTGAGTGTATATATATATATTGTTAATACAATATATATGGAATTATTACATTTATATAAATGTTTATATAAATGTTATTTAATTTTAAAATATATAAATATACATATATATATATATATTAGACATATATTTTGTAAAATACAATATATATATTTTATAGATAATATATATTGTACTATACATTATATATGAAATAATATTATATGTATAATATATAGTATATATATTATATGTATATAGTATATATATTAAGTATATAGTATGATATATACTAAAAATAGAAATAAAATAAAACAAAAAAAAGAAAACAGAGGAAAGGATCGGGACAACCCCGACCCCTTCCCAGCCAAAGGCTGACGGCGGCGGAGATGCCACCGCCGGCGAGGGAAAAAGGGAAGAGACGGCGCCGGCCAGAAAGGAGAAAATGACCGGCGACGGAAACGGAAGGGAACAGAAGCGGAAACAGGGGCGGAAACCGACGAAACCGGAAGAGGAAAGGAAAACCAGATCTGGCGGTGCCGGCCAAATCGGTCGCCGCCACTGCCATCGAAGCACCGCCGGAGGAAGAGGAAAACGTGGGAGGCCACGGTTCAGGCGGTGAACGGCGGAGGAAGGCCGACGGAGGAGGAGAAGAAACCGAAGGTAAACCGAGTAGATCCGCCGCCGTGCCGTCGATTCGTGACGAACGGAGGCCAGATCCGGCTTCACCGTGATGCCGGCCAGCTGTGGAGCTGCCGAACCGCCGGAGAACCGGCCACCGGAGAAGAACCGGCGGTGAGGGAGGTAGACCGGTCCGGCGGGAAAAGAAAGAAAAGGAAAAAGAAAAAGAAAAAGAAAAGAAAAAAAGGAAAAAGAAAAGAAAAAGAAAAGAGAAAAAGAAAGAAAAGAAGAAAAAGAAGAAAAAGGGAAAAGGAATTCCGGGAATTTGGAGAATTCCCGAGAATTCGGAAATCACGAGAAATCCCGGGAATTTACGGGAACCGGTAAGAAATCCCGGAAAATGTTAAATTATTTAAATAATTTATTTATTTAAATAATTATGGAAAAATTCTAATTTTTAGAATTTAAATTCCAGAAAATCATCCTCGATTACCGAGACGATGGAATCGGGAGAGGTGAACACGGGCGCGACCTTCGAGAGGCAGTCGCCAACCCGAAACAGGTAAGGGAGACATGTGCCACCTGTAAGGATATTTGGCCATGTTTTTAAATTGCATTTAATTTTATAAATGCTATTAATAATTATCGGTTTTTGGTGTGTTGATTTATCGGTTGAAATTGTGATGAAACACCGGTTGAAAATATAAACTGTATTTCCCGTGCAGGAGGCTAGCCAAATCGGCAGCTGTTATACTGCCGAAAAATTATGAAAAATTACATAATTTACCGAAAATCACCGGAAACCAACATAAAAGATTTGATTTCACGTGAATCGATTTTCGGGTACGAAAATCGAGAAATTAAGTAAATTTCATAAAACATGAATATAATGATATTTAATTTTAAAATATTCATGTTTTCGAGAATGGTGAAAAGGAAATCACCGAAAATTCACCGGTAGGTGATATTTCACGTGAAATGAGATGAAAATGAAAAAGAGACTAAAGTGAATATTTTTATAAATATTCTTAAATATTCACTTGATTTTACAAAAACCTTTATGGTTTTAATTATGGAAATAATTAATTACGAAAATTCCATAAAGGTTAAGAAATGATGGAAAACTATGATTTCGAGACTAGAGGTCTCTACACGTGTTTTTAGAAAGAAACATGATTACGGGATTTATGAATTTGGAAAAATAAATATTTTATTTTTCATAAATTATTGAAAAACCATGTTTTCAAGTGAAAGCACGGAAAAGCGTGCATATGGTTTTACGGTGGAAAAAGGACAATTTTGCCCTTCTATATTTTCAGTAATGATTTATAAACTGTTTTCACCGTATGAAAAATATGATTTATACCTTTATGAAATATTTTGAAAAATGTTATTTATTTGATAAATTTCATAAGGGTGATTATATTTACATGTGAGCCTTATGGATATTTGATTTATGGTGTTTAAAATCCATAAAGGCTATGGTACGGTTACACTGTTTTGAGACTTAGGCCCCGAGCTTCATGCATCACATATACTGTTACTGTCACGTGGCTGATTGACCAGCTAGTCATCAGCGTCCCGGATTGTCGCCTAGCAAGCGTACACCGAGGACATATTACAGATCATGGCCATAGATCTCATTACTGTTACTGTGTCCCTTAGTGGACGATGATAGCATGATTTACTTGTAGGGTGTTGCCTAGTCTCACTTACTGCTTACTGTTTACTGTTTACTGTTTACTGATTTCTGAAAGGATCTGCGGAATCCTATTTACTGTACTGTACTGTTTACTGTACTGAATTACTGTACTGATTACTGTTTACTGATGAAAAACCGTACCAAAATACTATGTTATTGAACTGTACTGTTTACTGAAATGGTAGCCATTGATTACTGTTTTACTGAACTAAAAGCTACCATTTACTGTTTACTGAACTGAAAGCTACCGTATACTATTTACTGAATTGGTAGCTAATGTTTACTGTTACTTACTGAACCGTATCGAGATACTGTTTTACTGAACACTGAATATACTGTTTTACTGAACTGTACGATACGGTTACTGATTTGAAAAGAGAAATAAATGTTTATTCTAAAAGAATAACATAAGAATTATTTCTAAGATTTTCTATCGAAGAAGTAATTATCAAATGATTGGATATATACAAATCACTGTACTGTCACGTGTTTTTACTGTACTGAAGAGAAGAGAAGTAAACCACTGTTTTATTACTGAACTGTCACGTGTTTTAAGGTATACTGAAAGTGAAAAGAGATAAGTGGTTTACTTTGTGGAAAAAAACGAAAATTATATCGTTTGAAAACAACGAAAATAGTACTCTCTACAGTTGCTTCTAGGTTCCGGAACAAGTCAGGTATTTCAAAATACCTGCCTTACTCTATCTGGATCCCTAGCCGACTGTAGTATCCTTCCTACAGGTGTGCCTAGAGCCAGCTAGGAAGATTTTAAAGAAAATGAAGAAAATTGAAAAATTATTTTCAGCATATAGATAGCTGAATATCAAGTGTGACATATAACTCTCTTACTGAGCCGTGGTTTGCTCACTCCCCAATTTTAACATTTCAGGTTTGGATGATGGTGGGATCCAATATTTGTGGATCACGGTTGTACACAAAGGATAAGGTGACAGACGGTCTGAGACATATAAGGTACGATCATTTATTTTCTGTATTTAGACATGTATACAGTACTACATTTTTGTAAATAAAATGGGGGATGTGTATTATCTTAACAATGTTATATTAAAATTGTTTAACATTAAGTAAAGTGAAGTATCACAGACAGCCCAACCGGATAAATGGTGTAAAAATAATGTGAAAAATATGCTAACGGGTCGTTACAGATTTAATGGTATCAGAGCATGGTTGGCCTGATGTCTGTGGATACTTTTGGAAAGAAAAGTGTTAAACATCCCCTGTAGTACTGTGTCGTCTGAATACATAGAGAAAATAAATGATTGTCAATTGAGTAAAATGATTTAAAGGGAGTGAGAAAGTATAAATTGTGAATGTTAAAGAAATGATAGGCTCAGAAATTACCAGAAAATTGGTGATTCTTATAATCTAAATGAAGGCCTGTTCGGTAAGGAACCGAAAGGACTAGGTGAGGGGCCCCACCAGTACTTTACGGTCCGAACTGAACTGAGACCTGAAAATGATGGTATGAAGGAGGGGAATGAAATATCATCATTAAATAGACTTTAAGATCACCGATTGAGGGTAATTTGAAGAGAGAGAAAATTTTTGGCTAAAAATGACCAAAATACCCCTGACCCTAAAATTTTACTGGGAGTCAGAATAGACCAACAGAAGTTGGATTTGAGTGATTTGACAGAGAAATTAATGATATAAAGCTGCATTTCATGCAAAATAATCCAATTGTGGATTTTAGTGAACTTCTCTGTTGAAATCGAATGAGATTTTAATTGCTGATATAAGTATCAGAAAGGATATTATCAGCACATAGATGATCATATCGTTGATCTAAATGTATACTGAGAAAGAAAGAAATGTCAAAATGACGAAAATGCCCTTATGTTGGGTGAAGTTCGGAACAAAGATAAAATCGAACTGAATTGGAATCCATTGAGAGAAATAGTTATTAATGGCATAGAGGATGTCATATGAATATAACGATCCCTATTACTGATTTCACTGACACTTAGAGGACGGACGCGAATTACGAGTGACCCAGTGAACGGGCTGGGCATTCTTAAAGAGGTTAATACACGTGTGTACAGGCGGACGGCGGACGAGCCGAGGCCTTATATGATGCGATCCGATAAAAGTGTAGTGGAATGCCACAAGATGATTGGCTCGTTTATTGATTGTAAAGGACTGAATTACGAGTGTATCGACTCGAATAATTATTACGGGATCGTGAAAATTATGAAAAGTGAAATGATTACAGAAAATGACTGAGAAGGTGAATAGTACAGATGAGGAAATCCATAGCAGTACGGTTGATTGAGGTTCTATACATTTATACTATTTTGAGGTATTAAATGAATATTTAATTATAGAACTCGAGCATTATGAGATATGCCTTGCCATTGATGTACTGTATGGAGTATTGTGAATTGGTGAATATATATAAGAACAGTAAAGTGATAAACAGAAGAAGATGACAGCTAACCTAAGTTCTTCAGGACCCTTGAGACAGAACTGTGATGGGCGACCCAATGATGGGCGACCCGTAGTGGATCATGTGTTGTGAGGTATGGGCGAACTATGTGGTCGCCGACTCACTTGTAAGGGTAAACCTGGGGCGAAAGGATCGCCTAGGGGATGCTCGCCGACGGCCGATACGAACGGGCGGGACTCTTACAATTATTTTAATGATAACACGAGTGTAAAGAACTAGGTATGTAAGGGTGCCAAGGTTCGAACCTCGTGGATAGGATACTCAAGGGAATTAAACCTGAATTTATTAAATGAAATCTGATTCTAAGCTTATATCGGAGAACTTAAGAGAATCCGAAAGCTTTACAACAACTCTAGAAAATGTGTGAATAATGAAATTCACTTGTAAAGGTGTGATTGATGGAAATACAGATAGTATGATTTGAGGTTAATGAAGTATCTGTATAAGTGCAAATGAGAGAAGCACAGATGACCGTGATATATAGATGGATTAAAATGGTATATTAAATTCTGATTATTTAAATAAAGTTCTTATGAAGAACAAGTGATCATCTACATGAAAATGGACACTTTATTGATCTGATCAGAGATACAGGAGGAGTCCATAAGACTAGCCTCAGTATTAAGCGTCATTAGAGAAAGGTCAGAGACTGATGTCCATAAGATGATGACTAGAACTCGACGAAATTTTTACGAGTTCATATTGAGGTTTCAAGGTTAATGAATTACCTTGTGAGGTATATAACCTTAAAGAGTGAGATATCGAAATAGTTAAGGATACAAATGAAATATGAGCAGCACCGTAGTATAACCCTTAAACTCTTAAAGACTGCAGACTTGTGTTAAGATTGGCAACTAAGAAATGTGGCTAGACAGTATCTCCTCTTGAGATATATGATCTCGAGATGATAGGATGACAGTGAACCTGTCTATGATAGAGAGCTAATGATCGAGATACGAAAATAATGAGTTTAGCTAGATACTACTGCCAGTCTATAAAAAGAGTGATGAGACTAGCTGCTCTGTAGATAAGACCTAATTAAAGAAGTTAAAGTCGGTAAACAAATAAGTATAAAGAAAAGATGGTACGCAAGATTTTAAAAGATCTTAGCAGTATAGTACCATACCAATCGAGAAACCGACTAAAAGGATGTGAGTAAAAATATGAAAACGAAAATGAAAGTGGAATAAGGAAATAAGTTGCATGATGAGTAGGGAACATGAAATAGTTCCTGAAAGTAAGATTGAAAGTGATTTGTTTTGGTTATCACATAACTGTGGCAAGATGTAAAATCAAACCAGGTTTGATAAGTGAAATTAATGATACTCCAAGGAGTAAGATAATTGATATGTTTACTGCCAGTATATAAATGAAAAATGATTATGCATATAACCACCGTAACATGATAGAAACGGTGGAAGTGTATAGATAATGTGGTGAGTAAATGAATAATTGAGGATTCAATTGTGGAATCTAAATTATGAAAAGAGATTTAAAGACCATACTACATGAAGAGAATATGATTGTCTCATGATTTATGATTGTAAGAGATGATCAATAGTAAAGTCTGCAAGTGAGATGCAGCCTTAATGAAATAAAAGAGAAAATGAATACTGTGAATAATAAAGAGTCCAAAAGAGATAAGATAATATGGAAGTGATTAAAGACTAATGATCTAAATAGAATCACGTTCCATTATTGGAATCCTTTATTCTCTAGTGCCTTAGTCACAGTATGAGTGAGAAACAGTAGAAATGTATATGTACAGTTCCAGTGAGCATTACATGTGATGGGAGTCTCTGAGATGCCATATGCTTAATGAGAGATAGCAAAAGGCTTTGAGATCCCAAGTGTATTGATAGCACCGCTCCATACTGATATATATACATATATGAGCGTAAGATGTAAACGCTCCATGATATTGAGAGAGCGTGTGCATGAGATGTGAAAGCTACTGGGACACTTACGTACAACTGACTGACATATGTAATTAATGGTTTTAAACTATATCGACTTGGCACTAAGTGAGAAAAAAATAGATGATGAACAGCATAGATTAGCTATGATATGAAAAAATATTGTGTATGGACTCTTATATGAAAAGAGTAAAAGTGAATAACTCCCGATTTGAGAAATGAACTTACGGGAGTATAGACATATATGATGAAAGACAGCATGTAGTGGTCTAAAATATTCTTGATGTTGAAAGTGTACTGGCAGTATTACTTAGAGGATGAACTAGAGGTTAGAAGTCGTAAGTATACGGCATATACCACCTTTGGACTTAAGTTAAATTCGGAGGACCGAATTTCTTAAGGTGGGGAGAATGTGATAACCGTAAATTTTCCATTTAATTGGAAATTATAAATATTGAAATAAATAAATAAATAAAATTATGAGAATCAGAATATTGTGGAAATTTCAAGAATTAAGGAAGTGATGAAATTGGAAATTTAAGTGAAGGAAATTAAAATAAGGAATAGAGGAAATTTAATTTGGATAAATGGAAATCCAAATTAAATAAGAAAATGAGAAATGAAAGAGAAATATATTTATATAATTATAAATTATATAAATGTAATTTTAAATGAATACATATGTATTGAAATTATTATATAGTATACATATATATACCGAGGTATATATAGACATATATACTATTGTACAAAATAAAATAATACATATGTATCTAAGTAAAGTATTTTATGTATATATATAGATATATACATAAATGAGAAATGTAAATACTAATTTACATTAAAGTTTGAGTGTATATATATATTGTTAATACAATATATATGGAATTATTACATTTATATAAATGTTTATATAAATGTTATTTAATTTTAAAATATATAAATATACATATATATATATATATATATGAGACATATATTTTGTAAAATACAATATATATAGTTTATAGATAATATATATTGTACTATACATTATATATGAAATAATATTATATGTATAATATAGTATATATATTATATGTATATAGTATAAAGTATATAGTATGATATATACTAAAAATAGAAATAAAATAAAACAAAAAAAAAGAAAACAGAGGAAAGGATCGGGACAACCCCGACCCCTTCCCAGCCAAAGGCTGACGGCGGCGGAGATGCCACCGCCGGCGAGGGAAAAAGGGAAGAGACGGCGCCGGCCAGAAAGGAGAAAATGACCGGCGACGGAAACGGAAGGGAACAGAAGCGGAAACAGGGGCGGAAACCGACGAAACCGGAAGAGGAAAGGAAAACCAGATCTGGCGGTGCCGGCCAAATCGGTCGCCGCCACTGCCATCGAAGCACCGCCGGAGGAAGAGGAAAACGTGGGAGGCCACGGTTCAGGCGGTGAACGGCGGAGGAAGGCCGACGGAGGAGGAGAAGAAACCGAAGGTAAACCGAGTAGATCCGCCGCCGTGCCGTCGATTCGTGACGAACGGAGGCCAGATCCGGCTTCACCGTGATGCCGGCCAGCTGTGGAGCTGCCGAACCGCCGGAGAACCGGCCACCGGAGAAGAACCGGCGGTGAGGGAGGTAGACCGGTCCGGCGGGAAAAGAAAGAAAAGGAAAAAGAAAAAGAAAAAGAAAAGAAAAAAAGGAAAAAGAAAAGAAAAAGAAAAGAGAAAAAGAAAGAAAAGAAGAAAAAGAAGAAAAAGGGAAAAGGAATTCCGGGAATTTGGAGAATTCCCGAGAATTCGGAAATCACGAGAAATCCCGGGAATTTACGGGAACCGGTAAGAAATCCCGGAAAATGTTAAATTATTTAAATAATTTATTTATTTAAATAATTATGGAAAAATTCTAATTTTTAGAATTTAAATTCCAGAAAATCATCCTCGATTACCGAGACGATGGAATCGGGAGAGGTGAACACGGGCGCGACCTTCGAGAGGCAGTCGCCAACCCGAAACAGGTAAGGGAGACATGTGCCACCTGTAAGGATATTTGGCCATGTTTTTAAATTGCATTTAATTTTATAAATGCTATTAATAATTATCGGTTTTTGGTGTGTTGATTTATCGGTTGAAATTGTGATGAAACACCGGTTGAAAATATAAACTGTATTTCCCGTGCAGGAGGCTAGCCAAATCGGCAGCTGTTATACTGCCGAAAAATTATGAAAAATTACATAATTTACCGAAAATCACCGGAAACCAACATAAAAGATTTGATTTCACGTGAATCGATTTTCGGGTACGAAAATCGAGAAATTAAGTAAATTTCATAAAACATGAATATAATGATATTTAATTTTAAAATATTCATGTTTTCGAGAATGGTGAAAAGGAAATCACCGAAAATTCACCGGTAGGTGATATTTCACGTGAAATGAGATGAAAATGAAAAAGAGACTAAAGTGAATATTTTTATAAATATTCTTAAATATTCACTTGATTTTACAAAAACCTTTATGGTTTTAATTATGGAAATAATTAATTACGAAAATTCCATAAAGGTTAAGAAATGATGGAAAACTATGATTTCGAGACTAGAGGTCTTTACACGTGTTTTTAGAAAGAAACATGATTACGGGATTTATGAATTTGGAAAAATAAATATTTTATTTTTCATAAATTATTGAAAAACCATGTTTTCAAGTGAAAGCACGGAAAAGCGTGCTTATGGTTTAACGGTGGAAAAAGGACAATTTTGCCTTCTATATTTTCAGTAATGATTTATAAACTGTTTTCACCGTATGAAAAATATGATTTATACCTTTATGAAATATTTTGAAAAATGTTATTTATTTGATAAATTTCATAAGGGTGATTATATTTACATGTGAGCCTTATGGATATTTGATTTATGGTGTTTAAAATCCATAAAGGCTATGGTACGGTTACACTGTTTTGAGACTTAGGCCCCGAGCTTCATGCATCACATATACTGTTACTGTCACGTGGCTGATTGACCAGCTAGTCATCAGCGTCCCGGATTGTCGCCTAGCAAGCGTACACCGAGGACATATTACAGATCATGGCCATAGATCTCATTACTGTTACTGTGTCCCTTAGTGGACGATGATAGCATGATTTACTTGTAGGGTGTTGCCTAGTCTCACTTACTGCTTACTGTTTACTGTTTACTGATTTCTGAAAGGATCTGCGGAATCCTATTTACTGTACTGTACTGTTTACTGTACTGAATTACTGTACTGATTACTGTTTACTGATGAAAAACCGTACCAAAATACTGTGTTATTGAACTGTACTGTTTACTGAAATGGTAGCCATTGATTACTGTTTTACTGAACTAAAAGCTACCATTTACTGTTTACTGAACTGAAAGCTACCGTATACTATTTACTGAATTGGTAGCTACTGTTTACTGTTACTTACTGAACCGTATCGAGATACTGTTTTACTGAACACTGAATATACTGTTTTACTGAACTGTACGATACGGTTACTGATTTGAAAAGAGAAATAAATGTTTATTCTAAAAGAATAACATAAGAATTATTTCTAAGATTTTCTATCGAAGAAGTAATTATCAAATGATTGGATATATACAAATCACTGTACTGTCACGTGTTTTTACTGTACTGAAGAGAAGAGAAGTAAACCACTGTTTTATTACTGAACTGTCACGTGTTTTAAGGTATACTGTGAAGAGATAAGTGGTTTACTTTGTGGAAAAAAAACGAAAATTATATCGTTTGAAAACAACGAAAATAGTACTCTCTACAGTTGCTTCTAGGTTCCGGAACAAGTCAGGTATTTCAAAATACCTGCCTTACTCTATCTGGATCCCTAGCCGACTGTAGTATCCTTCCTACAGGTGTGCCTAGAGCCAGCTAGGAAGATTTTAAAGAAAATGAAGAAAATTGAAAAATTATTTTCAGCATATAGATAGCTGAATATCAAGTGTGACATATAACTCTCTTACTGAGCCGTGGTTTGCTCACTCCCCAATTTTAACATTTCAGGTTTGGATGATGGTGGGATCCAATATTTGTGGATCACGGTTGTACACAAAGGATAAGGTGACAGACGGTCTGAGACATATAAGGTACGATCATTTATTTTCTGTATTTAGACATGTATACAGTACTACATTTTTGTAAATAAAATGGGGGATGTGTATTATCTTAACAATGTTATATTAAAATTGTTTAACATTAAGTAAAGTGAAGTATCACAGACAGCCCAACCGGATAAATGGTGTAAAAATAATGTGAAAAATATGCTAACGGGTCGTTACACTAAGCTTCTTAACTACCTCTCAAACAAGGCGATGAGATTAGCCCCTTTTTGCTCCAAGTGCTCGAACTAAGTAATCTGAGTTTGGATGCTGGGGAGGAAGTGAATGTGATTGAGCGTGTCTTACTCATCGGAGTCATCCACATCCTCCCCTTGTTTCTTCTATAAAAGAACATTTCCATTTAGAACAATTTCTTACACTTATATAGTACTTTACATTCAAGCAATGACAGTATTATGGGATGTAGACCATTTTAACTTTTCTATACTAACACATATTAGACAAACTTTGCTTTGATACTTTTAAATCTATCATGACTCGAAGGCCATGATGTACACTTACAAACTTACGCTTTTGCTATCTTGCAAATTTATGAATTAAATTTTTTTTATTTATAATTTGTATTCGGTATCAAGAAGTCATTAAACGATACTCATTAATCTCTTCATTATACTCTAACTTTAATAACTTAAACTTTAATTCATGGTTGAATATTTAACTCTTTAAGGCAAGAAATAATCATTTCTAACCCACAATATTTTCTTGCTTAGAAAATAAATTGAAAATATTTCTACTTCAAACAAGAGATTTCCCCAATTCAAAACACTTACAATTTACAATCATTTCATTTTCACAAGCCACAGCAATCATTTTCATAGGCCACATCAAGCACGTCAAATAACCATCATATAACAATCCTAATATCCACAACTATTCATTATAGATACATCATATTAGCCATTTTTACTGTCTATCACAAATCATTGATTTTATATCGTAAGACACCTAATTGAGATAACATTATTTCATTAGTTCAGTCTATATCACATCCTATAGTACTATATAGGAATTTGCCTGAAAGTAAAATCACATGCAGGAATAATTATATTATATTTTTAATAAAATTTTAAGAATTTTTCTTACATTTTTTTTGTTTTTTAAATACCAATATAATTAGTAGTTATATTATTAGTTAAGTACTTGTTTAATTATAATGTTGGATAGTGTATAGTATATATAAAAAAAATACTCAATATTATAAATAATTGATCAACTAATTAGCTCAATTTTATATTTATTTTTGTTTTTGGTTTGTCATAAATCATAATATTAACATTATTACATTAAATATAATTAATCAAATATCCCATTAAAAATTTAGAATGTTGAATTAAAAAAGTTATATACACCAATTGACATTATATTAATAATTAATAACATTTGATATAATTATATTATATACAGTTATACACCAATTGAGCACTAATTTTTTCGTATGACATACATCAATTGATCGAATGTCTAATTAAAATGTTAACTATTAAGAGAAATTAATTGTAATTGGTTTGGTTGTAATTTATAGGTTTCAATTTGGATGTTGGAATGACTTGATCTTGATGTATTGTGTTCTTACTCCTTAGGTTTCAAAAAACTTTTGTTCATTTGATTTTACGAATTAAGGGTGTAATGTTCCATTATATACAATAAATATCAATAATCACATATACAGTAAGTTGGTTGGGCTGTCTGCAATGTCTTTATACCATTCACTTACCACGATTATCCATTTGTAAATAAAAGATTATTTATAACTGATATTAATATTTACATAAAAAGTATCACTTTCAGTATGTTTCACAAATTTACATCCCCTGTATATAAATTATACAAAACGTAGTACTGCACATCAACGTCTAAACATATAAAAGTAAATAAAATATACTTCCACGATCAAATAACTACTGCCTGAGGGTACCAAAAGCGCAGCTAATCAGTGGAACGATATATCACTGAAGGTAATCTGAGGAGGGAAAGAGGGAGGTGAGCTTAATGCCCAGTAAGAAATTCATATGCAAGAATTGATACTATGATATCTATATGCATAAAATCATTTAATTCCTAACAGTACACTAAAGGACAGTTTAGGAAGGATACTATAGTCGCCTAGGTAACCAGATGGAGAATGGGAGGTACTTTAAAGTACCTGTCGTGTCCCGGTGATGGAGACCCAAGCTCACAAAGCTCAAGTCATGTTCGTGATGATCGTGATCCTTTGAGCATCCATGGAGGTCCAATTACAAGAGCTAAATCAAAGATAATGCAACAAGCCTTGGCTGGTTTCATTAATATTGCTAGAAAGAAAGCCCAACAAAGCTTGAGCATGGAGGATGATAAAGTCTTTTACAACATGATCCAAGCCCAAGTTTAACTTTCTTGAAGACACACAAGTATTGGGACCGAAATGCAAATTAGGCTAGATGCATATTTTATTTAGTTAAGTATTATTTGACTGAACATTGTCTTAATTTAATTCAAGCCCAATTCCTTTTTAAATAATAGATTTTGTAGGACTTCTATTACTTGTTTTGCAAGTTAGGAGAGTAGGATTCCTATTGCTTGTTCTGCAAGTTTGCTATTTCCTATTCTGCAAGTTAGGAAAGTAGGATTCCTGTTACTTGTGCTGCAAGTTAGCTATTTGCTTATAAATAGTTATGTAACCTTTTGGGGAGAACATAATTGATTTTAGTAATAAAAATGAGAGACTTCTTCTCTTTGGTTCTCTTGAGAACTCTTGAACTTATCAAGGTCTTCCTTGTGGCGTTCTTCTACCTTCCACCAATATATACCATAGGTTCTTGCTTTTCTAGGCAACGGGTCTTGGTCCAATACCATAGGTTCTTGTGTTTCTACACAACGGGTCTTGGTTTTACTTCTAATTTTTGTTTTCCTTTGCTACGTTTTTAACTTGTTATTGTTTTCCTTTGCCGCGTTTTTAACTTGTTATTGTTTTTCTTCAATTGTTCTTCGTCTTCTTCATTGAACCTCATCTTCTTTTGGTGAGGTCTATATCATTTGGCATCAGAGCTTAGGTTCAATTCGTGGGAGTCTTGTTTTTTTTTGACTTCTTGTCTTGGACAAACCTTGATCTTGAATCCTTTTCGAAGCCACCACTAATATTGTTTGTCCCTCAAACCTGTTGTCTTCATTAAAATAACCTACCTTTACTTAGCCACCAAGTAAACCCTATCTTGTTCTCCAAGCAACCAAATCCCAAAGGTTTTCTTGCTCACCAAGAAACCTTCAAAAGCTCCATATCACATAAAGACTACTTGTTTCACAAGCCACCGTTCCCTCTCGTTCCTTGCCATACAAGCTACTACTAAAACTAGCTTGTTTTTGTCAAAAGTTACCTTGTTCCCCAAGTAAACCTCTTCTTATTATTTAGACTTTTTGTTTTTTTTCTTCATTGTTCGTTTAATTTGGTAAAATATAAAAAAAATAAAAAAATAAAAAAATAAAAAAAAGAAAAGAAAAAAAAAGAGAAAAGAAAAATCAATTCAAGAGGGGATTTATTACATCGTGTGTAGCAAGTGCAACATCAAAGGCAATTCGTGGAGGTGTGCTTCATCAAAATCTTGAGGTAGTCATTCTTTCTTGAGCTTTGAGATTTCTTATTTGCCTAATTTGAAAATTCATTGTTACCATTCTACCCTACTGCCTAAAATTACCTTTTTGACCTTACCACAAAAAGGACAAAACTACCCCACCTTTGGCTAAACCCTACCCTAATTAAGCACCTCAAAACCCACATATTTCCTTCAAGGTTTAGTTTCATTAGTCTTCTTAAGCCTTATTGAGTCTTGCAAAGTCTTGTTGAGTCTTCATTGTTTTGTTTTCCCTTGATTAAAATCTTGTGCTCAGCTTGTTTATTGTTGGTTGATAGTTGAATTCCATAAGCTGATTTTTGATTAAGCCTTGAGTTCAATATAGAAACTATAGAGAAAAGTTGTGTGACGGAAAAAGGCAAGAGTGTGTGAGTAACATTAGTAGAGAAAAGCCATATTAAAATTGTGTGAAACACGAGTGTGAGTGTTACATTCTTGTGTGTATTGAGTGTAAACACGTGAGGTCATACTTGTGAGGTCCTTTTCTTTTTACTAACGTTTCTTGCAGGATAAAATCATGTCTTCTAATAGTGAAAAGCCTGATTTAAGTAAGATCGAGTTCATGTTCCAAGCTATGCAACAACAATTTTCAAAGATAGAGTTGAGGTTTAATAATATTCATGATAAGTTGGAGGAACATGAAGCTGTCCTAGCTAAGGTAAAGCAAGGTGATACTTCTCATGAGAATGGCAATGTTGTGAATAATGACTTTGATGATAAAGTTGATGATGAGTTTAGTAGAAGTGCTAAAGGTAACCATGGTAATAAAGGAGGTTGTGGAGATAGGTATAAAGGAGATAGGTATTTTGATAGGATAGATGGAAATTTAGGGAGTATCAAATTGAAGATTCCTTCCTTTCAAGGTAAGAATGATCCTGAGGCCTACTTAGAATGGGAAAAGAAAGTGGAGATGGTCTTTGATTGCCATAACTATTCCGAAGAAAAAAAGGTGAAACTTGCTACTGTAGAGTTCACGGATTATGCAATCATTTGGTGGGACCAACTCATGCTTGGTAGACGTAGGAATAGAAAGCCACCTATAGTTACATGGGATGAAACGAAAAGTGTTATGAGAAAAAGGTTTGTTCCTAATCATTACTATATGGAGCTTTATCAAAGGTTAGAAGGTCTCACTCAAGGTTATAAGAGTGTTGAGGATTATCATAAAGAAATGGTAATTATCATGATCAGAGCTAATGTTGAAGAGGATAGTGAAGCTACTATGGCTCTATTCTTTCAAGGATTGAATCGTGAGATTGCTAATGTGGTGGAGTTACATCACTATGAGGAGTTTGATGATATGTTGCATATGGCTATAAAGGTTGAAAGGAAACTCAAGAGAAAAGGTTATTCATCTCGTTTTATGCAAGGTTCTAGTTCGTCTTATTCTTGGAAACCAAACACCTTTCGAAGGGATGATAGGAGTACATTCAAACTTAAGACTGAATCCTCATTCAAGCCTAAGGGTGAGAGTGTCCAAAAGCCCAAACCCGAGGCTGTCCAAGCATCCCAAGGTAAGAGTAGAGACATTAAGTGTTTTAGACATTTGGGAAGAGGACACATTGCATCACAATGCCCAAACAAACGAGTCATGATTATGCGTGATGATGGTGATGTTGTAAGTGAAGATTCTGATGTTAATGATGAGATGCCACCATTGGAGGACATTGATAAGGATGATGACTATGTTGAGTTTACTATACATGGTGAAGCACTTGTAGCTCGTCGTGCATTAAGTGCCCAAGTTAAGGATGAAGATGAAGTGCAACGAGAAAATATTTTCCATACTAGATGCCACGTCAACAATAAGGTATGCTATTTGATTATTGATGGTGGTAGTTGCACTAATGTTGCTAGCACTTATTTGGTTGACAAATTGAGTTTGCCCACTACAAAACATCCCAAACCATACAAACTTCAATGGCTCAATAATTATGGAGAAGTAAATGTGACCAAGCAAGTATTGGTGCCATTTTCAATTGGAAGGTACATCGATAAAGTGTTATGTGATGTTATGCCTATGCATGCTGGCCATTTGCTTTTAGGAAGACCATGGCAATTTGATAGATGTGTCATACATGATGGATTCACAAACCGTTATTCATTTACCATGGATGGTAAGAAATTTACACTTGCACCCTTGAGTCCTAAGGAGATTTATGAGGATCAATTGAGGTTGAAACAGCAAAATAAATCACAACAAAGGTTAAAGAATCTAGACAAAGGCAAAGATATTGCAAAGAAAGAAAGAAAGGATGTGAGCTTCTATGCAAAGCAAAGTGATGTAAGGGCTGCTTTTCTAGCTAAGTGCCCAATCCTTTTATTTTTATATAAAGAATCTTGTTTTAGTTCTAATGATCTTAAATCTTCTTTGCCTACTAATGTTGTGTCTCTTTTGAAGGAATTTGGAGATATATTCCCCGAGGAGATTCCAAATGGTTTGTCGCCTATTAGGGGAATTGAGCATCAAATAGACCTTGTTCCTTGAGCTGCCATTCCCAACCGACCTGCCTATAGAAGTAATCCCGAGGAGACAAAGGAGCTTCAAAGGCAAGTTGACGAGCTCATGAAGAAAGGCTACGTTAGAGAGAGCATGAGGCCATGTGCTGTTCCTGTGTTACTTGTTCCTAAGAAGGATGAGATGTGGAGGATGTGTGTTGATTGTCGTGCCATCAACAAAATCACAGTAAAGTATTGCTATCCCATTCCTAGATTAGATGATATGCTTGATGAGTTACATGGTTCTTGCATCTTTTCTAAAATTGATTTGAAAAGTGGTTATCATCAAATTCGCATGAGAGAAGGTGATGAGTGGAAAACTGCATTTAAGACTAAGCATGGTCTGTATGAATGGTTAGTTATGCCTTTTGGATTAACTAATGCACCTAGCACTTTCATGAGATTAATGAACCATGTCTTGCATGCTTTCATTGGAAAATTTGTAGTTGTCTATTTTGATGATATCTTGATCTATAGTAGAAGTTTGCATGAACATATTGAGCATTTAAAGAATGTGCTTAATGTCTTGAGAAAGGAAAAGTTGTATGCTAACCTTAAGAAATGTTCCTTTTGCACTAATGAGATTATATTTCTTGGATATGTTATTTCTTCTAAGGGTATAGCAGTAGAAGATGAAAAGGTTAAGGCAATTAAAGATTAGCCTATACCTAAGAATATCTCTGAGGTGCGTAGTTTCATGGATTAGCTAGTTTCTACCATAGGTTTGTTAGAGACTTCAGTATTATAACTGCACCTTTAACTGATGTTGCTAAAAAGAATGTTGGATTTAAATGGGGTCTTGAGCAAGATCATGCTTTTAACTTGCTTAAAGAGAAGCTTTGTTCTGCACCTTTATTATCCTTCCCTGACTTTTCTAAAACTTTTGAGATTGAGTGTGATGCTTCAAGTATAGGTATTGGAGCTGTTTTAATGCATGAGAAGCTCCCCATTGCTTTTTTCAGTGAGAAGTTAAGTGGAGCTGCCCTTAATTATCCCACATATGATAAAGAGATGTATGCATTAGTGAGGGCCTTGGAAACATGGCAACACTATTTATGGCCCAAGGAATTTGTCATCCACACTGATCATGAGTCCTTGAAGCACTTGAAAGGACAAAGCAAGTTGAACAAGCGTCATGCCAAGTGGAAGGAGTTCATTGAGACATTTCCATATGTGATCAAATATAAACAAGGTAAAGAAAATGTCGTAGCTAATGCATTGTCTCGAAGGTATACTCTAATCACTACTCTTAATGCAAAACTACTTGGATTTGAGTATATTAAAGACTTGTATGCTACTGATGAGGATTTTGAAAATGTTCTCATTGCATGTGAGAAAAATGGTTTTGGAAAGTTTTATTGGCATGATGGATTCTTATTTAGGGAAAATGGATTATGTGTGCCTATGAGTTCTTTAAGAGAATTACTTGTTAGAGAAGCTCATAGTGGTGGGTTAATGAGACATTTTGGAGTAAAGAAAACTTTAGATATATTGCATGATCACTTCTTTTGGCCTAACATGAAAAAAGATGTTGAAAAATTGTGTGAAAGATGTGTCACTTATAAACAAGCTAAGTCTAGAGTTATGAATCATGGTCTTTATACTCCATTGCCTATTCCTACTGCTCCTTGGACTGACATTTCTATGGACTTTGTTTTGGGGTTACCAAGAACAAAGAGAGGTAGAGATTCTATTTTTGTTGTTGTTGACAGGTTCTCTAAGATGGCTCACTTCACTGCTTGTCACAAGACAGATGATGCAAGCAACATTGCAGATTTATTCTTCAAGGAAATTGTTCGTCTACATGGTGTGCCGAAGATAATTGTTTCTGATCGTGATGTGAAGTTCCTTAGCCACTTTTGGAAAACATTATGGGGAAAGTTAGGAACAAAGCTATTGTTTTCAACTACTTGTCATCCACAAACCGATGGTCAAACTGAAGTAGTCAATCGTACTTTGTCTACTTTGTTGAGGTCCATTATTCAAAAGGATTTGAAGAATTGGGAAGATTGTTTGCCTCATGTGGAGTTTGCTTACAATAGAAGTGTGCATTCTACTACTAGTTATTCTCCCTTTGAAGTTGTCTATGGATTTAATCCACTCACTCGATTGGATCTTTTACCACTACCTATTGAGGAGAGAGCTAGTTTGGATGGGGAAAAGAAAGCTGATTTTGTTAAGCAACTACATGAGAAGGTACGTCAAAACATTAAGAAGAGGACTGAGCAATATGCTACTCAAGCCAATAAGCATCGCAAGAAAGTTGTCTTTGAACCTAGTGATTGGGTTTGGGTACATATGCAAAAAGAGAGATTTCCGGCTCAACGTCGCTCCAAGTTGCAACCTCGAGGAGATGGACCATTCCAAGTGATTAAGAAGATCAATGACAATGCTTATAAGTTAGATCTTCCAGGTGAGTATAATGTTAGTACTACATTTAATGTTTCTGATCTTTCTCCCTTTGATATTGATGTAGGTGATTCTGATTTGAGGACGAATCCTTTCGAGGAGAGGGGGAATGATGGAGACCCAAGCTAACAAAGCTTAAGTCATGTTCGTGATGATCGTGATCCTTTGAGCATCCATGGAGGTCCAATTACAAGAGCTAAATCAAAGATAATGGAACAAGCCTTGACTGGTTTCATTAATATTGCTAGAGAGAAAGCCCAACAAAGCTTGAGCATGGAGGATGATAAAGTCTTCTACAACATGATCCAAGCCCAAGTTCAACTTTCTTGAAGACACACAAGTATTGGGACCGAAATGCAAATTAGGCTAGATGCATATTTTATTTAGTTAAGTATTATTTGGCTGAACATTGTCTTAATTTAATTTAAGCCCAATTCCTTTTTAAATAATAGATTTTGTAGGACTTCTATTACTTGTTCTGCAAGTTAGGAGAGTAGGATTCCTATTGCTTGTTCTGCAAGTTTGCTATTTCTTATTCTGCAAGTTAGGAAAGTAGGATTCCTATTACTTGTGCTGCAAGTTAGCTATTTGCCTATAAATAGTTATGTAACCCTTTGGGGAGAACACAATTGATTTTAGTAATAAAATTGAGAGACTCCTTCTCTTTGGTTCTCTTGAGAACTCTTGAACTTATCAAGGTCTTTCTTGTGGTGTTCTTTTACCTTCCACTAATATATACCATAGGTTCTTGCTTTTCTAAGCAATGGGTCTTGGTCCAATACCATAGGTTCTTGTGTTTTTACACAACGGGTCTTGGTTTTACTTCTAATTTTTGTTTTCCTTTGATGCGTTTTTAACTTGTTATTGTTTTTCTTCAAGTGTTCTTCGTCTTCTTCATTGAACCTCATCTTCTTTCGGTGAGGTCCATATCACCCGGTCCCTAGTTGCAACTATAGGGAATAAACAATTGATGATGTAGTGAATAAACAATATAAATCTCTTTAAAATCATGTCATGCAATATTTCAATATATATATATATACAATTTAAATGAATCAATTCAGTAAGCAGTTCAGTATGGAAACCCAATAACAATTTAGTAAACAATTTAAATATTTCAGTACAGTCGATATATAAACAATCTAGTTTAATATCAGCATAAAATCCAATTAAGTAAAGCAATATAGTGGAGACCGGGCAACACCCAATAGATATCATGCCATAATAGTATCTCAAAAAGGGAGAAACAGTAACAGTTAGACATATGGCCATAGTCAGAGAGTCCACAATGTACACTTGTCAGCTGACAACTGCAGAAGCTAAAGACTTGACAGGTCTATCAGCAATAGTACGGCAACAGTCAGTCAGCATGATATGGGGCCTAATAGTCTCAAAATAGCTTATAGGCAATATAAATACCTTTTAAGAAATCAATTCCAGTAGAAAAACCTTCAGTCAGTCCATAAATACATATGTTGGAAAACATAAGAAGTTTAGTAATAAAAATTCATAAAATATTTACAATTCAGTATTCATTTCTAAGAATGTTCTCTTTATCTGTAAACAAGTTATAAGAACATGCCTGTACTCTTACGTATGTAAAATTCGATACTATGAATTTTTTAAATATTTTTTTTAAGTGTTCGGTGAAAATATGAAATTTCAATAAGTAAGATGAAATTAGCTTAATAAATCTTTCATTTATAATACTTAAGGATGATATAAGGTAATTCCATAAAATTATTAGAATTTTCGGTAGTATAATGGTTATTTCTAACCTAGCTTTCTTGTAGTGAAAACACAGTATATAAAACCAGCCACAGTCCACAATTTCATCAATTCCAAAGCAATTGACTTCAAAACAATTTCATAAAATCATTTTCAACCACAATATGCATTCACAGTATCCTTACGCCTTCCATACTCATCCCTTACTTGTCAATTTTTACCGAAGTAACTGATAGCATTAAGCGATTATTCTCACTCTCGGGTTACAAAACATTATGCCAACACTATTATTTCACCATGCTTTAATTATAATAAATTCTTCTTCATTAAAATCTATCACATTGTCTACAGTAGTTACTAAACTAGTCTAATTTACACTGGTCTTAAAATTGAAACTATGCCTAAATCAACTCCGTTTTCAATTTCGATCGCACCAGTAGTCTTCTCTTAATTTATATAGCTTATGGAACCTAAAACACATTAAATTAAGAACAATACCATCATCCCATTCTCATGGCTGAATTCTTCATGTAGAGATTCACATGGTTTCTCAACAAACTAAACGTAGTTTTTATGCTTAATCATTGTTCTTCATTCATATAACATCATTTTCATGCATCAAAACACCATGCATCATGAGCTCTTCATCATGGCCAAAACCCTAAGGGAGCATTTGAGGTGGTTTTGATTTAATGCATGGCCAAAATCAAGCTTAAACATGCTTATTACATCACCTACTAACATTAAATCATAAAGAAAACGCAAGCATGGTGACATCTTACCTTGGCTGAAATGAAGAGGGAGTCCTACACTTTGATTTTGTCCACTTCACTCTTAAATATGGGTATGGGCTTGTAAAGTACTGAATTTTGGAAAAGTTCATAGAAAAGATTTTTCGGTTTTAAGGTAGTTTGGTTAGTGTTTTTGGAAGCTTTCTATTCTCTCTTCAAGTTGGCTATGGTGATGTCTAGAGGTTGAAGATGAAGTGGCTGACGCCCTCTCTTAGAAATATGTAGAAGTTTCTTTTTAATGACAAAATGACCAAAATGCCCTCATTTATAATGATTTTGGACAATTTTGCCCTTAAACATCCATAATATTTTTAACTAGCCAATTTAACTCCAAAATTTTTTATTTCATCATTAAATATTATTATTAAACATATTCTAATGGATGGATGGCTTAGAACTTATTTACACGTAGATTATCATACTCCAGTCGGTTGGTCAAAAGTCAATTTAGTTTAACCATTATTTAAGAAAATTCGTCTAGCCTATGTCTTTAATCGTCATTTTCTAATTTGTTGGCACACTTCCCAAAAATAACCCAAATAAAGGATTTTGTGTTCTAGATTCTTACCATAGGC
Organism: Heritiera littoralis; assembly: GCA_031772115.1. Lineage (NCBI taxonomy): Eukaryota > Viridiplantae > Streptophyta > Magnoliopsida > Malvales > Malvaceae > Heritiera > Heritiera littoralis. The sequence goes on along the minus strand of JAPDPK010000007.1, from coordinate 7,309,474 downwards.
TTATGCAGCTCTCGTTATTGAGTGTACCAAGCCTCTCGTCCATCCAGACACTATAGGGTCTATGGGACCCACCACATTGTTTCCCTTTATACCTGTGAATTACACAAGAATTAAACAGTGGTAAGAAGTCTTATACACGTAATAGTACCAAAATATGCGATTGTCACAAAGGGATATTCTTGTTTTATTATATTTTGTTTAGACATTGTATTTGTATTGTTTAATTTAATTACTTAACTTTTTTTAATCTTAAAAACTTGAAATTTTAATTTTAGGATTAGGTTCTTATTTTCAAGTAAATTTAATATTTTTCTATACTTAAAACTTTTAAAAAATATAGCTTAATGTTCTTAATATGTTATACAAAATATTAAATTCAAAGTTCAAACTGTTTGCTTTAAATTAATTCTTATGTATTTATATTTTGAAATAACAAATACTTAAGCAAAATTAAATGAAATTTCTATATTGTAAATTTGCTTTATCAATTATGATTTTGACAAACCATTTCAAATACTTTTATCAATATAAGAGCATAATTTAATTGATTATTCTTATTGGCCTTAATCTTTTACAAAATGATTTTGAATATTTCATCAAGTAATTTTCTCAAAGAAATATAGAATATATTTTTAAAAAATTACTTGATAAATATTTGGGCTATGTTTTCAAGTGCTTAATCTAGGAATATTCAAATTAGATTGAAAAATGAATTTAGTATAATTTTAAAATCAATTTTTATTTATTTTTCAATGAAAATAGCCCAAGAAGTGAAAATTCAGGTTAGGGGATAAATCCCCTATTGGCAGGATAGTTCAAGGGATTGATCCTCCCCTTTTTGGGATCGATCCCTTGTACCTAGAACACTACCAAAAGCAAACTAGTTCATAGGATTGATTCCCTACCTCTATGGGATCGATCCCTTATTGTTAGAAACCCTGGGAAGTGTATCTAAAGCCACAGGATCTATCCATTACTTAAAGGGATTGATCCCCTCTACGTTGGAAGCCTCCAATAGCTAGTTTTTTATGAGGACTAAAAGGAAAATCAATTTTAGGCTTCACCAAGCTTCAATAACCATTCAAGGGAGAATAAATAGAAGCTTAGAAGTTCAAGACACTGAAGAGACTTCATTATTCATCTTCTTCAAGCTTCAAACTCATTTTGAGTGCTAGAATTTCAACATCTTCTATCATTCTCTTAATCCTTATATAGCACAAACCTTGTATAGGTTCTTTTAGAGCTTAAAGTGTAATCACCTACCTTCTTAAAGGTTATCTTAGATTACAACTCTTGAAAACCCATTCACAAATTGTAAAGGGGAATAAACCCCTGAGAGCTCAACTTGTAAAGTGAGTTGTGGGTAGAAATTAAGGTTTTCTCCTTGAGCAATAAAAGGAAGAGGCTGTAATGTTTCCTTCTTGAGCCCGGAAAAAGAAGGTGTAAGCTTTTCTCCTTGAGCCCGAAAAAAGGAGAGGTGCAAAGGTTTCTTTTGAGCTTGAAAAAAAAGGGTGTAAAGACAAATTCATTAGTGGATTTGGAGAAAATCCTTGGGAGAGTTTCAAGGTATAAGATGTAAGCAAGGTTGCTAAATCTCTATAAATTGCTTGTGTACAATTTTCTTTCCCTTAACTCTTTACTTACTTGCATTTGAATTGTTCACTTTATTTAGAGTTTGAATTGTACGCTTCACTAGACTAAAAGAACTTAGAAAACTATAAGATAGGCTAGAGAATTTTAGAAGAACGAAAAATGAACCTAAGGGTAGTTAATAACCGATTCACTCCTGTCATGACCCGAAGGCCATGACATACACTTGTGAACTTATACAATTTCTATTTTACAAATTTATGAACTAGATTTTTTTTTTTGCATTTTACGGTTTGTATTCGATGTCAGTGCAGTCACTAAACCATTTTCATTCTTTCTTTAATTCAATTATGATTTAAATTACTCTCCAAGGTAGGGAAGGATCATTTATAGTTCATAACTTACTATTTCTTTGGAAAAAATTGAAAATATCCCCCTTTATATTTTGAGATTTCCCCAATTAACTACTTGAAAATCATCACAATGCGATAGAACAACACTTCCTACTATCCACATTATATTCACCAAATGTGTATCATCTCAACAATCCTAGTTTCCACTACTAATCACCACGTACACATCATTAATCTCACCAAAAATCCTATACAACACCCTAGAACTAAGCACATAGAAATAAGACATCATTTTATAAGAGATCATGTGCAAAATGTGACATTATTCTAGAGTATACAGATACCTTGCATCAATTAGCTGATATTTTTACAAAAACTTTAGATAAAGACAGATTTTTCCCACTTAGAGGTGAACTTGGTTTAATGAATGCACCTTAAACTTGAATATCATCCTTGTAGCCTTAGTTAAATGATTTAAGTTGGTAATGATGGATGCAATTTAGGAAAATTGAAGAATATTTTAACTAGTTGCTCCTCACATACTTAACTTATCCTAATTCTTTAAGAAATTGTGTTGGAATTTAGTTATTAGGATGAGTTGATGAATTGTGTGTTTAACACTTATGTGATCATATTATAAATACCTTGTTAAGTGTTCTACACTCTCTTATTTTGACAAAGAGCATAAATTTTGCAAAATCACCATGTTAGCTTTTAAAAAGACATTTCTCACATCAAAATTGTCTCAAAACATACCAAAATGTATATCCCATAATTTTACTAAGTGTTTTGCCTTCTATAGGTTATACAAAATGGCTTCAACTTCCTTACATCTTGTTTTGAACATAAAAGATTAAAAATGCATGACCTCACTTGTTTTCAAACCATTTTTTTGGATTAAAATTGAGGCAAATAACTAAAGGATCGATTCCTCATTAGATAGGATCGATTCCTTAGGTTTTTCATGCCCATAATTTCATGTCTAGCTATGAGAGATTGATGCTCGTCACTATGGGATCGATCCCTTAGCTTCAGCATTTTCTAGTCTTCAAATTTGCCAAGAAAGGATTGATTCCTTCCTTAAAGAGATCGATCCCCTCTGTCTAACACACAAAAATCAGCATTTTTAATGTTCGATTCTTCGACTTTTTCATTGATTGTTCACTGTTCTTCTTCCTCCTCTTGCTTTCTCAACCAACTCCATACCCAAAATTTCCATCCTTCCCATTTCTCCACCAAATTTCATCATTCTACCACCATTCTTCATCATTTTCATTCTCTTTTCACTTCTTATCTTCGTCATTTCCAAACTTTTTCTAACTTTGCATGTTTTTCTTCCTCTCACTCTTTAAACAAAATTTCACCCAAAGTTTCAATCTTTCTCGTTTCTTCACAAAACTGCATCATTTTTCTTGCATTTTTCATCTTTTTCATCATACTTTCAAATTCCACTCTCATTTTTTTTCATCTTTCGTCTTTCCATCTCATTTCCAATTCAACAAAAACCCATTTTTGGGTACAACTTCTAGCTATCATATCTCTTAATCCATTCCATATTTCATACACCTTCTTCATCAATCTTGCTCACCGTAATGTACTCTATGCTTGTGCGTTGATTATGTTCCAAATCCTCCCATAAACTCATCACCACTTCACCAAAGTATTGCCCACCACCTATTTGCTAAAATTTCTCAAAAACTTTATCTTGGTTGTTCACCTTCCAAGCTTAAACATAATGGTTCCTAGAGTGAAACATACCGCTCAAAAATGCAAAACTTTCTCCTCCTCTGCTTCATCCACACCCATTACCTTTAATCGAGGCTTCCGAAATGTGGAAGAAAAGAATCGTTTTCATACAAAGTTTGCCAATATGAGAATCAAACATTGGCGACCTATCAACTTTTCTTTCCTAGAGGAAATTGGGTTCCCTTATCTTGCCAAGTTTGAAGCCTTTAAATGGACTCAATTCATCAAAATCAATACTCCTGTCCCATGCAACATTATCTGGGCTTTCTTCTCCAATGCCAAACTCATCACCAGTCCCAATGATCATTGCAAGGTTATGGGAATTAAATCCTTCATCATGGGAAAGTCCATCGAAATTTCCAAGCAATCACTCTTCGATGTTTTTCGAATTCCCGAAGAAGGCCTTATCTATGTACCATTACAGTTTGAAATAGTTGATGACTGCGCCAGTGACCTTCATGTCTTTGCACGACTCCTACATATCATCTCTTGGAACCTTCGTCCTTTCGGGACCAAGTACTCACAAGTTAGGAAACTTGATCGGTTTTGGCTTCATCACATTCACTCTCCCGATGGTATAAGGCCTAACCTCATTCACTTCATATTCCATGATTGGGTGAAAATTGTAGAGGGTGGTGCTAAGACGATCGTATTTCCTCAACCTTTGGCATTTTATCTTCTTACTAAAGGGATTGATTGCTTTTGCAAACCTGGTGTTCTTCCTGATCCTGGAACTACTAACAATCTTGCAACAATGCATAATTTTGGTTGGTATCAAAAGGAGAGAAGTGATACCGGTGAATAGGAAAAGCATCATAGGCATCCTTTGTCACATCCTGAATATACAATATTTTACCTTTTTCCACACATTTTACAATGGTTGGGCTGTCTGCGATGCCTTTATTTCCCATTTCCTTTTTACCGTAAACATTTATGGCTGTGATTTACCATTTGGTAAAATATTTACGTATCATAATTTATCTCTCATCTACATCCCCTGTTTATAATACAACACAATAGTATTGTTAAGTAAGCTTGAACATAAAAAATAAAGGATTATACCTCCAGGATCTGTACTACGCTGCCTCGGGGTACTCAAAGTGTAGCTGAAAATCCTCGGATGATAATCACATAGTCACTGGAAATAATCTGCAGATGTTAGAATAAAGGAATGAGCAAACCACAGCTCAGTAAAGGAATTGTATGTAATGCTTGATATCGCGAAATCTATATGCTATAAAATCATTTAATTCCTCTAGGTGTACTTGGGACCCTAATAGGAAGGACACTATAGTCGGCTAGTGATCCAAATAGAGTAAGGAAGGTATTTTGAAATACCTGTTTTGTCTCGGAATCTAGAAGTGACTATTGAGAGTTTGTATTGATTTTTGCAATAAATCACTTTTTCCATAATATTTCATATTCATTTCAAATCAATACTTTCAACGTAAAAAACATTTAATCACCTTAATCTAATATTCAAATTAAATCATAAAAGAATATTAGATTAATAGTTTTCCAATTCCTTTTGAAAACATCTCACATATCATATATATCACTGAAATCTCTTAAACAGTATTGTACTTAATTTAGTACAGTAAACTGTTTGGAAAACCATCCTTCATCTCATTTAAAACGTATAAATAACCATCCACCCTTTTATGTCATCATTCATTTAAAATTATTACTTTTCATATCATGATAGTAGTGGAGACTAAGGCATCACCCGAATTATATCATGCTATAATTCCCATAGGGTAGAAAAATCATCATGTCAGATCTATAGCCATAGTCTATAATCATCCTCGGTCGTACACTGATCAGGTGTCAACCGGGACTGAATACATATCACATGTCACTTATCACATATTAGCATGACAAAAAGGGTCTATCAGTCTCAAAACAATGTTCTCATCATCGTATCACCTTTATGGAAATCAGTCAGTCCATAAAGGTTTTATTAAATCATAAAGTGAATATTTATGGAAATCAATTGTAAAATATTCACTTTTCCACTTTTCCTTCTTTAAACCATTTCATGTACTATATAACATGTAAGAGGAATTTTTAATAACCTCACTTTCAAGAAAGTTGGTAACATGAATATTTAAATAATATTTTTCAGTATATTCATTTTTATGAAAAATATTAAATTCATCATTTTCAAGGCTAGGAAAGTATTCAAATATGCATGAAAATATTTCATGATATTTTTAAAGAATTTTCTAAAAAATTTCAGCAGCATAACGGCTGCTATTTCCCTAGCCCTTATGCAATTTCAATATAGTTCCAAAATCCACAAACAACCACAAATTCCACAGTTTCCAAAGAATTTCATATCACAAATATCCTTATAAAATTAAAAGCATTAAAATCATGCATTCGGGATATCCTTATAGATCACACATGCATCCTTTACTTGTCTGATGAAATCGAGCTTCTCGATTGCACCACTCGAAAACCGTAACTCTCGGGTTGCAAATAATTCCACCAATATTATTAGCTTATTTAATACTTATTTTTAAGCTATTATTTATATCAAAGTGCAGCCACATAGGACACTGCAAATATTTTTACAATATAATTTCTACCGTTAGAATAACATAACTTCTTCGTTTTGCGTCGAATTTTAAATCCGAGCATACCGGCAAACTCCTTGTAATCTCTACAGTCTAAATATACCCTCAAATCATCAAAATCAGCCATGGTTCATGCACCTCTTATCATGGCTGAATACTCCCACTTGAATTCCTTAAGGAATTTCAACAATCTAACACTATATTCTAGCTTAGCCTTATGCATTTCATCATCTAGCACCAATATCTATGCATACAAGACCAAAATTCCATGAGGTACATGTCTTGTCCGAATGCTCCTTTAATGGCCAAATTTTGTTTTGTTCATTTTAATTAAAACCAAAGCTAGAAACATGATCACCACACTTCACATAGTCTTCCTACACCATTAGATTTCAAAGAATCATAATGGATGATAAATCACATAACTTGACCGAATCTTTGAAGATTCCTTTCTCCTTGTTTTTCCACTTATTCTATGGTCTATTGGTATGGGTAGGTAGAGGAGAGAGAATAGAGAAATTTCCTAGCTATAGGTTTGTTGAAATTTTGGCTAGTTTAGGTAGTATGAAGACTTGACTTTTCTTCCTCTCTTTTCCTTAGAAATGGCATGGGAGACAAATGAGGAAGACCATGAATTGTAACTGCCAGCAGCTGATGTAAATTTAAAGAGAATTCTGGAAATAGGCCAAAAGACCAAAATGCCCCTAGTTATGTAAATTTCGATCAATTTTGCACTTATGGTTCTGCTGTTGTAAAAACCATGTAATCGCACTCCAAAATTTCAGATTCCAGTACCAATCAGTCATATTAAATGTATCTTGATGATTAGAAGTGGTTTCGTCGACACGCGGTGCACAGACAGTGAGAAATTACGATTTTACCCCGTACCCCGCCAACGAATTTCTCCAATTTAACGATTGATTTCATAAATCCATTGATGCTGTCTTAAACTAATTTTCATGTAGAATAACATGGTATTTTTTCTTCATCCCAATTCATTTTAGTTTGGGTGAAATTTACGAAAACACCCTTAGGACATAACCGTCATTTCCCAATTTGTTTGCCATACTTCCCAAAAGGATGCAAACAAGGTATTTTAGGTCTCAAATTTCCATAATATCATTATTACACTATTTATACACTGTTCCTTTAATCATATATGCATCTGGGCATGAAAATGTAACTTGGGCCCACAGCTTTATTTACTCGAAATTTACAAGTATATTCCAAAATAAATCAAAATTACATATAAATTCACATGTACAGTACAAAATAATCAATTCTCACATCCTTCACCTGCAGCTCCAGCTCTCGATGAACCTCCTGTAGAGCAAGTTCATGAGGGTCCTTCTTCATCCCTACCATCAAGTTCCATGCTTGCTTCACTTGACCAGATCATGCTAATGCTTCAACAATTCCACACAATTCAGGAAGCCTTTCAACAAGATGTCATGATGTGTCTCAACCAAATTGACATGCGTTTCATATCTCTTGAAGAGCACCAGCAGCGTTTCAATCCAGTTTTAACTCCTTCCAAGATAATATGTATTCTCAATTTGCTCACATGGAGGAGACTCAAATGGCGCTGTATGATGTAGTTCAAAACACTGACATGCAACAAGAGGATTTAATATAGCAATATCACAAGACCTTTCGCAAGAGGCCTTAAGTTAGCTATAACTAGGATATCTAAGTTCTTAGGATTCTCTGACTACTTAGTATATCTAGTTTAAACTACTTATCTAATGACTATTTAGCTATATTTCTTGTGTGACTTCTTATGTCTTTATGACTACTATTGCCTATGTTTTTGTTTATGCTAGCTCTTATCTTCACGTATAACTCTATGACATTATTGTTGTTTAAATTGCCAACTCCTTTGTTGTGTCTTATGTATGTGCATTCATTAAGGGGGAGTTTCATGTTTGCTATGACAAAAAGGGGGAGAAGTGGTGGTAAATTTTATTAAAACTCATGCTTTAATTAAGGGGGAGCATTTCTTCAAAAATGACTTAAAGCAAATTCACTTTAAGTTTTGTCATATCAAAAAGGGAGATATCGCTAGTTTTAAATTGACATATGTATTTTGAAATGACAAAAACTTAAGTAATGTTAAACGTTTGATTCTATATTGTAAATTTGCTTTATCAATTATATGATTTTCCCAAACCATCTTAAGTGTATTTATCAATATAAGACCATGGCTTAATTGATTATTCTTATTGGTCTTAATCTTCTACTAAATGATCCTAGATACTCTCATTAAGCAATTTTCTCAAGAAAATATTGAATACATTTTTAGAAAATTACTTAATAAGTTCTTAGACTAAGTTTTTATTTGAGAAAGTCAAGAAACAACTTTATAAAATTGAAAGAATGTTTTAGGATGAATTAAAACCAAAGATTACATCATTCTTAACCCGCAACAGCCCAGGAAAGTGCAGGAAACTGATGAGGGATCGATCCCCCAGGTTGAGGGATCCATCCTAGAAAGGCATAAAGCACTTGGAAGCAAAACCTAAAGGTTAGGATCGATCCCTTATGGCATGGGATTGATCCCATAATGGCAGAATGTCTTAAGAAGCTTTCTAGAGCTACAGAAACGATCCCCTACGGCTAAAAATCTATCCCCTACCACGAATCAGTGTCCAATGGCTAGTTTTTGAGGGTTTCAACGGGAAGATTGTATTAAATGCTCCAACAACCATCCTCAAATCTTGGTGGACTATAAATACATGCATTTATGAAGTTAAAAGGAGAAAACAAGCATTATTTCATCTTACTCAATCATCAAGCTAGCATTCAAAGCTCAAATCAATTCTTCTTCACTCATTGTACTTCATTTTGTGTATTTCTACCTTTGAGAGGGTTTTTATTGCACACAAATCACTCAAACTCATTTTTGTACTTCAAAGGGGAGTGTGATCTTGTGAAGCTATCTTGTGAGAGCTTGGGTAGCTTTACAAGGGAAGGGACTCAGGAGGTTCTTCCTAAGCCTACTAAAGGTAGTGTAAGAGGTCTTTCAAAGTAAAATATAAGATTACATTACGCAGCTATAAGACAACTATAATAATGAACTATAATAAATAAAATGTCATGATACATAAAAAAAATGCCAAAGTCAATCATCTAATGAATGGTTCTAAGGGCATAATCCAACAATCTCCCACTTGCACTAAGACCATTCACTCATGTATCTAATACCTAGTGACCTAGTGTGACGATCATGTCTCTGCTGCGTCAAAGGCTTCATCAGTGGGTCGGCGATGTTATCGTCAGTTGGTACTTTGCATATCCTCACATCTCCTCTCTCGATGATATCTCGAATGAGATGGAAGCGCCGTAGTATATGTTTGGATGGTTGGTGAGATCTAAGTTCCTTAGCTTGTGCGATGGCTCCATTGTTGTCACAAAAGAGCTCAATCGGATCTATAATGCTAGGAACAACTTCAAGCTCAGTAATGAACTTCCTAATCCAAACAGCCTCCTTAGCAGCTTCAGAGGCAGCTATATACTCAGCCTCCATATCTCATATGGTATCTTTGGAACCGATTTAAATGGAACACGGTTCAGTGTAAAAGCAGCTGTTTCTAATGCATGTCCCCAAAAGGATTCTGGAAGATCTGTATGACTTATCATTGATCGAACCATATCTAATAAAGTTCGGTTTCTCCTTTCAGATACACCATTCCATTGTGGTGTACCTGGAGGAGTGAGTTGTGAGACAATCCCACACTCTTTAAGATAGTCATAAAATTCTTAGCTTAAGTATTCACCACCTCGATCTGATCGAAGTGCCTTAATGCTCTTGCCAAGTTGGTTTTGTACTTCATTCTTGAATTCTTTGAACTTTTCAAAACATTCTGACTTGTGTCTCATAAGATACACATAGCCATATCTACTGAAATCATCAGTAAATGTAATAAAGTACATAAACCCACCTACTGACTATAATTTTAATCGCATTAGAACTCTTATCTAAAAGTGTTTCAATCTTATCAGGATCTTTATACACTTTCGACATTATTCTGTTTCTTCCATAACGTTTATGCAGAACAGAAACCGCCATTAATAATTCGCATCACAGATTATATCTCACATATAAGTTGAATCGAAATTAATATATATCATATATATAATTTCAACAATTCGATTTCTAGCCTCTGAATATATCATATACATTCTAATTCGTATTAATCTCATTAAAACGATTGCATGTAATCATAAACAGAAAGTAACTAGAGATCATGCTATTATCAAAACAAATCAGGGACTCCGAATCTGGCTTGGATACCAGTGAAGGAAACCGAAACAAACACGCAACGGAATTTATATCATTCGGCCTCCACCAGGATCGATTCGGAGAGTTGCCTGATTAGGGTTTCAAGATTTTACCTAACGTTTTCTTTGATTTTCTGTCGTTGGTCGAGTCACAAGCAACAACTTTTCGTTCCTGCTTCTATGGTATCCACACGAACGGATCACACGACTCTTGAACGTCTCACGATCAGAAGCCTTAAAGAGCGTTTTTCATTCCTTATAACCGAATTGCTAGCTTCGATTAAAAGAATATTTTTGTTTTTTGTTTAATTGTGCAGCTTTGCTTTAGAAAACACAAAACATCCTTTTATAGGCAGTAAATTTTACCCTAAAATTTACTGTCAAACAGAACTCTAATCCTACTTAGAATATGATTAGTTATATCCTAAATCCAATTCAGAATAGGATTAGTTATATCCTTAATCCAATTCAGAATAGGATTAATTAAGCTCCTCATTGATCCGTTCTAAGTGTGCGACCCAATAGATTCTCAAAACAATGGCAATGACAAAATTGTCATAGGCAATGAGCGGTATCTAGCAACACATCATTGCTACCCATGTAACAAGAATGTCAATGACTCGACATAACCTTACTCGTGATAGATGTTACCGTGTAGTCTAATCCCTTTATCCTTTGATGTCTTGATTAGACACAAGTCATGGAATGTGTCACACTTGTATAGTCTAATCAGCGTTTCTTGATTCCTGAGTAGACTAATTAAACAAATAAAATCAATATCTCATATTGACTTATTCGAGTACGGCCATGCATTTCTTAGTCTCACTCTATCAAAGGGCCCAAGACATCACTCTTGTTATATAAGAGGGATAAATCCTATCTTGATCACTTAACATCCTTCTACATAGATCAAGGCATACCCAATTACTACCTTTATAGTCCATCCTGTTACGAATGACATCTAGCAGCATTAAAGTATGCAATTCTCTATATTGGGATCTCTAATGATCTCAAGTCAAAGGATCACATACACCATCATCACTATGAGAATCGCTTATGACACTCATATAACAATCGATGTAGCGTTCTCATTGAGGGTCGATCTAGTACATAGTTCTCTGACATGTACCTATGTGATGACTTGATATCCTATATCCATGACAATGGTCATCAGTCAACCACATACTAGTCTTATCGTATCATTGTTATCCTTGTTCATAATAATACTTGACTAGGGATATTTTTAAGAATAGTGTGTTATTACTATTCTAAGGACATTATCATATAAGATTACATTACACAGCTATAAGACAAATATAATAATGAACTATAATAAATAAAATGTCATGATACATAAAAAAAATGCAAAAGTCAATCATCTAATGAATGGTTCTAAGGGCATAATCCAACATAAAGATCAATCCCCTACCACGAATCAGTGTCCAATGGCTAGTTTTTGAGGTTTTCAACGGGAAGATTGTATTAAATGCTCCAACAACCACCCTCAAATCTTGTTGGACTATAAATACATGCATTTATGAAGTTAAAAGGTGAAAACAAGCATTATTTCATCTTACTCAACCATCAAGCTAGCATTCAAAGCTCAAATCAATTCTTCTTCACTCATTGTACTTCATTTTGTGTATTTCTACCTTTGAAAGGGTTTTTATTGCACACAAATCACTCAAACTCATTTCTGTACTTCAAAGGGGAGTGTGATCTTGTGAAGCTATCTTGTGAGAGCTTGGGTAGCTTTACAAGGGAAGGGACTCAGGAGGTTCTTCCTAAGCCTACTAAAGGTAGTGTAAGAGGTCTCTCTACACCTTGAAGTGGACTGTACTGAATCACAAAGAAGAGTGGAATCAACACCTTGATAAGAGGATCAAGGAGAGAGGATGTAAGCAAGAGATTGGCAGAACCTCTATAAATCTTGTTTTTGCTTCTTCTCCCTAACTCTTTATTTACTGTATTTGTGAATTTATTGCATAAATTGCTTTATCTGTTAGTTAAGGTTTTAAAACTCAAATTTAATCTAAAAACCAATTCAGCCCCTCTCTCAGTAGAGCCAATATAAAATGAGCTTTGTAAGTTGTATATATAGCTTAATTTTTAACAATAGAATGAAGATCACGCAAGAAATAGCATCTAGCTAGGTTCACAAAATTAAACATTATTTATAATTTTAAGGTTTATGGAAGCTATTTCTCTAATTAATATGATGTTAATTTTAGGATGAACAATTGATAATAGAGATGAAAAGGTCTTTATCACATATTCAAATGAGGGTAGCTTATAATCTCAAAAGAAAAAAAAACCTTATACTACACTTATCCTAAAAGATGAGTTTTTAGGCACCACAAAAATAATGTTATTTATATTATTTAACAAACATGTAATTAGTATAATAAAATCGTTCTCATCAAATCAATTATCATTAACCTAATTAATCCTCATTAGTTATTATTAACGAAATGAACAACTGACTTATATAAGAAATACATAGTAAAAATTAAATATTATTTTAAAAAATATAAAAATGAAGACAAACAAACAATCTCGCTAAGAAAACAATTCTATTTTCAATTTAAATAGTTTGAAACTAACTTTAAAGCCAATTTTCAATTAAGATAAATTTTTTTTTAAAAATTGTAACAAAAAACTATCAAAGAAGAGATAAAAATTTTGACAAAATTTATCCAAAAAAGTGAAAAAATAGACAATTTTTTTTATTACATTTAGGATAAAAATAATTTATTTGGTATTTGAGAATGTATAGTACCAATCATATATCTTTTAAAAGTGATTATATGTTAATTTCTTATTGATGCCTAAAATCTCAGTTTTCAGTATGATCCTAATATATATATATATATTTATGTGTGTGTGTATATCAAAATACTTTAATGAAGATCAACCCAGTTCAATTGTTATAAGATTTATTTTTAGCATCGCATAATATTTCTTTTAATGCTAAATCAAGGCATTCATTGATATAGAGAGAATAATACTGGATATAGTCGGGTATCTAAGATACAAATGGTGAATTTGAAGAAAACACATGCACCTAAAGGAAGATTAAATCAGGAAATAATAAATCGAGCAATATACCAGGAAAGAACAAGACAAAACAGCTATTACTAGGCTGTCAAAAAGCTATCCATTAAGCCGCCAGCCTTGGCTAATGCATCAGCCATGCCATTCACTTCCTTGTAAACATTCGTAAGACTGACCACCCTAATGGAAAGCATGAGACAATCACCTTTATATTTTTATTTATAGCCAACAAGAATAATCTGGGCAATAAAGTTATTAAGGGAGAATCTCCACACTTTGAGCTAGGCCTGTTCAAGCGTCGGGTTGCCCGTCTAAACTCAAAGGCTTGCTCGATATTTGATCGGACTTAGATAGAAATATATAATGCAATTATCGAGCTTGGATAGAATTTTTAAGCTTGTTCAAAAATCTAGTAAGGCCCAGGTTTGACCTTTCAAAGCTCGAGCCCAACCCGACCCGAATATAAATATTAATTGAGTTTTTTTTAATATATTTATCAAGTATAATATAATTATATGTGTATAAAACATTATTGATTAATAAACATGATTATAAATATTTAATATGAAAATTGACGTACAAATTTTAAAAAATTAAATTAGATTTTAAAAGGAATAAAAGAATGAGAAACAAATAAATAAAAAATTAAAATATAAAAAATAAATAAATAAAATAATATTCAAGTTGGGCCGGGCCAAGCTCCAAGTTTTTTATAAAAATAAAAGCAAGCTTAGACCAAAAGTCAAGCCCAATTTGCGAGTTAGGCCGGGCTTGGTCATACACATAAGCCATTATTATATACTTTGGGTCCGGCTCGTACCTAACCTAGGTCGAACTATGATCAAGTTACTTTGACCAAACTAAAAGAGAATATCTTTTCCATTTCCAGAAAGCCAACGACAACCATCTGTTCCATTATAACTCTTAACAGAATTATTAGATGACAACTTAGTAATATCCTTCTAAATAAAGGACATTTTGCTCACCTTTTTAATTGAAGGCAACCAATCCAACTTATCCTTGCCATACTTTGGAGTAACAAATTTCCTCTAAAATGAATTTGGTTCCTTGGCGTACCTCCACCATCATTTGGCAAGAAAGGCAGACTTTTTATTTTGAAGCTCCTTAATCCCAAGCCCACCTTGGATATTACGCTTACAAACCAAAGACCATTTAACTTTAGAAATTTTGCTTTGCTGATTATTAACTCCCAATAACTAAAATCTTCTGATTTTGTCAATTTCCTTAGGACACCCTTTGCAGCTCTAAAGATTGACATGTAATAGATAAGCATACAAGAGAGGAAAGAGTTGATTAAAGTAATTCTCCCAGCATATGATAAATATCTTCTTTCCCAAAGAGCAAGTTTAGCTTTAAACATTGAGATGACCGGATCCTAAACAAAAATCTTCGTCGAGCTCGCCCCCTATGAAAATAAAAGGCAAGTAGCCAACCTTACATCCACAGGAAATATCAAGCTCAACTGCCAAATCATCATGAACATCATTGGGGTAAATATAAGATTTGCAAAAGTTGATTTTGAGACCTGCAAATAATTCAAAGCATTTAAGTTCTTAAGGTTCAAAATAATAGTTAGATTAGCCTTTAAAAGGAAAATGGTATTGTCAACAAATTGAAGATAAGAAAGTTCCATGTCAAGATGAAAGCAAGATAACCCTTTCACTAGATTAAGATACTCTACCTTAGTGATCTAAGATGAAGAGCTTCAGGAACTAAGATGAACAGGAATAGAGATAGTGGGTCTCTTTAACATAAGCAACACTTCTTTGAAACTCCTGAGTTAGTGCACCACTGACAATGACTGATATATGAACAACAGATATATATATATATATATATATATATTCTTCAATCTATTTGACCTACCTACATTTAGAGCCCGTGAACTTCATTAAGTGTAGTGAGAAATCCCACTTGATACAGTCAAATGCCTTCTGAAAATCCAACTCAGTCCATTATACCACCATCATTGTTTTTACTTTTCTCTAAAATGTCAGTGGCTTCATTGGCAAGGAGAATGTCATCCATAATTTGCTTCTCATATATGTAGGCAATTTGAGTGTCATTAGCAATGAGACTGATTACTGTTTTGAGCCTCATTGAGGAATTATTGTAAGGACCTTGTAAATGGAATTGATGAGGTTGATTGATCAATAGTCCTTCAGATTGCAAGGATTGTCGGATTTTGGAATTAAGTTTATGAATGAAGAGTTCAGTTCCTTTTAAAGCTTTATAGTATCATGAAATTGTTTAAGGAATGCTAACAAGTCATCTTTCATAAAGACCCAAGCTTTTTAAAAAATGTGAAGTTGAAACCGTCGGGTTTAAAAGCATTGTTGGAACCTTCTTTATCCCAACTTGCATCCTTAAGTTCCTCCATAGTAAAAAGAATCTCCAATGAATCTTCTGCATGACATGGAGAGTTATGAATGAAAGAGAAGACCCTAGTGATTTTTCGATTCCATCATCTCATAGTGACATTTGAAAAAAAAAATTCAAAGATAGCAGTCTTAAC
Source organism: Heritiera littoralis (assembly GCA_031772115.1). Lineage (NCBI taxonomy): Eukaryota > Viridiplantae > Streptophyta > Magnoliopsida > Malvales > Malvaceae > Heritiera > Heritiera littoralis. The sequence continues at coordinate 7,293,335 of JAPDPK010000007.1, read as the reverse complement.
CTCTTTAGGATTAGCAGTCCAATTCCCATTAATATGAATACCATGAATGGCATTGGTCTGGATCTAAGTTTGATTTTGTTATGGAAGATTTGGTATTCTTGTCGCCTTCTTTTAACCATAGCACCTTAGATTTATTCTTCCAAAGAAATTCTCTATTTTTGAGAGTTTCCCAAAGCTCTTTGGTAATTTTATGTTTTTCCCCCAATTCCACAGAATTAAGATTCCTTTAATTGCTACTAATAGCAAGGAAGTCAATGTTATCTTCCAAGGTAGCCATCTTAACATTCAAATCACCAAACACTTATTTATTCCATGCTTTTAGAATCGACTTCATTTAATTAAGCTTGGTTTTAAGAAAACAACCACCCTTGCCATATACTTGGAAGTCAGTCCACTCGGTCTCAAGATCCTTTAATAGATTTTTGTTTGGAAACAAATAATCAATACATTTGAATGGCTTTGGTTCACAGCCAGCAAAGTCTAATGAAAGTAAAATTGGGTAGCGGTCGTAAATAAACCTTATCAGCCCTTTTTGACAGAAATTCTTAAAAATAACAATCTAATTTGTTGAAAACACAGTCTAATCTACTTTTCCTATTGTTATTACCGTGCCATGTGAATTTCCTCCCAGTCAAGGGGAGATCCAGTTCCGTATTGCTTATAAAGTCATTGAAGTACTCTATTCCCACATCTTTATTCACATAGCTAGATCTTTCTAGTGCAGAAGTAACAGAATTAAAATCACTAGCAACATTCCATTCACCTTCAAATTCGTGCTTAAGATCCAGTATTTCATACCACAATTCCTTTTTGGAACTAGCATCATAAGTAGCATACATTTTAATAATCACGTAGTCAAAATCCATCATCTACCCATTAATAAAATCACTCTATTGTGAGTGGTTGAAATTTTCTCTAACAAAGGCACTTTGATATGAACCTCACTAAAAGAAGATGAGATTCAATAAAGAACGCAAAGAATATAAAGAACGGACCAAAACGTAGCAAAGAAAACTAAGGGTTGCTTGGGATCAATTTTGTTTTGTGTTTTATGTTTTTGTTTTCAAAATCTTGCTACATAAAATATAAATTGTGTTTAGTAGATAGATTTTGTTTTATAATTTTAGAAATTGACAACAAAATTTCCGAAATTATAAAAAAGAACTTTTTTGTGTTTCCTACAGTTTCTAAAACACTTTGGAAACATGTTTTCAACAAAAACACGAAATGAATAGTAACTATTAATGAGATCTCCTCTTCAAATCCTACCAAAAACATATTTATCTCCTTTTTTCTTCGCAAAAGCCAAACCTTAGCCCCATACGTTATCTTTCTTTCTTGGTTCTTCTTCCCAGCCGCTTGCCTTTTGCTTCTTCACTTCTCTTCTTCTTCTTCTTCTTCTTCTTCTTCTTCTTCTAACCTCTAGTTTCTAAATCATATATTTTCTAATGACATGATATTTGGAATTTTATATCCTTCAGACTCCAAACCATCACATAGACTATTTCTTCGACCAACTATGTTAGGTCATCCCATCACTTCTATCCAAACAATTCTATATCTTCTTTTATAAATCTTGGCAGGTACCTCATTTCAATCTTCAAACCACAATACTCTTAAATTCAACACTTAGCAGACTTTAATCCTAACTAAGCTTCTTAACTGCCTCTCAAACAAGGCGATGAGATTAGCCCCTTTTTGCTCCAAGTGCTCGAACTAAGTAATCTGAGTTTGGATGCTGGGGAGGAAGTGAATGTGATTGAGTGTGTCTTACTCATCGGGGTCATCCATATCCTCCCCTTGTTTCTTCTATAAAAGAACATTTCCATTTAGAACAATTTCTTACGCTTATATAGTACTTTACATTCAAGCAATGACAGTATTATGGGATGTAGACCATTTTAACTTTTCTATACTAACACATACTAGACAAACTTTGCTTTGATACTTTTAAATCTATCATGACTCGAAGGCCAGATGTACACTTACAAACTTACGCTTTGCTATCTTGCAAATTATGAATTAAATTTTTTTTATTTATAATTTGTATTCGGTATCAAGAAGTCATTAACGATACTCATTAATCTCTTCATTATACTCTAACTTTAATACTTAAACTTTATTCATGGTTGAATATTTAAACTCTTTAAGGCAAGAAATAATCATTTCTAACCCACAATATTTTCTTGCTTAGAAAATAAATTGAAAATATTTCTCCTTCAAACAAGAGATTTCCCCAATTCAAAACACTTACAATTTACAATCATTTCATTTTCACAAGCCATAACAATCATTTTCATAGGCCACATCAAGCACGTCAAATAACCATCATATAACAATCCTAATATCCACAACTATTCATTATAGATACATCATATTAGCCAATTTTACTGTCTATCACAAATCATTGATTTTATATCGTAAGACACCTAATTGAGATAACATTATTTCATTAGTTCAGTCTATATCACATCCTATAGTACTGTATAGGAATTTGCCTGAAAGTAAAATCACATGCAGGAATAATTATATTATATTTTTAATAAAATTTTAAGAATTTTTCTTACATTTTTTTTCTTTTTTAAATACCAATATAATTAGTAGTTATATTATTAGTTAAGTACTTGTTCAATTATAATGTTGAATAGTGCTATAGTATATATAAAAAAAAATACTCAATATTATAAATAATTGATCAACTAATTAGCTCAATTTTATATTTATTTTTGTTGTTGGTTTGTCATAAATCATAATATTAACATTATTACATTAAATATAATTAATCAAATATCCCATTAAAAATTTAGAATGTTGAATTAAAAAAGTTATATACACAATTGATATTATATTAATAATTAATAACATTTGATATAATTATATTATATACAGTTATACACCAATGAGCACTAATTTTTTCGTATGACATACATCAATTGATCGAATGTCTAATTAAAAATGTTAACTATTAAGAAATTAATTGTAATTGGTTTGGTTGTAATTTATAGTTTCAGTTTGGATGTTGGAATGACTTGATCTTGATGTATTACGTTCTTACTCCTTAGGTTTCAAAAAACTTTTGTTCATTTGATTTTACGAATTAAGGGTGTAATGTTCCATTATATACAATAAATATCAATAATCACATATACAGTAAGTTGGTTGGGCTGTCTGCAATGTCTTTATACCATTCACTTACCACGATTATCCATTTGGTAAATAAAAGATTATTTATAACTGATATTAAATTTTACATAAAAAGTATCACTTTCAGTATGTTTCACAAATTTACATCCCCTGTATATAAATTATACAAAACGTAGTACTGCACATCAACGTCTAAACATATAAAGTAAATAAAATATACTTCACGATCAAATACTACTGCCTGAGGGTACCAAAAGCGCAGCTAATCAGTGGAACGGTATATCATGAAGGTAATTTGAGGAGGAAAGAGGGAGGTGAGCTTTAATGCCCAGTAAGAATATTCATAGCAAGAATTGATACTATGATACATATATGCATAAAATCATTTAATTCCTAACAGTACACTAAAGACAGTTTAGGAAGGATACTATAGTCGCCTAGGTAACCAGATGGAGTGGGAGGTACTTTAAGTACTGTCGTGTCCCGGTGATGGAGACCCAAGCTCACAAAGCTCAAGTCATGTTCGTGATGATCGTGATCCTTTGAGCATCCATGGAGGTCCAATTACAAGAGCTAAATCAAAGATAATGCACCAAGCCTTGCTGGTTTCATTATATATTGCTAGAAGAAAGCCCAACAAGCTTGAGCATGGAGGATGATAAAGTCTTTTACAACATGATCCAAGCCCAAGTTTATACTTTCTTGAAGACACACAAGTATTGGGACCCGAAATGCAAATTAGGCTGATGCATATTTTATTTAGTTAAGTATTATTTGACTGAACATTGTCTTAATTTAATTCAAGCCCAATTCTGTGACGACCAGTATCATGTGGGGCCGGTCGCACTCAACCGTATTGTCCGCTTTGGGAGTATCATGTGGGTCCCCCTCAGGATTTCTTTCGTCCGCCGCTACTCGAACCCTTGACATCCAAAGCGATTCGAGTAACGACTAACCATTGGACTAGGTCCAGTCCAATGGTTAGTCGTTACTCGAATCGCTTGGATGTCAAGGGTTCGAGTAGCGACGGACGCGAAAGAAATCCGTGAGGGGGGCCCCACATGATACTCCCAAAGCGGACAATACGGTTGAGTGCGACCGGCCCCACATGATACTGGTCGTCACAATAAAATGCGCGTTTTATTGTGAGGCCCACTTCCCGGACTACCTCACTCATCCGTATTGTCCGCTTTGGATTCTAGAGGTGGCCCCCGTCAGTTCCGCTGACGTGGCACTTAGGTCCTCACGGATTTCTTTCGCATCCGCCGCTACTCGAACCCTTGACTTCCTCAAGAGTTGAGTAACGACTAACCATTGGACCTAGGTATTTCAAAATAACCTCCTTAAGTTCCTCTATAGTAAAAAGAATCTCCAATGAATCTTCTACATGACATGGAGAGTTATGAATGAAAGAGAAGACCCTAGTGATTTTTCGATTCCATCATCTCATAGTGACATTTGAAAAAAAAAATTCAAAGATAGCAGTCTTAACCTCTTTAGGATTAGCAGTCCAATTCGCATTAAAATGAATACCATGAATGGCATTGGTTCTGGATCTAAGTTTGATTTTGTTATGGAAGAACTTGGAATTCTTGTCGCCTTCTTTTAACCATAGTACCTTAGATTTATTCTTCCAAAGAAATTCCCTATTTTTGAGAGTTTCCCAAAGCTCTTTGGTAATTTTATGTTTTTCCCCCAATTCCACGGAATTAAGATTCCTTTAATTGCTACTAATAGCAAGGAAGTCAATGTTATCTTCCAAGGTAGCCATCTTAACATTCAAATCACCAAACACTTCTTTATTCCATGCTTTTAGAATCGACTTCATTTAATTAAGCTTGGTTTTAAGACAACAACCATCTTTGCCGTGTACTTGGAAGTTAGTCCACTCAGTCTCAAGATCCTTTAATAGCTTTTTGTTTATAGACAAATAATCAATACATTTGAATGGCTTTGGTTCCCAGCCAGCAAAGTCTAATGAAAGTAAAATTGGGTAGCGGTCGTAAACAAACCTCATCAGCCCTTTTTGACAGAAATTCTTAAAAATAACATTCCAATTTGGTGAAAACACGGTCTAATCTACTTTTCCTATTGTTATTACCGTGCCATGTTAATTTCCTCCCAGTCAAGGGGAGATCCAGTTCCGCATTGCTTATAAAGTCATTGAAGTACTCTATTCCCACACCTTTATTCACATAGGTAGATCTTTCTGGAGCAGAAGTAACAGAATTAAAATCACTAGCAACATTCCATTCACCTTCAAATTCATGCTTAAGATCCAGTATTTCATACCACAATTCCTTTTTGGAAGTAGCATCATAAGTAGCATACACTTTAATAATCACGTAGTCAAAATCCATCATCTACCCATTAATAAAATCATTCTATTGTGAGTGGTTGAAATTTTCTCTAACAAAGGCACTTTGATATGAACCTCACTAAAAGAAGATGAGATTCAATAAAGAACACAAAGAATAAAAAGAACGGACCAAAACGTAGCAAAGAAAACTAAGGGTTGCTTGGGATCAATTTTGTCTTGTGTTTTATGTTTTTGTTTTTAAAATCTTGCTACATAAAATATAAATTGTGTTTAGTAGATAGATTTTGTTTTATAATTTTAGAAATTGGCAACAAAATTTCCAAAATTATAAGAAAGAACATTTTTGTGTTTCCTACAGTTTCTAAAACACTTTGGAAACATGTTTTCAACAAAAACACAGAATGAATAGTAACTATTAATGAGATCTCCTCTTCAAATCCTACCAAAAACATATTTATCTCCTTTTTTTTTTGGCAAAAGCCAAACCCTAGCCCCATACGTTATCTTTCTTTCTTAGTTCTTCTTCCCAACCGCTTGCCTTTTGCTTCTTCACTTCTCTTCTTCTTCTTCTTCTAACCTCTAGTTTCTAAATCATATACTTTCTAATGACATGATATTTGGAATTCTATATCCTTCAGACTCCAAACCATCACATAGACTATTTCTCCGACCAACTATGTTAGGTCATCCCATCACTTCGATCCAAACAATTCTATATCTTCTTTTATAAATCTTGGCAGGTACCTCATTTCAATCTTCAAACTACAATACTCTTAAATCCAACACTTAGCAGACTTCAATCCTAACTAAGCTTCTTAACTGCCTCTCAAACAAGGCGATGAGATTAGCCCCTTTTTGCTCCAAGTGCTCGAACTAAGTAATCTGAGTTTGGATGCTGGGGAGGAAGTGAATGTGATTGAGCGTGTCTTACTCATCGAGGTCATCCACATCCTTCCCTTGTTTCTTCTATAAAAGAACATTTCCATTTAGAACAATTTCTTACACTTATATAGTACTTTACATTCAAGCAATGACAGTACTATGGGATGTAGACCATTTTAACTTTTCTATACTAACACATACTAGACAAACTTCGCTTTGATACTTTTAAATCTATCATGACTCGAAGGCCATGATGTACACTTACAAACTTACGCTTTTGCTATCTTGCAAATTTATGAATTAAATTTTTTTATTTATAATTTGTATTTGGTATCAAGAAGTCATTAAACGATACTCACTAATCTCTTCATTATACTCCAACTTTAATAACTTAAACTTTAATTCATGGTTGAATATTTGACTCTTTAAGGCAAGAAATAATCACTTCTAACCCACAATATTTTCTTGCTTGGAAAATAAATTGAAAATATTTCTCCTTAAAACAAGAGATTTCCCCAATTCAAAACACTTACAATTTACAATCATTTCATTTTCATAAGCCACGGCAATCATTTTCATAGGCCACATCAAGCACGTCAAATAACCATCATATAACAATCCTAATATCCACAACTATTCATTACAGATACATCATATTAGCCAATTTTACTGTCTATCACAAATCATTGATTTTATATCGTAAGACACCTAATTGAGATAACATTATTTCATTAATTCAGTCTATATCACATCCTATAGTATTGTATAGGAATTTGCCTGAAAGTAAAATCACATGTAGGAATAATTATATTATATTTTAAATAAAATTTTAAGAATTTTTCTTACACTTTTTTGTTTTTTAAATACCAATATAATTAGTAATTATATTATTAGTTAACTACTTGTTTAATTATAATGTTGAATAGTGCTATAGTATATATTAAAAAAATACTTAATATTATAAATAATTGATCAACTAATTAGCTCAATTTTATATTTATTTTTGTTTTTGGTTTGTCATAAATCATAATATTAACATTATTACATTAAATATAATTAATCAAATATCCCATTAAAAATTTAGAATGTTGAATTAAAAAAGTTATATACACCAATTGACATTATATTAATAATTAATAACATTTGATATAATTATATTATATACAGTTATACACCAATTGAGCACTAATTTTTTCGTATGACATACATCAATTGATCGAATGTCTAATTAAAATGTTAACTATTAAGAGAAATTAATTGTGATTGGTTTGGTTGTAATTTATAGGTTTCAATTTGGATGTTGGAACGACTTGATCTTGATGTATTGCGTTCTTAGTTAACTTTGCTACGTTGTGTGAGAGATAATTTGGAAGCAGTTGAGGCACACAGCAGCTGTAGGCTACTTTGTCTCTACCGATCAATCAGTAGGCTCTACACGCTCGAAATGCACCTTCACAATAGGCAACAGCTTTGCCACTGTTGCATGATGTGGGTTGGCAAATGGCTCAATTCAAGGCATTCCAACGGTTGAGCCCTATGATGTTTAAGGGGGTAAAAGATCCAAAGGTAGCCAAGATATGGCTATTGAGGATAGAGAAAGTATTTGAAATCATAAGGTATAGTTCAAAGGAGTAGGTGACATTGGTTACCTATATATTCGAGAATGAGACTAAACATTGGTGGGGATCAGTCAAGATAGTGTTGTGGGATCAGAAATCCTACCATCACATGAAAAGCACTTTTCTTGAGGCTTTTAATGAGTAGTACTTTTAGAAAATGCCCAACAAAGGAAGTAAGAGGAGTTCCTAAGCTATTCCAAGGCACTATAACCATGGACCGATATAAGTCTTGCTTTATCTCCTTATGTCGCTACGAACCTAATACAGCAAAGAATGAGGCAAGAAAGACCAAAAGATTGGTTGATCGTCTAAAGCCCCCCATTAGGGACAACTAGTAGCTTTGCACGTAGTGTCTTATATAGAGGCCACAGAGATGGCCTAATTTGTTGAGCCAAACTTGGAGAAGACTTTGACTCACTATGGAATTAAAGACAAGACCAAGAGAAAAAAGGTAGTTTGAATCCTTTGATCTAGGGACAAGAAAGAAAGTTAAAACTAATGGCCGCTAAGTGCAAGATTTAAGAACATTGTGGCATGGGGACTAATATGATATACTTGCCCCGGGCTCATGAATAATGTCTAGGATTGTGTTTGATGGAAATGACAATGGAGTGACCTTACATTATTGGCTTAAGAAATAGGTTGTAAGATAGCCTGAAGTTTGAGCTGTTCATTTAGCCTTTGGCAAGTATTGCTCTATAAAACCTCAAGTTTGAAACAAAAGATAGGATTGAATCGCATTTTGTCAATGAACTTATTATACCTAAAAGGTATAGGATTTGATCGAAAGCAGAATCCAGATTGATATTTAAAACTATTGGAATTGGAAAACAATGTTAAAATACGAAAGTTTTGGATTTTGAGGGATTAGGTGTCTTTAATGAACTTCAATAAATAATCGTTCGATTAGGTCTATTGAAGTGGATCAATAGGGTTTTGAGCATGAAAATGATAGTGGCAGGAAATTTATTCAAATCTGTCCACCACGTGTGATAGGAAGTGGACTTTATTGTGATCCCTTGAGAGGAACAATTGCCTAACTCTTTATGGACTTGAAAAATGCATTGGATCTTGTATATTTTGAAAAGTGTATGGATTTCAAAAACCATACGAGTTAAAAGGTATATGATTTGGAATGTACATGGACTTAGGAAAGTATTCAACCTTTAGAAATATATCCTTTGAGCTACGTGAATTTTGAAAGTCCAACAAATTGAACGCAATAATTTTGAATTATGTGGATTTAGAACCTACAAGACTCTTTATATTTCTCACTATTGAGTCGAAATGAAGACAACATGTTATAAAAAAGGTCTTTGAATGGAAATTAGAGTTTGTTAGAGCATGTTGTGCAAGATAACAAATTGATGTGAGAGTTAAGATTGTATGAGGTAAGAATCGGGACATTATCTTGTTATGATATTGATATTAGCCAAGTCTAATACTTCTGAAGTGGAAAAGGATGAAGAATTCACCTTAGTGGTGTGATTGAAATGATGAGAGTAAGAATTATGCTTGTGATGTCTTATATACTGAGAGTACATTTGCTTATATAATTGTATACATATGCATTTGTGTATTATAAAAGTAAGAATTAAGATTATGCTATTATGTGGATTGTTGAGGAAGTGAAAGACTCATGTGGGGATGGACTGGAATTGATGCATATGATTTTATAATGCTATGCAATGGTTGGTACAAATGAATTATCTGTAAGAAAGTGGAAATCTGATCGTAAGTGAACATAATTAGTGATTATGGAATGTAATGTGTCTGTGGTGAATTACTTTCTTGTGGAAACGTGAATTGTGACCCATCAAGTAAATTAAGTGGGAAAAACTTGGAGTGTGACCTTGTGGAAATAGGCTACATAGGTCAGTTACTCTATGACATTACGATAATGATGTCTTGAAAACAGTATCTGTGATATGCATGAGGAGTGTCGTGTTCACTGAGTATAATGATCATTGTAAGGTGATTTTTATGTCTTGAAGTATTGTTGAGAGATAGTTAATTGATGTGTGACAGATTCATTAAGGCCATGGAGAATTGTTAATTTTGATTATTGTTGTGGTAACAAATTGAGAAAATATTGAATTAAGACATTTTGTGGTTCTTGCTATGTAGGATGCTTATGTAAAAGTACATGTTTATAAATATTGTGTGCTCCCATTGACTAATGAGCACATATTAACTTGTGTAGTGTATAAGAAACATAGATACAAGATGTAAATTGCTGACTTTATTGATATAACATGTGACGAATGTTTTTAGCATAATGTGGAAATCATATTGAGGTGATTTGAGATAGATGATTTTATTGGTGACTGGCATCATGATTAGTTCCATGCTTATGAATTGATTGAGATGGTTTACTAAGGTATAAAGACAAGACATGCATTCTAGACAGTGAAGCCCTAAAAAGACAAATAATGGAAGAGGCACACAATTCCAAATATATGATGTATCCAGGTAATACAAAGACATATCGTAACTTATGCAAGGTGTATTGGTGGGCTGGTATGAAGAAAGATATCGTGACCTTTGTTTCCAAATGCTTAGTATGCCAAAATGCTAAGATTGAATGCCAGAGACCAGTAGGCTTATTGAAGCATTTGTCTATACCAATGTAGAAATTGTAGCACGTAACTATGGACTTTATCATGGAACTCCCAAGGATTCGTAGGAATCATGATGCAATATGGATGATAGTTAATAGATTGACATAGTTCATCCACTTCCTATCTAGGAAGCTATTGATTCACTTAGTGCCTTAAAAGCGATGTATGTCAAGAAATAGTGAGATTACATGGGTTCCCAGTGAGCCTTGTTTCGGATAGAGATTTTCAGTTTACTTCCCGTTTTTGGGATCACTTCCAAGATGCCTTGGGAACTAGATTGGGCTTGAACACAGCCTTTCATCGTCAAACCAATGGGCAGTCAGAGAGAGCAATTCAAACCCTTGAGGATATGTTGAGGGCATATGTCATGGGTTTTCAAGGTTCATGAGATGATCATTTGACATTAGCTGAATTTGTGTATAACAATAGCTTTCACTGTAGTAGTGGGATGGCACCATACGAGGCGTTGTATGGACGTAGGTGTAGATCTCCTATTGGCTGGGGAAGAGGTAGGTGAAAGAAAGATATTTGCCTTGGAATTAGTAAAGAAAGTTTCTGAAGATGTGAAACTGATGTAGAATAGATTGAGGACAGCCCGAGTAGACAGAAGAGTTATGCTAATAGTTGGAGAAGGTCATTAGAGTTTCAAGTTGGGGATACAGTATTTTTGAAGATCTCTTTATCTAAGGGCATAATAAGATTTGGTAGAAAAGGGAAGCTAAGCCCACGGTATATGGTCCGTTTGAGACACTAGAGAGAACTGGTGATGTGGTATATTGACTAGCTCTACCACCAGAGCTATCAAGTGTGCACAACATCTTCCATGTGTCGATGTTGAAAAAGTATCATTTAGACCCCTCCCCTATCATTAAGTATAAACATTTAAAGATCACGGAGGACTCAAGTTATGTCAAGAGACCTATTCGAATTTTGGACATGAAGGATAAGATATTAAGGTTTAAAACAATTCTTTTGGTGAAAGTACTCCGGTAGCTCCACTCTTCAAAAGAAGTTACATACGAAATAGAGAGTTTGATGAAGGAGAAGTGTCCACACCTTTTTCTGTTAGACATGAAAAATTTGGAGGACTAAATTTCCTAAGGTGGGGAGAATGTGAAGACTGCAAATTTTTCGTACCAAGTTTGTAAATCAATTAAATAAATTAAGTGTGAAAAGTATTATGAGAATTTTGCTATGATAGGTAATGGAAATAAAGATTCGTATTTCGCACATTTAATAATAAATGATAGATATAATTTAGAAATTTTATATAAATAAGTTAAAGATATATATATATATATATATTAATTCAATAAAGAAAATAAATAGATAAATTGTACATTAACTAAATAAGTGAATGGAAATATAAATGCATTTCTAAAACCTAGGTACAAGTACTATAAGTGATAAGATAATTGAAATACATATATATAAACATATATATATATATGTATATGTTTAACTAGATAAGGATACAAATATATTAAATTTATATGATATACGTATGAGTATGGGAATAAATATATATAATTAACAAGAAAAGAAGAATACACGTATGTATACATATATATATATATTAAGTATGGTAATATATATATATATATATAAAAGTATTAGACTTGGAAATAAATTTTATAAAATATATATAATACATGTGATATAAACAATATATCAATATATCTTAAAAGAAATGTATATATATATGTATAATATATTTAAAAAGAATAAATAAAGAAATAAAAATAAAGAAATATAATAAAATTGATTGGCTTCCTAAGGAAGCCAATCTGCATTTTCACGTGGGAGCAGGATTTGAATTTTTTAAGAGAGGCAGAGGACTTGCCTCTGCCAAACCAAAAATAAAATAAAATGAAAAGGGAGAGAAACTTGACAGAGACGACAAAAAGGAAAGGAAAAGAAATTGGAAACGTAAGTTGAGACAGAGAGAAAGAGAGACAAGAGAAGAGAAAGACCAAAGCTGCAGCTATAGAGTGAAACAATGGAGTAGGAGAGACGGAGTGAAATGATAGAGGGGGAAGTAGGTTCAGTTATAGTTGCAACAAGATTTTAGGTAGGATCGTTTAGACTAGATTTTTTTTTAACTTCAAGGGCTTTTCCAGAGGCTGATCAAAGGTTGTGCGAGGGATGAAACGACAAAGTTTGGAGCTGAAGCCCGAGAGCTAGAGACTGAAGCTATCAGGAAACAAGGGAACTTCCATTCAAGTATCACTCACTGAAGCTATTGTTGTGTTGAGATCTGAGAGAATGAAGAAGAAAAGGAAATAAGGTTGAATCGAGAGTTCTGAGAAAGAGTGGTAGAGGGCTGATAATCTCAGTGAGAAATAGGGGACAAGAGATGAGCCCTCATTCTCGGTTCACAAGAGCAGAAAAGAATGAAGAGAACCGAGAGTGAAGGGGGCTGTATTTTCGGGTTTTTCGTGAGGATTCATGATGGTGATATTGGTTTGGAAATCAGAAGGCATAAGGTTTCGAAAGGTTGAATTTACAGCAAGTGTTAGATCCAAACACGAGTGTGAGGAACAGCCAAAATCGAAGGGGAAAAATAGTAAGGAAATCGAGAAGGAAAGGAGTTGTTCAAGTTCATACACCCTGCATTTTCTTTATACTTAAGCTTCTAATGTAAGTGTCCTATTCGACTGGAAGTACAACAGGAAAGGACTTGAGTACAGTGATTTTTGGCTTAAGCAAAACACCAAACCAAGGGAGATGAGAATAGATTCGGTTTAGCTAAAGGAAGGGCTGACCTTTGTGTGAAAAATAGAAGAAGGAAAGCTGATTTTGACAGCAGAAAATAAGTGCGGAAGGATCCATTGTTGGAACTGCCGTAAGTGGCTTTCCCAAGGGCTGTTTCTGTTTGAAATTAAATATTTTGTTGGGGACATTAAACGAGGGCTGGTTTGATCTTGCCTTGGACGTTGAATTGGGGTTGAACAAGGACCATTTGGGGCATTTTATAAGGCTGTGATTGAACTGAAACAGTAAGGAAAGGGATACGGCTGCACGTGCTACCTTGGGTTGTTGTGACTGAGACTTGGAAGGGAAAGGATTTATGGTTTAATTCAACCTAAAATCAGATATTTTATTTTGGGCATTAGAGGCAAAGGCTGGAAGGATCGATGAACTTTAAAGGTACAAAATATATATATATATTAATATATAAATGAATGAATGGAAATGAGTTACTATATTGAGCTTAGAGTAATGTGGATATGTACATATATTTCTATATATGTGTGTGTGTGGGTGTGTGTGTGTATATATATATATATATATATATGCATATATGTACTAAGAAAGTATATGTAAAATGGATTAGTGTTTAATTATATATATGATAAGAATACGTATCTACATGAATTTATATACGTGTAGATATATATATATATATATAAATACATCTACCCCGTATATGTTATTAGCATGACAATGAAGATTAAGTTTTGAACCTTGGTGTAGGGTTTGACTTGGAAATATTAAGAGGAACGAACTATACAAAGATCGACTAAGGAAATTCTTTCGAAGGTAAACCAATAAGCATCGATTTAAGGTTGATATAGGAATTATGCTTGGATATAATAGTGAACTTAAATAATAATGCGTTGTTTTAAATTGTTCGTTGTAAGTATGGTATTAGGCATGGTATGAGTATATGATTGAGACGACATTGAAATGTTTGTAGTGACTTTAACTGGAGTGGAAGAGTAGATTTTATCGGAGGCTCGATGAGGATATTGGCTAAGGGCGTGAGGTAAGTGGGTTAAGTAAAGTTTGTTAGCACCATCTCGTAGAAATGGTTAAATTTTATAAATTTGTTTATGCTTGGGCTGAAACTTATTTTCTGCTTTGTGTGTTGTGGCCAGCCAAGCGTGCATGTTAAGTAAAATGAACCGATGCATATATGCATTTACGTATAACATGTTTTGAGTTTAATTACTTAATGTTTATGTTTTAATGACTTGCATCATATTTTATATTTGCAAAGTCTTGGTTTGAACCGACATTTGAAATAAATTGAAAGTTCTTTATATCTCGAACTCAAAACTGATTTAATAGTGATTTGGAATCCGTGGAAGCCAAGTGCTACACGAGGAAATTGATTTCAAACTGTTTTTGAGTGTAGGCATGTCCTACGACCTTTGGGTCATTTCTAGCTTATCAAGCTTAGCTCTAGGCCTTATTACCCGTCTATCCAGCTCTTTGCTCTAGACTATCGTATTATACCTATCGAGCCAATGCTCTAGGTAGATTGCTATTTGTCTAGAAAACCAGCAAGCAAGTTCCAGCTCTGGACTGATCAGCGAGACTAGACATTGTTCTATGGCCATAGATTTAGTGTTGCTTGTGACACCAGTCCATCGCTAGCTAGGATGGATATTGATTGATTGATTGAGGATCATTCCCTAAGCTCTACTCACTACTGTTTCATTATCAGTACTGCTTTCAGTGAATCGAGGCAATACGCCTAATCGTTATTGATTTCTTGATTTATGACTCATAGATTATTGAAATCCATATTGATTGAAATGATTGTAGTGCACATTAATCGTTTTATCAAGTGTTTATTGATTGCTTTATCAAAGTAGCCATTGATTGATTTATCAAAATATATTAATCGTTATTTGAAATGCATAGCGTATTGAGTTTAACCGAATGCATAACGAATTGATTTAGCTGAACTGCATGGTAAGCTTGTTTTAATTAAGTGCATATTAAAAGCGTTTTACAACTGAACTGCACGAAGAAGTGTTTGACTTAATACCATGCTTAAATACCAAGCTTACTTATTACTCCAGCATTGTTTTCTACACGTGCATGTAGATCGACATGAGTCTAACATGCATTTACTTAAGCTATTTACTGAGCCGTGGTTTTGCTCACCCTTTTCTAACAACATCCCAGATCATACGAGCTAAACTCCACACTCAGAGTTTTGGAGCAAGGCTTCAAGGACGATCTTTAAGTAGCGATACTAGCCTGAGTCCTTCGAGTGCTGTTTTTGTTGCACTTGAGGTATAAAAACAGTTATCTTGTTATTCATGTATGACATTTTAAATGCACAGTACATGTTTATAAAATTTTTGGGATGTAACTTAGGATCGTTCTAGATTATTATAGACTCATATGATTATCGAGTGCGATCCAAGAAGTGAATTGTGACAACTATGAGTTGTGAAATGCCATATATATGTAATTGATGACTTTGGAAGTATGGGTAATATATAGTGAAATAGACTGAGAATTGTGGATTGAAATTATGCTGTTGGAAATAGTTGATTATTTCGCAGGTTATTAAGCTAGGGAAAATCGATTTTATATAAGGGGGGAGTTTTCGACTTTTTTCTTTTATCAGTTTAATATTGAATTAGAATATTAAGTAAGTCGGGTGGTCTTAAGAGATAGCAAATTAAACGGTGAATGTAAATCAAATTAAGAGTGCAAATTTAGTGTAGAGGGGACATTGACACCGAATACAAACCTTAAATCAAAAAGAAAAATTTAGTTCGTAAATTTGGTAAATAGTAAATAAAGTTTGAATGTTAAGTGTACGTCACGGCTTTCGGGTCGTGACATTTTTAATGTCCGATTCTTCGACTTTTTCATTAATTGTTCACTGTTCTTCTTCCTCCTCTTGCTTTCTCAACCAACTCCATACCCAAAATTTCCATCCTTCCCATTTCTCCACCAAATTTCATCATTCTTCCACCATTCTTCATCATTTTCATTCTCTTTTCACTTCTTATCTTCGTCATTTCCAAACTTTTTCTGTCTTTGCATGTTTTTCTTCCTCTCACTCTTTAAAACAAAATTTCACCCAAAGTTTCAATCTCTCTCGTTTCTTCACAAAACCGCATCATTTTTCTTGCATTTTTCATCTTTTTCATCATACTTTCGAAATCCACTCTCATTTTTTTTCATCTTTCCATCTCATTTCCAATTCAACAAAAACCCATTTTTGGGTACAACTTCTAGCTATCATATCTCTTAATCCATTCCATATTTCATACACCTTCTTCATCAATCTTGCTCACGTAATGTACTCTATGTTTGTGCATTCATTGTGTTCCAAATCCTCCCATAAACTCATCACCACTTCACCAAAGTAGTGCCCACCACCTGTTTGTTGAAATTTCTCAAAAACTTTATCTTGGTTGTTCACCTTCCAAGCTTAAACATAATGGTTCCTAGAGTGAAACATACCACTCAAAAACCCAAAACTTTCTCCTCCTCCGCTTCATCCACACCCATTGCCTTCAATCGAGGCTTCCGAAATGTGGAAGAAAAGAATCGTTTTCATACAAAGTTTGCCAATATGAGAATCAAACATTGGCGACCTATCAACTTTTCTTTCCTGGAGGAAATTGGGTTCCCTTATCTTGCCAAGTTTGAAGCCTTTAAATGGACTCAATTCATCAAAATCAATACTCTTGTCCCATGCAACATTATCTATGCTTTCTTCTCCAATGCCAAACTCATCACCAGTCCCAATGATCATTGCAAGGTTATGGGAATTAAATCCTTCATCATGGGAAAGTCCATTGAAATTTCCAAGCAATCACTCTTCGATGTTTTTCGAATTCCCGATGAAGGCCTCATCTATATACCATTAGAGTTTGAAATTGTTGATAAATGCGCCAGTGACCTTCATGTCTTTGCACGACTCCTGCATATCATTTTCTCTTGGAACCTCCATCCTTTCGGGACCAAGTACTCACAAGTTAGGAAACTTGATCAGTTTTGGCTTCATCACATTCACTCTCCCGATGGTATAAGGCCTAACCTCATTCACTTCATCTTCCATGATTGGGTGAAAATTGTAGAGGGTGGTGCTGAGACGATCATATTTCCTCAACCTTTGGCATTTTATCTTTTTGCTAAAGGGATTGATTGCTTTTGCGAACCTGGTGTTCTTCCTGATCCTGGAACTACTAACAATCTTGCAACGATCCATAATTTTGGTTGGTACCAAAAGGAGAGCAGTGATATCGGTGAATGGGAAAAGCATCATAGGCATCCTTTGTCACATCCTGAATATACAATATTTTACCTTTTTCCACACATTTTACAATGGTTGGGCTGTCTGCGATGCCTTTATTTCTCATTTCCTTTTTTCCGTAAACATTTATGGCTGTGATTTACCATTTGGTAAAATATTTATGTATCATAATTTATCTCTCATTTACATCTCATGTTTATAATACAACACAATAGTATTGTTAAGTAAGCTTAAGCATATAAAATAAATGATTATACCTCCAGAATCTGTACTACGCTGCCTCGGGGTACTCAAAGTGTAGCCAAAAATCCTCGGATGGTAATCACATAGTCACTGGAAATAATCTGTGGATGTTAAAATAAAATAATGAGCAAACCACAATTCAGTAAAGGAATTGTATGTAATGCTTGTTATCGCGAAATCTATATGCTATAAAATCATTTAATTCCTCTAGGTGTACTAGGGACCCTAATAGGAAGGATACTATAGTCGGCTAGTGATCCAAATAGAGTAAGGAAGGTATTTTGAAATACCTGTCTTGTCTCGGAACCTAGAAGCGACTATTAGGAGTAAGTATTGATTTTTGCAATAAATCACTTTTTCCATAATATTTCATATTCATTTCAAAACAATACTTTCAACATATAAAACATTTAATCACCTTAATCTAATATTCAAATTAAATCATAAAAGAATATTAGATTAATAGTTTTCCAATTCCTTTTGAAAACATCTCACATATCATATATATCACTGAAATCTCTTAAACAGTATTGTACTTAATTTAGTACAGAAAACTATTTGGAAAACCATCCTTCATCTTATTTAAAACGTATAAATAACCATCCACCTTTTTATGTCATCATTCATTTAAAATCATTACTTTTCATATCATGATAGCAATGGAGACTAAGGCATCACCCGAATTATATCATGCTATAATTCCTGTAGGGTAGAAAAATCATCATGTCAGATCTATGACCATAGTTTATAATCATCCTCGGTCGTACACTGATCAGGTGTCAACCGGGACTAAATACATATCACATGTCACTTATCACATATCACGTATCACATATCACATATTAGCATGACAAAAAGGGTCTATCAGTCTCAAAACAATGTTCTCATCATCGTATCACCTTTATGGAAATCAATAAAGTCGATAAAATCATCAGTCAGTCCATAAAGGTTTTATTAAATCATAAAGTGAATATTTATGGAAATCAATTGTAAAATATTCACTTTTCCACTTTTCCCTCTTTAAACCATTTCATGTACTATGAAACATGTAAGAGGAATTTTCAATAACCTCACTTTCATGAAAGTTGGTAACATGAATATTTAAATAATATTTTTCGGTATATTCATGTTTTATGAAAAATATTAAATTCATCATTTTCAAGGCTAGGAAAGTATTCAAATATGCATGAAAATATTTCATGATATTTTTAAAGAATTTTCTAAGAAATTTCAGTAGCATAACGACTGCTATTTCTTTAGCCCTTATGCAATTTCAATATAGTTCCAAAATCCACAAACAACCACAATTCCACAGTTTCCAAAGCATTTCATATCACAAATGTCCTTATAAAATTAAAAGCATTAAAATCATGCATTCGGGATATCCTTACAGATCACACACGCATCCTTTATTTGTCTGATGAAATCAAGCTTCTCGATTGCACCACTCAAAAACTGTAACTCCCAGGCTGTAGATAATTCCACCAAAATTATTAGCTTATTTAATACTTATTTTTAAGCTATTATTTATATCAAAGTGCAGCCACATAGGACACTGCAAATATTTTTACAATATAATTTCTACCGTTAGCATAACATAACTTCTTCGTTTTGCATTGAATTCTAAATCCAAGCATACCGGTAAACTCCTTGTAATCTCTACAGTCTAAATATACCCTCAAATCATCAAAATCAGCCATGGTTCATGCACCTTGTATCATGGCTGAATACTCCCACATGAATTCCTTAAGGAATTTCAACAATCTAACACTATATTCTAGCTTAGCCTTATGCATTTCATCATCTAGCACCAATTTCTATGCATACAAGACCAAAATTCCATGAGGTACATGTCTTGGCCGAATGCTCCTTTAATGGCCAAATTTTATTTTGTTCATTTTAATTAAAACCAGAGCTAGAAACATGATCACCACACTTCACATAGTCTTCCTACACTATTAGATTTCAAAGAATCATAATGGATGATAAATCACATACCTTGACCGAATCTTTGAAGCTTCCTTTCTCCTTGTTTTTCCACTTATTCTATGGTCTATTGGTATGGGTAGGTAGAGGAGAGAGAGTAGAGAAATTTCCTAGCTATAGGTTTGTTGAAATTTTGGCTAGTTTAGGTAGTATGAAGACTTAACTTTTATTTCTTCTCTTTTCCTTAGAAATGGCATGGGAGACAAATAAGGAAGACCATGAATTGTAACTGCCATCAGCTGATGGAAATTTAAAGAAAATTCTGGAAATAGGCCAAAAGACCAAAATGCCCCTAGTTATGTAAATTTCGGTTAATTTTGCCCTTATGGTTCTGCTGTCGTAAAAACCATGTAATCGCATTCCAAAATTTCAGATTCCAGTACCAATCAGTCCTATTAAATGTATCTTGATGATTAGAAGTGGTTTCGTCGACGCACGGTGCACAGATAATGAGAAATTACGATTTTACCCCCGTGTCCCGCCGACGAATTTCTCCAATTTAACGACTGACTTGATAAATCCATTGATGCTATCTTAAACTACTTTTCATGTAGAATAACATGGTATTTTTTCTTCATCCCAGATCATTTTAGTTTGGGTGAAATTTATAAAAATACCCTTGGAACATAACCGTCATTTCCCAATTTGTTTGTCATACTTCACAAAAGGATGCAAACAAGGTATTTTAGGCCTGAAATTTCCATAATATCATTATTACACTATTTATACACTGTTCCTTTAATCATATATGCATCTAGGCATGAAAATGTAAGTGGGGCCTACAACACTATTTACTTGAAATTTACAAGTATATTCCAAAATAAATCAAAATCACATATAAATACACATGTACAGTACAGTACAAAATAATCAATTCTCACATCCTTCACCTCCAGCTCCGGCTCTCGATCAACCTCCCGTAGAGCAAGTTCATGAGGGTCCTTTTTCATCCGTACCATCAAGTTCCATGCTTGCTTCACTTGACCAGATCATGCTAATGCTTCAACAATTCCACACAATTCAGCAAGCCTTTCAACAAGATGTCATGATGTGTCTCAACCAAATTGACATGCGTTTCATATCTCTTGAAGAGCACCAGCAACGTTTCAATCCAATTTTAACTCCTTCCAAGATAATATGTATTCTCAATTTGCTCGCATGGAGGAGACTCAAATGGCGTTGTATGATGTAGTTCAAAACATTGAAATGCAACAAGAGGATTTCATATAGCAATATCACAAGACCTTTCCACAAGAGGCCTTAAGTTAGCTATAACTAGGATATCCAAGCTCTTAGGATTCTCTGACTACTTAGGATATCTAGTTTAAACTACTTATCTAATGACTATTTAGCTATATTTCTTGTGTGACTTCTTATGTCTCTATGACTACTATTGCCTATGTTTTTGTTTATGCTAGCTCTTATCTTCACGTATAACTCTATGACATTATTGTTGTTTAAATTGCCAACTCCTTTGTTGTGTCTTATATATGTGCATTCATTAAGGGGGAGTTTCATGTTTGCTATGACAAAAAGGGGGAGAAGTGATGGTAAATTTTATTAAAACTCATGCTTTAATTAAGGAGGAGCATTTCTTCAAAAATGACTTAGAGCAAATTCACTTTAAATTTTGTCATATCAAAAAGGGAGATATCGTTAGCTTTAAATTGACATATGTATTTTGAAATGACAAAAACTTAAGTAATGTTAAACGTTTGATTCTATATTGGAAATTTGCTTTATCAATTATATGATTTTCTTAAACCATCTTAAATGTATTTATCAATATAAGACCATGGCTTAATTGATTATTCTTATTAGTCTTAATCTTCTACTAAATGATCTTAGATACTCTCATTAAGTAATTTTCTCAAGAAAATATTGAATACATTTTTAGAAAATTACTTAATAAGTTCTTGGACTAAGTTTTATTTGAGAAAGTCAAGAAACAACTTTATAAAATTGAAAGAATGTTTTGGGATGAATTAAAACCAAAGATTACATCATTCTTAACCCACAACATGTAACGACCCGTTACCATATTTTTAAACCTTATTTTACACAATTTATCCAATTGGGCTGTCTGTGATACTTCACTTGCACTTAATATTAAACATATTTAATATAACATTGTTAATATAATACACATCCCCTATCTTATTTACAAAAATGTAGTACTGTATACATGTCTAAATACAGAAAATAAATGATCGTACCTTATATAAATCAGTCGGTCTGCCACATTTTCCATTATGTGCAGCCATAATCTACAAATATTGGATCTCACCATCATCAAAACCTGAAATGTTAAAATTGGGGAGTGAGCAAACCACGGTTCAGTAAGAGAGTTATATGCTACACTTGATATTCCGCTATCTATATGCTGAAAATAATTTTTTTTATTTTCTTTAAAATCTTCCTAGCTGGCTCTAGGCACACATGTAGGAAGGATACTACAGTCGGCTAGGGATCCAGATAGAGTAAGGCAGGTATTTTGAAATACCTGGCTCGTTCCGGAACCTAGAAGCAACTGTAGAGAGTACTATTTCCATTGTTTTCAAAACGATATAATTTTCGTTTTCCACAAAGTAAACCACTTATTTCTTTTCACATCAGTATACTTTAAAACACGTGACAGTTCAGTAATAAAAACAGTGGTTTACTTCTCTTCTCTTCGGTACAGTAAAACACGTGACAGCACAGTGATTTGTAAATATCCAATCATTGGATAGTTACTTCTTCGATTATTTCTTTCTTAGAAATAATTCTTATGTTATTCTTTTAGAATAAACATTTATTTCTCTTTTCGAATCAGTAACCGTATCGTACAGTTCAGTAAACAGTAAATGGCAGCTTTCAGTTTAGTAAAACAGTAATCAATGGCTACCATTTTAGTAAACAGCATAGTTCAGTAAACAGTGTCTTGGTATGGTCTTTCATCAGTAAACAGTAAACAGTGAACAGTGGTTCAGTACAGTAAACAGTACAGTAAACAGGATTTCGTAAATCCTTTCAGTAAATAGTAAACAGTAAGTGAGACTAGGCATCACCCTACAATTAAATCATGCTATCATCGTCCAATAATGGACCAGTAATCATTATCCCCGAAGGGACACAGTAACAGTATAACAGTGAGATCTATGGCCATGATCTATATGGTGTCCTCGGTGTACACTTGCCAGGTGACATCCGGGATGCTGATGACTGGCAGGTCTATCAGCCACGTGACAGTAACAGTATAAGTGTGATGCATGAAACTCGGGGCCTAAGTCTCAAAACAGTATAAACCGTACCATAGCCTTTATGGATTTTAAATACAGTAAATCGAAATATCCATAAGGCTCACATGTAAATATAATCACCTTTATGAAATTTATAAAATAATAACATTTTTCAAACTATTTCATAAAGGTATTTATTATGTTTTTCATATGATTAAGACAGTTTGCAAAATCATCACTGTGAAAATAGAAGGGCAAAACTATCTTTTTCCACCGTAAAACACATATGCACGTTTTCCCGTGCTTTTTATCCAAAACATGGTTTTCAAAGAAATTGGGATTCAAATCAAATATTTTCATAATTTATGTAAAAATAAATTATTTACTTTCCAAATTCAAAATCCCTTAACCATGTTTTTCTTCTAGCAACACGTGTAGAGACTAGAGGTCTCGAAATCATAGTTTTTTCTTCTAGCAACACGTGTAGAGACTAGAGGTCTCGAAATCATAGTTTTTCTTCATTTCTTAACCTTTATGGAATTTTCATAATTATTTGTTTCCATAATTAACCATAAAGGTTTTATGTAAAATCAAGTGAATATTTAAGAATATTTATGAAAATATTCACTTCAGTCTCTTTTTCATTTTTATCTCGTTTCACGTGAAATATCACCTACCGGGTGAATTTTCGGTGATTTCCTTTTCACCATTCTCGAAAATATGAATATTTTAAAATTAAATATCATTATATTCATGTTTTATGAAATTTACTAAATTTCTCGATTTTCGTGCCCGAAAATCAATTCATGTGAAATCAAATCTTTTATTTTTGTTTTCATTGATTTTCGGTAAATTTCAGTAATTTTTCGATAATTTTTCGGCAGTATAACGGCTGCCGATTTGGCTAGGCTCCTGCACCGAAAATATAGTTTATATTTCTCAACTGGTATTTCACCACAATTTAAAACCGATAAATCACCACATTATAAACCAATAATTATCGATAGCATTTAAAAATTAAATGCAATTTAAAAACATGGCCGAATATCCTTACAGGCGGCACATGTCTCCCTTACCTGTTTCAGGTCGGCGACTGCCTCTCGAAGGTCGCGCCCGTGTTCACCTCTCCCGATTCCATCGTCTCGGTAATCGAGGATGATTTTCTGGAAATTAAATTCTAAAAATTAGAATTTTTCATAATTATTTAAATAATTTAACACCGTAATTCTCGGGATTTCTTACCGATTCCCGTAATTCTCGGGATTTCCCGTAATTTTCGAATTCTCGGGAATTCTCCAAATTCCCGGAATTCCTTTTGTCTTTCTCTTTCTCTTTCTTCTTTTTCTTCCTTCTTTCTTTTTCTCTTTTCTTTTCTTTTTCTTTTTCCTTTTTCTTTTCTTTTTCTTTTTCTTTTTCTTTTTCTTTTTTTCTTTTCCCGCCGGACCGGTCTACCTCCCTCACCGCCGGTTCTTCTCCGGTGGCCGGTTCTCCGGCGGTTCGGCGGCTCCACAGCTTGCCGGCACCACGACGAAGCCGGATCTGGCCTCCGTTCATCACGAATCGACGGCACGGCGGCGGATCTACTTGGTTTTGGTTCGGTTCCTTCTCCTCCTCCATCGGCCTTCCTCCGCCGTCGTTGGCTTCACCGGTGGCATCCATCCATTTCCTTTCCTTCCGCCGATGCTTCGACTGTGGTGGCGGCGGCCAATTCCGCTGGCAACCACCAGATCTGGTTTTTTTTTCCTTTTCTCGGCTTTTTCCGTCGATTTTCGCTCCTTTTTCGTTTCCGTTTCGCCGGCGTTGGCGTCGGCTTCCTCTTCCTTAGCCAGCGTCGACGCTTCTCGTCCCTCTTCTCTTCCTTTCCGGCGGCCGTTGACGGGGTCGGCCTCCATCGGGGAAGACAGAATCGGGAAATCCTGATTCTGTATTTTGTTTCCTTTCCTTTTTGGTTTTATTTTCCTTTCTAAATTTAATATATACTACATTATATACCATATATCATATATTATACATATAATATCTATCATATATTATACATATAATATTATTTCATGTATAATGAAATACAATATATATTATATATAAATTATATATATTGTACATTACAAAAATATACATTTAGTATATATATATATATATGTATATTTATATACTTAAAAATTAAATAACATTTATATAAATATTTATATAAATGTTATAATTCCATATATATTGTATTTACAATATATATACATTTAAACTTTAATGTAATTTAATATTTACATTTTTTTCAAATATGTATATACTTACATATACATAAAATGTCATACCTGAATACATATGTATTATTTAAATTTATCAAATAGTATATATACTTATATATACCAATGTATATTTAATATATACTAGATACCATATACCATATGGTATTTAAATACATATGTATTTACATCAAAATACATTTATATAATCTAAAATTATATAAATATATTTCATTTTCTTTTCCTCATTTTCTTATTTAATTTGGATTTCCATTTATCCGAATTAATTTTCTCCTTTACTTATTTTTCGAATTTCCACCATCCATTCCTTTCTCAATTCTATTTATTTATTTTACCAATTTCCAATATTCCTTATTTCCAATAAATGAAAATTTTATGGTTATCACATCCTCCCCACCTTAAGAAATTCGGTTCTCCGAATTTAACTTAAGTCTAAAGGTGGTACATGCCGTATACTTACGACTTCTAACCTCTAGTTCATCCTCCAAGTAATACTGCCAGTACACTTTCAACATCAAGAATATTTTAGACCACTACATGCTGTCTTTCATATATATGTCTATACTCCCGTAAGTTCATTTCTCGATTCGGGAGTTATTCACTTTTACTCTTTTCATATAAGAGTCCATACACAATATTTTTCATATCACAGCTGATCTATGCTGTTCATCATCCATTTTTCTCAGTTAGTGCCAAGTCGATATAGTTTAAAACTATCAATTACACATGTCAGTCAGTTGTATGTAAGTGTCCCAGTAGCTTTCACATCTCATGCACACGCTCTCACAATATCATGGAGCGTTTACATCTTACGCTCATATATGTATATATATCAGTATGGAGCAGTGCTATCAGTACACTTGGGATCTCAAGCCTTTTGCTATCTCTCATTAGCATACGGCAACTCAGAGACTCCCATCACATGTAATGCTCACTGGAACTGTACATACACATTCATACCGTTTAACACTTATACTTCAACTAAGGCACTAGAGAATCTAGAATTCTGATAATGGAAAGTGATTCTATTTAGATCATCAGTCTTTAATCACTTCCATATTATCATTTCTCTTTTGGACTCTTTATTATTCACAGTATTCATTTTCTCTTTTATTTTATTAAGGCTGCATCTTACTTGCAGACTTTACTATTGATCATCTCTTACAATCATAGCTCAAGAGACAATCATGTTCTCTTCATGTAGTATGGTCATTCGATTATTGAATCCTCAATTGTCCATTTAATCACTACATTATCCATATAGTTCCACCATTTATCATTTCAAGGTGGTTATGTGTATGTATAACACTTTTCTATTTAGATACTGGCAGTAAACACTACTTGTCATTTATCTTACTCTTTTGAGTACTCTTACTCTCACTTGTCAAATTTAGCTTGATTTTACATCTAATCACTGTCATGTGATAACCAATACAAATCACTTTCAGTTGCAATTTCAGGAACTATTTCATGTTCCCTACGCATCATGCAACTTATTTCCTTATTCCACTTTCATTTTCGTTTTCTTATTTCCACTTTTATCTCTTCATATTTTTACTCTCATCTTTTTAGTCGGTTTTTTTTTTTCAATTGGTATGGTACTATATTGCCAAGATCTTTTAAAATCTTGCATACCATCTTTTCTTTACACTTATCCATTTACCGACTTTAACTTCTTTCATTAATTACATCACATTAATAGAGCAGCTAATCTCATCACCCTTTTTATAGACTGACAGTAGTATTTAGCTAGACTCATTATTTCCGTATCTCAATCATTATCTCTTATAGACAGATTCACTGTCATTTTGTCATTTCGAGATCATATATCCCTCATAAGGAGACACTGTCTAGCCAAACATCTTAGTTGCCAATCTTAGCACAATTCCACAGTCTTTAAGAGTTTAAGGGTTGTATTACAATGCTGCTCATGTTTCATTTGTACTTTAAACTGTATCAGCATTTCATCCATTTACTCATGTATGGGTGCCTTATTCTTTAGGCTTATATACTTCACAAGGCAACTCATTAACCTTGTAACCTCAATAGGAACTCGTAAAATTCACTCTGAGTTCTAATCATCATCTTATGGACATCAGTCTCCAATCTTTTATCAAATGACGCTTTATACTGAGGCTAGTCTTAGTAACTCCTCATGCAGATCAAATTAGGTCCATAAAGCGTCTATTTCATCATGTAGATGAATATTTGTTCTTCACAAGAACTTTATTAAATAGTAATCATTTACTATATCACTTTCATTCATCTACATATTAAGGTCATTTGTATTTCTCTCATTTACCCTTATACAGACAACTTTCTTATCCTCAATTTACGTTATCTGTATTTCCCTCAATTACACCTTATACACGTGCATTTCATTATTCTCACATTTTCCAGAGTGAATTTCTTAAGCTTTCAGATTTTCTTAATTTCTCCGATATAAGCTTAGAATCAGATTTCATATTCAAAATTGAGTCAATGTTATCTCGATTACTCCAATTTATATAACTCTGGAAGTTCTATCGGAAATCAAATCCGATACTTTCTTTAATCACATATTTCTTATCAACTTGGACATTTCATTTTTATGTCCTTTCATTCATAATGTGTATTCTCAAGGCAGAGACATTTACTATTCGATTCATTTCGACTCATACTCTACCTTGATTTCATTGCTTACTCATACTTTACAGCCTTATGAATCTCATTCCAGTAAGCTGTAGTAAGTACAACAGTTATCAACACATGTTATAGCTAACCAATTTATTACCACTGTAATTTACTTTAGAATCAAGTTCATTTAATACATTCAGGTTTAACTCCCTTGAGCATATTATCCACGAGGTTCGAACCTTGGCACCCTTACGTACCTAGTTCCTTTCACTCGTGTTACCATTAAAACAATTGTAAGAGTCCCGCCCGTTCGTATCGGCCGTCGGCAAGCATCCCCTAGGCGATCCTAGCGCCCCAGGTTTACCCTTACAAGTGAGTCGGCGACCACATAGTTCGCCCACACCTCACAACACATGATCTACTACGGGTTGACCATCATTGGGTCCCCCATCACAGTTCTGTCTCAAGGGTCCTGAAAACTCTGGTTAGCTGTCATCTTCTTTTTATCACTTTACTGTTCTTATATATATTCACAAATTCACAGTATTCCATACAGTACATTAATTTGCAAGGCATATCTTAAATGCTCCGGTTCTATAATTAATTATTCTTTTAATACTTCAGAATTAGTATAAGTATATAAAACCTCAGTCAATTCCTGTAATCATTTCACTTTTCATAGCATTCAACGATCCCGTTCAATACACTTTTAATTTCGGCCCTTACAGTTAATAACCGGACCAATCATCTAATGACATTCCACTACACTTTTATCGGATCACAACATATAAGGCCTCGACCTGTCCGCCGTCCGCCTGTACACATCTGTACTGTCCTCTTTGAGAATGCCTAGCCCTTTCACTGGATCACCCCTCAAGGATCTATCATGAGGCCTAGCCCGTTCACTAGGTCACTCGTAATTCGCGTCCGTCATCTAAGTGTCAGTGGAATCAGTAATAGGGATCGTTATATTCATATGACATCCTCTATGCTATTAATAACTCCATTTCTATGAATGGATTTAAGATTAATTTGATTTTATCACTATTCAGAACATCGCCCAACATAGGGGAATTTTCGTCATTTCGACATTTATTTATTTCTCCTCAGTATACATTTAGATCAATGATCTGATCATCTATGTGCTGATAGTATCCTTTCTAATACTTATATCAGCAATTAAAATCTCATTCGATTTCGACAGAGAAGTTCACTAAAATCCATAATTGGATTATTTTGCATGAAATGCAGTTTTATATCATCAATTTCTCTGTTAAATCACTCAAATCCAACTTCTGTTGGTCTATTCTGACTCCCAGTAAAATTTTAGGGTCAGGGGTATTTTGGTCATTTTTGCCCAAAAATTTTCTCTCTCTTCAAATTACCCTCAATCGGTGATCTTAAAGTCTATTTAATGATGATATGTCATTCCCCTCCTTCATACCATTATTCTCAAGTCTCAGTTCGATTCGGACCGTAAAGTACTGGTGGGGCCCTCACCGAGTCCTTTCGGTTCCTTACCGAGCAGGCCTTCATTTAGATTATAAGAATCACCAATTTTTTGGTAATTTCTGAGCCTATTATTTCTTTAACATTCTCAATTTCTACTTTCTCACTCCCTTTAAATCATTTATTTTCTCTATGTATTCAGACGACACAGTACTACCGGGGATGTTTAATACTTTTCCCTTCAAAAGTATTCACAGACATCAGGCCAACCATGCTCTGATACCATTAAATCTGTAACGACCCGTTACCATATTTTTAAACCTTATTTTACACAATTTATCCAGTTGGGCTGTCTGTGATACTTCACTTGCACTTAATATTAAACATATTTAATATAACATCGTTAATATAATACACATCCCCTATCTTATTTACAAAAATGTAGTACTGTATACATGTCTAAATACAGAAAATAAATGATCGTACCTTATATAAATCAGTCGGTCTGCCACATTGTCCATTATATGCAGCCATAATCTACAAATATTGGATCTCACCATCATCAAAACCTGAAATGTTAAAATTGGGGAGTGAGCAAACCACGGTTCAGTAAGAGAGTTATATGCTACACTTGATATTCCGCTATCTATATGCTGAAAATAATTTTTTTTATTTTCTTTAAAATCTTCCTAGCTGGCTCTAGGCACACATGTAGGAAGGATACTACAGTCGGCTAGGGATCCAGATAGAGTAAGGCAGGTATTTTGAAATACCTGGCTTGTTCCGGAACCTAGAAGCAACTGTAGAGAGTACTATTTCCGTTGTTTTCAAAACGATATAATTTTCGTTTTCCACAAAGTAAACCACTTATTTCTTTTCACATCAGTATACTTTAAAACACGTGACAGTCAGTAATAAAAACAGTGGTTTACTTCTCTTCTCTTCGATACAGTAAAACACGTGACAGCACAGTGATTTGTAAATATCCAATCATTGGATAGTTACTTCTTCGATTATTTCTTTCTTAGAAATAATTCTTATGTTATTCTTTTAGAATAAACATTTATTTCTCTTTTCGAATCAGTAACCGTATCGTACAGTTCAGTAAACAGTAAATGGTAGCTTTCAGTTCAGTAAAACAGTAATCAATGGCTACCATTTTAGTAAACAGTATAGTTCAGTAAACAGTGTCTTGGTACGGTCTTTCATCAGTAAACAGTAAACAGTAAACAGTGAACAGTGGTTCAGTACAGTAAACAGTACAGTAAACAGGATTTCGTAAATCCTTTCAGTAAATAGTAAACAGTAAGTGAGACTAGGCATCACCCTACAATTAAATCATGCTATCATCGTCCAATAATGGACCAGTAATCATTATCCCCGAAGGGACACAGTAACAGTATAATAGTGAGATCTATGGCCATGATATATATGGTGTCCTCGGTGTACACTTGCTAGGTGACATCCGGGGCGCTGATGACTGGCAGGTCTATCAGCCACGTGACAGTAACAGTATAAGTGTGATGCATGAAACTCGGGGCCTAAGTCTCAAAACAGTATAAACCGTACCATAGCCTTTATGGATTTTAAATACAGTAAATCGAAATATCCATAAGGCTCACATGTAAATATAATCACCTTTATGAAATTTATAAAATAATAACATTTTTCAAACTATTTCATAAAGGTATTTATTATGTTTTTCATATGATGAAGACAGTTTGCAAAATCATCACTGTGAAAATAGAAGGGCAAAACTATCTTTTTCCACCGTAAAACACATATGCACGCTTTCCCGTGCTTTTTATCCAAAACATGGTTTTCAAAGAAATCGGGATTCAAATCAAATATTTTCATAATTTATGTAAAAATAAATTATTTACTTTCCAAATTCAAAATCCCTTAACCATGTTTTTCTTCTAGCAACACGTGTAGAGACTAGAGTTCTCGAAATCATAGTTTTTCTTCATTTCTTAACCTTTATGGAATTTTCATAATTATTTGTTTCCATAATTAAAACCATATTTTTCTTCTAGCAACACGTGTAGAGACTAGAGGTCTCGAAATCATAGTTTTTCTTCATTTCTTAACCTTTATGGAATTTTCATAATTATTTGTTTCCATAATTAAAACCATAAAGGTTTTATGTAAAATCAAGTGAATATTTAAGAATATTTATGAAAATATTCACTTCAGTCTCTTTTTCATTTTCATCTCGTTTCACATGAAATATCACCTACCGGGTGAATTTTCGGTGATTTCCTTTTCACCATTCTCGAAAACATGAATATTTTAAAATTAAATATCATTATATTCATGTTTTATGAAATTTACTAAATTTCTCGATTTTCGTGCCCGAAAATCAATTCATGTGAAATCAAATCTTTTATTTTTGTTTTCATTGATTTTCGGTAAATTTCAGTAATTTTTCGATAATTTTTCGGCAGTATAACGGCTGCCGATTTGGCTAGGCTCCTGCACCGAAAATATAGTTTATATTTCTCAACTGGTATTT
Organism: Heritiera littoralis; assembly: GCA_031772115.1. Classification (NCBI taxonomy): domain Eukaryota; kingdom Viridiplantae; phylum Streptophyta; class Magnoliopsida; order Malvales; family Malvaceae; genus Heritiera; species Heritiera littoralis. The sequence goes on along the minus strand of JAPDPK010000007.1, from coordinate 7,261,443 downwards.
CACCATAATTTAAAACCGATAAATCACCACATTATAAACCAATAATTATCGATAGCATTTAAAAATTAAATGCAATTTAAAAACATGGCCGAATATCCTTACAGGCGGCACATGTCTCCCTTACCTGTTTCAGGTCGGCGACTGCCTCTCGAAGATCGCGCCCGTGTTCACCTCTCCCGATTCCATCGTCTCGGTAATCGAGGATGATTTTCTGGAAATTAAATTCTAAAAATTAGAATTTTCCATAATTATTTAAATAATTTAACACCGTAATTCTCGGGATTTCTTACCGATTCCCGTAATTCTCGGGATTTCCCGTAATTTTCGAATTCTCGGGAATTCTCCAAATTCCCGGAATTCCTTTTCTCTTTCTCTTTCTCTTTCTCTTTCTCTTTCTTCTTTTTCTTCCTTCTTTCTTTTTCTCTTTTCTTTTTCTTTTTCCTTTTTCTTTTTCCTTTTCTTTCTTTTCCCGCCGGACCGGTTTACCTCCCTCACCGCCGGTTCTTCTCCGGTGGCCGGTTCTCCGGCGGTTCGGCGGCTCCACAGCTGGCCGGCACCACGACGAAGCCGGATCTGGCCTTCGTTCGTCACGAATCGACGGCACGGCGGCGGATCTACTCGGTTTTGGTTCGGTTCCTTCTCCTCCTCCGTCGGCCTTCCTCCGCCGTCGTTGGCTTCACCGGTGGCATCCATCCATTTCCTTTCCTTCCGCCGATGCTTCGACTGTGGTGGCGGCGGCCAATTCCGCCGGCAACCACCAGATCTGGTTTTTTTTCCTTTTCTCGGCTTTTTCCGTCGATTTTCGCTCCTTTTCCGTTTCCGTTTCGCCGGCGTTGGCGTCGGCTTCCTCTTCCTTAGCCGGCGTCGACGCTTCTCGTCCCTCTTCTCTTCCTTTCCGGCGGCCGTTGACGGGGTCGGCCTCCATCGGGGAAGACAGAATCGGGAAATCCCGATTCTGTATTTTGTTTCCTTTCCTTTTTGGTTTTATTTTCCTTTCTAAATTTAGTATATATATATTTCATTTTATTTTCCTCATTTTCTTATTTAATTTGGATTTCCATTTATCCGAATTAATTTTCTCCTTTACTTATTTTCCGAATTTCCACCATCCATTCCTTTCTCAATTCTATTTATTTATTTTACCAATTTTCAATATTCCTTATTTCCAATAAATGAAAAATTTACGGTTATCACACAACAGCCCAGCAAAGTGCAGGAAACTGATGAGGGATCGATCCCCCAGGTTGAGGGATCCATCCTAGAAAGGCAAAAAGCACCTGGAAACAAAACCTGAAGAATAGGATCGATCCCCTATGGCATGGGATTGATCCCATAATAGCATAATGTCTTAAGAAGCTTTTTGGAGCTACAAAATTGATCCCCTTTGGCTAAAGATCAATCCCCTACCACGAATCAGTGTCCAATAGATAGTTTTTGAGGGTTTCAACGGGAAAATTGTATTAAATGCTCCAACAACCATCCTCAAATTTTGGTGGACTACAAATACATGCATTTATGAAGTTAAAAGGAGAAAACAAGCATTATTTCATCTTACTCAACCTTCAAGCTAGCATTCAAAGCTCAAATCAATTCTTCTTCACTCATTGTACTTCATTTTATGTATTTCTACCTTTGAGAGGGTTTTTATTGCACACAAATCACTCAAACTCATTTCTGTACTTCAAAGGGGAGTGTGATCTTGTAAAGCTATCTTGTGAGAGTTTGGGTAGCTTTACAAGGGAAGGGACTCAGGAGGTTCTTCCTAAGCCTACTAAAGGTAGTGTAAGAGGTCTCTCTACACCTTGAAGTGGACTGTATTGAATCACAAAGGAGAGTGGAATCAACACCTTGATAAGAGGATCAAGGAGAGAGGACGTAAGCAAGAGATTGGCCGAACCTCTATAAATCTTGTGTTTACTTCTTCTCCCTAACTCTTTATTTACTGCATTTGTGAATTTATTGCATAAATTGCTTTATCTTTTAGTTAAGGTTTTAAAACTCAAATTTAATCTAAAAACCGATTCAGCCCCTCTCTCAATAGAGCCAATATAAAATGATTGCTTTGTAAGTTGTATATATAGCTTAATTTTTAACAACAGAATGAAGATCAAGTAAGAAATAGCATTTAGCTAGGTTCACAAAATTAAACATTGTTTATAATTTTAAGGTTTATGGAAGCTATTTCTCTAATTAATATAATGTTAATTTTAGGACAAACAATTGATAATAGAGATGAAAGGTCTTTATCACATATTCAGATGAGGGTAGCTTATAATCTCAAAAGAAAAAAAACCTTATATTACACTTATCCTAAAAGATAAGTTTTTAGGCACCACAAAAATAATGTTATTTATATTATTTAAATAACATGTAATTAGTATAATAAAATCATTCTCATCAAATCAATTATCATTAACCTGATTAATCCTCATTAGTTATTATTATCGAAATGAACAACTGACTTATATAAGAAATACATAGTAAAAATTAAATATTATCTTAAAAAATATAAAAATGAAGACAAACAAACAATCTCGCTAAGAAAACAATTCTATTTTCAATTTAAATAGTTTGAAACTAACTTTAAAGCCAATTTTCAATTAACATAAAATTTTTTTAAAAAATTGTAACAAAAAACTATCAAAGAAGAGATAAAAATTTTGACAAAATTTATCCAAAAAAGTGATAAAATAGACAATTTTTTTTATTAAATTTAGGATAAAAATAATTTATTTGGTATTTGAGAATGTATAGTACCAATCATATATCCTTTAAAAGTGATTATATGTCAATTTCTTATTGATGCCTAAAATCTCAGTTTTCAGTATGATCCTAATATATATATATATATATATATGGTGTGTGTGTATATATCAAAATACTTTAATGAAGATCAACCCAGTTTAATTGTTATAAGATTTATTTTTAACATCGCATAATATTTCTTTTAATGCTAAATCAAGGCATTCATTGATATAGAGAGAATAATACTGGATATAGTCAGGTATCTAAGATACAAAAGGTGAATTTGAAGAAAACACATATACCTAAAGGAAGATTAAATCAGGAAATAATAAATCGAGCAATATACCAGGAAAGAACAAGACAAAACAGCTATTACTAGGCTGTCAAAAAGCTATCCATTAAGTCACCAGCCTTGGCTAATGCATCAGCCATGCCATTCACTTCCTTGTAAACATTCGTAAGACTGACCACCTTAATGGAAAGCATGAGACAATCACCTTTATATTTTTATTTGTAGCCAACAGGAATAAGCTGGGCAAGAAAGTTATTAAGGGAGAATCTTCACACTTTTGAGCTAGGCCTGTTCAAGCGTCGGGTTACCAGTCTAAACTCAAAGGCTTGCTCGATATTTGATCAGACTTAGACGGAAATATCTAATGCAATTACCGAGCTTGGACAGAATTTCTAAGCCTGTTCAAAAATATAGTAGGGCCCCAGTTTGACCTTTCAAAGCTCGAGCCCAACCCGACTCGAATATAAATATTAATTGAGTTTTTTTTAATATATTTATCAAGTATAATATAATTATATGTGTATAAAACATTATTGATTAATAAACATGATTATAAATATTTAATATGAAAATTGACGTACAAATTTTAAAAAATTAAATTAGATTTTAAAAGGAATAAAAGAATAAGAAACAAATAAATAAAAAATTAAAATATAAAAAATAAAAAATAAATAAAATAATATTCGAGTTGGGTCGGGCTAAGCTCCAATTTTTTTATAAAAATAAAAGCAAGCTTAGACTAAAAGTCAAGCTCAATTTGCGGGTTAGGCCGGGCTTGGTCATACACATAAGCCATTATTATATACTTTGGGTCCGACTCGAACCTAACCCAACTCGATCTATGATCAGGTTTACTTTGACCAAACTAAAAGAGAATATCTTTTCCATTTCCAGAAAGCCAACGACAACCATCTGTTCCATTATAACTCTTAACAGAATTATTAGATGACAACTTAGTAATATCCTTCTAAATAAAGGACATTTTGCTCACCTTTTTAATTGAAGGCAACCAATCCAACTTATCCTTGCCATACTTTGGAGTAACAAATTTCCTCTAAAATGAATTTGGTTCTTTGGCGTACCTCCACCATCATTTGGCAAGAAAGGAAAACTTTTTATTTTAAAGCTCCTTAATCCCAAGCCCACCTTGGACATTACGCTTACAAACCAAAGACCATTTAAATTTAGAAATTTTGCTTTGCTAATTATTAACTCCCAATAAGTAAAATCTTCTGATTTTGTCAATTTCCTTAGGATACCCTTTGGAGCTCTAAAGATTGACATGTAATAGATAAGCATACAAGAGAGGACAGAGTTGATTAAAGTAATTCTCCCAGCATATGATAAATATCTTCTTTCCCAAAGAGCAAGTTTAGCTTTAAACTTTAAGATGACCGGATCCTAAACAAAAATCTTCGTCGAGCTCGCTCCTTAAGAAAATAAAAGGCAAGTAGCCAACCTTATATCCACAGGAAATAGCAAGCTCAACTACCAAATCATCATGAACATCATTGGGGTAAATATAAGATTTGCAAAACTTGATTTTAAGACCTGCAAGTAATTCAAAGCATTTAAGTTCTTAAGGTTCAAAATAATAGTCAGATTAGCCTCTAAAAGGAAAATGGTATTGTCAACAAATTGAAGATAAGAAAGTTCCATGTCAAGATGAAAGCAAGATAACCCTTTCACTAGATTAAGATACTCTACCTTAGTGATCTAAGATGAAGAGCTTCAGGAACTAAGATGAACAGGAATAGAGATAGTGGGTCTCTTTGACATAAGCAACACTTCTTTGAAACTCCTGAGTTAGTGCGCTACTGACAATGACTGATATATGAATAATAGATATATATATATATATATTCTTCAATCTATTTGACCTACCTACATTTAGAGCCCATGAACTTCATTAAATGTAGCGATAAATCCCACTTGATACAGTCAAATGCCTTATGAAAATCCAACTTCAGTCCATTATACCACCATCATTGTTTTTACTTTTCTCTAAAATGTCAGTGGCTTCATTGGCAAGGAGAATGTCATCCATAATCTGCTTCTCATATATGAAGGCAATTTAAGTGTCATTAACAATGAGACTGATTACTGTTTTAAGCCTCATTGAGGAATTATTGTAAGGACCTTGTAAATGGAATTGATGAGGTTGATTGATCGATGGTCCTTAAGATTGTAAGGATTGTTGGATTTTGGAATTAAGGTTATGAATGAAGAGTTCAGTTCCTTTTAAAGCTTTATAGTATCATGAAATTGTTTGAGGAATGCTAGCAAGTCATCTTTCATAAAGACCCAAGCTTTTTAAAAAATGTGAAGTTGAAACCTTCTTTATCCCAAATTGCATCCTTCAGTTCCTCCATAGTAAAAAGAATCTCCAATGAATCTTTTGCATGACATGGAGAGTTATGAATGAAAGAGAAGACCCTAGTGATTTTTCGATTCCATCATCTCATAGTGACATTTGGAAAAAAAAATTCAAAGATAGTAGTCTTAACCTCTTTAGGATTAGCAGTCCAATTCCCATTAATATGAATACCATGAATGGCATTGGTTCTGGATCTAAGTTTGATTTTGTTATGGAAGAACTTGGTATTCTTGTCGCCTTCTTTTAACCATAGTACCTTAGATTTATTCTTCCAAAGAAATTCCCTATTTTTGAGAGTTTCCCAAAGCTCTTTGGTAATTTTATGTTTTTCCCCCCATTCCACGGAATTAAGATTCCTTTAATTGCTACTAATAGCAAGGAAGTCAATGTTATCTTCCAAGGTAGCCATCTTAACATTCAAATCACCAAACACTTCTTTATTCCATGCTTTTAGAATCGACTTCATTTAATTAAGCTTGGTTTTAAGACAACAACCACCCTTGCCATGTACTTGGAAGTTAGTCCACTCGGTCTCAAGATCCTTTAATAGCTTTTTGTTTAGAAACAAATAATCAATACATTTGAATGGCTTTGGTTCCCAGCCAGCAAAGTCTAATGAAAGTAAAATTGGGTAGCGGTCGTAAACAAACCTCATCAGCCCTTTTTGACAGAAATTCTTAAAAATAACAATCCAATTTGGTGAAAACACGGTCTAATCTACTTTTCCTATTGTTATTACCGTGCCATGTGAATTTCCTCCCAATCAAGGGGAGATCTAGATCCGTATTGCTTATAAAGTCATTGAAGTACTCTATTCCCACACCTTTATTCACATAGCTAGATCTTTCTCGAGCAGAAGTAACAGAATTAAAATCACTAGAAACATTCCACTCACCTTCAAATTCATGCTTAAGATCCAGTATTTCATACCACAATTCCTTTTTGGAAGTAGCATCATAAGTAGCATACACTTTAATAATCACGTAGTCAAAATTCATCATCTACCCATTAATAAAATCACTCTATTGTGAGTGGTTGAAGTTTTCTCTAACAAAGGCACTTTGATATGAACCTCACTAAAAGAAAATGAGATTCAATAAAGAACACAAAGAATAAAAGAACGGACCAAAACGTAGCAAAGAAAACTAAGGGTTGCTTGGGATCAATTTTGTTTTGTGTTTTATGTTTTTGTTTTCAAAATCTTGCTACATAAAATATAAATTATGTTTAGTAGATAGATTTTGTTTTATAATTTTAGAAATTGACAACAAAATTTCCAAAATTATAAGAAAGAACATTTTTGTGTTTCCTATAGTTTCTAAAACACTTTGGAAACATGTTTTCAACAAAAACACGAAATGAATAGTAACTATTAATGAGATCTCCTCTTCAAATCCTACCAAAAACATATTTATCTCCTTTTTTTTTTGGCAAAAGCCAAACCCTAGCCCCATACATTATCTTTCTTTCTTGGTTCTTCTTCCCAGCCGCTTGCCTTTTGCTTCTTCACTTCTCTTCTTCTTCTTATAACCTCTAGTTTCTAAATCATATACTTTCTAATGACATGATATTTGGAATTCTATATCCTTCAGACTCCAAACCATCACATAGACTATTTCTTCGACCAACTATGTTAGGTCATCCCATCACTTCTATCCAAACAATTCTATATCTTCTTTTATAAATCTTGGCAAGTACCTCATTTCAATCTTAAAACTACAATACTCTTAAATCCAACACTTAGCAGACTTCAATCCTAATTAAGCTTCTTAACTGCCTCTCAAACAAGGCGATGAGATTAGCCCCTTTTTGCTCCAAGTGCTCGAACTAAGTAATCTGAGTTTGGATGCTTGGGAGGAAATGAATGTGATTGAGCATGTCTTACTCATTGGGGTCATCCACATCCTCCCCTTGTTTCTTCTATAAAAGAACATTTCCATTTAGAACAATTTCTTACACTAATATAGTACTTTACATTCAAGCAATGATAGTACAATTGGATGTAGACCATTTTAACTTTTCTATACTAACACACACTAGACAAACTTTGCTTTGATACTTTTAAATCTATCATGACTCGAAGGTCATGATGTACACTTACAAACTTACGCTTTTGCTATCTTGCAAATTTATGAATTAAATTTTTTTTATTTATAATTTGTATTCGGTATCAAGAAGTCATTAAACGATACTCACTAATCTCTTCATTATACTCCAACTTTAATAACTTAAACTTTAATTCATGGTTGAATATTTAACTCTTTAAGGCAAGAAATAATCATTTCTAACCCACAATATTTTCTTGCTTAGAAAATAAATTGAAAATAGTTCTCCTTAAAACAAGAGATTTCCCTAATTCAAAACACTTACAATTTACAATCATTTCATTTTCACAAGCCACAACAATCATTTTCATAGGCCACATCAAGCACGTCAAATAACCATCATATAACAATCCTAATATCCACAACTATTCATTATAGATACATCATATTAGCCAATTTTACTATCTATCACAAATCATTGATTTTATATCGTAAGACACCTAATTAAGATAACATTATTTCATTATTTCAATCTATATCACATCCTATAGTATTGTATAGGAATTTGCCTGAAAGTAAAATCACATGCAGGAATAATTATATTATATTTTTAATAAAATTTTAAGAATTTTTCTTACATTTTTTTGTTTTTTAAATACCAATGTAATTAGTAATTATATTATTACTTAACTACTTGTTTATATAATGTTGAATGGTGCTATAGTATATATTAAAAAAATACTCAATATTATAAATAATTGATCAACTAATTAGCTCAATTTTATATTTATTTTTGTTTTTGATTTGTCATAAATCATAATATTAACATTATTACATTAAATATAATTAATCAAATATCCCATTAAAAATTTAGAATGTTGAATTAAAAAAGTTATATACACCAATTGACATTATATTAATAATTAATAACATTTGATATAATTATATTATATACAATTATACACCAATTGAGCACTAATTTTTTCGTATGACATACATCAATTGATCCAATGTCTAATTAGAATGTTAACTATTAAGAGAAATTAATTGTGATTGGTTTGGTTGTAATTTATAGGTTTCAATTTGGATGTTGGAACGACTTGATCTTGATGTATTGCGTTCTTACTCCTTAGGTTTCAAAAAACTTTTGCTCATTTGATTTTACGAATTAAGGGTGTAACGATCCATTATATATAATAAATATCAATAATCACATACACAGTAAGTTGGTTGGGCTGTCTGCAATGTCTTTATACCATTCACTCACCACGATTATCCATTTGTAAATAAAAGATTATTTATAACTGATATTAATATTTACATAAAAAGTATCACTTTCAGTATGTTTCACAAATTTACATCCCCTGTATATAAATTATACAAAACGTAGTACTACACATCAACGTCTAAACATATAAAAGTAAATAAAATATACTTCCACGATCAAATAACTACTGCCTGAGGGTACCAAAAGCGCAGCTAATCAGTGGAACGGTATATCACTGAAGGTAATCTGAGGAGGGAAAGAGGGAGGTGAGCTTAATGCCCAGTAAGAAATTCGTATGCAAGAATTGATACTATGATATTTATATGCATAAAATCATTTAATTCCTAACAGTACACTAAAGGACAGTTTAGGAAGGATACTATAGTCGCCTAGGTAACCAGATGGAGTATGGGAGGTACTTTAAAGTACCTATTGTGTCTCGGTCCCTAGTTGCAACTATAGGGAATAAACAATTGATGATGTAGTGAATAAACAATATAAATCTCTTTAAAATCATGTCATGCAATATTTCAATATATATACAGTTTAAATGAATCAATTCAGTAGCAGTTCAGTATGGAAACCCAATAACAATTCAGTAAACAATTTAAATATTTTAGTACAGTCGATATATAAACAATCCAGTTCAATATCAACATAAAATCTAATTAAGTAAAGCAATATAGTGGAGACTAGGCAACACCCAATAGATATCATGCCATAACAGTATCGCAAAAAGGGAGAAACAGTAACAGTTAGACATATGGTCATAGTCAAAGAGTCCACAATGTACACTTGTCAGGTGACAACTGCAGAAGTTGAAGACTTGACAGGTCTATCAGCAACAGTACAGTAACAGTCAGTCAGCATGATATGGGGCCTAATAGTCTCAAAATAGCTTATAGGCAATATAAATACCTTTTAAGAAATCAATTCCAATAGTAAAACCTTCAGTCAGTCCATAAATACATATGTTGGAAAACATAAGAAGTTTAGTAATAAAAATTCATAAAATATGCACAATTCAGTATTCATTTCTAAGAATGTTCTATTTATCTATAAACAAGTTATAAGAACATGCCTGTACTCTCATGTATGTAAAATTCGATAATATGAATTTTTAAATATTATTTTTCAGTGTTCATTGAAAATATGAAATTTCAATAAGTAAGATGAAATTAGCTTAATAAATCTTTCATTTATAATACTCAAGGATGTTATAAGGTAATTCCATAAAATTATTAGAATTTTCGGCAGTATAATGGTTATTTCTAACCTAGCCTTCTTGTAGTGAAAACATAGTATATAAAACCAGCCATAGTCCACAATTTCATCAATTCCAAAGCAATTGACTTCAAAACAATTTCATAAAATCATTTTCAACCACAATATGCATTCACAGTATCCCTATGCCTTCCATACTCATCCTTTACTTGTCAATTTTTACCGAAGTAACTGATAGCATTGAGTGATTATTCTCACTCTCGGGTTGCAAAACATTATGCCAACACTATTATTTCACCATGCTTTAATTATAATAAATTCTTCTTCATTAAAATCTATCACATTGTCTACAGTAGTCACTAAACTAGTCTAATTTACACTGGTCTTAAAACTGAAACTATGCCTAAATCAACTCCGTTTTCAATTTCGATCGCATCGGTAGTCTTCTCTTAATTTATATAGCTTATGGAACCTAAAACACATCAAATTAAGGACAATACCATGGTCCTTTTCTCATGGCTGAATTCTTCATGTAGAGATTCACATGGTTTCTCAACAAACTAAACGTAGTTTCATGCTTAATCATTGTTCTTCATCCATATAACATCATTTTCATGCATCAAAACACCATGCATCATGAACTCTTCATCATGGCCGAAACCCTAAGGGAGCATTTGAGGTGGTTTTGATTTAATGCATGGCCAAAATCAAGCTTAAACATGCTTATTACATCACTTACTAACATTAAATCATAAAGAAAACTCAAGCATGGTGACATCGTACCTTGGCTGAAATCAAGAGGGAGTCCTACACTTTGATTTTGTTCACTCCACTCTTAAATACGGGTATGGGCTTGTAGAGTATTGAATTTGGGAAAAGTTCATAAAAAAGATTTTTCGGTTTTAAGGTAGTTTGGTTAGTGTTTTTGGAAGCTTTCTATTCTCTCTTCAAGTTGGCTATGGTGATGGCTAGAGGTTGAAGATGAAGTGGCTGGCGCCCTTTCTTAGAAATATGTAGAAGTTTCTTTTTAATGTCAAAATGACCAAAATGCCCTCATTTATAATGATTTTGGACAATTTTGCCCATAAACTTCCATAATATTTTTAACTAGCCAATTTAACTCTAAAATTTTTTATTTCATCAATAAATATTATTATTAAACATATTCTAATGGATGGATGGCTTAGAACTTATTTACACATAGATTATCATACTCCAGTCAGTTGGTCAAAAGTCAATTTAGTTTAACAATTATTTAAGAAAATTCGTCTAGCCTATGTCCTTAATCGTCATTTTCTAATTTGTTGGCACACTTCCCAAAAATAACCCAAATAAAGGATTTTGTGTTCTAGATTCTTACCATAGGCTTATGCGGCTCTCATTATTGAGTGTACCAAGCCTCTCGTCCATCCAGGCACTATAGGGTCTGTGGGACCCACCACACTGTTTCCCTTTATACATGTGAATTACACAAGAATTGAACAGTGGTAAGAAGTCTTATACACGTAATAGTACCAAAATATGCGATTGTCACAAAGGAATATTTTTGTTTTATTATATTTTGTTTAGACATTGTATTTGTATTGTTTAATTTAATTACTTAACTTTTTTTAATCTTAAAAACTTGAAATTTTAATTTTAGGATTAGGTTCTTATTTTCGAGTAAATTTAATATTTTCTATACTTAAAACTTTAAGAAAATATAGCTTAATGTTCTTAATATGTTATACAAAATATTAAATTCAAAGTTCAAACTGTTTGCTTTAAATTAATTCTTATATATTTATATTTTGAAATAACAAATACTTAAGCAAAATTAAATGAAATTTCTATATTGTAAATTTGCTTTATCAATTATGATTTTGACAAACCATTTCAAATACTTTTATCAATATAAGAGCATAATTTAATTGATTATTCTTATTGGTCTTAATCTTTTACAAAATATTTTTGAATATTTCATCAAGTAATTTTCTCAAAGAAATATAGAATATATTTTTAAAAAATTACTTGATAAATATTTGGGCTATGTTTTCAAGTGCTTAATCTAGGAATATTCAAATTAGATTGAAAAATGAATTTAGTATAATTTTAAACTCAATTTATATTTATTTTTCAATGAAAATAGCCCAAGAAGTGAAAATTCAGGTTAAGGGATAGATCCCCTATTGGCAGGATGGTTCAAGGGATTGATCCTTCCCTTTTTGGGATCAATCCCCTGTACCTAGAACACTACCAAAAGCAAACTAGTTCATAGGATTGATCCCCTACCTTTATGGGATCGATCCCTTATTGTTAGAAACCTTGGGAAGTGTATCTAAAGCCAAAGGATCTATCCATTACTTAAAGGGATTGATCCCCTCTACGTTAGAAGCCTCCAATAGCTAGTTTTTTGTGAGGACTAACGGGAAAATCAATTTTAGGCTTCACCAAGCTTCAATAACCATTCAAGGGAGAATAAATAGAAGCTTAGAAGTTCAAGACACTGAAGAGACTTCATTATTCATCTTCTTCAAGCTTCAAACTCATTTTGAGTGCTAGAATTTCAACATCTTCTATCATTCTCTTAATCTTTATATAGCACAAACCTTGTATAGGTTATTTTAGAGCTTAAAGTGTAATCACCCACCTTCTTAAAGGTTATCTTAGATTACAACTCTTGAAAACCCATTCACAAATTGTAAAGGGGAGTGAACCCCTGAGAGCTCAACTTGTAAAGTGAGTTGTGGGTAGAAATTAAGATTTTCTCCTTGAGCAATAAAAGGGAGAGGCTGTAATGTTTCCTTCTTGAGCCTGGAAAAAGAAGGTGTAAGATTTTCTCCTTGAGCCCGGAAAAATGAAAGGTGTAAAGGTTTCTTTTGAGCTTGAAAAAAGAGGGTGTAAAGACAAATTCATTAGTGGATTTGGAGAAAATCCTTGGGAGCGTCTCAAGGTATAAGATGTAGGCACGGTTGCTGAATCTCTATAAATTGCTTGTGTACAATTTTCTTTCCCTTAACTCTTTACTTACTTGCATTTGAATTGTTCACTTTATTTAGAGTTTGAATTGTAAGCTTCACTAGACTAAAAGAACTTAGAAAACTATAAGATAGGCTACAGAATTTTAGAAGAACGAAAAATAAACCTAAAGGTAGTTAATAACCGATTCACTCTTGTCATGACCCGAAGGCCATGACATACACTTGTGAACTTATACAATTTCTATTTTACAAATTTATGAACTAGATTTTTTTTTGCATTTTACGATTGGTATTCGATGTCAGTGTAGTCACTAAACCATTTTCATTCTCTCTTTAATTCAATTATGATTTAAATTACTCTCCAAGGTAGGGAAGGATCATTTATAGTTCATAACTTACTATTTCTTAGGAACAAATTGAAAATATCCCCCTTTATATTTTGAGATTTCCCCAATTAACTACTTAAAAATCATCACAATGCAATAGAACAACACTTCTTACTATCCACATTATATTCACCAAATGTGTATCATCTCAACAATCCTAGTTTCCACTACTAATCACCACATACAGATTATATGATATTAGAATATTACATCAACTACTCACTATCTTAGTTTACATCCCATCTTACAGTACTGTACAAACATTGCCTAAAAATAAAAGCATATAAAGAAGAAATATTACTATACCAAAATATTCAACAACAAGGACTTCAAGAGTCGAGAGACTATCAAATCACCAAAACTATCCAACATGTCCCTTGAATCAATCTGAAAAATAGTTCTCGTTTAATGAGTGAGGGCTCAGTAAGTCATTTATATAAGTGCAGAATTAGACTTATATTATTCTAATACAGATACATGAACCCTTTAATTAAAGATTCTCATATCATATTCCATTTGTAATTGTTTATCAGAACATCTCGATCATGCCCTAAAGACTATAAGTGGGATGGAGTTTTAAGGCATCGATGTAAAGGCACTTGAAAATACCTTTTCATTTCTATCCCTATGCAAGTATATTACATAAATCTCTGTTCGTATCAATTCAATTATTTTTCAACCCTCTTGTCCTTACACCATGGTATATCATGCACTAGTGCATCATAAGTAGTTCCGACATCATACAGTATTAAGCTATGCTCATATCAATCTCATGTCATATCACAGCTCATATGGAAGCCATAACCATATACAATATCAAATCATGTCATTTATCATCTAGAAATTTAACCTCTATATCGTATTAAATCATGTCACTTTTCATGTGGAAACATAGTCACATGTAGTATGTAGTTATGTCACTCTTCAAGTAATTATCAGGTTCATGTACAATATAGGGTCATGACATCTTTCATTCAGAAAACATATTGTTTTGTCATGATTCATTATGCAAACTTATGCAAGCTCTACTGTATAAAAACGACTATCATTTCAAATCATATTACATATACTTTTAGAGCATGTTCAAAACATGTAAAATCTCAATTCATTTCATGTTCACTTTTAAGACATGTTAGAGTATGAACAATTCGCAAATCATATCACTTGCACTTTTTAAGACATGTTTAAAAACATGTAATATCTCAAAACATTTCATATTCACTTTTATAGCATGTCTAAAACATGTACAGTCTCAAAACATTTCTCATATTCTGTAGAAATTGTGTCAAGTTTAGAGTTGATATCAAATAAAATCATACTCTAGATAGCATATCATATAAGGTTTGAGACTAGGCTAAATCCATAATACTTTATCAATAAAGACTTTAATCACTGTAGCTAGTAGTGAAAATCATGTCATCATCTCCTAGAAACCAACTAGGGAGCTATCTATGGCCATAGACCTCAAGTCTTTCAGCCTTACTGATTAGGTGTGACAAAGCCCTGTCCACAACTATTGTCGAACAAGCATCTCTGCCTAATGAGTAATCTCCAATTAGGCGGTTTCCATTATGTTTTATTAAATTTAACTCTTTTAGGGTGCCTATAGTCTCATAAAACATTTAAACATTTCACTTTTCTTATGAAAATAGTGTAAAGTATGAAACACATTTCTTTAAGATCATTTACATATATAAATACATACACTTACACTATATATTCAGTCTTTTCAAAAACAATTCAAACATATAAAGTATTCATATAAGTATCGCATGAATAAATCCTTTCAAAATCTCAAGCTATAAACAAAATATACTTGAAAGGCAATGCAAATTAAAACTTAAGTTTAAAACGATTTATTATCATGCTCATGAATTGTATTGATGCAATATCATTTGATATAGTGCTAACTATAATGCTAATTCCTCCTTTAATCCTCACCTTCAAAACACATCGATATATCACCTATATCTAGAGGTGGTTATTGGGCCAGGTTGGCTCGACCCAGATCGGGTTAATCTTGCCCAATAACCGAAACCAGTTATGTTAGCTTTAAATTGCCATATGTATTTTGAAATGACAAAAACTTAAGTAAACCTTAATGTTTCTTTTATATTGTAAATTTGCTTTATCACACATGATTTTCTCAAACCATTTAAAGTGATAATATCAAACATTAAGACCATGATTTAATGATACATTCTTATTGGTCTTAATACTTTATAAATTGTTTCTGAATATTTTAGAAAATTACTTAATGAATTTTTGGACCATGTTTTCATTAGAGAAAGTCAAGTAAAACTCCCACAAAAATGCCAAAATGTTTTGGGTTGAATTAGAATCGAAGGCCACATCATTTCTAACCTAAAAAGTGCAGGAAATCGCTCTCTGGAAGCATAAGATCGATCCCCTAAGGGAAGGGATCGATCCCTTCATGGCAGAATGGCTTCCCAACACCAAAAAGGTCCCTCAAGCCAAGATCAAGATTCTGGACTGAAGGGATCGATCCCTTTGGGCATGGGATCGATCCCTCGGGACGAAAAAGTGCTGTAACAGCTAGTTTTGCGAGACACAATGGCTATATTCGTTTTTGGCTCCAACCAACGTCCAAAAACCATCCAAGGGACTATAAATAAAGGCTTAGAAGCTGAAGGAACTAAGAGGAAGAGCTCAGCACATTCTATTATTCATTTTCCTCAAATCCTCAAGCCTCAACAATATTTCAAGAGCTACAAAGTCTTCATCTTCCATCATTCACATATTCCTTGTATTGCATAGCATAATTCTTGTATAGGCTTTTACTTGTGTTTAATCTTTGTAATCACTTGCCTATCTAGAGGCCTTTCTTTGATTACATCTCTTGTAAACCAATTCATTCCTTGTAAAAGGGGAGGTTTCTCTTTAGCCTTAGAAAAAGAGGGAGGTTTCTCTTTAACCTTAGAAAAAGAGAGAAGTTTCTCTTGAGCCTTGAAAAAGAGGGATTGTAATACAAATTCAAGGATAGTGAATTTGGGGAAAATCCTTGGGAGCGTCTCAAGGTAGAGGATGTAGGCAAGTTGCCGAACCTCTATACATCGCTTGTTTAAATCTCTCTTTCCCTACTCTCTTTACTTGCAATTATATTGTGCTTATTGAATTGAATTTATATTGCATGATTGAGTAGCCTAGAGAACTTAGAAAATATCAATCTAGGCTAGAGAATTTATAAGAATCGAAAAACAAACTTAAGATTAGCGAAAAACCGATTCACCCCCTCTCGGTATAGCCTATAGAGCCAACAAGTTATTACCGATTTCGAATCGAGCCCGTTAAGGACCAAGACCTGAACTGGACCGGATTCGATTGAATTGATTCGGTTCAATTTAAAAAAAATAAAAGAAATAAAGCAGTGGCAGGTTTGCAGCAGCCTGCAAAAGCAGGCAACTGCTTGATGGGCAATGGCCATTATCAAAGGTCATCTGAAGGAAGGAGCAACCCTCCCTCCTTCTTCTTTTTTTTTAATTCTTTTAAAATTTCATTTTTTCCACTATAAATATCCATTCATTTCCTTTCATTTTCTTTACATTTTCTTCCATATTTTCTCTCAAATCTAAACACTCATCCACTCTTATTCACTCAATACTCACTCACATTCTCTCAATATTCACTCAAACTCTCCCAAATTCACTTAAATTCACTTTTTCCAAATTTATAATATCATCATTTTCTTCTCTAAATTTCATTTTTCTTTTTATTTTATAATTTTACAAATTTTGCTTTTAATTTTCAAGTTCCAACTTCCAATATATTATATATATATATCATACATCTATTTTTTAAAAATTTTAACATATATTTATTTTCAAAAAAATATAAAAATGTCAAATTTCTTTCGTCGTTCATGTTCTATTTCTCGACCTTTTGGTTCTACTGAAATCCCTAATTTGGGTGATGAATCACTTAATGAAATCGAACCCAATATTCATCTGGAGGAGGATAAGCTTCCTTTGGCACCATCAACTGGTCATGGTCGTGGAGGAGGTCGTGCTCAAACACAATTATCAATTGCCACCACTGCTGCTACATCATCAAGACCGAAGTTTAATCGAAAAAGAACAAGCAGGGTATGGGAGTATTTCGACATTATAGTTAAAGAAGGTACAATGGATAAATATTGTGCTATCTGTAAATTGTGTAAAGGCATTTACTCTTATAACTCCGGTAGAGGTGGTGGCGGCACAGGTACGTATAAAAGGCATTTAATTACTGCACATAAAATTAATCCTTATGCCGAAGAAAATGAAAATTTTAAAGGCAAACAATCTCAAATTAATACACATGATGGTGGAAAAAAATTTAATTTTGATAATGCTCAAGCTAGACGTGGTTCAGTTAGATTTGTAATTAGGATTGAACAACCATTCACAATTTGTGAAAAAGTAGGATATTTAGAATTTGTTTGTAAATATTTACAACCCGCATATAAATATGTTTCTATACATACATTAAAAAAAGATTGCATGGATATGTTTAAAGAATATAGACAAGCTTTAATTGATAAACTTAGTAATATTTCATTTAGGGTTAGTTTAACTAGTGATATATGGACTAGTACTAACGGTACAACATATCTTGTTATAACTTGTCATTGGATAAATGAAGATTAGTGCATGCAAAAATGAATTTTATACTTAGATGTAATGGAAGAAGCACATAATTCATATACTATTCATAAATATATTACTAAAGTTTGTAAATTATATGGACTCAAAAATAATAGAGTTTTTGCTATTACTTTTGATAATGCTTCGAGTAATACTGTAGCTATTCCTCCGTTAATTAAAAGTTTAAACCCAGTTATGCAAGGTATATTTTTTCATGCAGGATGTGCACGCCATATTATAAATTTATGTGTTCAAAGTGGTTTTAGCTCTACTAGTACTGGTAGTGGCATAGGTCCAATTGATAAAATTAAAATTTTAGCAAAATGGATTCGCATGCCAAACAATAAACGTGAATGGAAGCAAATTTGTATAGCAAATAATATACCTGTTAAAGCATTTCCACTTCTAATGGAAACAAGATGGACTTCATCATTTGCTTTCTTCTGTTTCACCTTATAAAGAAATTATTACTCCTTTTTATAATAATTATACAAGTGGCACACATTTAGCACTTTTGAAGAAGATTGGACTTTTATTGAATGTTGTGTTGATTTATTATCCACTGTTAAAGATGCAACCAAAAGATTTTCAACTCAATTTTATCCAACTACACCTTATTTTGTTCCTATTATCTACACAATGTTTGACAAATTTGTAAAATTTAGGGATCATAAAACTTTAAGTTCCTTTGTATATGATATGGAAGAAAAATTTTAAAAATATTGGGAAATAATTCATCCTATTTATTGTATTGCAACTTTACTAGATCCTAGTCAAGGTGAGGTAAATATAGAGATTTTTTTTATTGTTATAAAGAATTTGTTGGTCTTGATTCTATTGAGGATCAAAAGTTCTCAATTAACAATCTTTTTCGAGAATTGTTTAATATTTATGAAGCAGAAAGGAAGCAGTTCAACTTTAATTGAAGAGAAGAAGATTCGTATGAAGAAGATTCGTATGAAGAAGATTCGTACGAAGAAACTGAGAGTAGCACTAAAAAAGGAAAAGAAATTTTAAACGCAATTAAGGAAGCAACAAAGAATAGAATGAAGCTAAAAGGAAAAGCTAACGGATTTGGATCATCAATAACTCAACGAAGTTCTTGCTTCAATGAGATAGGCTTTTTCTTAAGTCAGGATTTTCTGTAGATGAAAACTCTGATCTTCTCCAATAGTGGAAAGAAAACCAAAAACAATTTCCAATTTTAGCTTCCATGGCCCGAGATGTTTTTGCAGTGCAAGTTTCTTCTATTGCTTCAGAATCCGCATTTTCGACATGTGGAAGAATTATTAGAGACCATCGAACCACTCTTAATCCGGATTCAATGTGCATGTTAACATGCCTTAAAGATTGGTTTGATGCGAAATCGCGCAATGTCGAACTTAGAATGGCCAATGAATTCACTGATAATAATTCAAAGGAGGAGAAAGAAATTCCTGAGGCATTCTGTATAAATTATGAAGAATAGATAATAATATTTTTTTTTGTAAATTGTATGTAAAATTGTAAATAAGTTTAGTCATAGTAAATATTTTTATGGACTACGGTCCTGTGGTTTTTACCCTTCTAACTTTTGAAAGGGTTTTCCATGTAAAAAATTTTTGGTCTCTTACTCTCTCCTTTTTCTCCTTTGTTATTTTAACTTATTATTATTATTACATACCAAATTAATTAATGTTATACTTATCCATGTTTTAAATAAATAAATATTTAAAATACAAAATGAATGAATATTTTAAAAACATATTAAATAAATGAATAAATAAATAAATGAATAAATATTAAATAAATATATTTCAAATATAATAAATTATTTTAAATGCAAAATAATACGCTTACTTATTATTTTAAATGCAAAATGAATATAATAAATGAATATAAATAATGATATGCAAAATGATATTGCAAAATGAATATAATAATAATATTCATAATATCATTATTTAAATTTTGAATCAAATATCACTTTATCATAATAACTTTATTATAATATCATATTTATAATATAACTTTATTTTATTATAACAATAATTTTATTAGATAATTTTATAGTAATTTATTTTTACATTATTGTTACATTAATTAAATAAATTATAATAACTTTATAATAAATTATTGTTAAATTAAACTATTAACATTATTTATTATAAAAATAAATTTGTTAGATTAAATTATAAAAATATATTAATAGATATTTATTTTTATTAAAATGAATTAACATAAATTTTAAAAAATAAAAATTTTAGATTTAAAAAAAAACGGATCGAACCGGTTTAACCCAGTTCGGTTCGGTTTACTGCGAACCGATTCACTGAACGGGGCCGGTTCGTAGCTAAGTGAAATGCGAACTAGCACGGCTCGGACCAGTTTGCAAACCGATTCAGATCGGTTTCCACTGTCAGTGGGTCGGAACCGATAAAAACTGATCCGGAACTGGACCAGACTGGCCCACTAACAGCTCTACCTATATCTAGTTTAATATCATTACACATTTCTCTTTAATTCCTCAATTTTATCCCTTCAATTTCAACAAGATTGTATTTAACAAATCAATTCAATATTTCCTATCATTCCACAACATTCAATTTCATTTCACAACATTTACCAATCAAACTAATCACTTTTACTTTTCAATATCGATACTAAGACCCCCACCACTAAATATGGGTCCTCCTAGTATTTCACGTATATTTAAATATTATCTTATCAACTTTTACAATAACAGTAAAACCATTAAAACAGAAACAAACTCATTCAATGCCTATTTCGTAAATCATTCACTCACAATACCAACATCACTTAATCTTTTCATCAATTTGTCATCATACCATAGGCATATTATTCATTATATATCACTAACACTATGTTTGGATAAACATTAGTAAAGGAAAAGAATGGAAAGGAAAGGAATGTAAACTAGAGGAAAGGAGAGGAAAGGAAAGAGTACATGTACCCCTTGTTTGGATAGCTAAAATTAATAAAGAAAAGGAAAGGAAAGTAATCCTAACAACCCTTGTTTGATTAAACAATGGAAAGGAAAGGAAATGATTAACTATAATGCTTTTTTTCCAATTATAACATCTTTTGTTTTAAATTTTATAATATTATAAGGTTAAATTTGACATTCTACATGTTAAAATTTTTTTCAAGTTTCCTTTCCTTCCCGTTTACCCCAAATTGTGGTTTTAAGAAAACTGAGTAAGTCAAGAGAAAGGAAGGGATGCTCACTCCCCCTCTCTTTCCTTTCCCTAACTAAAAAATTTTCCCAAACAAGGGAAAAGTTTACAACGTTCCTTCGCTTTACTTAGCTTTCCTTTCCTTTCCCTTCCCCACCTCCAATCCAAACATAGGGTAAGCCTCAACCTTTAATCATCATCATTATCACACAATCTGACTATATCTACATAATATAATTCTAAATCTGAATTATATAAACGTCTTACCAACTCCTTGATTAGTGTGCGCGTATGCCAAGCTTAGTCGGACTTGTGTTGTCGCCTATGTGTCACGTTACACATTAAATATAATTAATTTGACTTAGTATTGATCAATTAAACTATAAATATTTTATGGTAATTTAATACGATTTTTGGTCTTAGCGACCTTCGATTTAGCTTGAGTTAGTCACGCGCTTATTTTTTTCTTTTCTTTCCTTTCCTTTCTTTTTCATTTCTTTCTTCCTTCTCTACCTCTCGGTTTCCTTCTTGCAATTCTTATTTCAAACACCAAATTAACCCTTCAAACCGATGTTGGCATCCTTTAAAAATCAGTCATTTCAATACACCATAATCATGTTTCAACCCCCTCAAAATAAGCCTTATCATTCCCTTGTACAACCTTAAATATCTACCTTTCAGTACTGTAAATTCTAACCCAAACCAGTTCGATTCCTCTTGATTAGCAGCCTTCAACTCAGCTTATTTTGTAATGTTGTAAAATGCAGTGTTTTCAATCCTTCATCAGCCTCCAAGTCCTCTAAAATGCCAACCGAAAAGCCTAGTTTCAGTTCCACTTTATAGCCCCATCATTCACGTTACAACCTCAATCTTCTCCTACACACAACCCCTGAAAAAGCTACTGATCAGGCCAACTACCACCTCAAGCTTGCCTTGTTTCAGCACTTCAAAACAGCCCCTAAAAACCTAGTTCAATCAGTCTCCCTTGCCATCATGAACTGCCCCTGCTCTAACTTAAAAACCATTCTGAACCGAGCCCAATGGTAGCTCCAGTCCACGACGTTTTTATCTAGCATTTCAACCTCTAACTACCGCCTATACAACCCTTACAGAGTGGTGCTTCTAGCCCCTACAACCTGCACTAGTCTAGGCTTTTTCTTCCTCTATTCTGGCCACCAAACTCAGCCCCAATAGTTTTGTTTCTCATGTCCGAAAGTCTCCTGAAACACCAATCAAATCTAGCCTTCAATAGCCCTTAAAAGCTCCTACACTTTAGCTCTAAAAACCCCCTTACCGCAAGCAAAATCAAAACTTCACCTGCGTTTTCAACCTTGCTTTTCTCTAAGCTGATATTGCCCTTTACAGCCCCTATCTTCACACCATTTCCAACTGCCTAAGACACCTACTACAGCCACCGTTTTTAGCATCCAACTTGTTGGATTATGCCCTTAGAACCATTCATTAGATGATTGACTTTGGCATTTTTTTATGTATCATGACATTTTATTTATCATAGTTCATTATTATATTTGTCTTATAACTGCGTAATATAATCTTATATAATAATGTCCTTAGAATAGTAATAACACACTATTCTTAAAATATCCCTAGTCAAGTATTATTGTGAACAAGGATAACAATGATACGATAAGACTAGTATGTGGTTGACTGATGACCATTGTCATGGATATAGGATATCAAGTCATCACATAGGTACATGTTAGAGAACTATGTACTGGATCGACCCTCCATGAGAACGCTACATGGATTGTTATATGAATGTCATAAGCGATTCTCATAGTGATGATGGTGTATGTGATCCTTTGACTTGAGATCATCAGAGATCCCAACATAGAGAATTGCATACTTTAATGCTGCTAGATGTCATTCGTAACAGGATGGACTATAAAGGTAGTAATTGGGTATGCCTTGATCTATGTAGAGGGATGTTGAGTGATCAAGATAGGATTTATCCCTCTTATATAACAAGAGTGATGTCTTGGGCCCTTTGATAGAGTGAGACTAAGAAATGCATGGCCGTGCTCGAATAAGTCAATATGAGATATTGATTTTATTTGTTTAATTAGTCTACTCAGGAATCAAGAAATGCTGATTAGACTATACAAGTGTGACACATTCCATGACTTGTGTCTAATCAAGACATCATAGGATAAAGGGATTAAACTACACGGTAACATCTATCACGAGTAAGGTTATGTCGAGTCATTGACATTCTCGTTACATGGGTAGCAATGATGTGTTGCTAGATACCGCTCATTGCCTGTGACAATTTTGTCATTGCCATTGTTTTGAGAACCTATTGGGTCGCACACTTAGAACGGATCAATGAGGAGCTTAATTAATCCTATTCTGAATTGGATTAAGGATATATCTAATCCTATTCTGAATTGGATTAAGAATATATCTAATCCTATTCTAAGTAGGATTAGAGTTCTGTTTGGCAGTAAATTTTAGGGTAAAATTTACTGCCTATAAAAAGGATGTTTTTCCAAAAAACATGGCCGCACTTTTAAAAACAGAAAACAAAAAACATTCCTTTTAATCGAAGCTAGCAATTCGGTTATAAGGAATTAAAAAGCTCTTTAAGGCTTCTGATCGTGAGACGTTCAAGAGTCGTGAGATCCGTTCGTGTGGATACCGTAGAGGCAGGAACGAAAAGTTGCTGCTTGTGACTCGACCAACGACAGAAAATTCAGAGAAAACGTCAGGTAAAATCTCGAAACCCTAATCAGGCAACTCTCCGAATCGATCTTGGTGGAGGCCGAATGATTTAAATTCCGCTGCGTGTTGTTTCGGTTTCCTTCACAACTTCCTCAATATATCCCTGTTCTTGGCACAAAAATGATCACCACGGTGGACCCCTATTTTCTTGCTTCCTCGCGCTTTGCTCCCTGCCTAAACTATACCATAATGCTGACATTATCTATCCCCAAATGCCAGACTAAATCCAGCTCTAACCAGCCAAGGTTCAGCTGAGGGTAGCCTTACCGAGAACCATCCGAAATACCCCTTAATGACCAGCTTTAGTACATGCCACTCCAACCCGAGGAACCACTCAAAAGCTTGTCAAGCACCTCTGTCTCAAGTTTCCATAGCAATACATAGCAAGGCGATGGGGATCGAAACAAGGGTGATGTCTATTCGAGTGTGAATGGCGAGATGACTTGATGTGATGAAGAAAGGGGGCGATAGGGAAAAGGCGTGAAAGTGAGATGAAGATGAGAGAGAGGTTTGGGAATTTATCTTTTGAATTAAAAAAAAAAAAAAAGAGAAATGAAATGATGGGAGGCGGAGTGCTTACCAATCCTTAAGTTACAAATTTATTTTATTCATTTATATATATTTATTTTATTCATCATTATTATTATTATTATTTTATAAATAATATATATACTTATTTTTCATTTATAATATTATGTACTATAAATATATATTTGTACTGTATTTGTATTCCTATTTATTTTCATCTATAACTATGTATACTTATTATGTTTTTCTTTTCTTCATTTATATACTTCCATATTTACATTTCTATTTATTTGTATGTAGATGTTTTTATCCTTAAGTATGTAAATATAATTATATATACGTATATTTATATTTATACGTATCTATTTATGTGTTTTTAACTCATTTTCTTATTTATTTTCACTTCACTTGATTCTTCATTTATTTATATATGTATTTATATACATACGTACGTATGTTGCATGCATGCACGTTGTGTACTTTTAATTTGGCTTATACATATACGTAATCATATATAGATGCATATAATTACAATTCCTTTCATATCCATTTAAGGTACATTTTTTTTGTTTAAGAAAAATTGTGATTCTCACATTGCCCGTTTCAATAGGCCGTCAGCTGGCGTCACCGAGGCACTTCGACCTCAGGTTTACCTTGACTCAATCGTATTGTCTGCTTTTGGGGTGTACCCACTAGCCACCGCCCCTCACAACTTTGTCGGAGTGTGCCCTTAGGCCACAGCACCAATTCGCATTCCCAGAGGTTCAAACTTAGGACCCTTATGTACCTATGCTTTACTCTCATGGTACCCTAGATGTTCGAACTCAGGACCTTTATGTGCCTAAGTCTTACACTCATGGTACCAAATGGAACAAATGGTACCATGATTGTAAGGCTTAGGTACATAAGGGTCTTGAGTTTGAACCTCTAGGGACGCGAATTGGAGTTATGGCCAAATGGCACACTCCAACAAAGCCATGAAGAGCGGTGGCTAGTAAGTGGACCCCAAAGCGAGCAATACGGTTGAGTCAAGGAAAACCTGGGGCCAAAGTACCTAAGGAATGCCAGTTGATGGCCTACTGAAACGGGTTGGGCCTTGACAATATTTTTTCTTTTTTTTTTTAAAACGCATGTTTTATTATTAAGGCCCAGCTCGTTTCAGTAAGCCGTCAGCTGGTATCCCATAGGCACTCCGACCCCAAGTTTATCTCGACTTAATCGTATTGTCCGCTTTGGGGTGCACCCATTGGGCTACCACCACTCACGGTTTTGTCTGAGTGTGCCATTTTGGCCACAACTCCAATTCATGTCCGGAGCAACTTGAACCCTTGACTTCCTTAGGTTAAGAGTGACTTGACACTTGAAGAAGTCAAAGGTTCAAGTTGTTTCGGACGCAAATTGGAGTTGTGGCCAAAATGGCACACTCCGACAAAGCCCTTCTGGCCCAGTAGGTGCACCCGAAAGCGGACAATACAGTTGAGTCGAGGTAACCTTGGGGCAGGAGTGCCTAAGGGATGCTAGCCGACAGCCTACTGAAATGGGCTAGCCCTTGACAACCCCTTCTCGGTTAGGTAATTGAGCCAACAATTGGTATCAGAACTTGGTTTGGAGATTAGAAAAAAACTAACACCCTTCGCGTAAAACGATCTTAAATGGCTCATTTGAGCAAAGGTACACCTTTAGGTGGAGATGGACACTCAATAGTTAGACCTAATTTTTTCAATGGAAAAAATTACTACTATTGGAAAACTAGAACGATGTTGTTTGTACAAGCAAATGACTATGAGATGTGGAGAATTATAGTTAGGCATCCCCAAATTCCCATAGAGAATGAAGATGGAAAAGATGTCCTTAAGAATGAGGATGAGTGGGACACAAATGATATAAGAATGACATAATTGAATGCCAAGGCCATGCACACCCTATTTTGTGCATTAGGTCCCAATGAATATAATAGAGTCTCCCTATGTGAGAATGCTAAGCAAATTTAGGACAAACTAGCCATCACTCATGAGGGGACCAATCAAGTTAGGGAAACCAAGGTAGGTACGCTCACACATGATTATGAGCTCTTTAAGATGAATGAAAATGAGTCCATTAGTGAAATGTCCACTAGAGTCAATGATATAATCAATGGACTTAAGGCATTAGGCAAGACATATTCCAACGTTGAAACGATAAAGAAAATTTTGAATAGCTTGCTTAAGTCTTGGGAGGCTAAGGTAACCGTAATAGAAGAATCAAATGATCCTAACACCCTATCCCTAGATGAGCTTATGGATTCCTTACTTATTTATGAGATGAAATTAAAAAGAAATGAGGAGCTAATTAAGAAAGCAGGGGTAGCCTTAAAGTCTTCCACTCATAAGAAAATTAGAGATGATAGTGATGAGAGTGGAGATGAAGAAGAAAAGGAAATGGCAATGCTTGCTAAAAGATTTAATAGGTTCATGAGGATGAAAGCTAGAGAAGATGATAGAAGACCTCAAAAGAGAGAAGTCATTAGAGGTCAATCAAGTAAAAGGGACATAGACCCCATAGTGTGTTATGACTGTAATGAACTAGGTCATACTAAGTTAGAATATCCCTTACTTAAGAAGAAAAATGATAGAAAGCTTGAGAAAAAGGCATTTGTGGCTATATGGAGCAATAATGATAACTCCTATAAGGAAAGTGTAGATGATGAAGTAGCCTATTCTTATTTTATGGCCTTTAATGATGATGAGGCTAGTTCTAATTCTAATGAAGGCAATGATTATACTTTTGAAGAATTACAAAATGTCTTTAATGAATTAGCAAATGATTTTGAATGCATGAACTCTAAATATAGAAAAATCATTGCTAATTTGAAAATAGAAAAGGAAGCCTAGACAAATGATAAGCTAGAATTAGAAAAGAAATTAGAAGAAGTAAACTTAGAAAATGATGAGTTGACTAAGAAGAATGTAAACTTACATACCTCATTTTCTATGATTTACATGGGTTAACAAAAATTAGATCACATGCTTGAGACCCAAAGAGCTTTCTTTGACAAAGATGGGTTAGGCTATAATGTAATATATAAAGAAACTCATCTAAAGAATTTTCTAGTGAGCAAAAGTTTTTGCATGACACATCTCTCACATGCTCATTTTGCAATAGGATTGGCCACTCTTCACAAGCATGCACATATAGAAAGACCTTATTTAGAGGAAAAGTAGTTAAGAAGATGCAGATCCTAAAGTGTGCTATAAATAATGATGAATTGAGTTTGAAATGGATCCCTAAAGGATTAAAAATTATTTGCACTAACTCTTATGGACCCAAGAAAATTTGGGTACCAAAGCATGCTTGAACTTGTGTTGTTGTAGGAGTGTTAGAGCATAGAGGTACAAAGAAACATTGATAATCAAATGCTCTAAACACCCTCTTGGAGTTTGCTTATGCCAATAAGGAAGAAGAAAAGCTTAAGGATCCATACTTGGCAAGATCACTTGACTTCATCATTTTTAAGGATGGCTCAAGGTGGACTCAATAAATCATGGCAAAACAATTTCAAGCAAAGGAGTTTTGTAAACTTAGTGTCTATCTTCTCAAAACTCTTTTATGCTTAAATTATTTGTGCTTTGATGGGATATCTTGTGGATAATCCTTAATGTATTGTGAATGTTTGAATGATTGAATGAAATGCATGTTAAATGATTTTGTGATGAATTGGATTTTTGTAATCTAAGCAAGTTTGCTATGCATTGATAATACATTTATTTGCTCTAAAATGTCAAATATGTAATACATGCAAAATGCCATTTCAACAACCAAGGCTTGGCCTAATGGTTGTTACCCCTCTTTAGGAGGGATTAGATCCAAGGTTCAATTTCCCATTCTCCCTTTGTATCTCCTATGAACAAAAAAAATTCCATTTCATGCACTTTAATGAGAAATATGCACATTAAAAAAATTATGGCATGATGTTCACAAATTTTGGGATTTTATGATATATGTGCTTAAAGTCTATATGAACATGTTTGTTATGCCTTGGTTGTGATTTCAAACTTATTTGTGTTACAAAATGCATATAATTCTCAAAATGACCTCTCTTGAGATCAAAAATGCATTCTATGGTGAAAATTCTCTCAATATTTGTGAAAATAATGTCAAATGATTTTTAATCCATGTTTTTCATTCATTTAAGTCCAAAATAATGTTATACATGTGTTCAAACTTTTACTTGGACTTAACACTTGAAATGGATTTTTGGCACCTCAAAAGTTGATTTTTTTACCAAAATTCTGCAAATTTTGATCAAAGGATCGATTTTCATTCTTAAGGATTGATCCCCCTTGGCTAAAATGCAGAAATTCTGCATTTTGGAGTTAAGAGATCGATCCCCTACTTCTAGGGATCGATCCTCCCTTAGGCAAAGTGCTTATTTTTTTATTTTAAACCTAAATTTGAGAAGGATCTTTCATTTTCTTAACACTTTCTTTCTTCTCAACTTAAAACACATTGTTTTAACTTATTTTTGATGATGTTTTAACTTGTAAAATCATTTTCATTGGTGTCATGCTTCATTCTCAACAATAAGTTTCATTTTCATTGAACTTACAAGTGCAAAATCAACTTTCTTATTAAAGACATTCAAATAAAGCATGAATCTTGAAATAACCTTGAAATATCTTTTCAATGAATGTTTACACATAATTTTGAAAATTATTTCAATGATTTTTGTATGCACTTGAGAATTTGATGAACTTTGTGCTTGATAGACATTTTCAATTATTTTGTTCATCTTAGTCAAGAATGCTTAAAGGATTGTATCTCATAACTTGACTCACATATTGCCCATTTTGCTTCATGATATATATATATATATATATTATTGGAATATGAGTAATTAAGGTCAATATGTATGCTTGAATGATAATATGATCGAATTTGACCTTAATGTTTGAATTTAAATATGACTTAGGTAAATATAATATTTAAGATGCTTAGCATATTACCTAGAGTCATAATTTTCTTTCGCCTACTATTTGTGATAATAAATGGATCTTAAATGATCAAATGTATGAAAATTTGTCATCCATAAACTTAGATTTCTCTCATGGCCATATCTCTAAAGATCTTAACCCCTAATGACATCAATATTCAAGAATAAATGCAAACATGAACAAAAGCACTTTAATTGGTTTCCATGCTTAGATTTTTTAATGTTTTGATGATAAGCTTGCATGATTACTTAGGTTGAATCAATGATCATGCCTATGGGTTGAAAAAATTTGTTTTCATGAAATTATGTGCTTGACCTCACTTATAGATTGTGAACTTTAATATTACAATATTCTTTAACTTAATGATATTGATTCACTTAGGTAAAATCATTTTAGCTAACATAGCATATACCCCTCTTAGAACCTTAAATGATAAAACAATTAAGAATATGACAATGATGTGATTAAGATGGTAAGCTTGAACCCTTCCCTACTCATAATTGTTAAAGATCTTTAAATGAAAAATAAGCATAGGATTCTTTGTGCTTATGACTGTAGAAGAAAATGTGTGTGCTTGAATGATATAAATTCTTGAATCTTCCATATGATTAAATTTGCGCATATATGGATTAATACTTTATGTTAGTATGCTTATGTTTAAATTAATCTATATATATGTTTATTGAATATGTGATTATGATTGCTTTATGGTTCATGAATATAGATATTTTAAATTGATGATATGAATGCTTTATATAAATGGCATTTTTGTACATGTTTCATATTGATCTTGTGTTTCACATACTTTGAGATATGCATGTTTGAATTTTGAATATGGAAGAACGTTTTTTAGTATGTTTTTGCTTGCTTAACTTGTCCACTCTCTTCGCATGAACATACCACACATAATACTTGAATTCATACAAAATATATAAGTCAACTATTGGTAACAATTGATATGAGTTTTAAATTGATAGTGATTCTCTCTTTCTTGAGATTGAAATGACAAATAGGGAAGAATTCTTTTAGAACACATTTGCATGAGACTTTTTTGTACTAGAATACGTGGATAATTGATATATGATTTAATTTTAGGCACATTCTTTCTTGAAAAGGGTTTATGAGCTCAATGCATAATATTTCATCTAAGTTTAGCTCATAATCATTATGCATTGACATGCACCTTAGTTGGACCATAAAGAACAATTGATGTATCCAGGTGCTTGATAGAATTAAAATGAGTAGGTTATAGAATTAATAGACAATGTATGAACAACTTGCATCATTATGACCAGTTGGCAATGTATTGAAAATTAGTTATGAACAATTGATATAGGATCATAAACAATGTCCATTGCATGCACAAACATCTCATGATCTTTATATGGACATTGATTTTATTTATTGGTGCTATAACTCTCAACATACTAATCTTTTGTTTGTTGGTTGGAGCAATTTTTCTTATGTCCTCAAAAATTTTAGGTCATATTTTTAGGAGGCGAGCAATTTTTGTTTATCCTTCTTTTTGCTATGACAAAAAGGGGGAGAGATAATGTGGTTTGTAAATTATTTTAAAAATCATGATCATATTGATGGGGAGCTTTATTTTTCAAACCATGCTTATATTAAGGGAGAGCTTTTTCAAAGTATTTTTAAAGCAAATTTACCTTAAGTTTTGTCATATCAAAAAGGGGAGATTGTTAGTTTTAAATTGATACATATATAAATATATATATATATATTTATATATTTATATTTTGAAATGACAAACACTTAAGCAAAATTAAATGAAATTTCTATATTGTAAATTTGCTTTATCAATTATGATTTTCACAAACCATTTCAAATACTTTTTTCAAATATAAGACCATAATTTAATTGCTTATTCTTATTAGTCTTAATCTTTTATAAAATGATTTTGAATATTTCATCAAGTAATTTTCTCAAGGAAATATAGAATATACTTTTAGAAAATTACTTGATAAATATTTGGGCTAAGTTTTCAAGTGCTTAATCAAGAAATATTCAAATTAGATTGAAAAATGAATTTGGTATAATTTTAAAATCAATTTATATTTATTTTTCAATGAAAATAGCCCAAGAAGTGAAAATTTAAGTCAGAGGATAGATCCCCTCCTCGAAGGGATGGATCCCCTATTGGCAGGATAGTTTAAGGGATTGATCCTCCCCTTTTTGGGATTGATCCCTTGTACCTAAAACACTCCTAAAGGCAGAACTAGTTTATAGGATTGATCCCCTACCTCTATGGGATCGATCCCCTATTGGCAAAAACCTTGGGAAGCGTATCTAAAGCCACGGGATTGATTCCCTCTTTGCTGGAAGCCTCTAACAGCTAGTTTTTTGTGAGCACCAAAGGGAAAATCAATTTTAGGCTTAACCAAGCTTCAACTACCATTCAAGGGAGGATAAATAAAAGCTTAGAAGTTCAAGACACTCAAGAGACTTCATTAATCATCTTCTTCAAGCTTCAAACACATTTCAAGTGCTAAAATTCCAACATCTTCTATCATTCTTTTAATCCTTGTATAGGTTCTTCTAGAGCTTAAAGTGTAATCACCCACCTTCTTAGAGGTTATCTTAGATTATAACTCTTGAAAACCTATTCACAAATTGTAAAAGGGAGTGAAGCCTTGAGAGCTCAACTTGTAAAGTGAGTTGTAAGTAGAAATTAAGGTTTTCTCCTTGAGCCATAAAAGGGAGAGGTTGTAAGGTTTCCTTCTTGAGCTCAGAAAAAGAAGGTGTAAGGTTTCTTTCTTGAGTCCGGAAAAAGGAGAGGTATAAAGAAGGTGTAAAGACATATTCATTAGTAGATTTGGGAAAAATTCTTGGAAGCGTCTCAAGATAAAAAACGTAGACAAGGTTGCTGAACCTTTATAAATTGCTTGTGTACAATTCTTTTTCCCTTAACACTTTACTTACTTACATTTGAATTATTCACTTTATTTAGAGTTTGAATTGTATGTTTTATTAGGTTAAGAGAACTTAGAAAACTATCAGATAGGCTAGAGAATTTTAAAAGAATGAAAAACGAACTTAAGAGTAGTTAATGACCAATTCACCCCCTCTCGGTTAGGTAATTGAGCCAACACAAACAAATGTTGAAATTATATAAATTTTTTATGTATTTGATTTATTATTCTATTAAAATTAAAATTTTAATATGAAATCAAAATAATAAAATATTATAATGATTTTTATAATAAAATCAAATATTAAATTAATAATATATTTATTATTATAAATACAATAAGTATAATATTAAAGATTATTTGATATTCATAAATTATGGTGTTTTAAATTAATTTTATTTAATAATTGAATTAAAAAGAATCAACATTTATTTTGTTGATAATATATAATTGATTTAATTGTATAATAAATAATAACTGTTTTTAAAATTTTAAACTTTTTAATTAAAAAATGTATAAATTATTTATTTATTTTTAAATAATAGTCATATAATTATAACTCAAGTTTTGTCGAGTTATAAATTTGGTTTTTTCCAAGTTTTGGATTAGATTGATCTTAAGTTCGAATCATATCAAGTTCGGGTTATATTGGGTATGGGTAGCATCTGATTCAAATTTTTTCGATTTTGGGTTTTTTTCGAGTTCGTACTTTTTTTGTTCGATTTTTTTGGAGCTCGATTTTTTTGGTTTCAGACCTTTTATTTTTTTTAGTCAATTCAAATTAATCCAAGTTTGGTTTTGGACAAGTTTTTGAGTTCAGGTTAATTTTTGCTACTTCTATTTAATGTTAGAGAGAGAATTTATAAAGTACTGAATTCATATAATTGATTTGAACATTTGTTTTGTAAGAGATTAATTATATTAATACTCGAAATTTGATTAATTTTGTTACATTTGAACGTTTCTACATTGGATGCAACAACTTTGAGACTTTGTTTTTCTGATCCAAAGTGATGACATGGTTAAAATTAATTTTGTTCTTTTTTCAAAGACAGCCCGAGCGAGAAAAATGGTTAAAATTCCAATTTTTTGTCTCAACAAATAATGAATGGTCCGATTCTATACAAGCAAATGCAGACCGTTAGATCTAAAGGGCTAAAAAGCCCTTTCCCCATTCCCAAAACCCGAAAAACCCTCTTTCCCTCTTCCCAACTGTCCCTGTCCACGCCGCTCCTCACTCCTTTCCCATCTTCTCTTTTTTTTCTTTCAGGTAAATTTTTTCTTCTTTAAGTTTGATTTCAGATTTGTTGTAAATTTTTTTTGTTGAGATCCTCCTGGAGCCTTGATATTTCTATTTGTAATTGTTAGCTTTAAATTGACAAGTATTTTGAAAATGACAAAACTCAAGCAAGCTTAGAAATGATATTTATACAAGTAAATTTGCTTTGAATGAACTAAATGATTAAAACTATTTTAACAAAGTCTTGGATTGAGATTTCAACTGAAAAAGTCAGTAAAAACTCTTAGAAAAGTGTTAGAAGATTTTGAACTGACTTAAAATCACAAAAGCTATAAACTTTGCAGCAAGTTAAGTGCAGGAGGGCATACTGGACAAAAGGGATCGATCCCTACTGGAAAGGGATCGATCCCAAATTGACAGAATACTTTAGAAGCCACCCGGGAGAAGTTTGGAAAGCATTCTGGAGAAAAGGGATCGATCCCTTTGCCCGAGACCTGACAATAACGGCTAGTTTTTGAGGGTTTCAACGGGAGGATTTGCATTAAATGCTTCACCAACTGTTCTATCCGTTTGGTGGGTTATAAATAGAGGTATTTATGAAGTTTGGAGGCAGAACAAGTATTCCAAAAAGTATTCAAGCTTCAAGAGAGAAACTGAAATCTGAAAATCCTTGTTGTAACTCCATTTTGTGAGATTGTTTTATGTGTTCTTCACCCATTCACTGAAAAATCTGATATTCAAAGGGGTGAGCTATCCTTGTAAGGTCTGCTATTGTTGAGTGTGGGAATACTACAAGTGTAGAGGATTAGAAGGAGATTTCTACAGTGTCAAGAGAAATTGTAAGAGGTCTTGCCACACCTTCAAGTGGTTTGTAAGCATTCTCAAGGAAGAGGTGAATCAAAACCTTGACAAGGAGTTCAAGGAGAGAGGACGTAGGCAAGAGATTGGCCGAACCTCTATAAAACTTGTGTTTGCTTCTCTTTCCCTTACTCTTATTTACTTCATTTATTTCATTGTTGCTTATTTGACTTTGATTGTGCATTAAGAGTTAGGAAAATTAGAAATAACTAGAAAAACCGATTCACCCCCCCCTCTCGGTAGAGTCAACAGTAATAATATTAGGAGAATGCATTGCTTTTTTCTTTCCGGAATTTGATTCAAAAACATGGATAATTTTGCCAGAGCTGAGAATGCATTAAAACGAGCTGACGGTAATCAACCAAACTCTTTTTTTTTCTTTAAATTTTAACATGTCTTTCAATTTTAGTTTCTTTGTTTGAAATTTTGGAAATAAAATTTTGTTTTTAATGGATGCAGAGTTGATAAATGTTGGGCAAAAGAAAGATGCATTGCAAGCTCTTCATGATTTAATTATGTCGAAAAGATATCGAGCTTGGCAAAAAACGCTCGAAAGAATTATGTGTAAATACGTAGAACTTTGTGTTTGTTGTTGCACAAAACAACAATAAAAGCATGCTGACGTCGATATTCATACTTAGTCTCCACGTGTCTCCAAGAAGCTTCTGTAAAACAAGAAAAGTCAGAGAGACGCAGGGGTGATTCCCTGCGTAGACACTCCGATGCTTAAGTCAACAAAAAGGTCTTCAATATTGGGAAGCGTAAAAGCCAGTAGTCAAAAATTAGAGAATAAAGTTGTACCTGGGGGCCTATTTATAGGCCAGCGTCCAAGGTTAATTGTTTAAGGATAAGTCTATCATCTTGCTAAGAGTTTATGTCTCAATATAACACAAATTCCTTGGAAATCGGGAGCTTCCGGAGCCTGTCGCCGGCGAGAGACTAACACCACGTGGTACGCTGTGGCGTCAGGATTCTGTCGCTCGCGGGAGCTGAGGTCAGGCGCCACGTGTCGCCATATGACTATAAGCGACGGACTATGGATCTGTCGCCAGGCAATAGGTATATGAGCGCCATGTGTCGCCTTATGATTGTAGGCGATAGACTGCGTACCTGTAACGAGCGACAGGTATGATCACGCACCTCTACCTCTTTCGCCGAATGCCACGTGGGCCAGAGAGCCTGTCGCCCAGCGACAGGTGTGACGCGTTTTGCCTCTGTCGCCGATGGACACGTGGACCATTGAGTCTTTGCCATGTGATAATCTCTGACGCTATTGGGCTTGGCCTAGCACGGGTAGACTTTGTCATATCAATTGCTCCCCACTCTCTTGTTGGATTTCTCCAACAAAGAGAGTATAAATATATGTTTTTAGGCCTTAACCCACTGTGAATAGTCCTCTTTGTTTTTTTTTCTTTTCTTCTTTCTTTTTTGTGGCTTTTTGTGTATTTTTTGCAGGTGAAAAATTCTACTCTGCGACAGGTGTGATCAAGCGCGACGTTTGGCATTCCCTGTCGCGACTATATAAACTGCTGGGACCCAAGAGAGAACGCACGAGAAAACCTCTGAGCAGCCATCTGTCGCCCATTTTTCCGCTCTTTCGACACAAAGAGTCTTTCGCTCTCACGCCTGAAGTCTCTCGCTTATCTTATCGTCAGTAAGTATACCCCTGTCGCCTTATATATTCGCCTACCGCTCTAGGTTTAGGTCTCCCGCAGGTGATTTGGTCTTCCGCGTAGAGTTTAGTCTTCCGCAAGTGTCTTTTTCAGTAGGTCTATCGCCCAAGGGGTCTGTCGTCCAAGGGTCTGTTGTCTTACTAGGTCTGTCGCCCGAAAGGTCTGCCGCCCAAAAGGGTCTGCCGCCTGTAGAGTCTGTCGCCGGGTAGTTTTTGATTTCTTTTGCCATGTCTTTGCTACGCCCGGGTAAAACACTTAAGACAGGTGGTCTTGTGTGTTCTTTGACAAATACTGACTTAGAGGATATTAGAACTCGTTTCCCTCTTCCCTCGGGTTATGCCTATAGACTTCCAGTGCAAGGGGAGGTCACGCCTGACTTGGTTAGAAATGGTGTGGCCGTCCGTAAGGCTTCTTTGTCTTTTGGTTTTCGCTTCCCTCTTCCGGAGTTTGGCGAAGCATTTCTTAGATACAAGGACATCGCCCCGTGTCAACTCCACCCCCATGCGTGGGCTCAGCTGGTAGCGTTTTCCATATGTGTCATCATCTGGGTATTGTTCCAACGGTTCCCTTTTTAAGCGCCTTTTTTAGAGTTCGTAGGCTGAAAGGATTGATAACGTTCTCTCTTCAACGGTTAACAGTTGGCGAGTTTCCTAATAATAAAATCTTCTCGGATCTCCCCAGTAAACTGCGCGGTTTTGAGAGCGAGTGGGTCGTTGTCGAAATTCCAAGCAATCTGCGGATTCGCTCTAAATGGAATCGTGATACCTCTAACCACTCACAGCGTTCAGACAGGTTCAAGACAGAAATTTTAAGAGACCAATTTGGCGAGCCTATTCGGCAAATCTGTTCTATCGGGGATCGTAATTTATTTTCTCTTCTAACCCCGAAAAATATTGCCGCTGCCGGCTGGGGCGTAAGCAGGACCGTTCTTGAAGCTTCTGCTGCCCTATCTAACCTGCCTACAACTCCCCGTTTATCTGATGCTGGCCCTAGTCAGCCATCCCCGGTCCTAGTAGCCGAAGCATCTACCCCCGTGGGCCGCCTTGTAGATGAGTCCTCTTCAGATTCGGAGGACGAGACCCCTGAGGCTGCGGGTACTAGTGGTTATTCAAATGATGGCCCTGAGTGGGCTCAGGCTGACGTCTTTGGGAGTCCCTTCGTTGATTTTTCGTTGGATTCGAATCTGGATAGTTTAGAGGACTTTGGTGGTTTTCTAGGTTTTCCATCCTTTTTTATTTCTTGTACACATTTGCGTGATGTTTCACTTGGTCGGCTAATCCTTTCTTTATATATTGTGCAGGCATGAACTTCCGAGATTTGATACGTGGGAGGGATGCCAACGTTGCTGCTCAAGCAGCTTCTCTTCCTCGGTCGCTAGTTGGAGCCCCATCTGGACCGGCTCGTGCTCCTACTCCTCCTCCTCCCTCTACTGGTGAATCCAGCCGTCCTACACAAGAGGCTGGGAGAAACAAACGAAAGAGGCCTCTTGTCCCTGATCGAGGTTCAGGCGATCCCGAGAGCTCCGAGTCCCAAAGGAGTGATCCAGTCCCTCAAGAAGGTGGCTCTCGTGTTGCTGAGGGTAGGTCAGCTCCTCGCCAGCCGAGGCGCAAATACAGGAAGAGGCTGATTGTTGAAGCCTCAATACCTACAAGACCAGTCTTACCAAGGTGGTAGACCCTACTTTGAGGCGCTATGTGATTGATAGTGGGGTCGTCGTCAGTGGGGACGATTTTCAGACCTATCCCGGAGTGAACGACAACGACAGCATCGAGGATGCCGGGATAGCGTCTCGTCTGGCTTGGAGCACCATTCTCCCTCGTGATGAGGCGGGGCTTTTTTCAAACATCCCGGAGGCAGAGGATAACTCTGATTATCTCGCTATGAAGGTAAGAGTTTTGTGTTCGTTTGGTAACTAATTTCCCCATCTAAACTTTTTTCGTTAAAAGATTTTATGAGTTACTTTTGTTTTTCATCTTATCAGTCAGCTCAACAAATTGCGACCGTCAATGCTCGGCACCGGGCTCTCAAGGAGCAAGCTAACAAAGAGATTCGCGAGCTTCGGGATCAAAAGATGGAGCTTTCAAACGAGGTCAACCAGCTTCGTCCTTATATCAACAGGGTGGAGGAGGTAAACAAAAGGAACGCTGATCTTGAGCGAAAGAATGCTGATCTCGAGCGAAGGCTCCAAGAAGAGCAGGCGAAGGTGTCTTCCCTTCAAGGGTACCAAGAAGCTTATAACAAGGCCGTCGACGATCGGGGAGCCATGGAGAGGCAGCGAGATGAGGCTATTGAGGAGCTGCACAATATATTGGATCGTCAAAGAGAAGCTTGAATCGAGGCCGTTCGTGAATACCGCTTGTCCCAGCATTGTTTTGACAAGAAAGCGGCGTTCTCGATGGGATTTATTAAGTACGATTTCTATTTGGCTCGCGCTTGGCTGGAGAAGCATCAGCCTAGTAAGGCTTTTCCTGAATTGCTCTTCACCGAGGAGGCTAAGTACTATGATGCTCCTTCTTGGACCAAGTATGAGCCTGACGCACAAAGTCCAGAGGCCTATTTAGCGAAAAGGGCCGTAGATAATCTGGACAACCTTGAGGGTCCGTGGCCTCCTCGACAGCCGCTACATACGCCTGAGTCTTCCGAAGCACTTGATCGATCTGAGCCTCCGGCAGTGCGTGATGTCTCTGAGCCTATCGAGACAAACGATTAGCCTGAGTCTATCGAGGCACTGCTGGGGTTGGACAGCGATGAGTTCCAAACTTCAGATTCTGCTGCGGTTGATCCCGTGCCAGATTCTGCGGCCGTGGTTGGGCC
The DNA here is from genome assembly GCA_031772115.1 of Heritiera littoralis. Lineage (NCBI taxonomy): Eukaryota > Viridiplantae > Streptophyta > Magnoliopsida > Malvales > Malvaceae > Heritiera > Heritiera littoralis. The sequence continues at coordinate 7,222,573 of JAPDPK010000007.1, read as the reverse complement.
TTCAAGTGACGTTCCTGCTTCCAGGGTGGCTTCCTCGTCTTCCCAGGATCCTGGTTCTTTGACTCCTCCAGTTCCTGAGCCCCAAGCTTCTCGAGACGCTAGTGCCGATGTGGTGCCTTCCCAGCCGGCTGATTCGGTCATTGTCGTAGATTAGAGTTTTGTAGTTTTTGTTTTGTTTGTTAACTCCGGTGTACAGATTCATTTTGAATGAAAAGTACCGTTTCATTTTGTAGCTCTTTCTCTTGCTTATGTGAATTTAGTAGAGTACCTTGTATGACTTTACTTTTACACCATGTGATGTATAGATTCATTTTGAATGAAAAGTACCGTTTCATTTTGTAGCTCTTTCTCTTGCATTGTTAGCTTTAAATTGACAAGTCTTTTGAAATGACAAAATTCAAGTAAGCTTAAAAATGATTTTTCTCTAAGTAAATTTGCTTTGAATGAACTCAATAATAGAAAATATTTTAAACAAGTTTTAGATTGTGATTTCAACTGAAAAGTCAGTAAATACTCTTAAGAAAAGTGTTAGAAGTTTTTTTTAACTGACTTAGAATCACAAAAACCACAAACTATCTCAAATTGCAGTTAAAGATGTGCAGGAATAGACTCTGGTTAAAAGGGATCGATCCCCTTGGTAAAGGGATCGATCCCCTTGGTAAAGGGATCGATCCCCTTGGTAAAGGGATCGATCCCATTTTGACAGTAAGCTTGATAAAGCTCCAGGAACAAGTTGGAATAGGTTCTGGATAAAAAGGATCGATCCTTTTGGTAAAGGGATCGATCCCTTTGGACGAGACTATGCAGTAACGGCTAGTTTTTGAGGGTTTCAACGGGAAGAAATGCATTAAATGCTTCACCAACTGTTCTATCCGTTTGGTGGGTTATAAATAGTGACATTTATGAAGTTTGGAGCATGAACAAGCATTCCAAAGTATTCAAGCTTCAAGAGAGAATCTGAAATCTGAAAATCTTATTGTAACTCAATTCTGTGAGAGTGTTTTCTGTATCCTTTACCCATCCACTGAAAAAATCAGATATTCAAAGGGGTGAGCTATCCTTGTAAGGTCTGATATTGTAGAGTGTGGGAATACTACAAGGGTAGAGGATTAGAAGGAGACTTCTAAAGTCCCAAGAGAAATTGTAAGAGGTCTTGCCACACCTTCAAGTGGTTTGTAAGCTTTCTCAAGGAAGAGGTGAATCAAAACCTTGACAAGAAGTTCAAGGAGAGAGGACGTAGGCAAAAGATTGGCCGAACCTCTATAAACCTTGTGTTTGTTTCTCTTTCCCTTACTCTTATTTACTGCATTTGTTTCATTATTGCTTATTTGACTTTGATTGTGCATTAAGAGTTAAGAAAAGTAGAAATAACTAGAAAAACCGATTCACCCCCCCTCTCGGTAGAGCCAACAATTGGTATCAGAGCTTGGGCTCGAGAGTGACTTAGATTAACATCTATCGAGTATAAACGATCACTAATGGCTCAAACTAGTTTGTCTACACCCTTGGTAGGAGAGGGACACTCTACGGTTAGACCTCCACTCTTTAATGGTGAAAACTATGCCTATTGGAAGACTAGAATGATGCTATTTATTCAAGCCAATGATTATGAAGTGTGGAGAATTATTGTTAAAGGTCCTCTTATTCCTATTAAGAAAGTAGATGGGTCGGATGTGCCTAAGAAAGAAGATGAATGGGATACTAATGATATTAGGATGGCACAACTTAATGCTAAAGCAATGCACACAGTCTTTTGTGCATTAGGACCAAATGAGTATAATCGAGTGTCACAATGTAAGAATGCTAAACAAGTTTGGGACAAACTAGCTATCACACATGAGGGAACCACACAAGTCAAAGAAACCAAAGTAGGCATGCTCACACAAGACTATGAATTATTTAGAATGAAGAATGATGAATCAATTAGTGACATGTTTACTAGGTTTACTGACATCATAAATGGTCTTAAAGCATTAGGCAAGACATATTCTAATGTAGAAATGGTGAAAAAGATACTCAATAGCTTACCTAAAACATGGGAGGCTAAAGTCACTGCTATTGAGGAATCCAAGGATCCTCATACACTCTCACTAGATGAACTTATGGGATCTCTACTCACCTATGAGATGAAAATCAAGAGAAATCAAGATCCTCCTAAGAAAGTTGGAGTAGCTTTAAAATCCACCACTATTGAGGAATCAAAAGATCATGATGAGAGTGGTGATGATGAGGACCTAGAAATGGCCATGTTTGCTAAGAGGTTTAATAAATTCATGAGGATGAGAACTAGTGGTAACTCTAGGAGACCCCCTAGGAGAGACTTTAATAGAGGAGAAACTAGGAAAGAAAAGGACCAAATTATTTGTTATGAATGCAAAAAACCTGGTCATATTAAATTTGATTGTCCTTTATATAGAAAGCAAAATGAGAAGAAACAAAAGAAGACGGCAATGGTGGCTACTTGGAGTGATAGCGATTGCTCCGATGAGGAAAATGTGGAAGATGAAGTAGCCAACCTTTGTTTCATGGCTTTTGAAGATGAGAAGGTAACTTCTAACTTGTTGGATACACATGAATATACTTTTGATGAATTGCAAGATGCATTTGATGAGTTAGCCAATGAATTTGAATGCATGAATTTAAAATATAAGAAAATGATTTCTAAGTTGAAAAAGGAGAATGAAATGCTTGTGAATGTTAAATTAGAAAGTGAAAAGAAATTAGAGACTGCAAATCTAGAAATAGAAGAATTAAATAGAAAGAACATTAATTTACAAAACTCCTTTTCTAGATTTTACATGGGTCAACAAAAACTTGATCAAATGCTAGAGACTCAAAGGGCATTCTTTGATAGAGAAGGGTTAGGTTATAATGCATCCAACAAAGAGACTCATCTCAAAAACTTCCTAGTTAAAGATAGAAAATTTGCTTTGTGCCCATTATGTAACAAACTAGGACATTCTTCACAAGCATGCACCTCTAGGAAGACCATAGTTAGAGGAAAAATGGCTATCAAGATTTGGGTACCTAAACATGTTTTGAAGTCAAATGATGAGTCTTTAAAGTTGAAATGGATCCCTAAAGGATCAAAAATTATTGATACTAACTCTCAAGGACCCAAGAAAATTTGGGTACCTAAGATGAAAGTTTGATGTGTTTGTAGGAGGAAGAGTATTGCTACAAGGCTAAGTCCAAGGAGCATTGGTACCTTGATAGTGGATGCTCTAGACACATGACGGGAGACAAGAGCCAATTCAAGTACTTAAAGCATAAAAGTGGTGGAGAGGTCACGTTTGGAGACAACTCCAAAGGACAAATTGAAGGAATTGGCTCCATTGGTAACTCTTCTTCAACTATTGAAAATGTTTTGTATGTTAGAGGCTTGAAGCATAACTTGCTTAGTATTAGTCAATTGTGTGATAAAGGATTTAAAGTTATGTTTGATGATTTGTGTTGCAATGTTGTTAATGCCAAATCTAATCAAATTGTGTTTATTGGACATAGACAAGGAAATATTTATATTGTGGATTTAACTGAACTTAATAGCAAAAATGTATGCTTTATGGCTACTAGAGAAGATGAACCTTGGTTATGGCATAGAAGACTAGGCCATGCTAGCATGCATGTTTTGTCTAAGTTAGCCAAAAGAGACCTAGTTGTAGGATTACCTAAGCTTCAATTTGAAAATGATAAAGTTTGTGAAGCATGTGTAAGAGGAAAACACAAAAGAAATTCATTTAAATCTAAGAAGTGTGTCACTACCTCTAGATCACTTCAACTTCTTCACTTAGATCTCTTTGGACCAACTAGGACAACTAGTTTAGGAGGTAAACACTATGGATTTGTGATAGTTGATGATTACACTAGGTTTACTTGGGTGTTCTTTTTAAGTGTTAAAAATGAGGCCTTAGATAAATTCATTGTTTTCTCAAAACTTGTTCAAAATGAAAAGGGTTATTCTATTTCAAGTATTAGGAGTGACCATGGAAAAGAATTTGAAAATATTGGTTTTGATATATTTTGCAATGAAAATGGCATTAGCCATAATTTTTCAGCTCCTAGAACTCCTCAACAAAATGGGGTAGTTGAAAGGAGAAATAGAACCTTAGAAGAAATGGCTAGAACCATGCTTTGTGAAAACAACTTACCTAAATATTTTTGGGCTGAAGCAATAAACACCTCTTGCTATGTTATAAATAGAGCTATGGTGAGGCCTATTTTAAAGAAAACTCCCTATGAGATTTATAAAGGAAAAAGGCCTAACATAAGTTATTTTCACCCATTTGGATGTAAATGTTTTGTTTTGAACAATGGTAAAGATAACCTAGGAAAATTTGATGCTAAAAGTGATGAAGATATTTTTCTTGGTTATTCTTTAAATTCTAAGGCTTATAGAGTTTTTAATAAAAGAACACTTCTTGTAGAAGAGTCAATACATGTAATCTTTGATGAATCAAATATCACTAGTAGAACCAATCTTGATGATGAAGTAGAGATCTTTGATGAACCTACAGTTGATCCATCTCAAGATAAGGATGTTAGGGAACACTTAGATGATCTTACTATTAACAAAGATGAGGAGTCCATGGAACAAGAAATGATTGAGAAGGAATCTAGGTGTCCTAGAGAACTTGGATATGTGAAAAATAATGATATTGTTGGAGATCCTACCATTGGAGTTAGGACTAGGTCAACCTATAGAAACATATGTCAACATGTTGCCTTTGTGTCACAATTTGAGCCAAAGAAAGTGGATGAGGCTTTGAATGATGAAAATTGGATTATGGCCATGCAAGAAGAATTGAATCAATTTGAAAGAAGCAAAGTGTGGACATTAGTAGAAAGACCTAAAGATTATCCCATCATTGGAACTAAATGGATGTTCAAGAATAAGATGGATGAAAATAGCATTATTGTTAGAAATAAGGCTAGGTTAGTAGCTCAAGGCTATAGACAAGAAGAAGGGATTGACTATGATGAAACTTATGCTCCGGTAGCTAGATTAGAAGCCATTAGGATGCTACTTGCATTTGCATGTTATAAGGACTTTAAGTTATATCAAATGGATGTAAAAAGTGCTTTTCTAAATGGTTATATAAATGAAGAGGTTTATGTTGAGCAACCTCCCGGTTTCGAAAATCCAAAACTTCCTAACCATGTTTTCAAACTTTCAAAAGCCTTATATGGATTAAAACAAGCTCCTAGAGCTTGGTATGAAAGACTTTCAAAGTTTTTAATCGAAAAAGGTTTTACAAGAGGAAGGGTAGACACAACATTGTTTATTCAATCTAAAGGTCATGACTTATTGGTAGTTCAAATTTATGTAGATGATATCATTTTTGGTTCTACAAATGAGTCATTGTGCAAAAAATTTTCAAAGCTAATGCAAGGTGAATTTGAAATGAGTATGATGGGAGAATTGACCTTCTTTCTAGGACTTCAAGTTAAACAATGTAAAGAAGGCATTTTCATAAATCAAGCTAAGTACACTAAAGATTTGCTCAAAAGATTTGGAATGGATGAATCTAAACCTTTTTCTACACCTATGAGCACAAACATTAAGCTTGATAAGGATGAAGGAGGAAAATGTGTAGACACTAAACTATATAGGTCTATGATTGGCTCATTGCTATATTTAACTGCTAGTAGACCCGATATAATGTTTAGTGTATGCTTGTGTGCTAGATTTCAGTCATCCCCTAGAGAATCACACCTACAAGCAGTAAAAAGAATCCTTAGATACCTCAAAGACACATCTTCCTTAGGACTTTAGTATCCTAAAGATTCTACACTTGACCTCCATGCCTATTCCGATGCGGATTTTGGTGGATGCAAAGTGGATAGGAAAAGCACATCGGGAACATGCCAATTCTTAGGAAGTAGACTCATTTCATGGTTTTCTAAGAAACAAAATAGTGTAGCTCAATCCACAACCGAGGCTGAATATATAGCTTCCGGAAGTTGCTGTGCTCAAGTGTTATGGATTAAGCAACAAATGAGAGACTATGGAATAGAAATGAACCAAGTTCCCATTAGGTGTGATAACACTAGTGCCATCAATCTTACAAAAAATCCCATCCAACACTCTAGAACCAAGCACATTGAGATTAGACATCATTTTATACGAGATCATGTGCAAAAAGGGGACATAATTCTAGAGTATGTGGACACCTTGCACCAATTAGCTGATATTTTCACAAAGCCCTTGGACAAGGAGAGATTTTGCACTCTTAGAGGTGAATTAGGCATTATGAATGCTCCCTGAAGTAAGGCATTACTAAGTTACTGTTCATGTTCATAGCTCCTTAAGATTGAAATGTTGACTTTTGTGTGTTCTTCTCATGTTAAACTTCTTTCATTAGCCAAAACCCATTTCTCATGATTAAGACACTATCACATCCATGTTCACATATTGTGTCTGCATACATAAGCCATTTCTGCATTTTTCTGCAGTTTTTCTGCATTTTTTTCAAACTCATTCATGCATCTCAAGTGGAAACAATCAGATTTTGAGTTTAAGCTGGTCAAAATGCATACATTTCATGGTTTTCAACTCATTTTTATGCATCACAAATGAGGCAAGTGACTACGGAGTCAATACTTCTTCAAATTAGATTGACTTCCGGGTCATTGAGGCCTAAAATTCTGGGTTTTGAATATGAGGGATCGATCCCTTTTGCCATGGGATTGATCCGTTTATTCCAGATTAGGCAAGAATGCACACTGCCAAAAAGGGATCGATCCCATCCTTAAAGGGATCGATCCCTTCGATCAAACCCTCGCTCGTACGCTTGTTGAAAGGTCGGGATTTCACTCATTTTCACTATTCTTCTCCCCCTTCATCCGTAAGCCTTCCACCTTCTCCATTCCTCCTCCCACAACCTTCATGATCTCACTCATTTCTACACCAAATTGCTTCATTCCTTCACCAATCTTCCTCATTTCCTTCTCTTTTTCATTTCCCCTCCTCATTTCCTGACACAATCTTTTCTTTTCTTCTCTTCCTTCTTCCTCCACACCATGGTTACTATTCACCCAACATGTCAATTGTAAGTTTTTCTTACATTTTTCATTCCATTTTTCTTGCATTTCTAGTCTTTTGCATCATGTCTTGTTTACCCATTTGCATATCTTGCCTTAATTTCCTCTTCATCTAGGTTTTCACTTCATTTGGCACTAGTCTTTTCCAAGAATTTTCCTTAGCCTAGTTGTAGTTATTCATAAGAAATTCCTTATCCTAATTGTTAATTGCTTATGGGTTGTGGCTCTCAGCTGATTGATTCGATCATATTGCTCACACACATTCCCACAGTTCCCCAAACCTGTGCCATCACCTGCTCGACAAAATGCCTCTTTGAATTTTCCCTTATCATTCCTTCTTCACATGGCTCCCAAAATCAAACATGCTGTCCCTCGAAAAAGATCACATCCCTCCTCTTCCTCCGCCTCCGTTACAACCGCTTTAATCGCTGCTTTCGGAATGCGGACGAGAAAAAACGTTACCATACCCTCTTTGCCCATATGCGCGTCAAGCACTGCCGCCCAATTGACTTCGATTTTTTGGAGTCAATTCACTTTCCCTACTTGGCCAAATTTGAAGCCTTCCTTGGACATACTTTCTCCAAATCAACACTCCAGTTCCTATGAGCATCATTCGAGCTTTCTTTTCCAATGCCAAAGTTATTTATTCGCCTAATAACCCATGTAAGGCAGTGGGAATTCAATCATTTGTTATGGGTCGGGATGGTTGAAATCACTAAAGATTCCCTTCCCATGCCTTTCGAATTCCGGAGCATGGACTTGCACGTGAAAATGTCAACGTCCCCTTAGAATTCAATATCGTCAATGATCGTGCGGGTGACCTTCCTGTCTTTGCTCGTCTTCTCCACATCATCATCTCTTGGAATCTTCGCCCACATTGGCACCAAATATTCCCAACTCCGAGACTTGATCGGTTTTGGCTTCATCACATTCACTCACCTGATGGCGATCGACCGGATCTTCTCCATTTCATTCTCCACGATTGGATCAAGATTGCTTCTTGGCAAAGTTCAGACAATTGTCCCTTCCCCCAACACCTTGCCTTCTACCCCTCGACCACGATATCGACTGTTCGTGTGAGCCTGGCGTCCTTCCAGAGGCAGGCCACACCATCAACCTTGCTACTTTGCATAATTTTGCTGGTACTCTCGTGAGCAAGGTGATACCATCGTTTGGGAAAAGGCCCATGGTGCTCCAGCATCTCCCAGTCATGATCCGACGAAGGCGGTGATGAAGGCGACGACGAAGAGGCACCTCCTGCCCAGCCACATCCTCAGCCCCATCCGCCTCGACCTCGGTCTCTCTTGACCAGATCATGCTATCGCTTCAAAACCTCCAGGCCACTGTTACTCAACGCTTTGATCATGTCGACGCTCGCCTTGACACCATAGAGGCTACACAGGCTGCCTTATTGATGAAGTCCAAGACATCCGCATGCAGCATGAGGACTTCGTGGATCAATATCATCAGACATTTCCCAGGCGTTGATTTTGTTCTTTGTGTGTAGGGTGTGCATTTACCTTATTCAGCTTAGATGTTGAACCTATGAGTTATGTTTGTTGAACTCACTGTCAGAATTTGTCTTTGTCTATGTAAACTTCTTAGATGTTTGAACTTCTGTGATATGGCATCCTATATATTTCTGGTTATTTTATCATTTTGCCATGGTTTGTCTATGATCTTCACCTATCTCTCATTGCCCTCTTGCTTTAAATTGACTAACCAATTCTCCATGCTTCTTATTATTGTTGAGGGGGAGTATATCATTTTTTTTGCTCTAACAAAAAGGGGGAGAATTAATGTGAATAAATTAATCTTGGTACTTAAAAAGGGAAGCTAACTTTGAGGGGGAGCAAATATTAAGGGGGAGCATTATTTTCAAAAATTTAAGCAATCCATTTCTAAGCAAATTTACCACAAGTTTTGTCATATCAAAAAGGGGAGATTGTTAGCTTTAAATTGACAAGTCTTTTGAAATGACAAAATTCAAAGTAGCTTTAAAAATGATTTTTCTCTAAGTAAATTTGCTTTGAATGAACCAATAATAGAAAATATTTTAAACAAGTTTTAGATTGTGATTTCAACTGAAAAGTCAGTAAATACTCTTAAGAAAAGTGTTAGAAGTTTTTTTAACTGACTTAGAATCACAAAAACACAAACTATCTCAAATTGCAGTTAAGAGATGCAGGAATAGACTCTGGTTAAAAGGGATCGATCCCCTTGGTAAAGGGATCGATCCCATTTTGACAGTAAGCTTGATAAAGCTCCAGGAACAAGTTGGAATAGGTTCTGGATAAAAAGGATCGATCCCTTTGGACGAGACTATGCAGTAACGGCTAGTTTTTGAGGGTTTCAACGGGAAGAAATGCATTAAATGCTTCACAAACTGTTCTATCCGTTTGGTGGGTTATAAATAGTGACATTTATGAAGTTTGGAGCATGAACAAGCATTCCAAAGTATTCAAGCTTCAAGAGAGAATCTGAAATCTGAAAATCTTATTGTAACTCAATTCTGTGAGAGTGTTTTCTGTATCCTTCACCCATCCACTGAAAAAATCAGATATTCAAAGGGGTGAGCTATCCTTGTAAGGTCTGATATTGTAGAGTGTGGGAATACTACAAGGGTAGAGGATTAGAAGGAGACTTCTAAAGTCCCAAGAGAAATTGTAAGAGGTCTTGCCACACCTTCAAGTGGTTTGTAAGCTTTCTCAAGGAAGAGGTGAATCAAAACCTTGACAAGAAGTTCAAGGAGAGAGGACGTAGGCAAGAGATTGGCCGAACCTCTATAAACCTTGTGTTTGTTTCTCTTTCCCTTACTCTTATTTACTGCATTTGTTTCATTATTGCTTATTTGACTTTGATTGTGCATTAAGAGTTAAGAAAAGTAGAAATAACTAGAAAAACCGATTCACCCCCCCTCTCGGTAGAGCCAACATCTTGCTTATATGAATTTAGTAGAGTACCTTGTATGACTTTACTTTTACACCATGTTGCTCCCCAAGTTCTTGTTTGAAACAGTGTTGTCATTTCGTTCAAAGATGAATTTTTCTCGAGCGTTGTGCCTATTTTGTGTTATTTTCGCTTAAGGACTTATTAGAATAATCAAGACTAAAAACGCCAAAGTTTAATCATAATTGGTCAACTTATTGCAACATATGAATTCGAAAATTTTGTAACGTATCTCGTAACTTGCTATATAGCTTGTACCTTTACCTTTTGTACGCACGTTTCGTATTAAGGACTGGTCTTTTGCCCGTCTCGCGCATATTTCGATTAGGTACTTTTTGTTTGCCCGTCTCGCGCATTTTTCGCTTAAGGACTTTTTGTATTTGCTCGTCTCGCGCATTTTTCGCTTAGGGACTTTTCGTATTTTCCCGTCTCGCGCATTTTTCGCTTAGGGACTTTTCGTATTTGCCCGTCTCACGCATTTTTCGCTTAGGGACTTTTTGTTTGCCCGTCTCGCGCATTTTTCGCTTAGGGACTTTTTGTTTGCTCGTCTCGCGCATTTTTCGCTTAGGGACTTTTTGTTTGCCAGCTGTTGCCTCAGTTCAATTCCTGTAACACATAATCTATCTCACATATTGCATTAGAGAATATAGGAAATGATTGGCTGGCTTTTATTCATGAATCAGAAAAATAATAACATCTGTAAAGTTATGTAGCAATAGATGGAAAAGTAAAGACAAGAAAGCAAAAATTACAATGTTTACTGCCAATATAGCTTGAGATGGTTGGCATTCCAAGTCTTTGAGATCTTCTTTCCTTGCAAGGTTTCCAAGGTACATGTGCTAGGTCCGACCATCTTTCTGATTCTGTATGGTCCTTCCCAATTAGCCCGGAGCTTTCCATCCTCCTTATGGGCATTTGTGATTGCTGACTTTCTCAACACCAGGTCTCCTTCTTGCATTTCTCTATTCTTCACCCGTGTATTGTAATAAGTAGCTACCCTCTGTTGGTAAGCAGCTAGTCTCATTTTTGCTTTGTCTCTTAACTCGTCTAGCAGGTCTAGATTCTCCCTTAGTCCTTGAGAATTGAGTTCCTCGATGTAGGGGACCAACCGTGGTGACTCAGCTCCAATTTCTACTGGGATGAGAGCTTCAGTGCCATATACCAAATTGAACGGTGTTTCTCCTGTTGACACTTTGCTTGTCGTTCTGTAGGCCCATAGGACACTTGGGAGCTCATCTACCCATGCTCCCTTTGCCGTGTCCAGCCTAGTCTTCAACCCATGCAGTATAGTTCGATTGCTCACCTCTGCCTGCCCATTGGCCTGTGGGTAAGACACAGAAGATATTCTTAGGAGAATCTTCAGGCCACTACAAAAATTCCGGAAAGCGTCACAGTCAAACTGCTTCCCATGATCTGCATTTATCACGCAGGAGATCCCAAATCTGCAAATTATGTCTTTCCACACCATTGCTTCCACTTTCTTCTCAGAAATTGTAGCCAAAGGCTCCGCCTCTATCCATTTTGTGAAGTAGTCTGTGGCCACAAGCAAATACTTCCTTTGTCCCGAGCCTAGGGGAAATGGCCCCAGGATATCTAGTCCGCATTGTGCAAATGGAGTTGGTTGGAGTGTGTTCTGAAGAGCCGAAACAGGCGCAGTAGTTATAGGAGCGAATTTCTGACACTTTTCACATCTTCTTACTTTATCTGTGGCATCCTTCCTCAGTGTAGGCCAATAAAACCCCGTGTGCAATATTTTCAAGACCAAGGCTCGAGCCCCCAAATGTTCACCGCATATTCAATCATGAACTTTAGCTAAGGTGTACTCAGCCTGTTGGGGCCCTAGACACTTCAATAGGGGGATTGTGAATCCTCGTTTATAGAGTTCCCCATTCACCACGATAAACCTGGCACTTTTTAACTTCAGCCTTCGAGCTTCGTCTCTGTTAGTGGGGAGTATGCCACCCAGTATGTAATCTTTGATTGGGCTTCTCCAATCGTCTCCGATTTCGACATCACAAACATCTTCTTCTTCAATGCTTGGTCTGGCGAGGGATTCTACTTTGACCATACCCCTTTTGACCCCTCTGGAAGAAGCCAATTTTGAAAGAGCGTCTGCATGGTTGTTCTCTGTTCGAGTTATCTGAGTCAGCTGGAAGTGCTTGAACAATTGTGCCAACAATTGTACCTTCTGTAGATAAGGAACTAATGCGGGTTCTCTTGCTTCATACTCACCCAAGAACTGGTTTACCACCAGTTGTGAATCGCTATGTGCCATTAAGTTGCTGACTCCTAGTTTCTCAGTAAGTCTCATCCCAGCTATCAAGGCTTCGTACTCGGCTGTATTGTTTGAACTTGGGAAATCGAAACGTAGGGAATACTCATAGGTTTCCCCTTCAGGCGATGTTAGCACAATTCCAGCTCCACTGCCGTCCATGTTACGAGCTCCATCAACAAATAATTTCCACCAGACTAATTCTGTTTCCTCTTGGGCCTCTCGGCCAGTGCATTCTACAATGAAATCTGCCAATGCCTGTCCTTTTATTGCTTAGCAAGGCTGGAAGTGGATGTCATATTCACTCAATTCGATAGCCCACTTAATCAGACTCCCGGAGTGTTCTTGTTTCTGCAGTATTTGCTTGAGGGGCTGGTCTGTTAAGATAGTCACCGAGTGAGCTTGGAAGTACGGTTGTAATTTTCGACTTGCCATCACCAGGGATAAAGCTATTCTTTCAACTAAAGGGTATCTTGACTCGGCATCCAGCAGGACTTTGCTTACATAATAAATCGGGCAATCTCTATCCCCATCTTTCCTTAGTAGGACTGCACTTACAGCTTTCTCTCCTACACCGAGGTACATAAGAAGGTGGTCTTCGGGACGTGGCCGGGACAACAGGGGCAACTCTTTCAGGTAGTCTTTCAATCTTTCAAAGGCGTCGTTACACTCTTCCGTCCACTTGAAGTTCTTTCCTGCCTTTATTGCCTTGAAAAATGGTAGACTTCTTTCGGCTGATTTGGACAAGAAACGACTCAAGGCTGCTATTCTTCCTGTTAGCCTTTGGACTTCTCTTACTGTATTAGGCGGCCTCATGTCCAAAATAGCTCGAACTTTCTCGGGATTAGCCTCTATCCCTCGGTTAGTGATCATGAATCCCAGAAACTTTCCAGATCTCACCCCGAATGAGCATTTGTTGGGATTCAACTTCATCTTGTATTGTTGCAGCACATCGAATACCTTGATCATTTTCTCGGTATGTGATTCTCCTTGTCTGTTTTTAATGATCATATCATCAACATAAGCTTCCATGGTGTTGCCCAACAAGTCTTGGAACACCTTATTTACCATGCGTTGGTAGGTTGCACCCGCGTTTTTCAAACCGAACGGCATCACTCGATAGCAATATGTCCCACCATCGGTAATGAACGAGGTCTTCTCCTCATCATCTGGATGCATCACAATTTGGTGGTACCCTGAAAAGGCATCCAAAAAGCTAAGTAGTTCATAACCACAAGTTTCGTCTACCAACTTGTTAATTCGAGGTAGTGGATATGAATCCTTAGGACAAGCTTTATTCAGATCTGTGAAGTCCACACACATTCTCCATTTCCCGTTGGTTTTCTTCACCATCACAACATTAGCCAACCACTCCGGATAATTAACTTCTCTGATAAATCCTGCTTGCAACAACTTCGTTATTTCTTCGTTTATTGCCTGTTGCCTTTCTGGAGCAAAATTCCTCTTCTTCTTTTTTATCGGCTTTGCCCCTAAGATTACGTTCAACCGATGGAAAATAACTTCAGGGTCTATTCCAGGCATTTCGGCTGGAGTCCATGCAAACACATCACAATTCTCTCTTAAGCATCGGACTATCTCCCTTTTTACTTCTTCAGGCAATTGACTTCCTACGTACACTATTCTTTCTTCATCTTTCTCATCCAACCGGATCGCTTCCATTTCCTCATCAGGCTTTGGCTTAGGCTTTTCTTCGATCGTAAGGGTTTCTTCCTCTGAATCCCTTTACATGTGGTGGATGCCACATTACATGTCCTGGCTTTCCTTTGATCTCCCCGCACTTGTCCAACACCGCGGGGAGTCGGAAACTTCATTAACAAATAGCAGGGATGCACCACCGCTCTCATGTCATTTAACAATGGCCGCCCGAGGATCATATTGTACGCCACGGAAGTTGATCTTTCCACCATAAACAACGCTTGTAGTGACACACTTCGAGCTTTCCCCCAATGTCACAGGTAGCTGAACTGCGCCCTCCGCCTTCACTTTTTCTCCTGAGAAGCCATACAGCGGTGTCGTTACTGGCTTCAGTCTATCATTGGAGATGTTCATTTTCTCAAAACAACTCCAATAAATCAAATTTATCGAACTCCCATTATCAACTAAGATGCGACTCACTAGGTGTTTTGCTATTACTGCCGAAATCACCATTGGGTCATCATGAGGGATCATTACATCACCTCTGTCAGTTGGCGTGAAGGTGATGGGCTCTTCATCATGCTTTTCCTCTATTACCGAATTAATTTGGTAAGCTTGTCGGGCGTAGGTCTTTCGAGACGAGGACGAAGTGCCAGCTAACGACTCACCCCCGGATATCACGTTAATAGCTGGCCCTGTGGGTTCATTGTCTTCTTCTCGATTCCTTCTTTCTACCCTTCTGTCATTATCTCTTCTTTTACCTTCATTTCGTCTAACAGGTCTTCTGTTTTCACTTCTTCTATCTCTGAAATTCTGTGCAGGATAGTTAGTTCTATCACCTCTCCATACGAAACGGTTTATTTTTCCCTCTCGTGCTAGCTTTTCTAGCTGATTCATCAACTCCCTACACTTCTCAGTTGTGTGTCCATGCGCTGAGTGGTAATAGCAGTATGACCTTAAATCACGGCCCAAATTTCCTGGCGTCTTCTTTGGAGCCTGTATAAGCCCTGATCCTTCAATGGCTGCCAACACTGAAGCTCGAGATTCAGTGAGTGGGGTATAGGAATTGTATTTCAGTGCAGGAGCTTTCTCAAACTTTCTCGGTTGGCTAGAAGATGCTTCATTGGCCTCTCTTCCTCGTTTCCTCCCATCCTTGGATTCTCCTATCGTCACCATTTTCATTACTTCCTCCTGGGTTACATACTTATTTGAGCGGGAAAGCAGGTCTGAGATGGTTGTTGGCTGATCTAGCGATAAGGATTCTTGCAATTTTTCAGACCTTGTCCCCTGTAACATGGCTGCCATGGCTATACCGACTTGCAGATCTCGCACCTCCAAAGTAGCATCTCTGAACCGATCCACATAACTCTTCAATGACTCCTTAGCTCCCTGCTTAATAGTGAGCAGGTAGGTCGGTTCTTTCCTTCTCTGACTATTTACCGCAAACGCCTTGAGAAACTCACTTCGCAGTTGGTCGAAAGAGATAATGGACCCTTCAGGCAGGTTATTAAACCATTTCATCGCATGTCCCGACAGAGTCAAGGAAAAGGCCCTACACATTATCTCGTCTTCCCATCCATGTAACAACATTAGTGCCTCATAGTTTTGCATATGGTCGTAGGGGTCCGTCTTTCCGGTGTAGGCGGTCATCTGCGGCATTTTTAACTTTGGGGGTAGAGGTTTTTGCATGATGGTTGTGCAGAACGGTACTCTCCTCCTCTGGCTCTCTTCTGCAGACACTAACTTTTTCTCTTCCAGTACCTGCTCTATCATCTTCTTCATGTCCACAGGGGGAGCGAGCTGATTTCAGGCATGAGACGAATCAGGTAGGTTTCCGACTACTTCCTTGCCCTGAGCTTGAGGTGCGTTTATTCGTACCATTTGCGTGCACCAAGTGGGGTCAAACTTCAACCCGGTTCCCCAAGTGCTTTGATTTTCGACCCCGTTCTTTCCAGCACCTCTAATACCATGGTCTAAGTTAGCACCATCAAAATTCGACAAGTCATGGTAGTGGGCGGTAGACCCTGTCGCCCGGTCAACGTCCTGTCGCCCAGACATCTGCTGCCCTACATGTGGAACCTGTCGCCTGACCCCTGTTGCAGGCTCTAACTCAACTGCTTCTTCATTCTCTCACTGGGTTCCTGTGACAGGCCTCCCACTACCCTGTCGCCTGACCCCTGTCGCAGGCTCTAAGCTAAATGCTTCCTCCGTCTCTAGCTGAGTTCCTGCGATAGGCCTGCCGCTCCCCTGTCCTGCCGCACCCTGATGAATGTCGTGTTCTTCCACCGGGGGAACCTCTCTCCTACGAGAGGGGTCTGCCGCTATCGTGTCCTCTTGTCGCCCAAACATTTGCGGCGGGACACCTCTATTTGTTCCTCCTACTAAGTTTTGCACGGCAGGCGGCAGATCCAATGTCGGGAGAACTCCTTGGAACAGATCCACCATGGCTCGCAGCGCCTGGGTAGTTTCTTCGCTCTGTCGCCTTAGAGCTTCGAATTCTGCCGCCGACACAGTAATTCTTTCTTCCTCCCTGTTCACCTGGTTTGTCTGGCGAATCTGTTGTTCAGGGGAGCTCACAGAGTTTTCCTCACTACCAGTCCTTACGTTTGTAGATCTTGTTCTCACCATCTTAGAAAATCTTGGCTTTTTATACGTTTCCCACAGACGGAGCCAATTGTTGTTGCACAAAACAACAATAAAAGTATGCTGACGTCGATATTCATACTTAGTCTCCACGTGTCTCCAAGAAGCTTCTGTAAAACAAAAAAAGTCAGAGAGACGCAGGGGTGATTCCCTGCGTAGACACTCCGATACCTAAGTCAACAAAAAGGTCTTCAATATTGGGAAGCGTAAAAGCCAGTAGTCAAAAATTAGAGAATAAAGTTGTACCTGGGGGCCTATTTATAAGCCAGCGTCCAAGGTTAATTGTTTAAGGATAAGTCTATCATCTTGCTAAGAGTTTATGTCTCAATATAACACAAATTCCTTGGAAATCGGGAGCTTCCGGAGCCTGTCGCCGGCGAGAGACTAACACCACGTGGTACACTGTGGCGTCAGGATTCTGTCGCTCGCGAGAGCCGAGGTCAGGCACCACGTTTCGCCATATGACTATAGGCGACGGACTGTGGATCTGTCGCCAGGCGATAGGTATATGAGCGCCATGTGTCGCCTTATGATTGTAGGCGATAGACTGCGTACCTGTAACGAGCGACAGGTATGATCACGCACCTTTACCTCTTTCGTCGAATGCCACGTGGGCCAAAGAGCCTGTCGTCCAGCGACAGGTGTGACGCGTTTTGCCTTTGTCGCCGATTGCCATGTGGACCATTAAGTCTTTGCCATGTGGTAATCTCTGATGCTATTGGGCCTGGCCTAGCACGGATAGACTTTGTCATATCAGTGTTGATATGTGTAAAGGTCGGTTTGAAAAGGATGTTTGATTCAATATCGAATTGTGTGTCAGTAAGTAAACGTTAGTTCATTAGAGGAAGTGATCAAACACTTTATGCATCTTTCTACTGAGAAAGCTGATCAAGCTCGTAGCCAGGCACAAGCTTTGGAAGATGCTCTTGATGTTGATGACCTTGAGGCGGATAAATGATCGGAGGATTTGATGTTGAGTTATGTTAGTGGAGAGAAAGGAAAGGATAGGTCGGATCGTGAACTTGTTACACCTTGGTTTAAGTTTTTATGGGAGACTTATAGAACTGTGCTTGAAATTTTGCGGAATAACTCTAAGTTGGAGGCACTATATGCGGTATTTCAAACAATTGTTTAACTTTTATTACTACTACTTTCATTTAAATCATTGAATTTTATATATCTTGCTTATTGGTTTTCATCTACATATAACTTTGTGAAGTGGTGAATGGGGTTTGCTAGGACTTATGTGGAATATCTTTATGCGATGATCTGTGTGGTTGATTCCAAACATGAATTTATGCTCATTTTTTTAGTGAATTCATATTTTTACATTTATAGTGGACATGTAGGATTTTAGTTGTTTTCAAATCAATTGCCAAGACTTCCTTGATTGTGGATAAAACAAAAAAAAACAACTGATGTGCCATTTTGACCTTAGCTTGTAGACATGATCTCTTCGAGCATAAATGGAGAAGTATATCTTGTTTTGGCTTTTTACCTGTGGAGTTCTGCAATATAATTGTGGTTCGGGACCTTGAGGAATTTGTCTACTTTATTTAATAATAATAACATGATAACTGTTGTTTACTGTTATGGATTCAAGTGGTGGAAACTTATAAGCATTACATGTGTTATCGATGACAGCACACTGAGCATTCCAGTTTTGCAAGCAGTATAAAAGAACAACAGAGTTCCGAAGGTTGTGTGAGATTATAAGAAATCATTTAGCAAATCTTAACAAATATAAAGATCAGAGGGACAAAACTGACCTCTCTGCCCCAGAGAGCTTGCAATTGTATCTTGATACAAGATTTGAGCAACTAAAGATAGCTACGGAACTCAAACTCTACTTGCAATTGTGTAGTGCTATCGGTAAGTTATTATTTAAATACTCATACGATACTAAGAGCACCTATATTGTTGGTGGAGGAAGAGAAATGTAGGACATGATGTGAATGGATATACTATTATGCAAATACATATATATTGTTAAAATGATAAAGATGAGTAATGTAAAGTTATAAATACACACGTGTATATATATATATATACACACACATACATATTCATACGAACATATAAATATATACACACATGAAGGACTAGCTTTGATGTAGAAGTGAAGCTAACTGAATTGTCGCTTTGAGATATATGATTCTGGTAGATGATGAAACGTGATTAAAGATTTGCTTTGAGATGGTGATGATTTTGGTTTGTAGTGACTTGGAGGAGCTAGGAGCTTGAGTTGTAATTCAAAAACTTGAAGAAGATATTTGCTAAGTACGTAAGGTAAGAGATATATATCAGAACATAAGAGATAATGGATGCTATTTTAAAATCAATTGCCTTGTGGTTATATAAACTGTATTTTCTTACAGGGGGTTTTAAGAGATTTAAGTCGTTATGCTGTCGGATTTTTATTGAAAACAATGGTTTTGTGATTTAAGCTTAAACTAAGCAACCATTTAAAAATGGCAAATTATCTGGCAAGCTTATTTTGAAAACGGTTAAATCTTATGATTTGATTTGCTTACAAGACTTTCAACCAAGATATTAATCTCGTGGAAATTATTAACCAATGGTATTAGTTTTGAAGATATTATGAGCATATATGATTTATGTGCTTTTGAAAGAAATATATACGATTTCTTTTGTGAACTTTCCTAAAGCTCGAAAAATACTGTTTTGAATTTTGAAAATAAAAATGTTTTGAAACATGACTAGGCAATTCACTGCAGTATTGTTCTGACTATTGTGTGACCTTGATCCAGTCCTTAATAGGTATTCGTTCTGGCTACTGTGTGATCCTAATCCAATCCGCAGTAGATATTTATTTTTCGATGCTGTGTGACCTTAATCCAGTTCACAGTGGGCCTAGTTGACACTTGATTAGTGCTCATTGTGGACCCCTTTTGGACTATGGCCATTAGTCTTTTCGACTTGCACTTTCCCTCACGGGAATATCTGAACTGCATGATTATTTATTAATCGCTAATATGTCTCAAGCTTAGTATGTATATGCTTTTCCATGCTTATCTTCGTATATGAATTTCGAATGTGTGATACTTGGATTCTGAAATAGATAAGGATTTGATTTGACGATCCGTATTGAAACTAAATGTGATAAGCACGTATATTTTGAATTATGTTCGGAATTCAGTTGTTTATATTTCGATTCAAATGAAATGTTTTCTGATGCATTGCATAAGCATGATTTGATTTCCAAATTATATGAATTACGGTATTCGAGCTTTAATAAATATTTTAGAAACTTTCATATTGAAATTCGGTATCTGTTTTTTATATATATTTCTTACTGGGCTTTCCAAAAAACTCACACCCTCTCCACCTTCCAGATTATTTGCAGTAGGTGCTTTGTACGCAGGGTTTAAGTAAGTCCTTCGAGGCTTTTGTACCACCCTTAAAGGTATGTGATGTACAGTATCCTCTTTTATATTCAAACTTGTATTTTTAGTACTTTTAAAGTATGAGGATGTAATTAAAGGAAGTACATGATATATTTATGGTTTATAACAATGCATGCAACATTGGTGGATAAACATCTTGTTAAGTAAAATGATTCAAAATTGTGAATGCATGCATAGTGAGAGAATTTGAATTGGAACCAAAGTAATTAATAGATATTGATTTAGCTAATATAAAGTTAGCTTAAGAATTGATTAGTGACACTACGTACAGCCCAACCAAGTAAGTAAAAAAAGGAAAATTTGGTCGTATTTTCAGTATAAAGGGTCGTTACAAAAGTTGGTTTCAGAGCAAGGTTGGTCTGATGTACGTTAGTGTCTGTAGGTCAAGAACTGTTTACATCCCCTAAGTACTGTACTTGTTTGAATATATACGATACATTTCTGTTTAAAATTGTATGAAATGTGTTTATTCTATATGGATAAATTATATTTT
Organism: Heritiera littoralis; assembly: GCA_031772115.1. Lineage (NCBI taxonomy): Eukaryota > Viridiplantae > Streptophyta > Magnoliopsida > Malvales > Malvaceae > Heritiera > Heritiera littoralis. Next base: position 7,202,091 of record JAPDPK010000007.1, on the reverse strand, counting down.
TTTCCCTTACCTAATCCGTATATGTTATGATTTGGTAAGTAATGAAGTGGTAAATGTTATTTGTCGGTTTTGAACATATTAAAGTGATGTTAGTAGAGGCACAGTGGCCTATGTAATTTAAAGATTGATGCGGTGTGCTTATCAAGACTTATGAATAAAGAACGAAGTTGTGTTGGGTGGAGTTGATAATGGTATAACCTAGCATAGTTGGCCTAAGATAGGTCATGCAATGATCTGAAATGATCGATTAGAATGCGTTTTGGTTTGAAAGAGATAGAATTATTGTATCTTATATGATTGATGTAGAAATAAGTAATGATTAAAAGATGCAAGAGGACTTAGTTAATATGGAATTATAGGAACGTATGTTGCGTACTATGAGGCATTTGATGGAACAATGATAAAAATTTATGTTAAGATAAGGATAAGAGACTATGAAAATTGTGGAATGAAGCTTGGATACATGAGAATTGTGTTGGAATACAAATTTGAGTTGTGATAGTGCATCTTGAGAATGGCATGTCATGAATATGCTTAATTGCATATTGAATTCATTTACACGGCTGGGAACCTTAAGTATTTCAACACGTGCCTTGATGTAGTCCATAGACATATTTAGCATAAGCTTTGAGCTATTGGAATCATTTGGTTTTGATTATACATGGATTTAAGGGTTTATGTATTTAGAAATCTTAAATATGTGGGCTGTTTTGATTGACTAGAAAAGAAATCAAACTATGCATTGAGCTTTTTATTTTATAGAGCCATTTGAACCTAAGGCTTTATGCCAATGTTATTTTCCTATGAAAAGAGTATAAGATTTGATCGAACACATGATTCGGCTTTTGTTTTGAAAATTGTATGAAATTCGGAATTGCGATTTTAAACTATGAAACTTGAATTCTAAGGATTGGGCATCCTTGATGAGCTTTAGTAGAGTCCTAAGTATGATTTCGATTGTGCCTATTGAATTTAACCAATTGGGTTTGGACTTGTCCACAATAGTGGCAAGAAACGGTTATTGAACTTGTTCACCATGCTTGACAAAAAAAATGCACTTTATGCATATGTCTTTAAAAAAAAAGGAAAGGAGGAGTTAAGGTCTGATCTCCATTCGAAATTGAAGTATGTGTTGGATCATGTATATTTTGAAAAGTCCTTTGGTCTTCAAACTCTACTAATGGAGAAGCTTTTAGTGCAGTTGATATTAAATATGACTGATTATAGAAATTATGAATCTTTGAGTAGTACTGGAGACCTTTGAAGAACATCAACCAAGATGGTAAATTGATTTGAAGGTTCAGATTTTGTGAGATAAGATATTCAAGATTGTCTTAAAATGACATTGATCTTAGCTCAACTTGAGGGTTATGGATTTATAAAATAATGTACGTTTGTAATATATAAACTAATGAGATACACCCGATTTGTGAATTGCTTGAATATTGAGATTTAAGGTCTAATGTAAGATGAATTTGATTCATGGATAAATGGTAACATATGAATTGGACTTTTAATTCCCTAGTTATGGATAAAAAAGAATAAGGTATTAAGGTCCAAGACGATTTCCTTGGTAAATATGTACTTTGGCAACATTATTGTTTGCAAGAAGCCATATGAGAATTGGAAAATTAATGAAAACGAAGTAACCTCACCTATTCTAAGATCACCATGATCAAATTTGGAAGGCAATAACTGAATATGGGGTTATATCGAGTACTACAAGTTTATATTCGAATATTGTGTAGTGTGAAATTGTGGATAAAATCTATTGTGGTGGTTTGATATTTGTTAAAGTTTTACAATGGTTTAGTAAAGGAGAAAAATTTTGATAGTTAATGTGGAGGAAATTGAAATTAATATACGATACCTTTGTGGCAACTAAGTTATTGACAATTAATGAATTAAAAACTTTATTTTAAGTGCTGTTATGGACAAGAGATTTTGTTAGTACAAAGGCTATTGGATATACAATTGGTGTTTTAGGGTTACATTTAAATGAGATATCAAGTGTGCAACAAAAGTTTGAGTTAAGTTACGAATTTAGAGATTGAAAAGTTCGAAAGTTATTTTCTTGGACTATACAGAATTTGAAATAAAATTTTGTCGATTTCATTATCAGATAAAGGACAGTTAAGAGTTTTGATTGAAGCTTATTAGATAAAGTTTCATGGATCCGTAAGAGAAGAACTACATATTAGATTTGTTTAAAAGATGGACAAGATTTGGAGTTCATGAAATTTTAATTCGATATTGCTTTTTCGAAATTGGCCCTAAAGATTTAAGTGTCGATTTAGTTACTTTGCATCGAAATTCATATTGACTTGATTAACTATATGGACTCTTAAAATTGTACAGTTTGAACTACAAAGATTTTGAAGACTCAATGATCTAAAATATACGGTCTTTAACTATAAGACTTAAAAACATGTGGAATTTTGAGAACCAAAGGACTTTTCAAACTCCCTATTGGTAGAGTCAATTTTGAACACGACATGTTATAAAGATGTGAATCCTGGAGTGAATATTAAAGAATTATTTGGATGCATTATGCAAGATAACGATTGACTTGAAAGTTAAGATTGTATGAGATAAGACATCCGAGATCGTCTTATTATAACATTGATTTGACCTAAGTTAAAGGTTTTTGATTTATAGGAGAATGTGTATTGCAAAGTGTGAGATAAAGAGGTACTTTTGATTTGTTGAAAGCCCGAACACTTGAATTTTGAAGTCATTAGGACCTTTGGATAAGTAATAATATGTGAGTTAGACCTTGAAGTTTATCAAACTTAGTGCGTAAAGTATGTAAAGTAAAGATGGGAGATAAGAGACTCAAGATCATCTTGTTAGGTCAATTGGTGGTTTTTGAATTCTAAGATGTATGGTCTCAATGTGTGAGCCAATGAGATACATTTAATTCTTAGACTTTTTGCACATCGAACTACAAGGTTAATGCGAAATAAGTTGATCTTAAGATTAGAGACAATAAGTAAATTTGACTAATGAAGTTATCTGACTTGGATTATATGGATACAAAAGATATGAGAGAAAATTACCCTCATCTCTCTCAGATGGACATGGAAATAAAATTTGGAGGACCAAATTTCCCAAGGTGGGGAGAATGTGAAAATCACAAATTTTCCGTACGTAGTTTGTGAGTAAATGAAGGAATTAAATAACCTAAGTATTCATATGTAAAAAATTGGAGATGTATATATATTTAAATTTAATAAAGAAAATAAATAGATAATTTGTATATCAATTAAATAAAATAATGGTTATATGAATGCACCTACAAATCTAAGTGCATATATATACAAGTGACTAGCCAATTAAAAGAACAAAAATATATATATGTATATATATTTAATTTAATAAGGGACATAATGATATTAAAATAAATATAATCTACACGTGAAGGTAAAAATATATATATATATATATATATCTAATAAATAAATGAATAAAATAAATAAATAAATAACAAACAAGAATATATCTATATATATAAGTATAGTGATATATATGTGGGGATTTAGTACATAGGAGTACAAGATATATATATATATCATTATAAAATATATAATAAATAATATAATAATAATATTATTATTATTATCGGTTGGCTTCCCAGTTAACGTGGGAGCAGATGTAAATTTGAAAAGGGGTAGAGAACAGAGGCATTTAGCCTCTAAGAAAAGATTGAAAAAAAAAAGAGAGAGAGAGCAAGACTGGAAGGAAACATAGGATCGAGAGATAAGAAAAGAAGAAATTGCTGCAGTGAAAGAAAATGAGAAGAAACAAGTAGAGAGGAGGAAGAAGGTTGCTGCAGCAAACAATGAAAAAGGGAAAAGGGATTGAGATCGAAGGAGAAACGAGTGAAATGGGAGAAAGAAAGAGTAGTAGGGGCACTGCCGCAACGAAAGAAAGAGTAAAGAGGGAGAAAGAGCAGATCGACTGCCAAGAGATCGATCTAAAGAGAAGGAAACTAAGGTGTTCGGCTGGTTTGGCACTGGCTTGAAGGCTGTGGAAGGCACCGTTTATGGCTAGATCAGTGCTGATTGGTAGTGTCGTAGGCACCAATAATAAATTACTTTACTTAAACCTATAGATAGGGCAAGCAAAGGTCAATCCCACAGAGATTGTTTTATTCAAGTTAATTATTTAAATTAAATACCTAACTATTATTTAAAGAGAGAAAAGAAATTTGGGGAGGTTTCAATTAAACTATAATAACTAAGAAAATAACCAGAAAAATAAACAATTAAATAAATTAGAAAATATCAAATACCACAAAACTTCAGTTACAAGGTAATTAATTATTCTGGGGATATGATGCTGATCATTGATTATTTAATATCATTGTCAATTAAATAGTCAACCATAGTGTAATTCCCCAGTGTCCAATTACACCTATCTTTCCTTACTGTGTTGTTAATTAAAGGCTCAGTGTCTTAATTAATCTCTAACTATCAAAATTTACCTATGCTCAGCTCTATAGATTAAGTTTTAATAGCAATATTAATATTTAGAAAGATTTGAGTCAACATTAAGTACCAAACTCACTCAGCGCGATTTATTTAACTTAAACCTTAATTCTCCTAGATCCCTAGTGATTAAATTCACAAGCTATTACGGACTTATGTTTTTAATCTGGTTGTAGATTATTTAATTTAACTAAATAGTAGGCCTCCTATCTAATCAAACAAACAATCATGCAAATGTGCTCAGAGAATCTTGGATACTTATCAACAATTATATTATAAGTTTAAAATCTCACAACATACTTTTTCCAAAAACGATTAATTTACCTTATAACTGAACAAGAAATCTACTCACTATTCATATTCAAGAATATAAACTTCAAATTATATATTATAAAGATTATAAAGATTACAAATATCACGCAAGAAACAATCAAAGAAGCAATCTTTAATAATATAAAATCAGAATAACTAATTAAGATTATAAACAAGCAAGCAAAAACACACAAACAATATTAATTTAAATAAAGAAAACAAAATCAGAATTAAAAATAATAAAGAAATTAGCAAATTAATAAAAATAAAATTTTTATTAAATCTACTCTAAAACTATACAAGAGAGAAGAGGGGGAAGAGATCTGATCTTTATGAGAGCCAATGTGCTCTTTATACAGGCCTAAGAATCTGAATTAGAGTTGGAGTCTGAGAAGAGTTTTAATTTGACCCAAACTCTTTTTAGAACTTCTCTCTCTTTACAATTCTTTTTCTACTCAAAATTTATTTTCCTACTTTATTATATTGTCTTAAAAATAATTAAAACTTTAAGACATAACAAAATTTTCAGACATGTCTTGTCTCAACCAAATCTTGTCTTCACAAAATATTGTCTTAACCTTGCTTTCTTGAAATTCTTTCTAAATCTCGTTATTCTACCCAGAATTTCGTACTGATTTTGTCCAGATGTTTGACCCATCAAACAAAGTCCAATTTTCACGATCTTATACATTCTGGAAACCTTGAGAAGTCCTTTACAACTTTCATGAAGGCCACTTCTTGATATCATGTCGTTAAGTTGGTCAAATTCATCAATCTTTTAAACTGGACATAAAAATTTGTACTTTGCTCTTTTTAGCTCCTTTTAATTCCAACTTTGATATTTAATACCTAAAACATAGAATAAACATTAGTAATCTCTTTTAGGCATAAAAAATCAATATAGAGAATATACTGGCACATATAAAATTCACAAAATATTATCCTATCATTGATCGAGAGTGGGCTAAAGTGCTGAAACAAAGGCTGTAAACAGGGGCTGTCGAGTGGCTTTTTTCAATGGTGGTGCAAGGTTGTTTTGGTACTGAACAGAGGAAAACAAGGGTTGGATAGCAGGGTTTCATTTGGTGTTAAAAAAAGGGGGGGCTGATTCAACTCAAACAAAGAGACTCTCGGCTAAAGGAAACTCAAGTGGTTAGTTGCTATTAAAGCTTCCATTCTTGATTAATTCAAAACTGATCGGGAAAGTTTGAAACTAGAAAGGAAATGTTGCTGTAGATGACGTGAAAGTAAGGCTTAAGATGGCATTTTGGGTGCTAGTTCAAGGCTGGAGAAGGGGGTGGTTCTTTCAGGTTTTCATGGACAGAAATGAAGGAAAGTCAGCAGCTGAAGCAGTGAAGTACAAAGGCTAAACAAAATTAAAGCAAGAACCTTGCATTTGCTATTGCAAAATCAGGAAATGTTGTGAGTGAAGGAAAGCCTGTGCTTGAGCTTCAACTAGAGTAGGGGACGTGGATAACCAGCTATGTATGTGAGTAGTGTGGGAGCCTAGATCATATAAGGCCAAGGAAGCTGCTATGTGATCAAGGAACAACAGCTCCAGAACCCTTAAAAAGTAAAACAACCTAGGGCAGAACACTACTTGTGTTGCCATGAGGAATGAAATATCATTGAGGAAACTCGCCAGTGAGCTCAAGTATGGAGTAAGCTCGATTAAGAGTGGAGTGCTAAGCACTGAGGCTTAGTACAAGTGGTAAGTGATATTATGCAAGTTTGTGTAAAATTTATATCTTGAATTTATATAGTTTAACGTAACATACAATACGTATGGTAATTCATAGTAAATCTTAACGTATGTTAGTGCATTGTACTAGTGTAGTGCTATCGGTAAGTTATTATTTAAATACTTATACGATACTAAGAGCACCTATACTGTTGGTGGAGGAAGAGAAATGTAGGACATGATGTGATTGGATATACTATTATGCAAATACATAGATATTGTTAAAATGATAACGATGAGTAATGTAAAGTTATAAATACACACGTGTATATATATATATATACACATACGAATATATAAATATATACACATATATTTTTAGTACGATAATGAAGGACTAGCTTTGATGTAGAAGTGAAGTCGACTAAATTGTCGCTTTAAGATATATGATTTTGGTAGATGATTAAATGTGATTAAAGATTTGTTTCGAGACGGTGATGATTTTGGTTTGTAGTGACTTGGAGTAGCTAGGAGCTTGAGTTGTGATTCAAAAACTTGAAGAAGATATTTGCTAAGTGCGTAAGGTAAGAGATATATATATATCAGAACGTAAGAGATACTGGATATTATTTTAAAATTAACTGCCTTGTGGTTATATAAACTGTATTTTCTTACAAGGGGTTTTAAGAAATATAAGCCGTTATCCTGCCGGATTTTTATTGAAAACAATGGTTTTGTGATTTAAGCTTAACTTAAGCAACCATTTGAAAATGGCAAATTATCCATGATTTCAAAGGCAATTTAGTACCATATAATTTCACAAAATCATATCCATAAAAATCATGCATTCGCTATATCGTTATGGCTTCCACAATTATCCCTTACCTGTCTAATGTTACCGATCTTTTCGATAACACCACACAAAATCTATTTATTCTGGCTGCAAAATAATTCCACCAAAATTCTTAGTTCATCTAACACTTACTTTTAAGCCACATTTTATGTCTAATTGCAGCCACATTGTACAATGCTAATATCTAACAATGTAATTTACACCGGTAGTAAAACAAAACTCTCGTTTTAGCTTTGATTTTAGATCCGATTTCACCATTCTTCTTTTGTAACGACCCGTTAACATATTTTTCACATTATTTTTACACCATTTATCCGGTTGGGCTGTCTGTGATACTTCACTTGCACTTAATGTTAAACAATTTTAATATAACATTGTTAAGATAATACACATCCCCCATTTTATTTACAAAAATGTAGTACTGTATACATGTCTAAATACAGAAAATAAATGATCGTACCTTATATGTCTCAGACGGTCTGTCACATTATCCTTTGTGTACAACCGTGATCCACAAATATTGGATCCCACCATCATCCAAACCTGAAATGTTAAAATTGGGGAGTGAGCAAACCACGGCTCAGTAAGAGAGTTATATGTCACACTTGATATTCAGCTATCTATATGCTGAAAATAATTTTTCAATTTTCTTCATTTTCTTTAAAATCTTCCTAGCTGGCTCTAGGCACACATGTAGGAAGGATACTACAGTCGGCTAGGGATCCAAATAGAGTAAGGCAGGTATTTTGAAATACCTGACTTGTTCCGGAACCTAGAAGCAACTGTAGAGAGTACTATTTTCGTTGTTTTCAAACGATATAATTTTCGTTTTTTCCACAAAGTAAACCACTTATCTCTTTTCACTTTCAGTATACCTTAAAACACGTGACAGTTCAGTAATAAAACAGTGGTTTACTTCTCTTCTCTTCAGTACAGTAAAAACACGTGACAGTACAGTGATTTGTAAATATCCAATCATTTGATAATTACTTCTTCGATCATTTCTATCTTAGAAATAATTCTTATGTTATTCTTTTAGAATAAACATTTATTTCTCTTTTCAAATCAGTAACCGTATCGTACAGTTCAGTAAAACAGTATATTCAGTGTTCAGTAAAACAGTATCTCGATACGGTTCAGTAAGTAACAGTAAACAGTAGCTACCAATTCAGTAAATAGTATACGGTAGCTTTCAGTTCAGTAAACAGTAAATGGTAGCTTTTAGTTCAGTAAAACAGTAATCAATGGCTACCATTTCAGTAAACAGTACAGTTCAGTAACACAGTATTTTGGTACGGTTTTTCATCAGTAAACAGTAATCAGTACAGTAATTCAGTACAGTAAACAGTACAGTACAGTAAATAGGATTCCGTAGATCCTTTCAGAAATCAGTAAACAGTAAACAGTAAACAGTAAGCAGTAAGTGAGACTAGGCAACACCCTACAAGTAAATCATGCTATCATCGTCCACTAAGGGACACAGTAACAGTAATGAGATCTATGGCCATGATCTGTAATATGTCCTCGGTGTACGCTTGCTAGGCGACAGTCCGGGACGCTGATGACTAGCTGGTCAATCAGCCACGTGACAGTAACAGTATATGTGATGCATGAAGCTCGGGGCCTAAGTCTCAAAACAGTGTAACCGTACCATAGCCTTTATGGATTTTAAACACCATAAATCAAATATCCATAAGGCTCAAATATAATCACCTTTATGAAATTTATCAAATAAATAACATTTTTCAAAATATTTCATAAAGGTATAAATCATATTTTTCATACGGTGAAAACAGTTTATAAATCATTACTGAAAATATAGAAGGGCAAAATTGTCCTTTTTCCACCGTAAAACCATATGCACGCTTTTCCGTGCTTTCACTTGAAAACATGGTTTTTCAATAATTTATGAAAAATAAAATATTTATTTTTCCAAATTCATAAATCCCGTAATCATGTTTCTTTCTAAAAACACGTGTAGAGACCTCTAGTCTCGAAATCATAGTTTTCCATCATTTCTTAACCTTTATGGAATTTTCGTAATTAATTATTTCCATAATTAAAACCATAAAGGTTTTTGTAAAATCAAGTGAATATTTAAGAATATTTATAAAAATATTCACTTTAGTCTCTTTTTCATTTTCATCTCATTTCACGTGAAATATCACCTACCGGTGAATTTTCGGTGATTTCCTTTTTACCATTCTCGAAAACATGAATATTTTAAAATTAAATATCACTATATTCATGTTTTATGAAATTTACTTAATTTCTCGATTTTCGTACCCGAAAATCGATTCACGTGAAATCAAATCTTTTATGTTGGTTTCCGGTGATTTTCGGTAAATTATGTAATTTTTCATAATTTTTCGGCAGTATAACGGCTGTCGATTTGGCTAGCCTCCTGCACGGGAAATACAGTTTATATTTTCAACCGGTGTTTCATCACAATTTCAACCGATAAATCAACACACCAAAAACCGATAATTATTAATAGCATTTATAAAATTAAATGCAATTTAAAAACATGGCCAAATATCCTTACAGGTGGCACATGTCTCCCTTACCTGTTTCGGGTTGGCGACTGCCTCTCGAAGGTCGCGCCCGTGTTCACCTCTCCCGATTCCATCGTCTCGGTAATCGAGGATGATTTTCTGGAATTTAAATTCTAAAAATTAGAATTTTTCCATAATTATTTAAATAAATAAATTATTTAAATAATTTAACACTTTCCGGGATTTCTTACCGGTTCCCGTAAATTCCCGGGATTTCTCGTGATTTCCGAATTCTCGGGATTTCCCGGAATTCCTTTTCCCTTTTTCTTCTTTTTCTTCTTTTCTTTCTTTTTCTCTTTTCTTTTCTTTTCTTTTTCTTTTTCTTTTTCCTTTTCTTTTTCTTTTTCTTTTTCCTTTTCTTTCTTTTCCCGCCGGACCGGTCTACCTCCCTCACCGCCGGATCTTCTCCGGTGGCCGGTTCTCCGGCGGTTCGGCAGCTCCACAGCTGGCCGGCACCACGGTGAAGCCGGATCTGGCCTCCGTTCGTCACGAATCGACGGCACGGCGGCGGATCTACTCGGTTTTGCTTCGGTTTCTTCTCCTCCTCCGTCGGCGTTCCTCCGCCGTTCACCGCCTGAACCGTGGCCTCCCACGTTTTCCTCTTCCTCCGGCGAAGCTTCGGTGACACTGGCGGTGGCCAATTCCGCCGGCACCGCCACTTTCTCTTCCTTTTTTTCTTCCCGCCTCCGCCGGTTTTTCCTTCGATTTTCCTTTCTGTTTTCGCCGTCTCCCGTCGCCGGTCACCTTGTCTTCCACCCCTTATCTCGCCGACCGACGTCCTCTCTCCCTTCTCCTCTCTTCCTTCTCCGGCGAAGGGCCGGTCACCCTTCGAGAAGACAGAATCGGGACTCCCGATTCTGTTTCTTCTCTTTTTTTTTTATTTTAATTATAATTATACATTATACATATATATATTATACTTATAATACATATAATACATATAATATTATTATTATATATATTATATAGTACTATATATATTTTATATATATAAAGATATATATTTTGTGTATAAAAATATATATCTAGTATAAATATATATGTATATATTTATGTACTTTGAAATAAATAACATTTATATATACCTATATAAATGTAATAATAAAATATATATTGTATTTACAATATATATATATATATATATTTTCTTTATCAATTTCTTATTTAATTTGGATTTCTATTTATCCAAATTAAATTTCCTCCTTTCCTTATTTTCCGAATTTAATTTCCTCTTTCCATTATTTTTATTTTCACTTCCAATTTAAATTGCCTTCACTCGGATTTCCACAATCCATTCCTTTCTTAATTCTCGGGATTTTCACTAGTATCCCGTTCTCATAATTAATTCATTTATTTATTTCCAATATTTATTTTCTCTAATATTTATTTCCAATAAATGGAAAATTTACGGTTATCACATTCTCCCCACCTTAAGAAATTCGGTCCTCCGAATTTAACTTATGTCCAAAGGTGGTACATGCCGTATACTTACGACTTCTGACCTCTAGGTCATCCTCCAAGTAATACTGCCAATACACTTTCAGCATTCCAGAGTACTTTTAGATCACTACATGAAGACTTTCATCATTTAGTATATATTTATACTCCCATAAATTCTTTTATCAATTTGGGAGTTGTTCCTTTCCACTCTTTTCACATAAGAGTCCATTCACTATATTTTTCATATCACAGCTGATCTATGTTATTCATCATCTATTTTTTTCTCACTTAGTGCCAAGTCGATATAGTTTAAAACCATTAATTACATATGTCAGTCAGTTGTACGTAAGTGTCCCAGTAGCTTTCACATCTCATGCACACGCTCTCTCAATATCATGGAGCGTTTACATCTTACGCTCATATATGTATATATATCAGTATGGAGCGGTGCTATCAATACACTTGGGATCTCAAAGCCTTTTGCTATCTCTCATTAAGCATATGGCATCTCAGAGACTCCCATCACATGTAATGCTCACTGGAACTGTACATATACATTTCTACTGTTTCTCACTCATACTGTGACTAAGGCACTAGAGAATAAAGGATTCCGATAATGGAACGTGATTCTATTTAGATCATTAGTCTTTAATCACTTCCATATTATCTTATCTCTTTTGGACTCTTTATTATTCACAGTATTCATTTTCTCTTTTATTTCATTAAGGCTGCATCTCACTTGCAGACTTTACTATTGATCATCTCTTACAATCATAAATCATGAGACAATCATATTCTCTTCATGTAGTATGGTCTTTAAATCTCTTTTCATAATTTAGATTCCACAATTGAATCCTCAATTATTCATTTACTCACCACATTATCTATACACTTCCACCGTTTCTATCATGTTACGGTGGTTATATGTATAATCATTTTTTTCATTTATATACTGGCAGTAAACATATTAATTATCTTACTCCTTGGAGTATCATTAATTTCACTTATCAAACCTGGTTTGATTTTACATCTTGCCACAGTTATGTGATAACCAAAACAAATCACTTTCAATCTTACTTTCAGGAACTATTTCATGTTCCCTACTCATCATGCAACTTATTTCCTTATTCCACTTTCATTTTCGTTTTCATATTTTTACTCTCATCCTTTTAGTCGGTTTCTCGATTGGTATGGTACTATACTGCTAAGATCTTTTAAAATCTTGTGTACCATCTTTTCTTTATACTTATTTGTTTACCGACTTTAACTTCTTTAATTAGGTCTTATCTACAGAGCAGCTAGTCTCATCACTCTTTTTATAGACTGGCAGTAGTATCTGGCTAAACTCATTATTTTCGTATCTCGATCATTAGCTCTCTATCATAGACAGGTTCACTGTCATCCTATCATCTCGAGATCATATATCTCAAGAGGAGATACTGTCTAGCCACATTTCTTAGTTGCCAATCTTAACACAAGTCTGCAGTCTTTAAGAGTTTAAGGGTTATACTACGGTGCTGCTCATATTTCATTTGTATCCTTAACTATTTCGATATCTCACTCTTTAAGGTTATATACCTCACAAGGTAATTCATTAACCTTGAAACCTCAATATGAACTCGTAAAAATTTCGTCGAGTTCTAGTCATCATCTTATGGACATCAGTCTCTGACCTTTCTCTAATGACGCTTTATACTGAGGCTAGTCTTATGGACTCCTCCTGTATCTCTGATCAGATCAATAAAGTGTCCATTTTCATGTAGATGGTCACTTGTTCTTCATAAGAACTTTATTTAAATAATCAGAATTTAATATACCATTTTAATCCATCTATATATCACGGTCATCTGTGCTTCTCTCATTTGCACTTATACAAATACTTCATTAACCTCAAATCACACTATCTGTATTTCCATCAATCACACCTTTACAAGTGAATTTCATTATTCACACATTTTCTAGAGTTGTTGTAAGCTTTCGGATTCTCTTAAGTTCTCCGATATAAGCCTAGAATCAGATTTCATATTCAAAATCGAGTCAATGTTATCTCGATTCCTCCAATTTATATAACTCCGGAAGTTCTATCGGAAATCAAATCCGATACTTTCTTTAATCACATATTTCTTATTAATTCGGACATTTCATCCTCATGTCCTTTCATTTACATTGTGTATTCTCAAGGCAGAGACATTTACTATTCGATTCATTTCGACTCATACTCTACCTTGATTTTATTGTTTACTAATACTTTACAGCCTTACGAATCTCATTCCAGTAAGCAGTAGTAAGTACAACAGTTATCAATATATGTTACAGCTAACCAATTCATTACAGTTATTCATTTCAAAATCATTTCCATTTAATGAATTCAGGCTTAATTCCCTTGAGTATCCTATCCACGAGGTTCGAACCTTGGCACCCTTACATACCTAGTTCTTTACACTCGTGTTATCATTAAAATAATTGTAAGAGTCCCGCCCGTTCGTATCGGCCGTCGGCGAGCATCCCCTAGGCGATCCTTTCGCCCCAGGTTTACCCTTACAAGTGAGTCAGCGACCACATAGTTCGCCCATACCTCACAACACATGATCCACTACGGGTCGCCCATCATTGGGTCGCCCATCACAGTTCTGTCTCAAGGGTCCTGAAGACTTAGGTTAGCTGTCATCTTCTTCTGTTTATCACTTTACTGTTATTATATATATATTCACCAATTCACAATACTCCATACAGTACATCAATGGCAAGGCATATCTCATAATGCTCGAGTTCTATAATTAAATATTCATTTAATACCTCAAAATAGTATAAATGTATAGAACCTCAATCAACCGTACTGCTATGGATTTCCTCATCTGTACTATTCACCTTCTCAGTCATTTTCTGTAATCATTTCACTTTTCATAATTTTCACGATCCCGTAATAATTATTCGAGTCGATACACTCGTAATTCAGTCCCTTACAATCAATAAACGAGCCAATCATCTTGTGGCATTCCACTACACTTTTATCGGATCGCATCATATAAGGCCTCGGCTCGTCCGCCGTCCGCCTGTACACACGTGTATTAACCTCTTTGAGAATGCCCAGCCTGTTCACTGGGTCACTCGTAATTCGCGTCCGTCCTCTAAGTGTCAGTGGAATCAGTAATAGGGATCGTTATATTCATATGACATCCTCTATGCCATTAATAACTATTTCTCTCAATGGATTCCAATTCAGTTCGGTTTTTTCTTTGTTCCGAACTTCACCCAACATAAGGGCATTTTCGTCATTTTGACATTTCTTTCTTTCTCAGTATACATTTAGATCAACGATATGATCATCTATGTGCTGATAATATCCTTTCTGATACTTATATCAGCAATTAAAATCTCATTCGATTTCGACAGAGAAGTTCACTAAAATCCACAATTGGATTATTTTGCATGAAATGCAGCTTTATATCATTAATTTCTCTGTCAAATCACTCAAATCCAACTTCTGTTGGTCTATTCTGACTCCCAGTAAAATTTTAGGGATAGGGGTATTTTGGTCATTTTTGGCCAAAATTTTCTCTCTCCTCAAATTACCCTCAATCGGTGATCTTAAAGTCTATTTAATGATGATATTTCATTCCCCTCCTTCATACCATCATTTTCAGGTCTCAGTTCAGTTCGGACAGAAAGTACTGGTGGGGCCCTCACCGAGTCCTTTCGGTTCCTTACCGAACAGGCCTTCATTTAGATTATAAGAATCACCAATTTTCTGGTAATTTCTGAGCCTATCATTTCTTTAACATTCACAATTTATACTTTCTCACTCCCTTTAAATCATTTTACTCAATTGACAATCATTTATTTTCTCTATGTATTCAGACGACACAGTACTACAGGGGATGTTTAACACTTTTCTTTCCAAAAATATCCACAGACATCAGGCCAACCATGCTCTGATACCATTAAATCTGTAACGACCCGTTAACATATTTTTCACATTATTTTTACACCATTTATCCGGTTGGGCTGTCTATGATACTTCACTTGCACTTAATGTTAAACAATTTTAATATAACATTGTTAAGATAATACACATCCCCCATTTTATTTACAAAAATGTAGTACTGTATACATGTCTAAATACAGAAAATAAATGATCGTACCTTATATGTCTCAGACGGTCTGTCACATTATCCTTTGTGTACAACCGTGATCCACAAATATTGGATCCCACCATCATCCAAACCTGAAATGTTAAAATTGGGGAGTGAGCAAACCACGGCTCAGTAAGAGAGTTATATGTCACACTTGATATTCAGCTATCTATATGCTGAAAATAATTTTTCAATTTTCTTCATTTTCTTTAAAATCTTCCTAGCTGGCTCTAGGCACACATGTAGGAAGGATACTACAGTCGGCTAGGGATCCAGATAGAGTAAGGCAGGTATTTTGAAATACCTGACTTGTTCCGGAACCTAGAAGCAACTGTAGAGAGTACTATTTTCGTTGTTTTCAAACGATATAATTTTCGTTTTTTCCACAAAGTAAACCACTTATCTCTTTTCACTTTCAGTATACCTTAAAACACGTGACAGTTCAGTAATAAAACAGTGGTTTACTTCTCTTCTCTTCAGTACAGTAAAAACACGTGACAGTACAGTGATTTGTAAATATCCAATCATTTGATAATTACTTCTTCGATCATTTCTATCTTAGAAATAATTCTTATGTTATTCTTTTAGAATAAACATTTATTTCTCTTTTCAAATCAGTAACCGTATCGTACAGTTCAGTAAAACAGTATATTCAGTGTTCAGTAAAACAGTATCTCGATACGGTTCAGTAAGTAACAGTAAACAGTAGCTACCAATTCAGTAAATAGTATACGGTAGCTTTCAGTTCAGTAAACAGTAAATGGTAGCTTTTAGTTCAGTAAAACAGTAATCAATGGCTACCATTTCAGTAAACAGTACAGTTCAGTAACACAGTATTTTGGTACGGTTTTTCATCAGTAAACAGTAATCAGTACAGTAATTCAGTACAGTAAACAGTACAGTACAGTAAATAGGATTCCGTAGATCCTTTCAGAAATCAGTAAACAGTAAACAGTAAGCAGTAAGTGAGACTAGGCAACACCCTACAAGTAAATCATGCTATCATCGTCCACTAAGGGACACAGTAACAGTAATGAGATCTATGGCCATGATCTGTAATATGTCCTCGGTGTACGCTTGCTAGGCGACAGTCCGGGACGCTGATGACTAGCTGGTCAATCAGCCACGTGACAGTAACAGTATATGTGATGCATGAAGCTCGGGGCCTAAGTCTCAAAACAGTGTAACCGTACCATAGCCTTTATGGATTTTAAACACCATAAATCAAATATCCATAAGGCTCACATGTAAATATAATCACCTTTATGAAATTTATCAAATAAATAACATTTTTCAAAATATTTCATAAAGGTATAAATCATATTTTTCATACGGTGAAAACAGTTTATAAATCATTACTGAAAATATAGAAGGGCAAAATTGTCCTTTTTCCACCGTAAAACCATATGCACGCTTTTCCGTGCTTTCACTTGAAAACATGGTTTTTCAATAATTTATGAAAAATAAAATATTTATTTTTCCAAATTCATAAATCCCGTAATCATGTTTCTTTCTAAAAACACGTGTAGAGACCTCTAGTCTCGAAATCATAGTTTTCCATCATTTCTTAACCTTTATGGAATTTTCGTAATTAATTATTTCCATAATTAAAACCATAAAGGTTTTTGTAAAATCAAGTGAATATTTAAGAATATTTATAAAAATATTCACTTTAGTCTCTTTTTCATTTTCATCTCATTTCACGTGAAATATCACCTACCGGTGAATTTTCGGTGATTTCCTTTTTACCATTCTCGAAAACATGAATATTTTAAAATTAAATATCACTATATTCATGTTTTATGAAATTTACTTAATTTCTCGATTTTCGTACCCGAAAATCGATTCACGTGAAATCAAATCTTTTATGTTGGTTTCCGGTGATTTTCGGTAAATTATGTAATTTTTCATAATTTTTCGGCAGTATAACGGCTGTCGATTTGGCTAGCCTCCTGCACGGGAAATACAGTTTATATTTTCAACCGGTGTTTCATCACAATTTCAACCGATAAATCAACACACCAAAAACCGATAATTATTAATAGCATTTATAAAATTAAATGCAATTTAAAAACATGGCCAAATATCCTTACAGGTGGCACATGTCTCCCTTACCTGTTTCGGGTTGGCGACTGCCTCTCGAAGGTCGCGCCCGTGTTCACCTCTCCCGATTCCATCGTCTCGGTAATCGAGGATGATTTTCTGGAATTTAAATTCTAAAAATTAGAATTTTTCCATAATTATTTAAATAAATAAATTATTTAAATAATTTAACACTTTCCGGGATTTCTTACCGGTTCCCGTAAATTCCCGGGATTTCTCGTGATTTCCGAATTCTCGGGATTTCCCGGAATTCCTTTTCCCTTTTTCTTCTTTTTCTTCTTTTCTTTCTTTTTCTCTTTTCTTTTCTTTTCTTTTTCTTTTTCTTTTTCCTTTTCTTTTTCTTTTTCTTTTTCCTTTTCTTTCTTTTCCCGCCGGACCGGTCTACCTCCCTCACCGCCGGTTCTTCTCCGGTGGCCGGTTCTCCGGCGGTTCGGCAGCTCCACAGCTGGCCGGCACCACGGTGAAGCCGGATCTGGCCTCCGTTCGTCACGAATCGACGGCACGGCGGCGGATCTACTCGGTTTTGCTTCGGTTTCTTCTCCTCCTCCGTCGGCGTTCCTCCGCCATTCACCGCCTGAACCGTGGCCTCCCACGTTTTCCTCTTCCTCCGGCGAAGCTTCGGTGACACTGGCGGTGGCCAATTCCGCCGGCACCGCCACTTTCTCTTCCTTTTTTTCTTCCCGCCTCCGCCGATTTTTCCTTCGATTTTCCTTTCTGTTTTCGCCGTCTCCCGTCGCCGGTCACCTTGTCTTCCACCCCTTATCTCGCCGGCCGACGTCCTCTCTCCCTTCTCCTCTCTTCCTTCTCCGGCGAAGGGCCGGTCACCCTTCGAGAAGACAGAATCGGGACTCCCGATTCTGTTTCTTCTCTTTTTTTTTTATTTTAATTATAATTATACATTATACATATATATATTATACTTATAATACATATAATACATATAATATTATTATTATATATATATATAGTACTATATATATTTTATATATATAAAGATATATATTTTGTGTATAAAAATATATATCTAGTATAAATATATATGTATATATTTATGTACTTTGAAATAAATAACATTTATATATACCTATATAAATGTAATAATAAAATATATATTGTATTTACAATATATATATATTTTCTTTCTCAATTTCTTATTTAATTTGGATTTCTATTTATCCAAATTAAATTTCCTCCTTTCCTTATTTTCCGAATTTAATTTCCTCTTTCCATTATTTTTATTTTCACTTCCAATTTAAATTGCCTTCACTCGGATTTCCACAATCCATTCCTTTCTTAATTCTCGGGATTTTCACTAGTATCCCGTTCTCATAATTAATTCATTTATTTATTTCCAATATTTATTTTCTCTAATATTTATTTCCAATAAATGGAAAATTTACGGTTATCACATCTTTTAATTTCTAAATTTTTTTGGCATATCAAATACATGAAATGCATCACATTGACACCTCCCAAGCACCATGGCCAAAACCTCCATTACAGTGACAAAAAGGATTTTCAACAATGTAGGCTTATAAATCAACAAATCCATGCTCATTAAGCTTTTTGGCACCAATTTTATGCAAAAACCACCATGATTTCACACCCCCTTATGCAAACCGAATTACCATGGTCCCCCTTGTGCTTGATTCAATTTTATTTAAGCAAAATAAACTCTAGATCCTTGCTTAACAATGTTAAAACATAAGAATCCACCTTTAAAATTTAAGAAACTACAATGGGTGAGAAGATGATACCTTTGACCGAATCCTTTCTCCTTCCTTTTCTTCTTGTTTTCTTCCTTATTTAATGATGTACTGGTATGAATGAAGAGAGGAGAGTGTGGGGGACCTTTTTCTAGTTTTAATCTAGGTGAAAAAAATGTGTATTTAGC
This sequence comes from Heritiera littoralis, assembly GCA_031772115.1. Lineage (NCBI taxonomy): Eukaryota > Viridiplantae > Streptophyta > Magnoliopsida > Malvales > Malvaceae > Heritiera > Heritiera littoralis. Next base: position 7,182,630 of record JAPDPK010000007.1, on the reverse strand, counting down.
TATGTTTTTGTTGATTTTATTTCTTTTTTCTTTCTTCTTGGAAATGGCTTGGGAGCTCTTGAGAAAGAAGATGAATAGTGCCAGATGCAAGTTAGCTGAATTATAAAGATGTTTCTAGAAGGGGGTAAAATTACCAAAATGCCCTTGGTTATGTAAATTTCGGACAATTTTGCCCTTTAGCTTCTGTAATCGTAAAAACTATGTAATTGGACTTAAAAATTTTGGTTGGACTTAAAAATTTTGGATTTCACTTCCAAATAATCTTATTAAATGTATTTTGATGATTGGAAGTGGTTTCGTTGACGCGCGGTACACAATTTGTGTGAAATTACGATTTTACCTCTAACGGACCACTACTTAAATTTTTCGATTAAATCACCGAGTTTGATAAATCTTTTGACACCATCTTATTCTCCTTTTCATATATAATATCATGATATTTTTACTTCATTCCAAGTCATTTTAGTTTGGTCACAATTTACGAAAATGCCCTCAGGACGTAAACATCATTTTCCAATTTGTTTTCCACTTTCACAAAATAATTCAAAATTATTCATAATAATATAATTCAATGATTTTAAACCTCAAAAAACATTATATTATATTTTATTACACCACTATACACAGCATTTTCAGTCTTGAGCCCATTTGAACTCATTAAAACTAAGTGGGGCCTACATCGCACTTTCACTTATAATCACTTAACACATTAATTTTCACTCAATAATTAATTACATATCACATATACAATACAGTAGAATCGGGTCTCATATTTTCTCCCCACTTTTAGGAAATTCGGTCCTCCAAATTTCGCTTGATTTAGAAAGTAAAACCATTATAGGTACTTTTCTTCCTTATATAGTTTCTAACTTTCAATTAATCTTTTCTTTAAAATAATACTGCCAGTATACTTGCAAAATCCAAATTTCTTTTAAATCACCTCATTTCCTCTTTCACAATTAATTTGTGCTCCCTGAAAATTTCTTATCAATTTGGGAGTTAACAAGTTTTCACTTCTTTTCATATAATAGATAATTCACACTATTTATCACAAATTATCTCATTTGGTGCCAAGTCGATGCTATTTTGGTAACTATCATTTAAACAATTCAATTTACGGTAAGCGATTGTCCCAGTAGGTATTAAATCCAATGCACTTGCTTTCTCTATATCATCGAACGTCTAAGTGATGCGCTCAGATATTTTGCATCCAATAGAAAACGGTGCTGATAGTAAATTTGAATCCCAAAGCCTACTAATATTCTTTTAAAAGCATGTGGCAAATCAGGGATCCCTATCACAAGTAACGCTCACTAGAACTTCACATACATTCTCACCATTTTGCAAATATATATAGACTATAGCATTCAGGAGATCAAGAAATCTGATGATGAAGAAGTGAATCAATTTGGTCAATCAATCTATAATCAATTCTATAACATCATGGCTCTTCCGAATTCTTTACTATCTCACAATAATCATTTTCACATTGGTTTAGCTAAGGTTACAATCCATTTATAGATTTAAATATTAACCTTCACTCATAGTAGAATGAGACATTAGGTAGTAATCTCCCCCAATATCTCTTTTCATATTAAGTTATCAATACATCCCTCCTTCTTATAATACATGTAACATTACTTAATAATTTCACATTACACTTGGAAATGAAATCTTTCCAAAATCAGATTTTTCAATTGACAATTATCAAAATACAATTTCTGTCTCCACATTATCTGTACCAATTCATAATTCAAATATATATCCATTTATATGACTGGCAGTAAATTATTTATTTACTCCTCTGGGTATAACTAATTTTATTCATTAAGTCTGGCTCAATCTTAAATCTAACCGTAACTACATGATAATCAGAGGAAATCACATTTAATCTTAGACTCGGAAACTACTCCATAATTTTTGTTCCCAAATCATCAAATGACTTGTCTTCTTAATACCCTTTCATCTTAACACATTTGTCACTTCAGTTGTTTCCCTGAATAGTATAGTATCTCACAATTAAAATCTTGTAACAACCTTTTTAAACATCACAGGCACACATGCCCATCTACTCACATTAGATTTTCTCATATATAAATCATATCAATATAGCAGTTGATTCCACAAAGTCTTTAATAAACCATTTTCGACACTTTCAATTCTAAAGGCATCAACAAACATTAGGTCAACCTTGCTCTGATATTAATTTAACTGTAACAGTCCAAATGTACAATAAATAACACATTTTACACATAAATTTCAATTAGACTGTTTGCGATGCCTTTACACTCGTATAGTAACAGTAATAAACAACAACTCCAAATAATTTTATAAATTTGGAATATGAAATTTAACATCATTTTCTTATAACTTACATCCCCTGCTCCTATATTACAAATTAAATAGTATTGTACAATTCATCTGAATGTATAAAGAAAGTACAAATACCTCTTGGTTCGACACAAGTAGTCTCGAGTAACCCAAATTTCAGCCGATATCCTCTAATGTATACCCCTTTTTAATCACTTATAATATCCTATGGAGTGAAACATAAAGGGGTGAGTGAAACGTACTCAATAAAGGAATCATATGCAAGATTGATATAACAAAAATCTATATGTTAGAAAATATTATTTTCCTAACAATTCATTAGGCACAGTAAATGGAAGGATACTATAGTCAGCCAAGCAACCGATGGAGTATGGAAGGTATTTTGAAATACTTGTCTTGTCCCAGAAACCCAAAAGTGACTATAAGGAGTAATTGTTAAATTCTCGATATAAAAAATTTTAATAAAATTTTCAATTAGATAATGGTAATAAAACCATTTAATTTATCACTTCAGTAAACACTTGAAACACTTACAGTAACAGTAGTAGAAACAATTCGGTAAACCGTTTGATTAGCAGTAATAATTGTATAGAAACAGTTCAGTAATAATAGTATGGAAGTACGAAAAACAATGGAAATAGCAGTTAACACAGTAATTACTTCAGTAAAACCGTGACTAATCAATTCAGTAAGCAATTTGACTTTAACAGTGATTAATTTGGTAACAACTTCAGTTGTAATAGTTTAGTAACAGTAATTGTTTTCAGTAAACAGTAGTGGTTTCAGTAAACCATGTTGGTTTTAGAGACAATAAAATGTTTATTTCAAAACATTTCAGTTTCAGTAAAACACTTCAGTAACAGTTTGGTACACTACTCTTGCAGTAACAGTAAAATAGTTCAGTATTGGTACGGTAACAGTTTAGTAAACAGTGTAAAAACAATTCAGTACAATAAGCATTTGAGTTTCTTAGTACATTATTAGTTCAATAAACGTTTTAGAAATCAGTAATAATTCTCATAAAACATTCTTAATTCAGTAAACAGTAATAATCCAGTACAGTTCTGTAAACAGTAAACAGTACTTCACGATTCAATAAAACAGTGATGATTCGTATAGTTCAGTGAATAGTAAACAAAAATCTATTGTTCAGTAACAGTAAACAGTAGGTCTCAGTTGGGTAAAACAGTTAACAGTGAATCACAATTCAATAACAGTAAACAGTAGTTCATAGTTCGGTAAAAATAGTTAACATTGATTCACAGTTCAGTAACAGTAACAGTAGGTGGAGACTAGGCATCACCCTCGATATATCATGCTATAATCCTCATAGGGAACAGTAACAGTAAATAGTAAGATCTATGGCCATAGTCTATAGGTGTCCTCAGAGGACACTTGCCAGGTGTCCTTAGGACTGCTGATGATTTGGCGGGTCTATCAGCCATAGTAACAGTACAGTACAGTACAGTAACACATGTGAGCATGATATGGGCCCTAACAGTCTCAAAACATGTCATTTATAGTGAAAAATACCTCTAAAGAATTTAAACAATCATCATTAAAATTTAATAAAATTCCAAAGGTATTTAAATTCACATTTAATAGTATAGTAAAAACAGTTAATAAAATATTCATGCTTCAGTGAGAAAATTTATAAACGTTCAAATTTACTGTAAAATATTTTTAAGAACGTACAGGTAAACTCACTTTAATAAAATTTAAATGCATGAATATTTAAATAATATTTTTCAGTAAAATACCAATTTATAGAAAATATTGGAAATAAATTCCAAAATACACAATCTCACTCATTTCATGCTCATAAAATATTTCATGATATTTTAAAAAAATTTTGAGGAATTTTTGACATCATAACAGTTGTGATTACTCTAACCCCCTACACTTAAACACAGTATTTATATCAGCCGTAAACCACAAATTTGGATGATTTCAAAGGAAATTTAGTACCATATAATTTCACAAAATCATATCCATAAAAATCATGCAGTCGCTATATCCCTATAGCTTCCACAATCATCCCTTACTTGTCCCGTGTTATCGATCTTCTCGATAGCACCACACGAAATCTATCTATTCCGGCTGCAAAACAATTCCACCAAAATTCTTAGTTCATCTAATACTTATTTTAAGCCACATTTTATGTCTAATTGCAGCCACATTGTACAGTGCTAATATCTAACCAATGTAATTTACATCGGTAGTAAAACGTAACTCTTCCGTTTTAGCTTCAATTTTAGGTCTAATTTCACCATTCTTCTTCTTTTAATTTCTACATTATTTTGGCATATCAAATACATGAAATGCAGCACAATGAAACCTCCCAAGCACCATGGCCAAAACCTCCCTTATGGTGACAAAAAGGATTTTCAACAATCTAGGCTTATAAATCATCAAATCCATGCTCATTAAGCTTGTTGGCACCATTTTTATGCAAAAACCACCATGATCTCACACCCCCCTTATGCAAACCGAATTACCACGATCCCCATTGTGCTTGATTCAATTTGATTTAAGCAAAATAAACACTAGATCCTTGCTTAGCAATGTTAAAAATATAAGAATCCACCTTTAAAATTCAAGAAACTACAATGGGTGAGAAGATGATACCTTTGACTGAATCCTTTCTCCTTCCTTTCTTCTTGTTTTCTTCCTTATTTGATGATCTAATGGTATGAATGAAGAGAGGAGAGTGTGGGAGACATTTTTTTAGTTTTAATCTAGGTGAAAAAATGTGTATTTAGCTATGTTTTTGTTGATTTTATTTCTTTCATCTTTTTTTTCTTGAAAATGGTGTGGGAGCTCTTGAGGAAGAAGATGAATAGTTCCATCTGCAAGTTGGCTGAATTATAAAGATGTTTCTAGAAGAGGGCAAAATTACCAAAATGCCCCTGGTTATGTAAATTTTGGATAATTTTGCCATTTAGCTTCCGTAATCGTAAAAACTATGTAATTGGACTTAAAAATTTCAGATTTCACTTCCAAATAATCTTATTAAATGTATTTTGAAGATTAGAAGTGGTTTCGTTGACTCTCGATACATAAATTGTGTGAAATTACGATTTTACCCTTAACGGACCGCCAATGAAAATTTTCAATTAAACCGCCGATTTTGATAAATCTTTTGACACCATATTATTCTCCTTTTCATATAGAATATCATGATATTTTTACTTCGTTCCAAGTCATTTTAGTTTGGGCAAAATTTACGAAAATGCCATCGGGACGTAAACGTCATTTTCTAATTTGTTACAAAATAATTCAAAATAATATAATTCAATGATTTTAAACCTCAAAATCATCATATTATGTTTTATTATACCACTGTACACAGCATTTTCAGTCTTGAGCCCATTTGAACTCATTAAAACTAAGTGGGGCCCACATCACACTTTCACTTATAATCACTTAACACATTAATTTTCACTCAATAATTAATTACATATCACATGTAAAATACAGTGGAATCAGGACTCATAGTACTAAATGCAAAAAATGGAAAAATATTGTTTATATTATATTTTAAAAAAATGTTACCACATTGTTTACTGAAATTGCATACTGAAGTTGGTTTACAGAATTGTTTTAAATAAATAGATTTAGATACTGTTGTTAATTCGAGATTGCATAAAATTCTTAAATGTTTTATATTGAATAGTTATTTTAATGTCAACTGCTTACTCTCTATAGTCGATACTAGGGACCAAGACACGAAAGGTACTTCAAAGTACCTCTCATACTCTATCTGGTTACCTAGTCGACTATAGTATCCATCCTAAAGTGTCTCTTAGTGTACCGTTAGGAATTTAATAATTTTTTTACATTTTAAATTATTTATATTTAATATGCTTTTTATACATATAAAATAAGTTTATTTTCATTTTTAAAATTATATAGGATTAAATTGAAATAATGATGTGTTTGTTTGCATAAACCATGCATAGTTGCATTGCTCATGTCATGCATATTATTTAACAGTTTTAAAAGTTTGACATTAAGGCTTTAAAGTGCATTAAGTATTGATTCGTAAATGGTACAAAACAAAATGCATATGTTTTAGAGATGAAATGAATATGCAGAGTCTTGGTTTGATTGTATAAAAAATGTTTGAAATGTTCAAAATTATTATGAGTGATTTTATTATAGTAAATGAAACGTTTGATAAAAACGGTTTACTATATATGTTTTTAACATGGCATGCTTCAGTTGAGAGTCATATTGTACGAGTTACCTCTAGAGTCTTGAAGGACTTAGGTGCTTCACAAGTTCCTCGAGACCGTGACGGTACTTATGGGCTACACAAGTTCTTGAAGCCATGGAAGTCACCTCTAGGTTTCCAAAGGAGCTATGTACCACACAGTATACCTTACCTAGTGTACTATGACTTATGAAATGAACTTAATTTCTTAACAATTTATATAATTCAATTATATGATTGTATAAGTTTTTGAAGGTATAATGTAATGTTTATTGTTTTCCAAAAATTGAATAAATGTTTTGAGACTGTTACTCCCTGAGGATCATGCACTTATTGTATCGTATTGTTTTGGCTACAAGATCTTAGTCAAGTCCGTAGTGCCCATAGTAAGACACCTGACTAGTGAGCACTGTGGTTTATTGCACAATGGCCATTGTTTATTGTATTGTTAAATAGGAATGGCTTAGGGATGGATACTTGGCCCGTATGCAGGTATGCTAATTCCTATATTGATTATCGACATGTGACTCTTGGATGTTAACTTTCTCCATTGATTGTCTTAAGCTGAAATGAGTATTGAATCAATTGTTTTTGAATTGAAAAGATAGTTTTAACAATTGTTTAATTTAAATTGAAAATGCTATGATTTGAAACTACAGTGTTTTAGATAAAAATTTTAAATGCTATAAATACTTTTAATTTACTGTCAATGTTTTAAAATAAATGTGTTATTGCATATAGTTGCATAGTACCACTGTTTTATTTGCTTAATAAAGTATATTGTATTTTATGAAAAACACATCGTTTTTCCGGATTTTAATTTAAAAAGTTGCATTGATTTTATATTTTCATGTAGATATACAGATATGTAGTATTCCTGCATATAGTTAATATGATATGCTTTCTTTTATATATATATTTTTTACTGGGCTTTCCCCAAAGCTCACCCCCTTACTCACCATCTCATATAGTCATCAACACACAGGGAAATCGATGCTATAGAGTGAGAAAGAAGAAAATTTCTAGCAGTCTAAGTGATCAAGTGAACAAGTATATCTTAAGTGTATTACTTTTATATTTAGACATGTATATACACAGCAATATTATTGATAGGTCAGGATGTAAATTGTATAGCATAAGGTCAAAGAATGTTCAAAAACTAGTAGAAAGGTAATTATACAAATTGAAATGAATAAAAGTACAAATTTTATTTTGGGGTTGATATTCTAATTTCCTATTTAACATTCATGGATAAATTATTGAAATGATTTAAAGATTAGTAGATATCGAAAGTTAGAGGATAAGCTTACATTGACACCGAATGCAAACCATATGATTGTAGTTGATCAAATGTGAATAAGTGTTTCAAATGGAAAAATTTAGTTCAAAATTTCACGATTTCAGTCGTTACATTAGTGACATGTTTATATTATTTATCTGGTAGTAAAATAATTCTTTATTAATTTGAAATTTTACATGTTGCATTGTCTAATTTTCGCGATTGTAGCTGATACAACTTAATTTAAGTTTTCCATTTTCTTATCTACTGCTCTAATATTAAACTATACAATTATTTATAATGCAATGAATCATTCCAAATGTTTTATAACTGACTTGGAGTTGATTTTCTAGATTTCCTGAAATTAGCTACAGTGAAATAATTATATTTAATTTTTCCTCCAGTTAAATTGGTTCTCTTAACAATCCACTTTTGCCTATCAGATTTTTTTTTGTTAGTAAGGCAACTACACATCTTTTTCTATTTTATTGTAATTTTAAGGAAATTGCAATAGGTTATTACACGTTGGGTTTCATTTAAAGTGAGCCTAAAGGTATACATAGAGGTATTAGCTGTAGTTTAATAAGCAACAAGAAGAAGATTGATTTGATAATGGCTTCATAGACATTTGAAGCATGTATATTGAATGCATTGGGGTCTGCTCTTCTCATAGGTCATATGCTTTTTGTTTAATAAAAAATTTTCCACATCTGATGAGGTAAGATAATCAATGCCTTGATTGGTTTTTCTTAACCCTGAGCACCACAAAAAATGGACCTTCAGCAACAGAATTAGCGACGGAATTTTCCGTCTCTAAAAGTCAAATTCCATCGTTAAAGCCTTTTAGCGGCGGATTAGTGATAGAAATTTTCTGTTGGTAAAATCGAAGTCGCTAATGCTCTGTCCGTCACTAAAAGTTTCATTTCCATCGCTAATTAGCGACAGAATTCTTGTCTATCAGCGACGGAAATTTTTGTCACTGAAATCAAAATTCTATCTTTAAAATCCGTTGGTAAAGAGTATCAGCGACGAAATGTTCCGTCGCTGATTATATTTTTATTTTTTCTAATTTTATAAAAAATCTGTCGCTAAAAGTTTTCACCAACGGATTTTTCCATCGCTAATAATATATTTATTTTTTATTTTATTACAAAATTCTATCGTTGAATGTAATTCCGTCGCTGATAATATATGTAATTTTTTGTATTAATAAAAAATCTATTGCTGAAGGTAATCAGCGACAGAATATTCTGTTGCTGATAATATATTTATTTCGTCACTGATGGTATTAGAGACATAATTTTCCATCCCTGTTAGTGTCAGCAACGGAATTTTCCGTCGCTGGTTCTATGAATTTCGACGTTAATTTAATGAATTTCGTCGCTGATACAATTTATTCCGTTGCTAATTATTCTTTTATTTAGTCATTTTTTATGCATTTCACTACCAAAATGCTAAATTCCAAAATTCTTTCTAGAATTTTCTCGAAATATACCTAAATTTATACATAAAACACTAAATTCATTACTATAAGATTCGTATATAGCAACATTTAAAAAAGCGTAATCCATAAACATAAAACATCGATAAGATTCATACATAATTATAAAACATTGTTAAAATTCATAAGATCCATAACATCTGTCAACAACCATGAAATTCTTAAAACATAAAAAGAGCAAAGTACTGAATAATTCTTACAAAACAAAGATTCATGTAGAAGGCCCATCTCCGAAGTTTGGCGAGCGTCTATCACCAGGATTTGGAGGGCCTCCTTGGGTACTGTTCCATGCGTGAGATATTAAAAATTAAATTCTATTTTCTTTTAATAGAAAATATAAAAAAATAATGATTACAATACATACAACATTCATTACACTACATATTAAAACTATTAATACAACATTAAACAAATTAATAATACTAATTCCATCAATCTATTAATACCATGTAAATAGGCACACAAAAACAACAATAAATTTCCATAATTAATAATATTATAACCAAATTAACTCTACATAAATAAATTTATATATTTCAAAGCTAACAAAAATAAATATATAAATTTAAATAAAAATTTCCTAACAATATTCCAATATATATAACAACAAAATTAAAAGCATTAGTAAATAATTATACAAATAAATAACAACAAAGTATATATATACACAAATAAATATATACAAATATATGCAAATAAATAAATATACACAACTACAAATAAATATAAATACACAACTAATTAAATATACACAAATAAAAATATACAGAAATAAATATATACAAACATACACAAATAAATATAATATATATAACAATGTATATCTAACATTAAACAAATTAATAATACTAATTCTATTAATCTATTAATACCATGTAAATAGATACATAAAAACAACAATAAATTTTCATAATTAATAATATTATAACCCAATTAAATCTACATAAATAAATTTATATATTTTAAAGCTAACAAAAATAACTATATACATTTAAATAAAAATTTCCTAACAATATTCCTATATATATGTATATGTATGTGTGTGTGTGTGTGTGTGTGTGTGTGTGTGTGTGTGTGTATAACAACATTAAAAGCATTAGTAATTAATTATACAAATATATAACAACAAAGTATAGATATACACAAATAAATATATATAAATATATGCAAATAAATAAATATATATATACACAACTACAAATAAATATATATACACAACTAATTAAATATACACAAATAAAAAGATACATAAATAAATATATATATATAAACATACACAAATAAATATATACAAATATCCACAATTAAATATATATATACAAATAAATAAATATATATACACAACTAATTAAAAATATATACAAATAAATAATAACAGAAGTGTATATATACAAATATATAGAAATAACTATATATACAAATAAATATACAAATAAATATATAAATAAATATATAATACTAAACATAAAAAATAAATATAAATATATATATATATATATATAAATATACCACAGTGGAGATCGATGGAGGCTAGCAATTAAGGTGACTGGCGGTTGGGGCAATAGGCGGTGGAGAGATGGTCAGCGATATGGAGGTTACCGAAGGTTAGACCATGACGATTTTGGGTTTTTGGTCTTTTTTTTTTAGTACAAGAGAACAAAGGAGGAAAGAGAAGCAGTCGCAAGCACCGGCAGTAGAACAACTGGCAGCCAACTAGCAGGCGACCGAAGGAAAGAAAAAAAAAGGAATAGAGCAGGCACACATGGGAACTAGAGGAGAACTAGAGAAAGAGCAGCAAAAATGGAGAAAAGAGAAAATGGGACAAGCGGGAATGTGAAAAAAGAGAGGGAAGTTGGCATTAAAAAGGAATTAGAGACAGAATTTCCGTTGGATTAGGGGCAGAAATTCCGTTGCTAATTCCTCTCTGACACTCCTCGACTGTCGTGTGAACGGTTACTAAGCAGTTTTACCGACAAAATATTCTGTCACTAAAACTTTTAGCAACAGAATTTTCTGTCGCTAAAATAACATAAACAAATTTTAAATCTATTTTCTATGTTAGAATCAGCGACATAAATTTTCGGTCGCTAAAAATAATCAACGATGGAATTAGCGATGAAAATATTTTGTCTGTAATTCATTAAAATTTAAAAAATAAAAAAAAAACAAAATTAAAATAAATTTCAATATTATGGAATCAGCAATGGATATTTTCCGTTGCTGATTTCATCGCTAATGCTTTAAAATTGTAAAAAATAAAATAAACAAAATATAAATAGGTTGGATTGGCGACGAAAATTTTCGTCACCAATTCTGTCGCTAATAGTCATTAGCGACGAAAAATTCCATCGCTAATTCAAATTTGTAATTTTGCACCATTTAGAAATTCCGTCGCTAATTCAGTCGCTAATTTTGGCGCCTCATGAATAGTACCTTTGCACCATAATTAGCGACGGAATCAGTGACAGAATTCTTTCTGTCGCAATTTACCGACAGAATTTCGTCGCTAAGCTTAACATCATTTCTGTCGCTAATCCGTCGCTAATGCTTACTTTTAGTGACGGAAAATTTTTGTCGCTAAAATTTCGTTGCTGAAAGTCTTTTTCCTTGTAGTGGAGTTCCTTTTTGGCTTTTCATGACATTATCCAAGTGTGTGATTTCTTTAATGCAGGAGAAGAATGATTTTTGGAGTGATTGCATCTAATTAAAAGGCATGATGGAAATATGATAGCACTGGAAAAAAGACGATAAAAGGAACTCAGGGTCAAGAAAAAGAATTTTGTCCCACAGTATTGCGTGTGATTTTCTCTTTTGGTTAGTCAGCTGTAGACCTGATCATGGGCTGGGCCAGGCTCGGGCCGAGCCCATGACAGGTAATAAGAGATTTAGTTGATGCATAAGCCCGACCCGGTCCATAATTTGGGCTTGATTTTTTTGTCCAAACCCGTTTTTGTTTTTGTGCTATAAGCCCAAGCCCAACCCGATCGAAAATAATTTTATTTATTTTTTTAATTTTTAATTAATTAATTATTATTTATTTCCTTTAAATTTTAATTTAATTTATCAAAATTTATATGTCAATTTTCATATTAAATATTTATAATCATGTTTATTAATCAATAATGTTTTTTATATATATAAAATTATATTATGCTAAATAAATATATAAAAAATAATATAAAATATTAATATCGGGTCTAGTTCGGGCTTTGAAAGGCTAAGCCCAGGCCAAGCCCATTTTTAAAACGGGCCTAAAATTTTGTCAAAGCTCGGTTATTATATCAGATATTTTTGTCTAAGCCCGACCAAATATTGGGTGGACCTTCGAGCTTGAGCGGGTAGCCCGGTCCTTGAGCAGGTCTAGTCAACTGCAACTTCGAACTGAGCATTTGATCCTTGTACAAAACCTAAAAGATTGACATTCATTTATGTCACGACCCGTGACCACATTTTTCATCTTCTTATACACATCTTAACCGGTTGGGCTGTCTGTGATACTTCACTTGTACTGACTGTTAAACAATTTTACAATGTATTGTTTATATTATACACATCCCCTATCGTAATTTATCAGATAAGTAGTACTATTGACATGTCTAAATACAGAGAATAAATGATCATACCTCAAATAAACAGTCGGTCTGACACATTGTCCTTCGTGTACAGCCAGGATCCACAATCCACTGAACTCACATTCATCAAAACCTGAAATGTTGAAAATTAAGGGGTGAGCAAAACCACGGCTCAGTAAGAGAATTATATGCCTCACTTGATACTCAGCTTCCTATATGCTAAAAAATCTTTTTTCATTTTTCCTATGGGCTCTAAGCTCGCATGTAGGAAGGATACTACAGTCGGCTAGGGATCCGAATGGAGTAAGGTAAGTATTTTAGAATACCATACTTGTTACGGAACCTAGAAGCAACTGTAGAGAGAAATTTTCATTTTGTTTTGAATTAATAAATCCTTTTTCCTTTTCAATCTTTCATAACCTTTTTCATATTCTTTTCAAATTAATGCTTCTACGAAATAAATCATTTCTATAAAATAATTAATATTCGTATATTCCTTGAAAAGAATGTTAGTTAAATCATCATTTTATTTCTTTAAAATTCATTTCATGTTTTAATGTACTCTCTTAATTAGTACCGTCCTTTAAAATGCAAAATAAGCTATTAAAATCTATTCCATTCTTAAGTTCACAAGGCATCATTCTTTTTATCAGTATGATTAAGTGTGAACGAGACGAACATTCAAGTAGCACATGTTTGAGTGGCATATATAAACAAAATCCGTTATATCACACACATCATATGTCATGTGCACAAGATCTATTTCATCCTTCGACATTTGTCGCATCCCCATCAGAACTTAGACCTTTACTAACACATCAGAACACGTGCAGCACTTAGTTCCCAAAGGATTCTAGAGGTGGCTCACACGGTAAAGTCATCGAGTCTCTGCTCGATTTGGCCTTTACTAACACATCAGAACACGTGCAGCACTTAGTTCCCGAAGGATTCTAGAGGTGGCTCACACGGTAAAGTCATCGAGTCTCTGCTCGATTTGGCCTTTACTAACACATCAAAACACGTGCAGCACTTAGTTCCCGAAGGATTCTAGAGGTGGCTCACACGGTAAAGTCATCAAGTCTCTGCTCGGTTTGGCCTTTACTAACACATCAGAACACGTGCAGCACTTAGTTCCCGAAGGATTCTAGAGGTGGCTCACACGGTAAAATCATCGAGTCTCTGCTCGATTTGGCCTTTACGCCATATGTACTTTCCACTGTCTTATCAGATCTCATGTAGTACTTATGATCTCATATTCCATTTAAGACCATAGAAAGAATATTAGAATTATCATTTCTTCCTTTTTGAAAACATATTACATGTTTGTATCTCATGTCTTATGAGAATCATCTCACAGTACTATAATCAGTACCTAAATGAGCATTTTGTAAAAATTGCTATAATTCAATTGATTCTCTTATCATATTATATAAAACATGTTCTTTTCACATGTCACCCATCATGTATCACATTTTCCGGTTGGCATATTCCATCTTATGTAAAATACTTTCCTTTTTAACATATCACCAATCATTTATGGAGTCTAAGATAGACATCAATCTTATCATACTATAAACCTCGGAGGGTAAGAGAATACGCCGGTCAAATCTATACCCATAACCTATATTGTCCTCGGTGGATCACTGATTTAGGCGTCGACCGGGACTAAACAGGTCACATATCATGCATCAGCATGATAGGAATGCCAACCAGTCTCAAAACCGTATTTTCATCATAAAATAAACTTATATGGAATTTATATAAATATAAAATTCCATAATTTAAAACCATAAGGGTTAAAATCCTTTAGTGAATATTTATAAAAATATTCATAAAAATATTCACTATATTTCACTTCATCTTTCATCTCGTATTTCGTGTAATTTATCTATTTCGAGAATTTTCGGTGATTTCGTTGTTACCATTCTCGAATACATGAATATTTTAAAATTCCATCTCATTATATTCATGTTTTATGAAATTTAGTAATTTCCTCATGTTTCATGATTTACTATCGAAATTCGGAAATAAAATCATTTAATATGATTTTATAAAGTTTTTCTAAAATTTTCGGCAGCATAACGAGTGCCGATTTACTAACCTCCTGCACGGAAAATACAGTTTTAAATCTTTCAGCCAGTACTTCTTCCCAAATTATTTTCAGCAAATCATGCATCATAATAATTTTCATAAAATATTTGCATAAATATTTCAATTTAAAATATGCAGACTGAGTATCCTTACAGTGCTGCACATGCATCCCTTACCTTTTTTTTTCCGGGTCGGCGACTTCCGCTTATCGATCGCGCCCACGCTCTATTTCTCCCGATTCCTTATCCCGATTGCTGAAAATAATTTCTGGAATTAAAATTCTAATTTTTTAGAATTTTTTTCATAATTTATTTAATTTTTCTGAAATTAAATTTCCGGAAATTTGTTACCGAATTTTCGTAAATGTCCGGGTTGTCGAATTTCCGGGAATTTTCCGAATTCCCGAAATTTTCCTTTTTCCTCTTTTTCTTCCTTTTTCTTCCTTTTTCCTCTTTTTCTTCCTTTTTCTTCCTTTTTCCTCTTTTTCTTTTCTTTCTTTCTTTTCTTTTTCTTTTTCTTTTTCTTTTTTTTTCTTCTTCCTTTCCCGGTCAGACCGATTCAGACCGGTCCAACTCCTTTCCTTGCCGGCGGCCGGTTCTCCGGCGGTTCAGGCATCCCTCAGCTGGCCGGCTGCACGACGAACTTGCCGGTGCCCTCCGTTTGCCCTGGATCGGTGGCACGGCGGCGGATCGAGGCGGTTTTGCCTCGGTTTCTTCTTCCTCTTCGCCGGCCTTCCTTCGCCGTCCATTGCGCGTCGGGTGACCTCCATCGTGTTCCTCTCCCTCCGGCGGTGCTTCGGTGACAGTGGCGGCCACCGATTTGGCCGGCACCGCCGTCGGCATTTTCCTTTTCCTTCCCGATTTTCCTTCGTTTCTTCCTCTGTTTCCTTCTTTTCTTCCGCCGCCGACAGCTTCCTCCCTCTCTTCCTTTGCCAGCGACGTCGTCTGCACCTTTTTCTCTCACCGGCGGTGGCATCTCCGCCACCGATGGTTGCGGCTGGGAGGGTCGGGATTCCTCCCCCCGATCCTTCCTTTCTTTTCTGTTTTAGTTTTATTTCCTCTTTTGGTTTTTGTCTTCTTTCCATTTTTAGTATACTATATACTATATATTATACCATATATTTTATATATATAATATATATTATATGTTATACATACATTATTTCACACATAATGTTATACAATATTTATTATATATAAAATATATCTTGTACATTACAAAATACATGTCTAGTATATATATATATATATGTATATTCATATACTTAAATAACATTTATATATACAAATTATATAAATGCTATCATAAAATATTTATACATATAAACTTTAATACAAAATAACATTTACTTTTCTTATATATTCATATACTATTATTTAAAACAATAATATATATATTTCATATATATATATGTATATCTGTACATATATATTTATAATTATATAAATACATTTTATAATATACACGTGTATTTATTTAAGACAAAATAGTATATATTTCATTTTTTTAATATATACTAATATTCATATACATACATATGTATTTATATAAAAACATGTGTAAATATATTTATATAATTTAATTATATAAATATATAATATACGCATTTTTATTTTATTAATTTTGGATTTCCATTAATCCAATTTAAATTCCTCCTTTTCTTATTTTCAATAACTCCGACTTTATTATTATTATTATTTTTTATTTTCATTTAATTTCCTCACTTTTCTTAATTTCGGGAATTTCAACTATATTCCCATCTCGTAAATAAATTTTATTTATTTACTTTAATTTATTTATTTCCTCTTATCTATTTTCTTTAATATTTATTTTCAATATTTATTATTTCCAATGATTGAAAAATTTACGGTTATCACATCCTCCCCACCTTAAGAAATTCGGTCCTCCGAATTTAACTTAAGTCCAAAGGTGGTACATGCCGTATACTTATGGCTTCTGACCTTTAGTTCATCCTCCAAATAATACTGCCAGTACACTCTCAATATCAATAATACTTTAGACCACTACATGCTGTCTTTCATCATATATGTCTATGCTCATGTAATTTCATTTGCGCAAATCCAGAGTTATTCACTTTACTCTTTTCATATAAGAGCCATACGTAATAATTTTAACATTACAGCTGATTTATGCTATTCAACATCCATTCTTCTCACTTAGTGCTTAGTCGACATCATTTGGTACTATCATGTACTCATATCGATCAATTATATGTAAGTGTCCCAGTAACTTTCGCATCTCATGCACACGCTCTCTCAATAACATGGAGCGTTTACATCTCACGCTCATATATATAAATATATATCAGTATGGAGCGGTGCTATCAATACACTTGGGATCTCAAAGCCTTTTGCTATCTTTCGTTAGCATATGGCAACACAGAGACTCCCATCACATGTAAGGCTCACTGGAAACTAGACATACGCATTCACACCGTTTAACACTTATACTTCGACTAAGGCACTAGAGAATCTAAAAGTCTGATAATGGAAAATGATTCTATTTAGATCATCAGTCTTTAATCACTTCCATATCATCATTTCTCTTTTGGATTTATTGTCCAAAATGTTCATTTTCACACTTATTCCATCAAGGCTGTATATCATTGCAAATTTTACTGTTAATTATCTCTTACAGTAATAAATCATGAGACAATCATTTTCTCTCCATGTCTCTTTTCATGTAGTATGGTCATTACATCTCTTACGCTTATGGTATATTCAATATCATTTAAATTTTAGAATATACACAGGAATATACTCTTTCCATAATTTAGATTCTGTGATTGAATCCTCGAATTATCCATTTAAGCACCACATTATCTATACAATTCCACCATCTCTATCATTTCGAGGTGGCTATATATTCAAACATTTCTCTTTATATACTGGCAGTGAACATATCAATTATCTTACTCCTTGGGGTATCATTACTTTCACTTATCAGTTCTGGCTTTGATTTTACATCTTGCCACAGTTATGTGATAACCAACACCCTTCACTTTCAGTCTTAACTGCGGGAACTGTTTCATATTAATGTTCCCTTCTCGTCATGCAATTTATTTCCTTATCTCACTTTCATTTTCGTTTTCATATTTTTACTCTCATTCCTTTTTTTTGTCGGTTTTCTCGATTGGTATGGTACTATACAGCTAAGATCTTTTAAAATCTCGCATACCATTTATTCTTTACACTTATCCATCTGCCGACTTTAATTTCTTTAATTAGATCTCGTCTATAGGGCAGCCAGTCTCATCACTCTCTTATAAGCTGGCAATAGTATTTAGCTAGACTCATTATTTTCGTATCTCAATCATTATTTTATATCATAGACAAGTTCACTGTCATCCTATCGTTTCGAGATCTTATCTCTCAAGAGGAGATGCTGTCTAGCCAAATTTTCTTAGTTGTTAATCTTAGCACAATTCCACAGCCTTTAAGAGTTTAAGGATTATATCACAATGCTGCTCATGTTCCATTTATACTTTAGACTCTATCAGTATTTTAGCAATTTTCTCTTGTAAGGATGCCTCATTCTTTAGGCTTATATACTTTACAAGGCAACTCATTACCCTTGTAACTTCAATAGGAACTCGTAAAATTCACTCCAAGTTCGAATCATTATCTTATGGACATCAATCTTCAATCTTTTATCTAATGACGCTTTATACTGAGGCTAGTCTTATTAGTTCCTCACATATCTCAAATCAGATCAAGAAAGCGTCTATTTTCATGTAGATGAATACTTGTTCTTCACCAGAACTTTATCAATGGTAGGAAATTAATACATCATTTTTAATTCATCTACATCTCAATATCATTTGTATTTCTCTCATTTACACTTATACAGATAATTCCATTATTCTCAATTTGTCATTATCTGTATTTTCGTCATTCAGACCTTTACACGTGAATTTCATTATTCACACTATTTTCAGAGTTATTTTCTTAAACTTTTCGGATTCTTTCTACATCCTCCGATATAAGCTTAGAATTTAACTTCATATTCAAAATCGAGTCAATGTTATATCGATTCCTCTAATTTATATAACTCTGGAAGTTTTATCGGAAATCAAATCTGATATTTTCTTTAATCATACATTTCTTATCATCTTGTGACCATCGTTCTTCAACTTTTCATCTGATTATGCCTTTTACAAAGATTGTTCTTATAAGCTCCTTATACGTCTCCGATTAAATCATATTTAAGGCATCACTTCCATATAATATTTATTTGTTCTTCATAAGAATTTTAGTGTATAACCAAAAATTTTAATACATCATTTAATTCATCCTCAAATCATATCATTTGTATTTCCATCCTTTACTTCGATACTAGTGGATTTCATCATCCATAACATTTTCCAAAAATTATTTTCTTGAGCTTGTTGGATTTCTTCTATATTCTTCGATACAAGCTTAAGAATAAATTTCATATCCACAATCGAGTCAACATTCACCTGATTTCTCAATCTATGTTACTCTGGAATTTATCGGGATTCTGATCCGATAGTTTCTTTAACCACACTTCTTTTATCATTTTGGACCTTCATCATTGTGTCCCATCATTTCACAGTGTATTCTCAAGGCAGAGACATTCAATGTTCAAATCATTTTGATACATACTCTACCTTGATTTCATTACTTAGTCATACTTTACAGTGTTACGAATCTCATTCTGGTAAGCTGTATCAAGTACAATGTTTATCAACACACTTTACAGCTACTCGTTTCAATTCAGTTATTCACTTTAAAACCATTTCCATTTACTAAATTCAGGCTTTGTTCCCTCGAGTATATTCTCCACAAGGTTTGAACCTTGGCACCCTTACGTACCTAGTTCCTTACACTCGTGTTATCACTAAGCTTCTTGTAAGAGTCCAGCCTGTTCGAATCGACCGTTGGCGAGCATTCCCTAGACGATTCCTTTCGCCCAGGTTTACCCTTACTAGTGAGTCGGCGATGACATAGTTCGCCTATATCTCATAACACATGATCCACTACGGGTCGCCCATCATTGAGTCGCCCATCACAGTTCTGTCTCAAGGGTCCTGAAGAATTTAGGTTACCTGTCATCTTCTTTTTATCACTTCACTATTCTTATAATTATTCTCTAACTTACAGTACTCCAAACAGTACTTCATTCTATAGCACATATTTCAAGATATGTCGGTTCTATATACGATTATCAGTTTGATACCTCAAAATAATAAAACGTATAGAACCATAAGTAACCACACCAGTATGTATTTCATTATCGATATTGTTCACCTCATCAGTCAATTCCTGTAATCATCTCACTCTTCATAGTATTCAACGATCCCGTTCAGCACACTCTTAATTTTTTTCGACCCTTACAGCCAATAACCGGGTCAATCATCTGATGACATTCCACTACACTCTTTGGATCGCATCATGTAAGGCCCCGGCCTGTCCACTGTCCGCCTATACACGTTTTATTGTGATGCCTCGGATTTGCCGGTCTCAAGCGGGAGGGGCCCGAGCCGCACCACTCATCCGTACTCATTTTATTGTAAGGACCGGGAGTGCCTGGATCTCCGTTAACCAGGGATTTACCACCCCAGTATCTTACTCATACGTACTGTCCACTCTGGGTTCTAGAGGTGGCCCCTGTCACACAAACGTGGCACTTAGTCCCTCACGGATTGTTTTATTGTAAAGCCCAGGATTTACCACTATGGCCCAAAGTCCACTCGTGGAGAGGCCCTGGTCGCCTCACTCAATCGTACGGTTATCCCCTATGGCCCACAGTCCACTCGGGGTTTTTCTTTCGCATCCGTAATCTAAGTGTTAGTGGAATCAGTAACAGGGATCGTTAGATTCATATGACATCTTCTATGCCATTAATAATTCCATTACTATCAATGGATTCCAATTCAGCTCGGTTTTAACACTATTCTGAACATCGCCCAATATAAGGGCATTTTCGTCATTTGGACATTTATTTCTATCTCCTCAATATACATTCAAATCAATGAACTGATCATCTATGTGTTGATAGTATCCTTTCTGATACTTATAACAACAAGTTAGATCTCATTCGATTTTCGACAGACAAGTTCACTAAAATCCACAATGTGATTAATTTACTTGTAATTCAGCTTTATAACATTAATTTCTCTGTCAAATCGATCAATTCCAACTTCTGGTGATCTATTTTAACTCCCGGTAAAATTTTGGGGGTAGGGGTATTTTGGTCATTTTTGGCTAAAAATTTTCTCTCTCTTCAAATTACCCTCAATCGGTGATCTTAAAGTCTATTTAATGATGATATTTTATTCCCCTATTTTATACCATCACTTTCAGGTCTCAGTTCGATTCGGACAGAAAGGTACTAGTGGGGCCCTCATCGAGTCCATTTCTGTTCCTTACCGAACAGGCCTTCATTTAGACTAGAAAAATCACCGATAATTCGGTAATTTCTGAGCCTATTTTCTTCTTTAACATTCTCAGTTTATACTTTCTCACTCCCTTTAAATCATTTTACTCTATTTACAATCATTTATCTTCTCCATGTATTCAAACGACACAGTACTACGGGGGATGTTTAACTCTTTTCCTTCCAAAAGTATCCACAGACATCAGCCCAACCATTGCTCTGATACCACTAAATCTGTCACGACCCGTGACCACATTTTTCATCTTCTTATACACATCTTAACCGGTTGGGCTGTCTGTGATACTTCACTTGTACTGACTGTTAAACAATTTTACAATGTATTGTTTATATTATACACATCCCCTATCGTAATTTATCA
This sequence comes from Heritiera littoralis, assembly GCA_031772115.1. Classification (NCBI taxonomy): domain Eukaryota; kingdom Viridiplantae; phylum Streptophyta; class Magnoliopsida; order Malvales; family Malvaceae; genus Heritiera; species Heritiera littoralis. The sequence goes on along the minus strand of JAPDPK010000007.1, from coordinate 7,160,841 downwards.
GATAAGTAGTACTGTTGACATGTCTAAATACAGAGAATAAATGATCATACCTCAACTAAACAGTCGGTCTGACACATTGTCCTTCGTGTACAACCAGGATCCACAATCCATTGAACTCACATTCATCAAAACCTGAAATGTTGAAAATTAAGGGGTGAGCAAAACCACGGCTCAGTAAGAGAATTATATGCCTCACTTGATACTCAGCTTCCTATATGCTAAAAAATCTTTTTTCATTTTTCCTATGGGCTCTAAGCTCGCATGTAGGAAGGATACTACAGTCGGCTAGGGATCCGAATGGAGTAAGGTAGGTATTTTAGAATACCATACTTGTTACGGAACCTAGAAGCAACTGTAGAGAGAAATTTTCATTTTGTTTTGAATTAATAAATCCTTTTTCCTTTTCAATCTTTCATAACCTTTTTCATATTCTTTTCAAATTAATGCTTCTACGAAATAAATCATTTCTATAAAATAATTAATATTCGTATATTCCTTGAAAAGAATGTTAGTTAAATCATCATTTTATTTCTTTAAAATTCATTTCATGTTTTAATGTACTCTCTTAATTAGTACCGTCCTTTAAAAAGCAAAATAAGCTATTAAAATCTATTCCATTCTTAAGTTCACAGGGCATCATTCTTTTTATCAGTATGATTAAGTGTGAACGAGACGAACATTCAAGTAGCACATGTTTGAGTGGCATATATAAACAAAATCCGTTATATCACACACATCATATGTCATGTGCACAAGATCTATTTCATCCTTCGACATTTGTCGCATCCCCATCAGAACTTAGACCTTTACTAACACATCAGAACACGTGCAGCACTTAGTTCCCAAAGGATTCTAGAGGTGGCTCACACGGTAAAGTCATCGAGTCTCTGCTCGGTTTGGCCTTTACTAACACATCAGAACACGTGCAGCACTTAGTTCCCGAAGGATTCTAGAGGTGGCTCACACGGTAAAGTCATCGAGTCTCTGCTTGGTTTGGCCTTTACTAACACATCAGAACACGTGCAGCACTTAGTTCCCGAAGGATTCTAAAGGTGGCTCACACGGTAAAATCATCGAGTCTCTGCTCGATTTTGCCTTTACGCCATATGTACTTTCCACTGTCTTATCAGATCTCATGTAGTACTTATGATCTCATATTCCATTTAAGACCATAGAAAGAATATTAGAATTATCATTTCTTCCTTTTTGAAAACATATTACATGTTTGTATCTCATGTCTTATGAGAATCATCTCACGGTACTATAATCAGTACCTAAATGAGCATTTTGTAACAATTGCTATAATTCAATTGATTCTCTTATCATATTATATAAAACATGTTCTTTTCACATGTCACCCATCATGTATCACATTTTCCGGTTGGCATATTCCATCTTATGTAAAATACTTTCCTTTTTAACATATCACCAATCATTTATGGAGTCTAAGATAGACATCAATCTTATCATACTATAAACCTCGGAGGGTAAGAGAATACGCCGGTCAAATCTATACCCATAACCTATATTCATGTTTTATGAAATTTAGTAATTTCCTCATGTTTCATGATTTACTATCGAAATTCGGAAATAAAATCATTTAATATGATTTTATAAAGTTTTTCTAAAATTTTCGATAGCATAACGACTGCCGATTTACTAACCTCCTGCACGGAAAATACAGTTTTAAATCTTTCAGCCAGTACTTCTTCCCAAATTATTTTCAACAAATCATGCATCATAATAATTTTCATAAAATATTTGCATAAATATTTCAATTTAAAATATGCAAACTGAGTATCCTTACAGTGCTGCACATGCATCCCTTACCTTTTTTTTTTCCGGGTCGGCGACTTCCGCTTATCGATCGCGCCCGCGCTCTATTTCTCCCGATTCCTTATCCCGATTGCTGAAAATAATTTCTGGAATTAAAATTCTAATTTTTTAGAATTTTTTTCATAATTTATTTAATTTTTCTGAAATTAAATTTTCGAAAATTTCTTACCGAATTTTCGTAAATGTCCAGGTTGTCGAATTTCCGGGAATTTTTCGAATTCTCGAAATTCTCCTTTTTCCTCTTTTTCTTCCTTTTTCTTCCTTTTTTCTCTTTTTCTTTTCTTTCTTTCTTTTCTTTTTCTTTTTCCTTTTTCTTTTCTTTTTCTTTTTTTTTCTTCTTCCTTTCCCGGTCAGACCGGTCCAGCTCCTTTCCTCGCCGGTTCCTCACCGGCGGCCGGTTCTCCGGCGGTTCAGGCGTCCCTCAGCTGGCCGGCTGCACGACGAACTTGCCGGTGCCCTCCGTTTGCCCTGGATCGGTGGCACGGCGGCGGATCGAGGCGGTTTTGCCTCGGTTTCTTCTTCCTCTTCGCCGGCCTTCCTTCGCCGTCCATTGCGCGTCGGGTGACCTCCATCGTGTTCCTCTCCTTCCGGCGGTGCTTCGGTGACAGTGGCGGCCACCAATTTGGCCGGCACCGCCGTTGGCATTTTCCTTTTCCTTCCCGATTTTCCTTCGTTTCTTCCTCTGTTTCCTTCTTTTCTTCCGCCGCCAACAGCTTCCTCCCTCTCTTCCTTTGCCGACGACGTCGTCTGCACCTTTTTCTCTCATCGGCTGTGGCGTCTCTGCCACCGATGGTTGCGGCTGGGAGGGTCGGGATTCCTCCCCCCGATCCTTCCTTTCTTTTCTGTTTTAGTTTTATTTCCTCTTTTGGTTTTTGTCTTCTTTCCATTTTTAGTATACTATATACTATATATTATACCATATATTTTATATATATAATATATATTATATGTTATACATACATTATTTCATACATAATGTTATACAATATTTATTATATATAAAATATATCTTGTACATTACAAAATACATGTCTAGTATATATATATATATGTATATTCATATACTTAAATAACATTTATATATACAAATTATATAAATGCTATCATAAAATATTTATACATATAAACTTTAATACAAAATAACATTTACTTTTCTTATATATTCATATACTATTATTTAAAACAATAATATATATATTTCATATATATATGTATATCTGTACATATATATTTATAATTATATAAATACATTTTATAATATACACGTGTATTTATTTAAGACAAAATAGTATATATTTCATTTTTTTATATATACTAATATTCATATACATACATATGTATTTATATAAAAACATGTGTAAATATATTTATATAATTTAATTATATAAATATATAATATACGCATTTTTATTTTATTAATTTTGGATTTCCATTAATCCAATTTAAATTCCTCCTTTTCTTATTTTCAATAACTCCAACTTTATTATTATTATTTTTTTTATTTTCATTTAATTTCCTCACTTTTCTTAATTTCGGGAATTTCAACTATATTCCCATCTCGTAAATAAATTTTATTTATTTACTTTAATTTATTTATTTCCTCTTATCTATTTTCTTTAATATTTATTTTCAATATTTATTATTTCCAATGATTGAAAAATTTACGGTTATCACAATTTAACCATGAATTGAATTTGCATGGTATTATATTTTAATGCAGACTTAAAATTTAAGTATACTTTTCAATATATTACACAAATGAATTTTGGCTAAACATGCTAGAATATTGAAGTAATTTGCTTCCATTTACAATGCATTAGAATCAAGCAAGAGAAAGCTTTGTAGGTAACAATTCAATTGTTTGCAAGAATTTTTTTTAAGTTTTGGTTTCACTTTATTTGCCCATGAAATAAGGAAAACCAAAATTTTTAAATTTCATATTCACTTTGAAAATTCTTTTTTCTTAGATTTATGCTCTATTCAACTTAGTCACCTATTCATTGGAATTTTCAAGCTATATGCACTTTGAATATAATTTATAGAGTTTCATAGGTCAAAAGATAAATTTCAGCTTGCTATTCCCTTTTTATGAATTTGTCTATTTAATCCCACATCTTGAACTTGAATTGTTTGTGAATGTAAATTTTTGACAACTTTAGTAAGTCAATTGTTCATGAACTAAATAACAGGGTAAAATCTTTATATAAATGGGATTGATATGGTTGTTTAATGTTGGTTCTTCAATTCAAAATAATTTAATCCTGCCGCTTAATTAGTTACTTGCTGACCTTTTCTTTTAATTAATGATTGCTTTAATAAGTCGACTTTACATTTATCATCTTTCATAATGCATAGTATTTTTTAGATATTAATAAATATATATACAATCAAAATCCTATTCTTTGCTGTTGTTGGTTAGGCTAATTAAAGTTCCAAATAATGTTCATTAGTTTTGGACGGTTTGGGTAAGACAATTGACAGTGATCAGATTTCTTTTAGAGGCAACTTTCTCTTTTGGAACTCATCTGCCGCAGGATATCTTTCGGCATTCGAATCCTCATTAAGTTGCTTTGGATTTTGTTTGTAGTATTATATAGACAAGTTTGCAAAGGCTCATATACGTTTTACTGAATGGAACCTCGACTTCTATCTTTAATATATTTTTTATGGCTTGTTTAGCTTTTATTTAAATTTAGCACACTATACACGTAAAAAAAAAATCTCACTACGCATCAATAGAATTTCTTTTGAATAAATTTGTTAATTTCTTTTGAATAAATTTGTTAATTTCTTTTGAATAAATTTGTTAATTTTTTAACATTAGATAATATTATTTTAAATATTTATTACTAATTCATACTAATAAAATGGAACCCAAGCAAAGCTGGGTAACCTTTCTAGTATTATAGATGATTAAGGATTTAATAATTTCATTGATTTATCTTGTACATATGGTTGGGCAACCTTCACTAATAGCGGAATAGATGATTATGGGCCATTATCAAATAAATTAATGGTAATAATTAAAATTTAGTTTAACAATTATTATTTTTAATTGAGAGGAATTAAGTATAAAATTTGATTTCCTCCTCTTATCAATAAACCAAATAAAAAGTTAAATTATTGGTATAATAATAAAATAATACATTTTTTCAATTCTACTAATCAATAAATAAAAAAAATTTTCAATTTTTTTACATAAAAATTGCACGAGAATCAATGTTGAAAATCTTGAAGAAAATCTTTTCTTTTCTTTGTTCATTATCTTGAAGAAATTCTTGAAGGGGTATTGTTCATCATTGAACATAACTTCAATTTCCCCAACTAACTTGTGAAACTTGTCATAACATGTTAACGGTGCGTGGTCCTAGTGTTCCTGTCGCGTCAACCCAACTAACTTGTCATAACTTGACATAACATGTGTTAATGGCCACCAAGTAGTGTATATAAAGCATCAGGGATGGAAACACCGGAAAAGTGAAGAAAGAAGACGCAGAGATGGCTACTAAACCTGGAGTTCTCACTAACTGGCCATGGAAACCTCTCGGAAACTTCAAGGTCCTTGATTTAATTCACAATTCTATGTCTAATTAATGTTTTGAATTTATATTTACTCACTGCAAGCTTACGCATTTGTTTGCATGGTGTGGTTACGTAGTATGTTATCTTGGCTCCATGGGCGGCTCACAGCACTTACTCTTTCGTGACTAAAGGAGCAAAGGAGGCAGACCTTTTCTACTTCCTCACATTCCCATTTCTTCTGACCAGAGTCCTTCACAATTGGCTATGGATTTCCTATTCCCATTACAGAACTGCCAAAGGAAACAACAAGATCGTTGATAAGGGCATTGAGTTTGAGCAAGTTGATAAAGAAAGCAACTGGTTAACTGCGAATTACTATTGTTTTCATACTTTGCATTTAGAATTCGAACTTTGACTACTTGTGTCAACCTTCATTGGCGATTATTATTCTGTTTTCGATTTGAGCATGATGTTATGGAAATGATGGCTGGTTTGGTGCTTGGCATGCATGGATGACTAGATCATATTGACCGGACTCCTGAGCTACTTGGAAAATATGACAATACCAGGAGCTTCTCACATGCCTGTATGGAAATCAGATGGAGTTATAATCACCATTCTAATGGATGGAGGTCCTGCAGAGTTCCTCTACTGTTGGTTTCACAGGGCGCTGCACTAACATTTCCTCTACTCTCGCTATTACTCCCACCACCATTCCTCCATCGCCACCGAGCCCATTACCTGTGAGCTAGCCAACCAACTAGCTAGCTAGATATTTAATTTATGCCTAAAGATAGCTATATATATATATATATATATATATGAATAACTTATTATGGTTTCTTTGGCAGCAGTCATGCACCCATTTGCTGAAAAATTTGCATACTTCTTGCTCTTTGCAATACCTTTACTGACAATGGCATTTACGGGCACCAATTATCTTGTAGCGACATTTGGTTACGTAACTCACATTGATTTCATGAACAATATGGGACACTGCAACTTCAAACTGGTTCCAAACTGGGTTTTCTTTATCTTTCCTCTTCTCAAATATCTCATGTATACTCCCTCATAAGTTCTTCATGGATGAATTTCTCCAAATCATTATCTGATACTTGTTAGACATTCAACCTAAAATCAATTGATAATAGGTGAGAAGACTCAATTTGAATATACTCAACTTATAAGCTCGCATCACAGACGGAGACATTAAAGCTAAAAGTGAAGAATTATAGAACAAAACTTAAACTCTAATACTATTAAATAAAAAAAAAACTCAACGTAAATATAAAATTACAGAAATTCAAAATTCAATAGGCTTAGAGAAACTGTTGTTTTTATGGTGATTTAATGAAACTATCGTTTTTTAGGGTAAATGGCAGATACCACTCTTTGCATCATACTCAATTTCGGACAAATTACTCGCTGTTCATGCCGATTTACGATTACATTTATGACATAGTGGACAAGTCCTCAAATGCTTTATACAAGTCTTCACTCAAAAGGCCGGAAGAGTCACCAGACGTCGTATACTTGACGCATTTGACGACGACAAACTCCATCTACCATTTGCGCCTTGGCTTTGCTTCCTTGGCCTCTAAGCCATTCACTTCCAAGTGGTATTTGACGGCGATAAGGCATGTCACATGCTGGTCTGTGGTCTTCACTTGGATTTATGGTCGCACATTTGTTTCAGAGTGGAATGCCTTCCATAAGCTCAAACTGCAGTCTTGGGTGGTTCCAAGATATAACATGCATGTAATGAAACCATGTTTCTCATCTCTTTTTCCACTGAATTTCTTTCTCTTTTTATATATATCAATTTGATTTGCATGAATGTTTTGCAGTACCTTTTAGGGCTGCAGAAAGAAGATGTCAATAGCTTAATTGAAGAAGCTATACTTGAAGTGAATCAGAAAGGGGCTAAAGTGCTGAGCCTCGGCCTTCTGAACCAGGCAATGAGCCGTTTAAACGTAGCCTAGCTTTTTCATAATCCAAAAGAAAAACTTGTTTTCATAATCCTTTCAAATTAATGCAGAATGAGGAGCTTAATGGGAATGGAGAGCTGTTTATCCAAAGGAACCCTAAGCTTAAAATCAAGCTTGTGGATGGAAGCAGTTTGGCAATGGCTGTTGTGGTGAACAACATTCCAGAGGGAGCAAGCCAAGTATTGCTCTGTGGCAAGCTTTCTAAAGTCTCTTATTCCATAACCCTTGCTTTGTGCCAGAAAAGTGTCTAGATGGCCACAGTAAATGCGGATGAATACAGGCAATTCGAGCAGAGTGACACAAGTTTGGCAATAACTTGGTTCTTCGGAACAACTATGATCCAAAGGAAATTTTGGTTTGCCTTTCTAATTTTATGAAAAGAAATGTGCTTCACTCTCACGTCCGACAACTATAACATTGCACTTTCATATACAAGTAGAAACTTAAACTCATATTTAGAAGGTGTCCTTCCTAAGATAAAAGAATGGAAATTTTGGATTAAAACAGAGATAAAAACATGAATAGTTTGGATTAAAACAAATAATACATCATAACTCAAATGTGAATCTTGGCAGATATGGTTGGTGGGGGAGGGATTCACTGCAAGAGAACAGTTGAAAGTAACAAAAGAAACGTTATTTATTCCTTTCTCGCAATTCCCACCAAAGAAAGTGAGGAAAGACTGCCACTACCACACCACTCCCGCCATGGTTGCTCCTAAATCTATTGAGAACTTGCATTCTTGCGAGGTCAGTATAGAAATCTTCTTAATTTTCTGACCACATTTGCCAGTTTTTACACTATTTTCTTCTTAATTATGGTACAAAATTGGTCGCCAAGAAGAGTAATGAGTGCATGGCGAGTGGCTGGGATCATTCATGTTATGGAAGGATGGAACGTTCATGAGTGCGATCTAACCATGTTTAGCATGGATAAAGTTTGGGAGGCTAGTCTCGAGCATGGGTTTCATCCTTTGCCGACCTTCATTTAATCTACGATACAAGCATATGCATCACTCAGAGATTGTGAAATCTCTACAAGCTAGTGCCTACTATCATGTACGTATTTGACATTAAATTGTGTCAGCAAATTGTGTATCAACGTATTTAACAATAAATTATTTCGACAAACAAGAATGGGATGAATTTAAACATGATGTAATAGGTAAGGACATGCTAAAAATTCCTCCTTTCGCACTTTCATCGATTTGAAACATGAATAAATAGCAGTAACTTTGACTATCGGAAATCGTTTCAAACAAGAAGAGAAAAAAAAAAGGGTTCTATACACACCCTAATGGCATGTTTGATTTGCAGGAAAGGTGATTCCTTTCCGGTTCTATTCCGGATGCCCACAAAATCAAGGGTTTGGTTTGGGATAAAGAAAAGAATAGGTTTTCTATGCAGAAAACCTAAAGTTGTCGAGAGAAGAAAAGTGAATCTTCTCCCCCAGCCAAGAATAAGTTTTTTGTGCCATTTTTCAAAATTTTTGGACCAACATGTCCCTAAAAAAATCACAAAATTAGATAAAATGCCATTGTCATTTCCCACCAAAACTCACTTGCTTCTAGTGTGCTTCTACTGTGCCGATCATTTTAGCTTCGTCTCCCTTTTCTCTTTTTTTTTTCTTTTTCATTTCAATCTAGTTCTTTTTATTTAAATTACAAAGTTGAAGATCATGTTTCATCTTATCTTGCAAAATTTCCCAGGTTTGAGTTTCTTGAAACCATATTCTTTTTTTTATTATTTTTTTCGTATGTATTTTACTTATTATTATTGTGTTTTCAAAAATTTAACTTCCAAAAATAAACTTTAGCTCAAATTACGTAAGAGGTAAAGGAATTTCAATTTTTTTCCTTGTTAAAGATGATTTTTTTAATATTTTTTTCTTTTTTTTATTATAAATTTTTTAATTTTTGCTACAGGTTTTTAATTGGTAATTAATTTTTTTGTTATTAGTGTAGGAAAGGGCATAATCGTAATTAAAATTTAAATAAAATACCAAAATGAAAATAAAATTATACTCAATTTTAATAAATTTATATTAAAAGAATATTTTTGTCATCTTAATCCTATTTTTACCTTATTCTTACTTTATTCTTACCCCAATCCAAACAAAAAAAATTCAAAAAAATTATTCTATTCTATCAAGCAAACAACATCATACATATTCCACTTGTTTTCTATTCCCTCATATTACATTTTCCATTCCTTTTCTATTCTATTCCACAAACCAAATGCCCCCTAAGTTAATGAATTTTTTTATTATAAAAATACCTTTAATTAAAAATACAATTTTATCATTATCCATAAAAAATTTTATTACTCCCGAAAATAAATTTCTAGGAGTAATATATATAGGGCATTAGTTGTGCCCCACGACACAAGTGTATTGTGAGGCATAATATGCCCCACAACACACTTCTACCTTGGGGAACAAATTATGTCCAATTGTGCCTCACAGCATTAAGTTGTTGTGGGGCCAATTGGGGTCTGGCATAAAATTATCGAGAGCCATTTGTTACTTCCAGCAACTTCATATCAGTAGCAACGATTTAAAAAAAATTATAAACTCATAAATTTTAATAAAAAAATTCACAAAAATTCTCAATGCAATCAAATGAAAGAAAAACAAATTTAATTAAAGATTTAGTATAGATTGTTGCAAAACTTAAAAAATTTTCAAGATTTTAGAAAAATTTGTTTAAGGTTTTTTTTTTTTTTTGGAGAAGATGAATGAGAGATGATATAAAGAGGTATGAAGAAATGAGAGTTATGGTTTGAAGAGAGTGGATGGTAATTTAAGAATGAGATATGAAATATTAGAGTGTGTCAAAAAAAAAAGAGGAGAAATGTTTTGAAAATAGAGTTTTCTTGCATTTAGGGTGTGCCCAATAATTTATTGGGTGTGAATAGATTTTCTAAAAAAAAAAGTACCCATGCTGCTTGAAGAAGTAAAAACGATAAAAAAAACCTCTTCAATAAAACAAGTAATAAGTTTTAAAAAAAAATAACACTTCTCGAATCCAAATTCAAACATCTGACAAGAAAACTTGTATATACAATATATATATATATATATATATATAAAACATTTTTTTATCTATTTTTATTATATCCATAAATATTTTTTACCTTTCTCTTAAATAATATATATTTACTTAGATGTAAATATATATTATTTTCTGGTATAAATTCTTAATATATAAAAAAATAATTAATTTTTCTTTTTTTCTAAAATTAACAATAAACTAAATATGTATATATATTCCCTTTTTATCAGTTACAACATTTTTAGATTTAATTCTCCAGTAAATCACTTTAATCATATACAACTAATTATAATATTTGATCTCTTAAAGAAATTATTTATTTACTCTAACAAGTCCATTAACATCTAAAAATTAAATTTCGATAATTATAATTCTTCAAAGTTACAAATTCTCCAATTTAATTATCGATTCCATAATTTTCAACGAGTCACATAAATTCATAAGGCTTTACAATAACCCGATTTACCCACCGAATATCAAAATTTGCGGTTGTCACACTATTCAACATGCTCTAATCATTGGTTGAGCTTTTATTAGAGTTTGGCTGGTTAAATGAGCGAAATTACCAAAGTATCCTTAACCGTTGAATCGCATAGTTTTTGACTTTCACATGTGATTCAGTCTTCAAGATAACATGGCATGAGACTCCTTCACACATAAATTTATCTATGATTATCAGTTGGTTAAAAGTCAAATTGGTTTGACCGTTTTTTACGAAAGTTTTCCCAGTATATGGACGTAATCGTCATTTTCAAAATTGTTGCACACTTTTCAAAACATGCTCAAACGAAGGAATTTTGGGGTGCAAATTCCTCCCACCTCAATATTTCACTCTAAATATCATGACTCTGGAGTTTAACCCCAATCCGAATTATAGAAGTCTTGTGAGACCCACATGACACTTTCCTCAATAAGTCCAATTATTCCATTTCTTGATAATTCAACATTTGTGTTTTTATTTCCATAACCTTTAACTTATGGAATTATTGAGAAAATGTGGCCCTCACACCTAAGCGTTTTCTTATCAAGGCCTAGCCCGTTTAAATAGACCGTCGACTACCATCCCCTAAGCACTCCGACCCCAGGTTTACCTTAACTCAATCGTATTGTCCGCTTTGGGGTATAGCCACAGGCCACCGCCCCTCACAACTTTATCGGAGTGTGCCAAATTGGCCACAACTCCAATTCAGGTCCGGAGCGACTTGAACCCTTGACTGCTTGAAGTGTCAAGTCACTCCTAACCATTAAATCTGTCACGACCCGAAAACCGTGACATTCACTTAACACTTACATTTATTCCACTTAGAAAAATTAGGAATTAGATTTTTCCTTTTTGTTTTATGGTTTGTATTCGGCGTCTGTGTAGTCACTAAACCATTTTCATTCATTCTTTAATCTAATTATGATTTAAATTACTCTCTAAGATAGGGAAAGATCATTTATAGTCCATAACTTACTATTCCTTAGAAACAAATTGAAAATATCCCCCCTTATATTTTGAGATTTTCTCAGTTAACTACTTGCAAATAATCACAATGCAATAGAACAACATTTCCCACAGTCCACATTATATTCACCAAATGTGTATCATCTCAACAGTCCTAGTATCGAGTACTAATCACCACATATACATCATATAATATCAGAATATTACATCAACTACTCATTATCCTAGTTCACATCCCATCCTACGATACTATACAAATATTGCCCGAAAATAAAAGCATATAGAAATGAAATATTACTATACCAAGATATTCAACAACAAGGACTTCAAGAGTCGAGACACTATCAAATCACCAAAACTGTCAAATGTGTCCCTTGAATCAATCAACTTTTGTGCTCAGAGCTTGTGCGTCAAGCCTAGCTCGAACTTGAGTTGTCGTCTTAGCGCCTTGCGATTTAAAGCTTAATGTGCATGAAATCCTAGCTTTGCACGCGTGCACCAAATTTCCTTTGTACACCAAACTGGATGTGCTTACACATTTAAACATCGTTAATGAATTTATTATGAATTCAATAAAAGTCTAAATATATATACATACACATTTAAATTTAAACGATATTGGCTAACCGAATAACTAGAACCAAGGTCTTTATATATGTATATATGTGTGTGTATGTGTGTGTGTGTGTGTGTGTGTATATATATATATATATTCCCTTCTTTCCTTTTCTTTTTCTTTTCATTGCTCTCTGTTTCCACTTCTCTTACAAGCCTAATTTCAGTTCCAAAATCAACATTAGATTAGTCTACAACCAACCCATATTCGGCCCTCTAACAACCTTCTATTACCATGGTTTCATTCACTCATGCTCAACCTTGCCGGGCCAACATTATGTCATCCCTTTACTCACGGCTTACAACCTCCAAATCAACCATTAAACTCTCCCTTATCAGCTTAAAAACCCTATAATGGCACTTAAACACTCTTAAATCAGTCTTAAATTTACAACCTTAAAATAACACTGTACTTGGGCCAACCAAACACCATTAACTGCCACCATTTCCTCTGCCTTTGAGCTTCGGTTTTCTCTTGTTTACAGCCATGCCAACCTATCTCAAACAGCCAATCAAGTAGCAGCAACGACCCCTGTTTCCAGAGCCTGAACTGCCCAACCTAGCCACCAAATTATACCCTGATTTAACATCAAATGTCCAACCTTCTACTTCCTTAAAAGCCCCTGTTCTCACGCCACTTACAGCATGAAAGTGCCAGCCTGAAAACCTTGCAGAGAGCCCTTGTCCTACCTTCAACTCAACCTTCAGTTTTGGCACATCAGTTCCCTTTTTTTTTCCAGCCACCGAACAACACCTAATGGCCTTGAAAAACTATCACCTAACAGTCCTCTAAACGTTTCAGTTTCAACCCTTTAAACACAATAAATAATCTCATTCTAAACTCCTTGTTTTGAACCTTGAAACACCAAGAATACTGCCGCTGTTTCAGACCCTTGAAATAGCCAACTTCCAACTCGAATATGCCACTCAACAATCTTCAAAGAAGCCTCGTTTGTCCCCTGTTTCCAGACTTAGAATTGCACCATTGCACCAAGCTCCAAGACTCCCCTTGAGTAATCACTGTACCTACCGCCTCTGGCTGAAAACTTCCAATTGAAGCTGGTTTGCTTCCCGTCGCACCTCTACTCCACCATTTCTTAACCTCTATTCAACGCCCTTCTTGCTGCTATGGTTAGATACTATGATACTATCAACTCTTCCTCTCTCGACAGCTTTGCTTAAACTCTGTCCCTCTCTTTCTCACATCCAGCACCTTTCCTCCTCTCTAGTTCACTCTTCTTTCCTTTCCATCTTTTCTTTCTATTGTTGCACAAAACAACAATAAAGGTGTGCTGACATCGATATTCGTACTTAGTCTTCACGTGTCTCCAAGAAGCTTTTGTAAAACAAGAAAAGTCAGAGAGATGCAGGGGTGGTTCCCTGCGTAAACACTCCGATGCTTAAGTCAGCAAAAAGTTCTTCAGTATTGGGAAGCGTAAAAGCCAGTAGTCAAAAAATTAGAGAATAAAATTGTACCTGGGAGCCTATTTATAGGCCAGCATTCTAGGTTAATTGCTTAAGGATAATGACATTATCTTGCTAAGAGTTTGTGTCCCAATATAACACAAGTTCCTTGAAAATCGAGAGCTTTCGGAGCCTGTCACCGGCGAGAGACTCATACCACGTGGCACGTTGTGGTGTCAGGGGTCTGTCGCTAGCGGGAGCTGGAACTGTGCGCCATATGTCGCCATATGACTGTAGGCGACGGACTGGGAATCTGTCGCCCGGCGGTAGGTATATGCGTGCCACGTGTCGCGTTATGATTGCAGGCGATAGACTCTGGGTCTGTCGCCAGCCGACAGGTATGACCACGCACTTCTACCTCTGTCGCCGATGGCCACGTGTTACAGTGACTCTGTCGCCCAGCGACAGATGTGATGCATTAAGCATTTATCGCCGAAGGCCACGTGGACCAGTGAGTCCTTGCCACGTGGTAATTTCTGACGCCATTAGGCCTGGCCCAACACGGGTAGACTTTCTCATATCAATTGCTCCCTACTCTCTTGTTGGATTTCTCCAACCAAGAGAGTATAAATATGTGTTTTTGGGCCTTAACCCACTGTGAATAGTCCTCTTTGTTTTTTTGTGTATTTTTTACAGGTGAAAAAAGGTCTATTTTGTGAGAGACGTGATCAGGCACGACATTTGGCATTCCCTGGCGCGACGTTTGGCATTCCCTGTCGCGGCTATATAAACCACTGGGACTCGACGAGAGACCCCACGAAAACCTCTGAGCAGCCATCTGTCGCAAACTTTCAGCTTTCTCGCCAAAAGAGTCTGTCGCTCTCCCACCCGAAGTCTCTCGCTTACCTTAGTGACAATAAGTATACATCTATCGCCTGTTTATTACTTCTCGCAACTAGATTTAGGTCTCCCGCAGGTGTTGTAGTCTTCCGCTTACAGTTTTAGGTCTTCTGCGTGTAGTTTTAGATCTTCCGCGTACAGTTTTAGGTCTTCTGCGTGTAGTTTTAGATCTTCCGCGTACAGTTTTAGGTCTTCCGCAAGTGTTTTACTTAGTAGGTCTGTCGCCCAAAAGGTCTGTCACCCAGAAGGTCTGTCGCCCTAATAGGCCTGTCGCTTTATTGGGTCTGTCGTCTGTAGAGTATGTTGCCGAGTAGTTTTTTTTCTTTTTTCTTTTCTGCCATGTCTTTGCTACGCCCGGGCAAAACACTTAAAACAGGTGGTCTCGTGTGTTCTTTGACAAATGCCGACTTAGAAGATATTAGGACTCGTTTCCCTCTTCCTTTGGGTTATGGCTATAGACTTCCAGTGCAAGGAGAGGTCACACCTGACTTGGTTAGAAATGGTGTAGCCGTCCATAAGGCTTCTTTGTCTTTCGGTTTTCGCTTCCCTCTTCCGGAGTTTGGCGAAGCATTTCTTAGATATAAGGACATCGTCCCGTGTCAACTCCACCCCCATGCGTGGGCTCAGCTGGTAGCGTTTTCTATAGTGTGTCATAACCTAGGTATTGTTCCAACGGTTCCCCTTTTAAGCGCCTTTTTTAGAGTTCGCAGGCTGAAAGGTTTAATAACGTTCTCCCTCAATGGTTAACGGTTGACGAGTTTCCCAATAATAAAATTTTCTCGGATCTCCCCAATAAACTGCGCAGTTTTAAGAGCGAGTGGGTCGTTGTCGAGATTCCAAGTAACCTACAGATTCGCTCTAGATGGAATCGTGATACCTCTGACCACTCGCAGCGCTCGAAGAGGTTCAGAACAGAAATTTTGAGGGACCAATTTGGCGAGCCTATTCGGCGAATCTGCTCCACTGGGGAGCGTAATTTATTTTCTCTTCTCACCCCGGAGAACATTGCCGCTGCCGGCTGGGGGGTGAGCAGGACTGTTCTTGAAGCTTCTGCTGCCCCATCTAACCTGCCTACAACTCCTTGTCTATCTGACGCTGGTCCTAGTCAGCCATCCCTGGTATTAGTAGTCGAAGCATCCGCCCCCGTAGGCCGTCTTGTAGATGAGTTCTCTTCAGATTCGGAGGACGAGACCCCTGAGGCTGCTGGTACTAGTGATCCTTCAGAGGAGAATCCTGAGTGGGCTCAAGCCGATGCCTTTGGGAGTCCTTTCGTCGATTTTCCTTTGAATTCGAACTTGGATAGTCTAGAGGATTTTGGTGGTTTTCTAGGTTTCCAATCCTTTTTTACTTCTCGTATGTATGTGCATTGCGTTTTAATTGGTCAGCTAATCCTTTCTTTTTATATTGTGCAAGCATGAATTTTCGGGATTTGCTCCGTAGGAGGGATGCCAGTGCTGCTGCTACTCGAGCGGCTCCTCCTTCTCAGTCGCAAGTTAGAGCCCCATCTGGACCAGCTCGTGCTCCTACTCCTCCTTCACCTTCTACTGGCAAATCCAGCCGTCCTACACAAGAGGCCGAGAGAAATAAACGAAAGCAGCCTCTTGTCTATGATCGAGGTTCGGGTGATCGTGAGAGCTCTGAATCTCAAAGGAGTGAGTCAGTCCTTCAAGAAGGTGGCTCTCGTGCTGCTGAGGGTAGGTCAGCTCCTCGCCAGCCTAGGCGCAAATACAGAAAGAGGCTGATCATTGAAGCCTCAATGCCCACAAGACCAGTCTTACCCAAGGTGGTCGGCCCTACTTTGAGGCGCTATACGGTTGATAGCGGGGTTGTCATCGGTGGGGAGGATTTCCAGACTTATCCCGGAGTGAACGACAACGACAGTATCAAGGATGCCGGGATAGCATCTCGTTTGGCCTGGAGCACCATTCTTCCTCACGACGAGGCGGGGTTTTTCACAAACATCCCTGAAGCGGAAGATAATTCTGATTATCTCGCTATGAAGGTAAGAGTTCTTGTGCTCGTTTGGTGATGATTAATTCCCTGTTTTTAACTTTTTTCGTCAAGTTTTTTTTTGAGCTACTTCTGTTTTTCGTCTTATCAGTCGGCTCAACAAATTGCAGCTGTCAATGCCCGACACCGGGCTCTCAGGGAGCAAGCTGACAAAGATATTTGCGAGCTTCGTGAGCAGAAAATGGAGCTTGTAAACGAGGTTAGCCAGCTTCGTCCTTACGTCCAGAGGATGGAGGAAATGAATAAAAAATATGCTGATCAGGAGCAGAGGTTTCGGGAGGAGCAGGCGAAGGTTGTTTCCCTTCAAGGGTACCAAGAAGCCTACAATAAGGCCGTCGATGATCAGGGAGCTATGGAGAGGCAGCGAGATAAGGCTATTGAGGAGCTGCACAACGTACTGGATCATCAAAGAGAAGCTCGGATCGAGGCCGTTCGCGAATATCGCTTGTCCCAGCATTGCTTTGACAAGAAGACAGAGTTCGCAACGGGATTTATTAAGTACGGTTTCTATCTGGCTCGTTATTGGTTGGAGAAGCATCGACCTAGTGAAGCTTTTCCCAAATTGCTCTTTATTGAGGAGGCCAAATATGAGCCCGACTCACAAGGTTCGGAGGCCTACTTAGCGAAGGGAGCCGTAGATAAGCTGGACAATCTTGAAGGTCTATTGAAGGTCTATGGCCTCCTCGACAGCCACAACATCAACCTGAGTCTTCTGAGGCACTTGATCGATCTGAGCCTCCAGCAGTGCGTGATGTTTCTGAGCCTATCAAGGCGGGCGATCAGCCTGAGTCTATTGAAGCACTGCCGGGGTTGGACAGCGATGATTTTCAGATTTCGGATTCTGCAGCCATTGATATTGTGCCAGACTCTGCCGCTGTGGTAGGGCCATTAGGTGATGTTCCTTCTCCCGGGATGGCTTCTTCGGCTCCCTAGGACCCTGATGCTTCGAATCCTCCAGTTTCTGAGCCTCAAGCTTCTCAAGATACTAGTGCCGATGTAGCGCCTTCTCAGCCGACTGACTCAGTCATTGCCGTGGATTAGAGTTTTGTATTTTTTGTTTTGTTTGTTAACTCCTATGTACAGATTAATTTTGAATGAAAAGTATTATTTCTTTCTATAGCTCTTTAAGCACTTTTACAAATTTTTGAGTGAAAAGTACCGTTTCATTCTGTAGCTCTTTCTTTCTGTTTATGTGAATACTTTGTATACTTTTATACCATGTTGCTCCCCAAGTTCTACTTTGACACAACATTTTTATTCCTGTGCAAAGATGAACTTTTCTCGAGCATTGTGCCTATCTTGCGCTTTTTTTGCTTAAGGACTTTATTGAATAACGACTGAAATGTCATAATTTGTTGAAAATTTCAACGTACCTCGTAATACCTGGATATACGGATTTTTCGTGTTTAAGGACTGGTCTTTACCCATCTCATACTTTTCCGTGCTTAAGGACTTTTGTTTGCCCGTCTCGCGCTTTTTTCGCTTAGGGACTTTGTGTTTGCCTGTCTCGCGCTTTTTTCGCTTAGGGACTTTGTGTTTGCCCGTCTCGCGCATTTTTCGCTTAGGGACTTTGGTTTGCCCGTCTCGCGCATTTTTCCGCTTAGGGACTTTGTTTTTGTCCGTCTCGCGCATTTTTCGCTTAGGGACTTTAGTTTGCCAGCTGTTGCCTCATTTTAATTCCTGTAACACATAATCTGTCTCACATATTGCATTAGAGAATATAGGAAATGATTGGCTGGCCTATATTCATGAATCAGAAAAATAATAACATCTGTAAAGTAATGTAGCAATAGATGGGAAAGTAAAGACAAGAATAGTAACAATCAGAAAGCAAAAATTACAATGTTTACTGCCAATATAGCTTAAGATGGTTGGCATTCCAAGTCTTTGAGATCTTCTTTCCTTGCAAGGTTTCCAAGGTACATGTGCTAGGTCCGACCATCTTTCTGATTATGTATGGTCCTTCCCAATTAGCCCGGAGCTTTCCATCCTCCTTATGGGCGTTTGTGATTGCCGACTTTCTCAACACCAGGTCTCCTTCTTGCATTTCTCTGTTCTTCACCCGTGCATTGTAATAAGTAGCTACCCTCTGTTGGTAAGCAGCCAGTCTCATTTTTGCTTTGTCTCTCAGCTCGTCTAGCAGGTCTAGATTCTCCCTTAGTCCTTGAGAATTGAGTTCCTCGATGTAGGGGACCAACCGGGGTGACTCAGCTCCAACTTCTACTGAGATGAGGGCTTCAGTGCCATATACCAAATTGAACGGTGTTTTACCTGTTGACACTTTGCTTGTCGTTTTGTAGGCCCATAGGACACTTGGGAGCTCATCTACCCATGCTCCCTTTGCCTTGTCCAGCCTAGTCTTCAAACCATGCAGTATAGTTCGATTGCTCACCTCTGCCTGCCCATTGGCCTGTGGGTAAGACACAGAAGATATTCTTAGGAGAATCTTCAGGCCACTACAAAAACTCCGGAAAGCGTCACAGTCGAACTGCTTCCCATGATCTGCATTTATCACGCGGGGGATCCCGAATTGGCAAATTATGTCTTTCCACACCATTGCTTCCACCTTCTTCTCAGAAATTGTAGCCAAAGGCTCCGCCTCTATCCATTTTGTGAAGTAGTCTATGGCCACAAGCAAATACTTCCTTTGTCTTGAGCCTAGAGGAAAAGGCCCCAGGATATCTAGTCCCCATTGTACAAATGGAGTTGGTTGGAGTGTGTTCTGAAGAGCTGAAACAGGCGCGGTAGTTATAGGAGCGAATTTCTGACATTTATCACATCTTCTTACTTTATCTGTGGCATCCTTCCTCAGTGTAGGCCAATAAAACCCCGTGTGCAATATTTTCGAGACAAAGGCTCGAGCCCTCAAATGTTCACCGCATATTCCCTCATGAACTTCAGCTAAGGTGTACTCAGCCTGTTGGGGCCCTAGACACTTCAACAGGGGCATTGTGAATCCCTGTTTATAGAGTTCCCTATTTACCACGGTAAACCTGGCACTTTTTAACTTCAGCCTTCGAGCTTCGTCTCTGTTAGTGGGGAGTGTGCCCCCCAGTATGTAATCTTTAATTGGGCTTCTCCAATCGCCTCCGATTTCGACATCACAGACATCTTCTTCTTCAATGCTTGGTCTAGCGAGGGATTCTAGTTTGACCATACCCCTTTTGACCCTTCTGGAAGAAGCCAATTTTGAAAGAGCGTCTGCATGGTTGTTCTTTGTTCGATTTATCTGAGTCAGCTGGAAGTGCTTGAACGACTGTGCCAACAATTGTACCTTCTGCAAATAAGGGACTAAGGCGGGTTCTCATGCTTCATACTCACCCGAGAACTGGTTTACCACCAATTGTGAATCGCTATGTGCCATTAAGTTGCTGACTCCTAGTTTCTCAGCAAGTTTCATCCCAGCTATCAAGGCTTCGTACTCGGCTGTATTGTTTGAACTTGGGAAATCGAAACGTAGGGAATACTCATAGGTTTCCCCTTCAGGCGATATTAGCACAATTCCAGCTCCACTGCTGTCCATGTTACGAGCTCCATCAACAAATAATTTCCACCAGACTAACTCTGATTCCTCTTGGACCTCTCGGCCAGTGCATTCTACAATGAAATCTGCCAATGCCTGTCCTTTTATTGCTTGGTGAGGCTGGAAGTGAATGTCATATTCACTCAATTCGATAGCCCACTTAATTAGACGCCCGGAGTGTTCTAGTTTCTGCAGTATTTGCCTGAGGGGCTGATCTGTTAAGATAGTCACCGAGTGAGCTTAGAAGTACGGCCGTAACTTCCGAGTTGCTATCACCAGGGATAAAGCTATTCTTTCAACTAAGGGGTATCTTGCCTCGGCATCTAGCAGGACTTTGCTTACATAATAAATCGGGCAATCTCTATCCCCTTCTTTTCTTAGTAGGACTGCACTTACAGCTTTCTCTCCTACACCGAGGTACATAAGGAGGTGGTCTCCAGGATGTGGCCGAGATAATAGAGGCAACTCTTTCAAGTAGTCTTTCAACCTTTCAAAGGCGTTGTTGCACTCTTTCGTCCACTTGAAGTTCTTTCCTACCTTTATCGCCTTGAAAAATGGTAGACTTCTTTCAGTTGATTTAGACAAGAAATGACTCAAGGCTGCTATTCTTCCTGTTAGCCTTTAGACTTCTCTTACTGTATTAGGCGGCCTCATGTCCAAAATAGCTTGAACTTTCTCGGGATTAGCCTCTATCCCTCGGTTAGTAATCATGAATCCCAGAAACTTTCCAGATCTCACCCCGAATGAGCATTTGTTGGGATTCAACTTCATCTTGTATTGTCGTAGCAGATTGAATACCTTAGTCATTTTCTCGGCATGTGATTCTCCCTGTCGGCTTTTGATGATCATATCATCAACATAAGCTTCCATGGTGTTGCCCAACAAGTCTTAGAACACCTTATTTACTATCCGTTGGTAGGTTACACCCGCGTTTTTTAAACCGAAGGGCATCACTCGATAGCAATATGTCCCACCATCGGTAATGAACGAGGTCTTCTCCTCATCATCTGGATGCATCATGATTTGGTGGTACCCCGAAAAGGCATCCAAGAAGCTAAGTAATTCATAACCACAAGTTTCGTCTACCAACTTGTCAATTCGAGGTAGTGGATACGAATCCTTAGGACAAGCTTTATTCAGATCTGTGAAGTCCACACACATTCTCCACTTCCCGTTGGTTTTCTTCACCATCACAACATTAGCCAACCACTCTGGATAATTAACTTTTCTGATGAATCCTGCTTGCAACAACTTCGATATTTCTTCGTTTATTGCCTATTGCCTTTCTGGGGCAAAATTCCTCTTTTTCTGTTTTATTGGCTTTGCCCCTGAGATTACGTTCAACCGATGGCAAATAACTTCAGGGTCTATTCTAGGCATATCGGCTGGAGTCCATGCAAACACATCACAATTATCTCTTAAGCATCGGACTATCTCCCTTTTTACTTCTCCAGGCAACTGGCTTCCTACGTACACTATTCTTTTTTCATCTTTCTCATCCAACCGGATTGCTTCCATCTCCTCATCAGGTTTTGGCTTAGGCTTTTCTTCGATCATAAGGGTTTCCTTCCTCTGAATCCCTTCACATGTGGTGGATGCGACATTACATGCCCTGGCTTTCCTTTGATCTCCCCTCACTTGTCCAACACCGCGGGGAGTCGGAAACTTCATTAACAAATAGCAGGGATGCATCACCGCTCTCATGTCATTTAACAGTGGCCGCCCGAGGATCATATTGTACGCCACGGAAGTTGATCTCACCACCATAAACAACGCTTGTCGAGTGACACACTTCGGGCCTTCCCCCAATGTCACAGGTAACTGAACTGTGCCCTCCACCTTCACTTTTTCTCCTGAGAAGCCATACAGTGGTGTGGTTACTAGCTTCAGTCTATCATTGGAGATGTTCATTTTCTCAAAGCAACTCCAATAAATCAAATTTACCGAACTCCCATTATCAACTAGGATGCGACTCATTGGATGTTTTGCTATTACTGCCGAAATCACCATTGGGTCATCATGAGGGATCATTACATCACCTCTGTCAGCTGGCGTGAAAGTGATGGACTCTTCATCATGCTTTTCCTCCATTACCGAATTAATTTGATAAGCCTGTCGGGCGTAGGTATTTCGAGACGAGGAAGAAGTGCCAGCTAACAACTCACCCCCGGATATCACGTTAATAGCTGGCCCTGTGGGTTCATTGTCTTCCTCTCGATTCCTTCTTTCTACCCTTCTGTCATTATCTCTTCTTTCACCTTCATTTCGTCTAACAGGTCCTCTGTTTTCACCTCTTCTATCTCTGAAATTGTTTCCTCTGTTCTGTGCAGGATAGTTAGTTCTATCACCTCTCCATACGAAACGGTTTATTTTTCCCTCTCGTGCTAGCTTTTCTAGCTGATTCATCAACTCCTTACACTTCTCAGTTGTGTGCCCATGTGCTGAGTGGTAATCGCAGTATGACCTTAAATCACGGCCCAAATTCCCTGACGTCTTCTTTGGAGTCTGTATAAGCCCTGATCCTTCAATTGCTGCCAACAGTGAAGCTCGAGATTCGATGAGTGGGGTATAAGAATTGTATTTCAGTGCGGGAGCTTTCTCAAACTTTCTCAGTTGGCTAGAAGATGCTTCAGTGACCTCTCTTCCTCGTTTCCTTCCATCCTTGGATTCTCCTATCGCCACCATTTTCATTACTTCCTCCTAGGTTACATACTT
The DNA here is from genome assembly GCA_031772115.1 of Heritiera littoralis. Classification (NCBI taxonomy): domain Eukaryota; kingdom Viridiplantae; phylum Streptophyta; class Magnoliopsida; order Malvales; family Malvaceae; genus Heritiera; species Heritiera littoralis. The sequence continues at coordinate 7,137,829 of JAPDPK010000007.1, read as the reverse complement.
ATGTGCGCGGGAAAGTAGGTCTGAGATGGTTGTTGGTTGATCTAGCGACAAGGATTCTTGCAATTTCTCAGACCTTGTCCCCTGTAACATGGCTGCCACGGCTATACCGACTTGCAGATCTCGCGCCTCCAAAGTAGCATCTCTGAACCGATCCATATAACTCTTCAATGACTCCTTAGCTCCCTGCTTAATAGTGAGCAAATAGGTCGGTTCCTTCCTTCTCTAACTATTTACCGCAAACGCCTTGAGAAACTCACTTCGCAGTTGGTCGAAAGAGATAATGGACCCTTCAGGCAGGTTATTAAACCATTTCATCGCATGTCCGGACAGAGTTAAAGAAAAGGCCCTACACATTATCTCGTCTTCCCATCCATGTAACAACATTAGTGCCTCATAGTTTTGCATATGGTCGTAGGGGTCCATCTTTCCGGTGTAGGCGGTCATCTGCGGCATTTTGAACTTTGGGGGCAGAGGTTTTTGCATGATGGTCGTGCAGAACGGTACTCTCCTCCTCTGGCTCTCTTCTACAGACACTAATTTTTTCTCTTCTGGTACCTGTTCTATCATCTTCTTCATGTCCACGGGGGGAGCGAGCTGATTTCGGGCATGAGACGAATCAGTTAGGTCTCCGACTACTTCCTTGCCCTTAGCTTGAGGTGCGTTTGTTCGTACCATTTGTGTGCACCAAGTGGGGTCAAACTCTGACCCGGTTCCCCAAGTGCTTTGATCTTCGACCCCGTTCTTTCCAGCACCTCAAATACCATGGTCTAAGTTAGCACCATCAAAATTTGACAAGTCATGGTGGTGGGCGGTAGACCCTGTCGCCCGGTCATTGTCCTCTCGCCTAGCCATCTGCCGCCCTACATGTGGGACCTGTTGCCTGACCCCTGTCGCGAGTTCTAACTCTACTACTTCTTCATTCTCTCGCTGGGTTCCTGTGACAGGCCTTCCACTGCCCTGTCGCCTGACCCTTATCGCAGGTTCTAGGCCAAATGCTTCCTCAGTCTCTCGTTGGGTGCCTGCGACAGGCCTCCCGCTCCCCTATCCTGCCGCACCCTGATGAATGTCGTGTTCTTCCACAAAGGGAACCTCTCGCCGACGAAAGGGGTCCGCCGCTGTCGTGTCCTCCTGTCGCCCAAACATCTGCGGCGGGACACCTCTATTTGTTCCTCCTACCAAGTTCTGCACGGCAGGCGGCAGATCCAATGTCGGGAGAACTCCTTGGAACAGATCCACCATGGCTCGTAGCGCCTGGGTAGTTTCTTCGCTCTGTCGCCTTAGAGCTTCGAATTCTGCCGCCGACATAGTAATTCTTTCTTCCTCCCTGTTCACCTGGTTTGTTTGGCGAATCTGTTGTTCAGGGGAGCTCACAGAGTTTTCCTCACTTCCAGTCCTTACGTTTGTAGATCTTGTTCTCACCATCTTAGAAAATCTTGGCTTTTTATACGATTCCCACAGACGGCGCCAATTGTTGTTGCACAAAACAACAATAAAGGTGTGCTGACGTCGATGTTCGTACTTAGTCTCCACGTGTCTCCAAGAAGCTTCTGTAAAACAAGAAAAGTCAAAGGGACGCAGGGGTGGTTCCCTGCGTAAACACTCCGATGCTTAAGTCAGCAAAAAGTTCTTCAGTATTGGGAAGCGTAAAAGCCAGTAGTCAAAAAATTAGAAAATAAAATTGTACCTGGGGGCCTATTTATAGGCCAGCATTCTAGGTTAATTGCTTAAGGATAATGACATTATCTTGCTAAGAGTTTGTGTCCCAATATAACACAAGTTCCTTGAAAATCGGGAGCTTCCGAAGCCTGTCGCCGGCGAGAGACTCATACCACGTGGCACGTTGTGGCGTCAGGGGTCTGTCGCTAGCGGGAGCCAGAACCGTGCGCCACGTGTCGCCATATGACTGTAGGCGACGGACTGGGAATCTGTCGCGTTATGATTGCAGGCGATAGACTCTGGGTTTGTCGCCAGCCGACAGGTATGATCACGCACTTCTACCTCTGTCGCCGATGGCCACGTGTTACAGTGACTCTGTCGCCCAGCGACAGATGTGATGCATTAAGCATTTATCACCGAAGGCCACGTGGACCAGTGAGTCCTTGCCACGTGGTAATTTCTGACGCCATTGGGCCTAGCCCAACACGGGTAGACTTTGTCATATCACTTTCTTTTCCAACAAAACACAACTTATGTTACCATTCTCTCTCCCGTGTCTCCTTCCCCTTCATTCTTCTGATACATTTTTATTTTTATTTTTATTTATTTATTTATTTATTTATTTATTTTTATAGTCTTTGTGATGGGATGGTCTGCCATCGCAGACCATACCTCGGGTTTGGTGGGTAAGTTTCCCACCAAAAAGAAAAATTTTTAAATACACTCTTTTTTTTTTATTCCTATCCTATTACCAGTACGATAAACAGTAACCTAAAAAAGAAAATAGAATAGTAAGAGTAAAAAAATGGGTATGGATAGAACTTTTCCCTACTTAAATTTTATATATATATATACATATATATGTTTTTGCAATATATAACATATATATTTCTAAACATATATATTATATTTACATTTATCTTTTAACTAATGAAATATCAAGTGTGCATACATAGTATGGGATTTGCATACTCCATTCATATGGAGTTAACATATGTCATATATTTATGGAATTCGCATACTCGTACGTTTCACGTTATTTTCGACTCCAATCCTTGAAGACTTCATTTCTATAACTATGACTTATGATCATACATTTGAAATCTTACATTTACATTTTTGCATTATATTCACTTACAATTACACGTTAAATACATGATCGGTTTAAGAAAAATCGCGATTTTGACAATAACAATTGTGAATATAGCAGAAAATTTAGAAAAATCATTGTCGAGTAATAAAAACACAAAATGTAAAAATATATATTTATATAAATATTTATTAAATTTTAACTTTAGTTTACCATTTCTATTATTTTTTTATTTAACTATATAAAAATTAAATTAATTATTACATTTAAAATTATAAAATATTTACAATTTATAAAATTTCAAAATAATTTGAATAAGCTCGCTAAACTCGCCCCTGATAGAATCAGACTAAACTCCAAACTGGACCAAAGCCAAAAATAATTGAACCCAAAATATCCAAAACCAAATAAAACTAGAATATGAAAAAACCTGAACCCGAAATAGCCTGAGACCAAAATAACTTGAATCCGAAATAACCTGAATTCAAAATCAATCCAGATCGAACCGGTCTGAACCGACCCGTTTGCCATATCTAGTGAGAAGCCAAGTGCGACAAGTTCTTTTAAAAAAGGTAAGCTCATGATTTTGGAGAGTTAGCTTTGGAAATAATTGTTACAATTACAAATGCTTCTTAATAATGTAAAGGGGAGGGATTCGATATTATATATATATATATATATATATAAAATCAATTTAGTTTTATACTATCTCATATTATTTTATATAATTTATATTTTTTTTAATTCATTCGTTAAATTTATATTCTATTTACGTAGAGTATGCATGTAAAATTTTAATATAATCGAAAATATCAAACTATTTATTCAATAAATAGAATTTGAACTATTTATATGCATTTGAAAAAAATGTTATTCTCAATTAAACGATAAAAAAATCAGATTGAGTAAAAGATTTATTTGCATGATAGATATAAATAGATTGTTAAAGCTGACGATTTGTTTAAAAATATATTAATCCTGCCTAAAATTATAAAACATATGTAAAACAATTTGTTTTATACATGGGCAAATGGAACTCTTGTATATAATATATATATATATATATATATATATATATTGAAAGTAGCTGATCGTCATTCATTTATTTTTTTTTAACAAGGGAATGATAAAAAATATATTATTGTTATTGCATTAAATATAAAATCTTTCTAACCTTCACTCTTAAAGTATACAACCAAAACCTTTACAAAATCAGTTAAGTGCACTCTTTACTCTACTCACTTAACTATTAATAAACGGCTTTTGCCTTTTTCTTTTGGTTGGGTTTACAAATAGAATATGGCTTTCAATCATGTCTAAATATACAGAAGTTGAGAAATTTTAAACGTCCAAAGAAGTTTATGATCCATAGCAGATATCTATAACACATTCAAAAAAAATCACATAAATATTAAAATATGGTGAAAAAATTTTTATTTCCAATAAAAATGTTTCTAATAAAATTAAATAATATGATTAACTTGACTTTTTCAAATAATATGTTTTATTTCCAATAAATATGTTTATAATAAAATTAAATCATTATCAATAAAAGATGGTGAAAAATGTTTCATCACATTATTACTACAAAATTTTGCATGAGACAAAAAAAGGGAAAAATTGAAGGATATGATACAAATGATTAAATAATTCTTTTACAATTATAAACAAACAAATAAATAAAATATCAACTGACATAATAAGAAATTAAAAAAGATATATATATATATATATTTATATTTATATTTATATTTATATAGAATATCCAATTGTTATGAATTGTTTCAAATTATATATTCATTACTATCTTAAAAGATTTTAAAATGTCAATTCCTTACCACAAATATTTTTATTACTATTGTATATTATTTAACTCAATAATTTTTGTGAAAACCCCATTTTTCCCATACTCAATATAAGTTAAAAAGTATAGAACTCTAAAAGTGAGAGTTAATCGTTAAAATTTATAAATAAAGGATCCTTTCGATAAGAATCGGGGAAGTTCTTAATGTGGGCCCCACAAGGACTAATACTGTCCAGATTGAAATGAGACCCTAGAGTAATAATATTTGAAATGAAATATTGAGATTGCAAGAATCGGCATCTCAAAATCACCTCGTTTGCACATGTTTTAGGAAGTGTGAAACAATTTCAAAAATGAAGATTACGTCCATAGGCTCAAGAAATTTTTGTCAATAATGGTCAAACCAAGTTGACTTTTGACCAACTGATAGTCCTGAATAAATCCTCATGAGAAGAAGTCCTATATCATGTCAAAGGGTAGATTGAATCACATAAGAAAGAGAAAATTTATGCGATACAACAGTTAGGGGTATATTGATAATTTCATCCTCTTTACCAACCGAACCTCGACAAAAGCTTAACTAATTATCCGAATATGTTGACCACATATATTTTATGATTAAATGAAATATTTCAAAGGTTAGACTAATTTTTTAAAAAGAAGCCAAATCACGAATGGTAAAATTGGAAATTTTGAGTAAGTATAAGGCATTTTCGTAATTTTGCCCTAAAGATACTTTTAAATAGATTTTTCTCTTCTTCTCCTTCCATCTTGCCGTCCACTCTTCTCCACCATTGCCTTCTCAATCTAAAACCTAAGGTTAGAGAGAGAAAGTCCACAAAACTGTCACATCCCAAAATGTACAGTATTTACCATATTATAACACCCCACGTGACGATTGGGTTGTTTGTAGTGCCTTTATCACTCACTTATGAAAAACATTAACTACTATTATACTTAAATTAAATCTTTAGTCGATGAAAATATTTACTGTAATATACTTATACAGTCTGTACACGTGTTCTACATCCCCAGTACAAGAACTATACAATGTAGTACTGTACATATATGTCCGAAACATATAAAAGAAATAATACCTCCAGGATCCACTAAAAGCTGCCTCGGGGTTAACTACCATGCAGCTGAATTCTATGGCACGTAATCACTGAAGATAGTCTGTGGAGTGAGAAAATAAAGGGGTGAGCTAACGCGCTCAGTAAGAGAATTGTATATGAAACTAATACTATAAAATCTATATGCTAAAAACGTTTGATATTCACATGATAAAACACTTAAGTAAATAAATGAGGAATTAATATTCCTTTCAAAAAGATATTCATTTTCAAACTTATAAAACACCGTATAATATGTAGTTCAACACGTAGTATATCAAAAGCTCAGTGGCTGCAAATAATGTAGTACCAACTAAAGGTTTAATGAAAGATACAATTGTCATTACAGTATCATGGAGACCAGGCAACACCCTAAATATATCATGCTATAATATCATCCCAAATAGAGGAAACACATGAGATCTATGGCCATAGTCTATGAGGTCCACAGTCTGCATTGATCAGGTATCCACTGGAGACGCTGATAATAGGATCAGTATCTATCAGCAATAATACGTGACACGTGAGCATGATATGGGGCCTAACAGTCTCAAAACAATAAACACGTGATATAAGCAGCATTTATAAAATCAATTTCACTGAACATATTTTCAATCAATCTATAAATATTTAAAATGAAAATATATTCATTTTATGAATAAAAATTCATAAAATATTCATACTGTAACAATCATTCTAGAAAATATTCTAGATATTTATAAAACAATATAAGGCACATGCTGGTACTCTCACATAAATAAAATTCCTTATCAGGAATATTTAAATATAGTTTTTCTGTAAACTATAAAATTAGGAAATTTAATGAATTTCATGAAATTTTCCCAAAATTCCACTTTAGAAAAATACTAGAAATATTTTCCAATTATTTCTATAATTTTCGGCAGAATGATGGCTATTTTTAACCTAGCCTTCCTGCACGGAAATTACAGTTTATAATTTCAACAGCAGCCACAATTTCACCAAATTTCACCACTTTCAAAGGCAATTTATATCCAAATTATTTCTATAAAAATAGTGTGAACCAAACTATGCATTTATAGTATCCCTACGGTTCACACACGCTTCCCTTACCTGTATGCTGAAATCTAGTCGTCCGATAGCACCACGTACAATTCACCACTCCCGGGCTACAATAAAATTCACCCAAGACCATTATTCACCATAATTAAAATTCTAATAATTTTTCTTGAATTAAATTCTACTATATTTTCAGTAGAAAATATTAAACCGGTATAATTCACACCGGTGCTAAAACCTAACTTCGCCAATTTAGCTCCAAATCAAAATCCGACTTCACCATCAGTCTTCTTATAATTTCTACAGTCTCTTAACATCCTAACATCATAATTTGAAGCATTAAAACCCTCCCATCTCACCATGACCGAAAATGGCTTCTTGTCATTTTTGTGATTCCACAATTTAACTAATATTCTTTGTTTAATTAAGCTTAATCATCATCCTAATCCTATTTTTAAACATCAAACCATAGCAATTCATAAAGATCTCCTCATGTCCGAACACCCCTGTTAATGGTTGAGTATGATTTAACTAGATTCAACCTAAACTAATACCATAAACAAGCTTAGGAAGCTTAATTCTCTTAAAATCAACCATTAAAAATCAAAAGAAGGTAAATACACAATAAATGGGTACCTTGGCCGAAATTTCCTCTTCACTTTTCTCTTGATTTAGCCACTTAATCAAAGGGCTATTGGTATGTTTAGAGAGAGGAAGATGAGTAGAGTAATTTTGGTAGAAATAGCTTAGTGGAAATAATGTGTTTTTTGTGAGTTTTTGGAAGTTTTTTTTTCGTTTCTTTTAGTCTTCAATGGTGGCCACGAGAATGCAAGGAGAAGATGTAGAAACAGTATCGGCAGCAGCTGGAATTATATAATAAAATATTTGGTTATATTTTATAAATGTTAAAAATAACAAAAATGTTATTAATGATAGGTTTTTCGATCTTTTTCTTCCAGAATTTTTATAACTAGGCAGTTGAACTCCAAAAATCTATTTTTCATCACCAAAAATTCCTATTAAATGTATTTTGATAAATGGTAGTGGTTTGGTTCGGGTTTAACCTTTCCGAGAAGGTGAAGTTACAAAAATACCCAGACCAGGTAAATCGCGTAGAATTCTAATTTGACAGCCGATTTGGTCTATCTATTTACATAACCCTAGGCTTATTTTCATCTTGAATATCATTCTTTAATCACTAGATTAAATTCCCATTTATTTTGACCTCAATTTACGAAAATGCCACCGGGCTATGTACTTAAACGTCATTTCCTAATTTGTTTTCGTACTCTTCGAAATAATCTAAATGAAGTAGTTTAGACTTAAAATTCATACCGCATATTTATTAGACCCTCTGTGTATTATCTGTCCGGTCTCAAGTCCATCCAGGCATTGTATAACCTGTGGGGCCCACCACACTGTACTAGCTCGTATCTGCGAAATTCACATGAATCGAACAGTATGAGTGTCCTTACATGGGAAACAATATCTGAATACACAGTTCTCATATTCTCCCCACCTTAAGAAATTCAGTCCTCCGAATTTAATCGAACCTGCCACTGAAAGAGCTTTGGATACTTTTCTCGCATAAGACTCTCTAATTCCCATGTAGCCTCCTCCTCTGAGTGATACTGCCAGAGCACTTTCACCAGTGAAATCGTGTTAGACCGTAGTACTCTATCCTTCCGATCCAAGATCCGTATCGGTTTCTCCACGTAGCTCATATCCTCCCTAATCTCCGGTGGCTCATGTCGAACTACGTGAGAGGGATCTGGATGATATCTCCTCAACATCGATACTTGGAAGACATTATGAACCCCTGATAACTCCGGAGGTAATGCTAACTTGTAAGCAACATCTCCTACACGGTCTAAGATCTCAAAGGGCCCGATGTAACGAGGACTCAACTTACCCTTTTTACCGAATCTCATAATACCTTTTGACGGTGAGACCTTAAGAAACACAGAATCCCCTACTGAGAACTCTAATGGTCGGCGTCTCGTATCTGCATAACTTTTCTGCCGACTCTGAGCTGTCCTCAATCTATCCGAAATCAACTGTACACTTCGAGAAGCTTGCTCTAATAAATCAGGAGCTAATATTTGACGATCTCTTACTTCCTCCCATGCAACAGGTGATCTACATTTCCTGCCATACAAAGCCTCATAAGGTGCCATGTCGATACTGGAATGATAACTATTATTATATGCGAACTCCGCCAGTGGCAAATGGTCGTCCCAGGAGCCTTTAAAATCTAGTGCACACGCTCTCAACATATCCTCGAGCGTCTGGATAGTGCGCTCGGACTGTCCATCAGTCTACGGATGGAAAGCAGTGCTAAAACTCAATCGGGATCCCATCGCCTCCTAAAATCTCTCCCAGAAATGAGATGTAAACCGGGAATCCCTATCAGAAGTGATACTCACTGGAACACCATACAATCTCACTATCTCCAGAATATACAAATCGGCTAAGGCACTGAGGGAATCAGTAGACTTCATGGCAAGAAAATGAGCGAACTTCGTCAATCGATCAACTATCACCCATATACTATCGTGATTCCTCCGGGTTCTCAGTAAACCCATCACGAAGTCCATAGTAATGTGCTCCCACTTCCATGTCGAAATTTGTAGAGGCTGTAATAATCCAGCAGGCTTTTGGTGCTCAACTTTTACCTGCTAACATGTGAGACATCTAGCAACAAACTCCGGAAGTCTTGCTTCATCCTAGGCTACTAATACACTCTCCGTAAATCATGGTACATCTTAGTACTGCCTGGATGTAAAGTGTACTTGGAGGTGTGAGCTTATGCCAAAATCAGATGCTTCAGCTGCTGGTCATCGGGAATACATATCCTATCTTTGAACCTCAATATCCCATCGTTGACAATCCCATAATTAAATTGAACTCCCATTTGTACCTGACTGGCAACCTCTATACAATCAGAATCACTCCTCTGAACATCCCTGATCCTGTCCATTAGATCCGGCTCTATCCTGAAGCTAGCTGTAAATCCATATCTCTCAGAGGAAATCTCAATCAAATTGAGGCCCAAGAACTGCTCAATCAACTTATACTCCCAGACCATCATATAAGCAACCATGCCCATCTGCTTCCTACTTAAAGCATTTGCCACCACATTAGCTTTCCCCGAGTGGTAGAGGATCTCGCAGTCATAATCCTTCAATAGCACCATCCATCTGCGCTGTCTCATATTCAACTCTCGCTGCGAGAATAGATACTTCAGACTCTTATGGTCTATGTATACCTAGAATCGCTCTCCATATAAATAATGCCGCCAAATTTTCAATGCAAATACCACTGCGGCTAACTCTAAATCATGGGTCAGATAATTCTTCTCATGCTCTTTCAACTGTCTGGAACCATAAGCAATTACTCGACCATTTTGCATCAAAACACACCCCAGTCCTAAAGCGGATGCATCACTATACACTGAGAAACCACCAAATCCGCTAGGAAGAACAAGGTTAGGAGCACTAGTCAACCGTCGCTTCAACTCCTAAAAACTGTGCTCACACACATGTATCCACTCAAATCTAACATCCTTACGCGTGAGGCGTGTCAATGTAGCAGCTAGTCTCGAAAACCCCTCCACAAACCGACGGTAATATTCCAGCTAGACCTAAAAAACTCCGTATCTCTATAACTGTACGAGGCCTCTCCCACTAAATAATCGCCTCGATCTTAGATGGATCCACAGATACCCCGTCTCTAGACACCACGTGCCCCAAAAATACGATGCGATCTAGCCAAAAATCACACTTACTGAGTTTGGCATAAAGCCTCCGGTCTCTGAGGGTATGTAAGACTATCTGGAGATGCTGCTCGTGCTCCTCTGATGATCTGGAGTAAATCAATATATCATCTATGAAAACATCACAAACTGATCCACGTATGGCTTGAACACCTCGTTCATCAGAGTCATAAAAGCTGCAGGGGCATTAGTCAATCCAAAAGGCATCACTAGGAACTCGTAGTGACCATACCGAGTCCTAAATGCAGTCTTAGGGACATCAGACTCCCGTATCCTCAACTGATGATACCCTGATCGGAGATTAATCTTAGAAAATACCACTGCACCCTTGAGCTGATCAAATAAATCATCGATCCTGGGTAAGGGATACTTATTCTTGATGGTAGCCCGATTAAGCAACTTGTAATCAATGCACAATCTCAAGCTACCATCCTTCTTCCAGACGAATAGTACTGGAGCACCCCAAGGAGAAATACTAGGGCGGATGAAACCCTTATCTAACAACTCCTGGAGCTGCTTCTTAAGCTCCTCCAACTCCACTAATGCCATCTGATATGGGGGCTTAGATATAGGCTCCGTATCGGGTACTAAATTAATCACAAACTCCATCTCCCTATCCGGTGGTAACCCTGGTAATTCATATGGGAATACATCCGGGAAATCCCTAACCATAGGAATATCCGACAGATCTGGACGTTTCTGTTCCACGTCCTCCACATACGCAATAAAACCTTCAATCATACCAAAGTAGCATTTAAACAATTTTAGTAAAATACTTCACTTTATTTATTTATTAAATAACTTTACAGTATATCGTTCAGGACGAGAGAAAGTAATAAACTTGGTATTACAGTCTAAACTAACAAAATTCGCAGTTAACCAGTCCATCCCTAGGATTACAATCAAAGTCAAACATGTTTAAACAAAATAAGGTTAGCTGTCATCTCTTCTCTCTCTACTTCCCTACAGTAACCTACAATCTCTATACGCTACGTCTGTCATCTGGGACTCCTTAAATGGCGTACTAATCTGCAAAGTGTACCTTAAAGGTTCAGGTTCTACTGGTATCTTATTAGCACATGCAGGTGATACAAACGAATGCGTAGAGCCAGGATCAAGCAGTGCTAATACTGAAATATCAAAAATATAAATCTTACCCTTAATTACATCTGCAGAAGTATCAGCAGCCTCCTGATCTAATGCGAACACCCTTCCCTGTGTCACAACCTTCTTACCCTTCTTTGTGGCTGTCGCACGTCTAGGCTGTGAAGGTGTCACCTTATCTGTCTCAATCTGTATCGGGGCTGCTGGAGGAGGAGTAGGAGCTGAAGCTATAGATGCAGCTGCCTCTCTCAACATCGGGCAATCTCTGACCAAATGCCCTGTCTGTCCACATCGAAAACACGCCCTAAATGTCATATGGCATGGTCTAGTACAGTGCGACCTCCCACATAATGTACACCTGGCCACGGTACCTCTCTAAAATGTACTAGGGCTAGTATTAGTAGGGGCAACTGTAGCAGATCTAACTGGTCTCCCCTTTGTAATCTATATACCCGATGTCCTGGCCCTCTTAGGCTGCCATCTACAAAATCGATCACTGGTGCTCCTCTTCGGCTGCTCTCTGCTTTTACCCTTACCCTTAGACCTAGACTCTGTATGAAACTGCTCATAATCCCGCTCGCATAATTGTGCTCGTCTCACGACCTCATCATATGTACGGATGTCTAACGGGACTAACCGGGTCCTAGTAGAAGGTCTCAAACCCGCCATAAATATGTCTATCTTATGCTGATTACTCATCTGAATCTGCGGGTCAAATCTGCTCAAGGTGGTGAATTGCGACTCATACTGATCCACCGACATACTCCCCTGTACTAACTCCAAAAACTCCTGTTGAAGCTTCTTCTGTGCTGTATCGAGAATGTACTGTCTGCGAAAAGCCTCCATAAATATATCCTAAGTCACCACCTGATGCTGGGTGAACAAAACTGTCTGTGTGGATTTCCACCAGTGCTTCGCATCATCAGTCAACTGGAACACTGCTAGTCCAACACTCTCTGTCTTTGTACACCGCATGTAGACACCATTTTTGTCCGGTTCTTTTTTTCAAAACATTTTTAATTAATTAGTTTGTATATATTTTATTATTGATTTTTAAATTTTATTTTTTATTTAGATTTAGAAATAAATTTTGGATTTTGATTTTGATTTTTATAGAATAAAATAAAAAAAAAGAAGGAAATCTAAATTAATTTTGATAGGAAAGTAGAATTAAATGAAACCATTAAAAGATTGGAAATTAATTTGAATTTGGAATTGATATTAAATTTAAGATTCGATTTTTGAAATATAAAATTTCCTAAAAAAAAATTGATTCTAGATTTCCAATTATTACCAAAAATAAAAAAAATAAAAAAGAAAAAACTAGGTTTAAAAGAGGAGAACTAGGGTTTTGAAAAGAGGATAAAAAGGGGAGAGCCGCTAGGTGGAGGAGGGACCGGAGGGGGGAGAGTTCTTTTTTTATTCACTATTCATCACCACCTTGGGACGGGGCTTCTTTGGTTTCATCATTCCACGCTTACGGCACCATCTTTCTCACTAACCCAAGCCTACCATATTGCACCGTTACCCTCCTCTGCATCCTCACCCTTCTCCAAGTCGTTTCAGCCCCTGCCTGCGCACGATCCTAGCCTAGTAACACCACCACCGCAGCATCTTCTACACTGCCAAACCCGAACCATCTTCCTTGCTGCGTAGCTTGTATCGTTGGCTACTGTGTAGAGCTTTGCCTTGCCTCGCCTAGCCCCTTCTTCCCCTGCTCTGCGTGAACATCATCACTCCATCTTATCCAGGGAGTTAGCACCATCATCTCACCGCCATTGCCCTGCCCTTAACCGCCCCTGCTCTTCCTCGTTCTGCTGCGGTTCTGCTGTTAGAAGAGCTCACTGCACTGCCTAGGCTCCTAACAATCACGCATCACCCTTGCATCGCTGTCTCTATACCGAATGGTCCCTGGCTCCAGGAGAAAAATTGCTACTGTCAATATCTTGGTGCTGCCTGCAACGTAAAGACTAGAGAGAAAACAAAAAGAAAGATATAGAAAACGTGAAATGGAAAGAAATAAAGAGAAAAGAAATTGCAAAAAAATTGCAAGAGAAAGGTAAGGGCCCTGACATCCACTTGATATGCTATTGACTTTTTTTTTTTTCATAGTTCATTCTTTGTTGTTCACGTGCATAGCACTTTTATATACTTATTTATTTTTTTATTTTTTAAAATCATGATGCCGTCATTTATAAAAGCTGATATCATTATTATATCTATTAAATTTGTCTAATTTAATTAACTAATTAATTACATTTGCTTGTTATTTGTTTAGAATAGAATTTGCTTATTAAATAACAGGTTAGAACAAATAAATTAGAATAGATTAACAATTATAAATTAAAATTATTTTGTAAATAAAAGTGGTTTAAAAATATTAATTAATTATTAAAAGATAAATATAGATTATACCAATGATGACATTTTGAGAAAGTCAATTGAGACACCTTGAAATTTCTAGGTGAGAGGATCCTCCCTTAAGTTGAGCCAAATTGATGGGATACTTTTGGGAGAATTTTCAATAAAATATGATTCATATTTATTTTAAAATTAAATAGATATAAAATAAATGGAAGGAATAAAAAATTAATTAGTAAAAACCGAAATAAAATGAACATAGACAAGAATAATAAATAAGTAAGAAATAGGAATTAGGTTGAGAATTGGAATGAATGTGAATTATACCGATGATAAAATCTCGAGAAAGTCAATTGGGACTCCTTGAAATTTCTAGGTGAGAGGATTCTCCCTTAAGTTGAGCCAAATTGATGGGATACTTTTGGGAGAATTTTCAATAAAATATAATTCATATTTATTTTAAGATTAAATAGATATAAAATAAATGGAAGGAATAAAAATTAATTAGTAAAGACTAAAATTAAATGAATATAGACGAGAATAATAAATAAATAAAAAGGATAATAAATAAGAAATAGGAATTAGGTCGAAAATTAGATTTTATAGAATGAATATGAATTGTACCGATGATGAAATTTCGAGAAAGTCAATTGAGACTCCTTGAAATTTCTAGGTGAGAAGATTCTCCCTTAAGTTGAGCCAAACTGATGGGATACTTTTGGGAGAATTTTCAATAAAATATAATTCATATTTATTTTAAGATTAAATAGAGATAAAATAAATGAAACGAATAAAAATTAATTAGTAAAGACTAAAATTAAATGAGCATAAATAAAAATAATAGATAAATAAAAAGGATAATAAATTAGAAATAAGAATTAGATTGAGAATTAGATTTTATAGAATAAGTGTGAATTGTACCGATGATGAAATTTCAAGAAAGTCAATCGAGACTCCTTAAAATTTCTAGGTGAGAGGATTCTTCCTTAAGTTGAGCCAAATCGATGGAATACTTTTTGGAGAATTTTCAATAAAATATAATTCATATTTATTTTAAGATTAAAATAAATATAAATAAATAAAATGAACAAAATATAAATTAGATAAAGACTACGCTTAAATAAATATGAATAAAAATTAGATAAATAAACGAACGAATAAATAAATAAATGTGACATGAAGACAAGAGTACAATAAAAATAAAATAAGAAATAAGTATGAATTATGCCGATGATGAAATTTCAAGAAAGTCAATTGGGACTCCTTGGAAATTTCTAGGTGAAAAGATTTCTTTTAAGCCGAGCCAAATTGATGGGACGCTTTTAAGAAAATCTTTAATAAACCATGATTCATATTTATTCTCTAAATAAATAAAATAAATAAATAAAATATATAGATAAATATAATATGAAATAAGATTAAAAAAATATAGAGATTAATATGGAGTCAAAATTAGAGCCAAAGTTAGAAAGAATAAGATTTTCATAAATTATTTAATTGATCCGACGATGGAATTCAAGAAAGTCAATTGAGACTCCTTGAATATCTTGAGGTGAGGGAAATTTCTAAGGTTGGAGCCAAATTGATGGAAAAATCTTAGAAATTTTCTCAATACATAAGTATATCGAAATTAATATGAACTCAAAGCAAATTGTAAGGATAACCTAAAACTAGTTAGTACCATTTTAGGATAGGCGTTGTAGGGGTGCTAATCCTTCCCTACACGTAACTGTACTCCCGAACCCTAGTGTCTTTGAATGTAGATCAAGCCTTATCCTTAGTTTGAATAGGTGACCAATCACACCTAGGTTAGAATGGTTGGTGGCGACTCCATGTCCTTGTGTCTAGCTATTAGGTTTTCCCCAAAACTTAATACGTTAGGACAGTTTGGCGACTCCACTGGGGACGTTAAAGGGTCAAGCCAACAATTGGTTTTAGGTTATCTTAGATTCATCTTAAGAGTGTTAAATTTTATAAAAGAAAAAAAGGCATTAATAATTACATGTTCCTTCAACACACACTTCACGTGCATTTGCATACATCAGCCCTCTTCCCGGGCTTTACCCTTTCTTAGGAGGGAGTAGAGTACTTACGCTCTCGTGAGGTAATACCTCCGCAATGGCTAGCGAAATACTCCCACTCAAATTGAACCTTTCCGTTTGTAGCCTATGATGGGTGAGGATTGGGTGCCTTACTAGTCCATGTGGATGACAGTAAGAAGCAATTTGGGAACTTTTAGAAGGTCGACTTATCCAAACCAAGCATATAAAGAAACCTAAGAGGCCAACTTAAGTTAGAGGCATGCTAGCTCATCATGTAGAGATAACCAAGGACCAGGACACATGAAGGAAAATTTCTTCTTTTGATTTTGTGATGCCTAACATGTCAATTTGAACATTGCACCTATGCATCTAGACATTTTTTGTCATACATAAATTGGGCATGCATCTCATGCATAGGTTTGTAATTGCATATCATGGCATCTTGACTTAGATTATGGCAACTAAGGTGAGAAGATAGCTCAGCCATCAAAATTGCCAGCCACCTACACGATACTTGTTTGCAAACAAGAGTAATGGAGAATGAGCAATTGGCATGAATTGATGGAATTGAAAAGGTGCAACTAGAGATTGTCAGGGCCCAAAAAGAGTCTAGGGAACAAATGGCCAAGATGATGGAGATGATGATAAGCTTGGCAAAAGGGAAGGGAGTTGATGAAGACCCTAACGTTAGAGTGGAGCCACAAATGGGGGACCCCATCAAGCAAGAAGAGCTTAGAAGGGAAGCGATTGAACTAGGTTCTCATGAGGGGATGCATCATATGTGTGATATGTTAGAGGAGAGACTGAGGGCCATCGAAGGGAGCACTATTTATGGAAACATTGATGTGGAGAAATTGAGTTTGGTTCCTGATTTGGTGTTACCCGCCAAATTCAAAGTCCCCAACTTTGAAAAATATGATGGAACTAAATGCCCATTAGCCCATATCACAATGTTTTGTCCAAAAATGGCAGGGCATACTCACAATGAAAAGTTGCTAATCCACTGTTTTCAAGATAGCCATACTGGGTCCGCAGCAAGGTGGTATGTCCAATTAGATAGAGGACGCATCCATCCATGGAAGGATCTTGCGAAGGCCTTCATAGTTCAATATCAACATGCAAAGGATATGGCACCAGATCGATTGTTCTTACAGAATATGGAAAAGAGGGCTACCGAAAGCTTTAGAGAATATGCTCAGAGATGGCAAGACATTGCTGCTCAGGTTCAGCCTCCCCTTACGGAGAAAGAGACGATAATTCTGTTTGTCAATGCACTTAAGGCTCCATACTATGAGAGACTGATTGGAAATGTCACCAAAAACTTTGCAGATATGGTACTCTCTGGTGAGATGATCGAATATGCTATAAAAAGCGGGAAGATCGAATGGGCAAATACAATGAGAGGTGCAACATTCAATAAGAAAGTCAAGATGTTCAAGCTGTCACTAATGAAAAGCAGTATGAAAGTTATACCCCATATCACCCATACCCCATGCAACAAACCTACCATCTTTGTCCATATCCTTACCAATCAATTCCTCAAAATGGTTTTCAGCCTAACTTTTGTCCTTAATCACTCTCCGCCCTACCAAACAATCCAAGATGGCCAAGAAACGGTGTGGAGAGGTTGCCAATTCCAATTTCTAAACTATTGCCTTTGCTAATAAAGAACCAGTATCTGGTGCCTACGCCTTTGAAAACAGCTCCAAACCCAGCAGCAATGAGTTATGAACCGAATAGCAAATGTGAATATCACATGGGGGCAATTGGGCATTCAACAGAAAAGTACAGGCAATTGAAGGAAAAGGTTGAAGAACTCATCAGTAGCGGTGCCTTAACTCAAGAGCTTATTGAACAATGGAAGTTTGCTTCTCCGTAAGCCAAGTTTCCTATGTGTAATTTGTGGATGTGAGATGTTCTCAAGATTCTTGAAATTTGCATCAAGTTGTTTTGAAAAGCTTTTCATATTTTTCTTTCCAAGTAGATGAAATAAAATAATTTTGAAAACATTGGTGATTGTTATTGATAATGAATAGACCTTGCCATTGCATTTCCAGTATACTTTCCAGCTCAGTGAAAACTTGGAGTCCCTAAAGACACACAAGCTTGAAATTCATTCATTTTTACTCACCATGGTGAACTTTTGAAGTCAATGATCTTCATTAAGGCAATGAGCAATGAAATGATTGATGAATTTACAAAACTTTTGAATTGTTTTGAAGGACCAATTCATGAAGCATTCTCTTAAGGACTTTGTATTTGGAAATTTGATAGATGTTAAGGCCAAGCTAAGAGTCCCAAACACATCAACCCAAAATTCTTTCTCATAACTTGAACTTTCTAACTCAAACCATCTTTTGCTATGTCTTAAGGCAAAATGATTAAAAGAGCCAAGCTTTTGATAACCTCAACATCTTTTAATGACCATTCTTAATTTGATTGATATCCTTTTTCCTATTTTAAACCATGATAAGGAAAATTGTTGCATAAGGCCTTCATAAAGTTGAGTTGATACATTCTAGGCATGAGTTGTGAAAAAAAAAAGAAGTGAAGAAAAAAGGGAGTGAAAAAAAAAACAAAAGAAGAAAAGAAAAGGAAAAATTGATTGTGAAACCATGCATGAGGGATATTCAAACGATTTCAAAAGCAAAATAAAATTTTCATCTTGAGGATTGGTTTTCAATAGAAGTGTCAATGTTTGATATGACAAATGGCCATCTTTCATATTCCTATCACTGAAATGAAATCATCCCTTTGTTACCCCTTTTGAGCTTATTGATTTCTTTTTTAAATGAACCTTGACCAAGGATCACCCTCCACATTGGAGAGGCGAATGCATCAGAGGAGTTTTAAAAGCATTAGTGATTGGTCTTATGTCAAATGCAAGAAAATGATGCCCCTATTAAGGGGCAAATGTGAGAAGAAGGATAGGTGAAGATGGAAATCAATATGAAAAAAAAACAAGAAATTGAAAAAAAAAATGAAAAACGTAGATGTGAAGAAAAAAAAAGAAAAAAAAGGAAGAAATGAATGAGAATAAAATGTTGGAAAAGAAAAGAAAAGTGCTTCAAAGAGTGGGAAAGACAGATGTTCACAATCGAAGAAATGATCCTTGGTTCGATAAACCTTGAAAACACTTATTTTGGGCCTATTTATCCATTCTTTGAAAACCCTAAACTTCGGCCTACGTTACGTGCTTAAAAGTCCATTTTGATCAAATAAAGACGCTTGTATTGAAAAGCTTTTCTTTGAGAAACCATCATCATTATTTTGTTTGGAATGAAATTTGAATTCTCAAATGCATGGTAGAATAATCAATAAAAAGAAAAAAGAAAAAAAGAGAATGAAGCTCTAGGGTGAAAACCCATGAAAGGGCAGTCTAGAGCAAATTTGAAACAACTCAAGGCCACTGTTTGTGACTATGCTAAGGCAATAACAAGGAAGAAGAAAAACTAGAGGAGTGATGCTTTCAGTCAAGACCTTTTGAGAAATTCAAAGACCATTACCTTGAAAATTTGATTTGATATTTGAGTCCTTGCCCAGAAATTTGAGCCATCACAGCTAGTCTTGACATTTGTTAAAGTCCATGTATCAAAAAATTAAGAGAATGCTACTAAAACGGATTGTGTTTTGTGAAAGTTACTTTTACAAAAAGAATAATGATTTTCAAGGAATTTGTTTCATTTGTGAGCCAAGATGAAGAGACATTGATCAATAGAACCTTTCTTGATAACCAAACATCCTTGATGCACCAAATCAGTACACTTATTCAGCTAGACCAAGTTGTGACTCATTCTATTTGTTCTCAATAGTAATCACCAATTTTTAAGAGATTTAAATGTCAAATGTTTTTATCTTGGAAAATTATTATATGGGGCAATTTTCTATTTTCAAAAAAAAAGAAACTTGAAGAAGTGAAAAATGAGAGTTTTGTGATTTTATGGGGGCAGGCTCTTGTTTTAAAGAAATCAAGTGTGGTAATGGTGTTTTTAAGACGATTCTTGGGGCAATCTTTGGTTGTTATAAGAGCATGAATTTTCTTGAAGATATGAGAAGTGGTGAAGTTTTCTTGTGAATAGTTTGGGATGATTTTGTTGTTATGATTTGGATTGATGAATTTTAAGTTGATAAGAATTGCGAGGCAAGAAGAAAACTAAATGAATGATGATGATGGGGCAACAGGTAGATTGAATGATTGATGATTGCTAAATTTAAAGAAAGAAGAATCGTGGGGCATGAAAAAGACTGAATGAATGACAATGATGGGGCAAATGATTTTAAGATTGCTAAATTTGAAGAAAGAAGAATGATGAGGCATTGAAAGATTGAATGATAAGACAAAGAGAAGATTGAAGGATGACAAATTTTTGAAGAAAGGAATAAGGTAGGCTGATGATGTGACTTGGTAAGGCATTGTTGATCATTTGCATTGCATTCATGACATTACATTCCATTACATGCATTCTGACACAAAAAAAAAAAAAAAGAGAGAGTTTGTTTTTTAAGACAATAGAAAAAAAAAGAAGGTTCTGGAAGACTAGATGACTAAAAATTTGGAAAATCTTAAAAAAAAAAAAGAAAAAAAAAGTCAGAAAATGTGAGAAAGATTAGGAATAAGATGTGACAAAAAAAAAGGGTATGAAGTTTTGAAACAAAAATGTTAAAATTTGGAAAGAAAGAGGAAATTAAAAAGTTATGGATATGATGGGATAATGAAAAGGGATTGAAAGATGTGATGAGATGAAAAAGTGTGATAGGAAATAACAAAAAGAAGAAACTGTAATGATAAGATGATCTAGAAGATAGAATTGAAATGATGAGATAAGGTCAAAGCCTCCGGGTACAATCTGTAAGACCTCCGGGCTTGATTCATTAAAACCTCTGGGTACAATCTGTAAGACCTCCGGGCTTGATTCATTAAAACCTCCGGGTACAATCATTAAAACCTTCAGGCTTGATTCATTAAAATCTCCGGGTACAATCTATAAGACCTCCGGGCATGATTCATTAGAACCTTCGGGTACAACCTATAAGACCTCCGGGCATGATTCATTAAAACCTCCGGGTACAATCTATAAGACCTCCGGGCATGATTCATTAAAACCTCCGGGTACAATCTGTAAGACCTCCGGGCATGATTCATTAAAACCTCCGGGTACAATCTGTAAGACCTCCGGGCTTGATTCATTAAAACCTCCGGGTACATTCTATAAGACCTCCGGGCTTGATTCATTAAAACCTCCGGGTACAATCTGTAAGACCTCCGGGTACAATCTATAAGACCTCCGGGCATGATTCATTAGAACCTTCGGGTACAACCTATAAGACCTCCGGGCATGATTCATTAAAACCTCCGGGTACAATCTATAAACCTCCGGGCATGATTCATTAAAACCTCCGGGTACAATCTGTAAGACCTCCGGGCATGATTCATTAAAACCTCCGGGTACAATCTGTAAGACCTCCGGGCTTGATTCATTAAAACCTCCGGGTACATTCTATAAGACCTCCGGGCTTGATTCATTAAAACCTCCGGGTACAATCTGTAAGACCTCCGGGCTTGATTCATTAAAACCTCCGGGTACATTCTGTAAGACCTCCGGGCTTGATTCATTAGAACCTCCGGGTACAATCTGTAAGACCTCCGGGCATGATTCATTAAAACCTCCAGGTACAAGTTGTAAGACTTCCGAGCATGTTTCCTCAAAAGATGAGAAATTTTAAAGTTTCAGGGCCTTCCTAGTCGAAGGAGCACTTTTGAGATGAGAAATTTTTAAAGTTTCAGGGCCTTCCTAGTCGAAGGAGCATTTTTGAGATGAGAAATTTTTTAAAGTTTCAAGGCCTTCCTAGTCGAAGGAGCACTTTTGAGATGAGAAATTTTTTAAAGTTTCAGGGCCTTCCTAGTCGAAGGAGCACTTTTGAGATGAGAAATTTTTAAAGTTTCAGGGCCTTCCTAGTCGAAGGAGTATTTTAGAGATGAGAAATTTTTAAAGTTTCAGGGCCTTCCTAGTCGAAGGAGCACTTTTGAGATGAGAAATTTTTTAAAGTTTCAAGGCCTTCCTAGTCGAAGGAGCATTTTAGAGATGAGAAATTTTTAAAGTTTCAAGGCCTTCCTAGTCGAAGGAGCATTTTTGAGATGAGAAATTTAATAGTTTTAGGGCCTCCCTGGTCGGAGGAGCATTTTCATGATGAAAACCAATTTCTTTTAGAATAAGTAAAAAAAAAAAGAGAAAAAACTTTGAAAAAGAAAAAAATAATAAAATGGACGCGGACAAAATGGATGTCTATGTCTTTGCACAATTACTATTTCATAGCAAATGTACAAAGAGGGGCAACTGTAGACACCATTTTTGTCCGGTTCTTTTTTTCAAAACATTTTTAATTAATTAGTTTGTATATATTTTATAATTGATTTTTAAATTTTATTTTTTATTTAGATTTAGAAATAAATTTTGGATTTTGATTTTGATTTTTATAGAATAAAATAAAAAAAAAGAAGGAAATCTAAATTAATTTTGATAGGAAAGTAGAATTAAATGAAACCATTAAAAGATTGGAAATTAATTTGAATTTGGAATTGATATTAAATTTAAGATTCGATTTTTGAAATATAAAATTTCCTAAAAAAAAATTGATTCTAGATTTCCAATTATTACCAAAAATAAAAAAAATAAAAAAGAAAAAACTAGGTTTAAAAGAGGAGAACTAAGGTTTTGAAAAGAGGATAAAAAGGGGAGAGCCGCTAGGTGGAGGAGGGACCGGAGGGGGGAGAGTTCTTTTTTTATTCACTATTCATCACCACCTTGGGACGGGGCTTCTTTGGTTTCATCATTCCACGCTTACGGCACCATCTTTCTCACTAACCCAAGCCTACCATATTGCACCGTTACCCTCCTCTGCATCCTCACCCTTCTCCAAGTCGTTTCAGCCCCTGCCTGCGCACGATCCTAGCCTAGTAACACCACCACCGCAGCATCTTCTACACTGCCAAACCCGAACCATCTTCCTTGCTGCGTAGCTTGTATCGTTGGCTACTGTGTAGAGCTTTGCCTTGCCTCGCCTAGCCCCTTCTTCCCCTGCTCTGCGTGAACATCATCACTCCATCTTATCCAGGGAGTTAGCACCATCATCTCACCGCCATTGCCCTGCCCTTAACCGCCCCTGCTCTTCCTCGTTCTGCTGTTAGAAGAGCTCACTGCACTGCCTAGGCTCCTAACAGTCACGCATCACCCTTGCATCGCTGTCTCTACACCGAATGGTCCCTGGCTCCAGGAGAAAAATTGCTACTGTCAATATCTTGGTGCTGCCTGCAACGTAAAGACTAGAGAGAAAACAAAAAGAAAGATACAGAAAACGTGAAATGGAAAGAAATAAAGAGAAAAGAAATTGCAAAAAAATTGCAAGAGAAAGGTAAGGGCCCTGACATCCACTTGATATGCTATTGACTTTTTTTTTTTTCATAGTTCATTCTTTGTTGTTCACGTGCATAGCACTTTTATATACTTATTTATTTTTTTATTTTTTAAAATCATGATGCCGTCATTTATAAAAGCTGATATCATTATTATATCTATTAAATTTGTCTAATTTAATTAACTAATTAATTACATTTGCTTGTTATTTGTTTAGAATAGAATTTGCTAATTAAATAACATGTTAGAACAAATAAATTAGAATAGATTAACATTTATAAATTAAAATTATTTTGTAAGTAAAAGTGGTTTAAAAATATTAATTAATTATTAAAAGATAAATATAGATTATACCAATGATGACATTTTGAGAAAGTCAATTGAGACACCTTGAAATTTCTAGGTGAGAGGATCCTCCCTTAAGTTGAGCTAAATTGATGGGATACTTTTGGGAGAATTTTCAATAAAATATGATTCATATTTATTTTAAAATTAAATAGATATAAAATAAATGGAAGGAATAAAAAATTAATTAGTAAAAACCGAAATAAAATGAACATAGACAAGAATAATAAATAAGTAAGAAATAGGAATTAGGTTGAGAATTGGAATGAATGTGAATTATACCGATGATAAAATCTCGAGAAAGTCAATTGGGACTCCTTGAAATTTCTAGATGAGAGGATTCTCCCTTAAGTTGAGCCAAATTGATGGGATACTTTTGGGAGAATTTTCAATAAAATATAATTCATATTTATTTTAAGATTAAATAGATATAAAATAAATGGAAGGAATAAAAATTAATTAGTAAAGACTAAAATTAAATGAATATAGACGAGAATAATAAATAAATAAAAAGGATAATAAATAAGAAATAGGAATTAGGTCGAAAATTAGATTTTATAGAATGAATATGAATTGTACCGATGATGAAATTTCGAGAAAGTCAATTCAGACTCCTTGAAATTTCTAGGTGAGAAGATTCTCCCTTAAGTTGAGCCAAACTGATGGGATACTTTTGGGAGAATTTTCAATAAAATATAATTCATATTTATTTTAAGATTAAATAGAGATAAAATAAATGAAACGAATAAAAATTAATTAGTAAAGACTAAAATTAAATGAGCATAAATAAAAATAATAGATAAATAAAAAGGATAATAAATTAGAAATAAGAATTAGATTGAGAATTAGATTTTATAGAATAAGTGTGAATTGTACCGATGATGAAATTTCAAGAAAGTCAATCGAGACTTCTTGAAATTTCTAGGTGAGAGGATTCTTCCTTAAGTTGAGCCAAATCGATGGAATACTTTTTGGAGAATTTTCAATAAAATATAATTCATATTTATTTTAAGATTAAAATAAATATAAATAAATAAAATGAACAAAATATAAATTAGATAAAGACTACGCTTAAATAAATATGAATAAAAATTAGATAAATAAACGAACGAATAAATAAATAAATGTGACATGAAGACAAGAGTACAATAAAAATAAAATAAGAAATAAGTATGAATTATGCCGATGATGAAATTTCAAGAAAGTCAATTGGGACTCCTTGAAAATTTCTAGGTGAAAAGATTTCTTTTAAGCCGAGCCAAATTGATGGGACGCTTTTAAGAAAATCTTTAATAAACCATGATTCATATTTATTCTCTAAATAAATAAAATAAATAAATAAAATATATAGATAAATATAATATGAAATAAGATTAAAAAAATATAGAGATTAATATGGAGTCAAAATTAGAGCCAAAGTTAGAAAGAATAAGATTTTCATAAATTATTTAATTGATCCGACGATGGAATTCAAGAAAGTCAATTGAGACTCCTTGAATATCTTGAGGTGAGGGAAATTTCTAAGGTTGGAGCCAAATTGATGGAAAAATCTTAGAAATTTTCTCAATACATAAGTATATCGAAATTAATAAGAACTCAAAGCAAATTGTAAAGATAACCTAAAACTAGTTGGTACCATTTTAGGATGGGCGTTGTAGGGGTGCTAATTCTTCCCTACACGTAACTGTACTCCCGAACCCTAGTGTCTTTGAATGTAGATCAAGCCTTATCCTTAGTTTGAATAGGTGACCAATCACACCTAGGTTAGAATGGTTGGTGGCGACTCCATGTCCTTGTGTCTAGCTATTAGGTTTTCCCCAAAACTTAATACGTTAGGACACCGCATATACCTAAATAATTTCTCTATAGCCTCAATCCACTGCTCTGCCACCAATGGATCCTTATCCCCCTTAAACTTCAGAGGATCCAACTTCTTAAACGACCGTATCAAAGTGACATCACAGTAAGACTCAACACTACGCGGTCGTGCTGGTGGCTACGGTGCTACTACGGCAGGTGTCTGCGGTATTGGCTGAGGGGTTGGCTGTGGCTCGGGAGGTGGTACTACTGCCTGTGGTGGGGGTGGTGCTACCGCGGAAGCTGCTGCTGCTGCTCTATCTCTATCTCTATCTCTCTCAGCTCTGTCAGCAGCTCTGTCAGCGTTATACGTGGCTACAAAGTCTGCCAACATTCATTCCATCCTATTCATTCTAGTATTTGGACTCTTAGGCTGCGGAGGGAGTGCGGGTCCTGTGGCTGACTCCGATGTAGGCTCCGGAATAGGTGCCGCCTTACCGTGTCCTCTACCTCGTCTACCCCTGCGTCCACACATTTCTGCACAACACAGACATTTCAAAACAGTGTTCAATCACTTGAATCACTTAAATATGTTTAGACTATACAGTACTACGGGGGATGTACTCTTATTTAAACCCAAAGACACTGACAGACATCAAACCAACCTGTTCTGATACCAATCTAATTGTCACATCCCAAAATGTACAGTATTTACCATATTATAACACCCCACGTGACGGTTGGGCTATCTGCAGTGCCTTTATCTCTCACTTATGAAAAACATTAACTACTATTATACTTAGATTAAATCTTTAGTCGATGAAAATATTTACTGTAATATACTTATACAATCTGTACACGTGTTCTACATCCCCGGTACAAGAACTATACAATGTAGTACTGTACATATATGTCCGAAACATATAAAAGAAATAATACCTCCAGGATCCACTAAAAGCTGCCTCGGGGTCAACTACCACACAGCTGAATTCTAT
Source organism: Heritiera littoralis (assembly GCA_031772115.1). NCBI lineage: Eukaryota > Viridiplantae > Streptophyta > Magnoliopsida > Malvales > Malvaceae > Heritiera > Heritiera littoralis. The sequence continues at coordinate 7,111,298 of JAPDPK010000007.1, read as the reverse complement.
GGTACGTAATCACTGAAGATAGTCTGTGGAATGAGAAAATAAAGGGGTGAGCTAACGCGCTCAGTAAAAGAATTGTATGTGAAACTGATACTATAAAATCTATATGCTAAAAACGTTTGATATTCACATGATAAAACACTTAAGTAAATAAATGAGGAATTAATATTCCTTTCAAAAAGATATTCATTTTCAAACTTGTAAAACACTGTATAATATTTAGTTCAACACATAGTATATCAAAAGCTCAGTGGCTGCAAATAATGTAGTACCAGCTAAAGGTTTAATGAAAGATACATTCGTCATTACAGTATCATGGAGACCAGGCAACACCCTAAATATATCATGCTATAATATCATCTCAAATAGGGGAAACACATGAGATCTATGGCCATAGTCTATAGGGTCCACAGTGTGCACTGATCAGGTGTCCATTGGAGACGCTGATAATAGGATCAGTATCTATCAGCAATAACACGTGACACGTGAACATGATACGGGGCCTAACAGTCTCAAAACAATAAACACGTGATATAAGCAGCATTTATAAAATCAATTTCACTGAACATATTTTCAATCAATCTATAAATATTTAAAATGAAAATATATTCATTTTATGAATAAAAATTCATAAAATATTCATACTATAACAATCATTCTAAAAAATGTTCTAGATATTTATAAAACAATATAAGGCACATGATGGTACTCTCACATAAATAAAATTCATTATCAGGAATATTTAAATATAGTTTCTCTGTAAACTATAAAATTATGCAATTTAATGAATTTCATGAAATTTTCCCAAAATTCCACTTTAGCAAAATACTAGAAATATTTTCCAATTATTTCTATAATTTTCGGCAGAATGACAGCTATTTTTAACCTAGCCTTCTTGCACGGAAATTACAGTTCATAATTTCAACAGCAGCCACAATTTCAATAAAATTTCACCACTTTCAAAGGCAATTTATATCCAAATTATTTCTATAAAAATAGTGTGAACCAAACTATGCATTTACAGTATCCCTACGGTTCACACATGCATCCCTTACCTGTATGCTGAAATCTAGTCGTCCGATAGCACCACGTACAATTCACCACTCCCAGGCTGCAATTAGCTGTGTAAAACGGGTCTAAGCCCGCGGGTCAACCCGTTAAACCCGCGGGCTTTTTAAGGGCCGGTTTTGGTTTTTTAGGCCCGTTTTTACAGCTTGGCCCACGCGGGCCGGTTTTCTTACAAAATAATACATGACATAATTTTTTTGTATTCTAGCAAAAAAAATGAATTCATGTAATTTTATTTTGAATTCAAACCATGACATTATATGTATGATAGTGAAAAAAAAAGATGTTGAAAGAGTTTAATGTTTAATAGAAATTTATGTTTTTTCAAGATTGTAATTATTTATTTTAAATATTGTAAGTGAATTGTAATTGTATTTAGATTGTATTTATATATGAATTTTACTGATTTTTTAAATTTTATTTTTATTATTTTTATTTAAAAATAATTAGCCCGCGGGCCGGCCCGGTCCGGATTAAAAACGGACCGAGCATATACAATTTGGCCCGTTTAAAAACGGGCCGAAACGGGCTTGACCCGTTTAGGCCCGTATCCGCCTGGCCCGCCCCTCGCCCACACCGGCCCGCCCGTTTTACAACCCTAGCTGCAATAATATTCACCCAAGACCATTATTCACCATAATTAAAATTTTAATAATTTTTCTTGAATTAAATTCTACTATATTTTCAGTAGAAAATATTAAACCGGTATAATTCACACCGGTGCTAAAACCTAACTTCACCAATTTAACTCCAAATCGAAATTCGACTTCACCCTCAATCTTCTTATAATTTCTACAGTCTCTTAACATCCTAACATCATAATTTGAAGCATTAAAACCCTCCCAACTCACCATGACCGAAAATGGCTTCTTGCCATTTTTGTGATTTTTCCACAATTTAACTAATATTCTTTGTTTAATTAAGCTTAATCATCATCCTAATCCTATTTTTAAACATCAAACCATAGCAATTCATAGAGACCTCCTCATGACCGAACACCCCTCTTAATGGTTGAGTATGATTTAACTAGATTCAACCTAAACTAATACCATAAACAAGCTTAGGAAGCTTAATTCTCTTAAAATCAACCATTAAAAATCAAAGAATGTAAATACACAATAAATGGGTACCTTGACCGAAATTTCCTCTTTACTTTTCTCTTGATTTAGCCACTTAATCAAAGGGCTATTGGTATGTTTAGAGAGAGGAAGATGAGTAGAGTAATTTTGGTAGAAATAGCTTAGTTGAAATAATGTGTTTTTTGTGAGTTTTTGGAAGCTTTTGTTTTCTTTTCTTTTAGTCTTCAATGGTGGCCACTAGAATGCAAGGAGAAGATGCAGAAACAGTATCGGCAGCGGCTGGAATTATATAATAAAATATTTGGTTATATTTTATAAATGTTAAAAATAACAAAAATGCCATTAATGATAGGTTTTTCGATCTTTTTCTTCCGAATTTTTTATAACTAGGCAGTTGAACTCCAAAAATCTATTTTCCATCACCAAAAATTCCTATTAAATGTATTTTGATAAATGGTGGTGGTTTGGTTCGGGTTTAACCTTTCCGAGAAGGTAAAATTATAAAAATACCCTTACCGGGTAAATCGCGTAGAATTCTAATTTGACAGCCGATTTGGTCTATCTATTTACATAACCTTGGGCTTATTTTCATCTTGAATATCATTCTTTAATCACTAGATTAAATTCCCATTTATTTTGACCTCAATTTACGAAAATGCCACCAGGCTATGTACTTAAACGTCATTTCCTAATTTGTTTTCGTACTCTTCGAAATAATCTAAATGAAGTAGTTTAGACTTAAAATTCATACCATATATTTATTAGACCCTTTGTGTATTATATGTCCGGTCTCAAGTCCATCCAGGCATTGTATAACCTGTGGGGCCCCACCACACTGTACTAGCTCGTATCTGCGAAATTCACATGAATTGAACAGTATGAGTGTCCTTACATGTGAAACAGTATCTGAATACACAGTTCTCACAAAAACCTTAGCAGAATCACTCCGAAATTGAAAACTGTCTTCACCAAACTTGTTCAACTCTTAGAGCTCTACATCATGCTACAAAAATCAAGTGTTAAAGTGGCCAAATTCAAGGTAAAACATCCCCCATCAAATTCGGCCATGGTGAAAGGTGAGAGAAAGGTTGTGTTTTTCATGGTTTTATAATTGTTTGTCATGAGATTAAGGTGTTTAAGCATGAATTTTAGTTTAAATTGAATTAAATCAATGAGAATTCTTCCTTCGCCAACATCTCTTATGCATATATGATGCTTCTCAATATGAAAATGATGTAGAATTAATATGGAGACTGTGTAAAACACGTTTATAACTTTAAATTGTTGAAACAGAGTGTAAGTATGAGAGGCCATTTGGACCAAGTAAAAGGGACACAAAATTCATGCTCAATTTGATGTAGTGTGGGTCTTAGAATACTGCACAAATTAATACAAGACTACTGATGCAGTCAAAACTGAAAATGGAGACGATTTGACGATAAATGTAATGTTGGCACTAGTATTAAGTAGATCGAATTTAAGACTGTAATAGACAATGTACTAGGTCTCGGAGAGTTAAAAACTCTTTATAACTGAATTGTGGTGAATTGTTATGTTTATGTTGTGTTTTGTAGCTCTGAAGTGGGGTATATGTACTGTGCCAATTGCACAATTTAGCGATAACCGAGTGGTATGGAATATATGTAAGAGACATAGGGATACTATGTTGCATGTGAGATGATGAAAATGGATTTTATGATATTGGATTTCCTTATTTGGTTGAAATTGTGAAATTGGAATGGTGGTTATAAATTGTGTTTTTGTGCAGAAAGGCTAGCATAGGTTATACCGTTATGCTGTCGAAATTTTTGAAAAATGATTTAAATCCTTAAAATCATTATTTGGTATGGGTTTCGTGATTAGAAGTGACATTTAAATGTGTTTTGATTAATCTTTCTTAAAGGTCACAAGTGCATGAAGAATTTGTGACTCAGTTTTCGAATAGATTTTTATTAATTTTCACTCTTCTCAACACAAACTCATGTTTTCACATCATTATTGTATGTAAAAAAAAATATTTTGGTTTTCATATCATTCTTATACGTAAATCAAATATTTTGAATCTTGGTTATTGAACTGAGAATATTTGGTGAATTTTTATACTTCAACTATAATGATTTCTGATTTGATCACTTTATGAATTGACTGAAGATACAAATGTCTGAATCGATTTTCGTTATCGATTCCAAATTGGTTTATGAAATGTATCCACTATAGTTTTAAATGACAAACTGAAATGCATGTTTTAGATTGACCGACTCTATATTATAGAAAGTTCTGACCGTCTGATTGAAGTTAATGTATTGAATGTCTGACCTAAGTAAATGTTGGGAATATTGTGAACTACCCGAAAGAAGTTTTACTAAAAGTTTCGTTTATTTATTAGAAGCTAATGCCATAAATATTTTGAATTATCTAAGTTTTACCAGAAGTGTCTTCTTTCCAATTGAAAATATATTTTGATTAATTACTATTAAAAGTGAAATGTTTTCTAACGGCTTTCTATAATGCTTTATTGAAAGTTGTAAAATGTTCTGGATTTAATTGAATGAAATGTACTCATTTCTTTACTTGATTTTGAAATAAAACTTGATTCTCGAACATTTAGACTATAACTGTATTATTGCTTTATGTTTTGGGAAATGAAATTCCTGGGGTAGCAAATCCCTTGCCAATCCAAGCACTCCTAGGAATGATTTTATGGTTTTCATGTGAATCAGGTAGATGTTTTAAGATTGTGGCTCCCCATAGTTGCCTTCGAGTAATCATCCACTATAATTGTACGACCGTATGATTGATTACTATTGCTGATTCACCCCGATCCAGTCATCAGCGTCCCAAATGTCACTTGATCAGTGCACACTGAGGACACCACTATGACTATGGCCATATCTCTTATTATTTCTAATTTCTGAACTCTCATGATTCTATTAGGATGTTGCCATGTCTCCGCTACTTCGATTCATTTGAATCTATATGATTTCTGAAGCTTTGTTATTTGAATTTTGAATTCTGAAATGATTATAATTTATCTGGATTTTGAAATGATTTCTGAACCTCTAACATTTGAACTCTGAAATTTAAAGATGGTTTGATTCTGATAGTACGAGTGTGTGATAACCGTAAATTTTTCATTTATTGAAAATTAAGAATATTGGAAATTAGTGAAATAAATAAATGAATTAATTATGAGATCGAAATATTGTGGAAATTCTGAAAATGGAGGAAGTGATGGAATTGGGAAATTCGAGTGAAAGAAATTAAGTTGGAAAAAAAATAAGGAATATAGGAAATTTACTTTGGATAAATAGAAATCCAAATTAAATAAGAAAATGAGGAAGAAAATATATATATATTGTAAATACAATATATATATATAGTATTATTTCATTTATATCAAAATATATAAATGTAATTTAAGTTAAAAGTATGTAGATATATATATTAAATATATATGTGTTGATATATAATATATATATCTATAAAATATTATATAGTATGTACTATATAATATAATATTAATATTATATTTATAAAGTAAATTATAAATATAATTTATAACAAAAATATAATAAAATGAAAAAAAAAGGAAAATGGAAAGGAAAGAATCGGGAGAAGAATCCCGATTCTTCTCGATGGAGGTCGACGGTGGTCGGTGGGCCAAGAGAAGGGAAGAAGAGTGTCGCCGACGAGGGGAAAAGGAAGAAGGAGGGTCACCGGCAATGGCCCAAGGCGGAAGAAGAAAGAAAACAGAAACGGAAACGAGGAAAAACCGGCGAAAAACTGAAGAGAAAAGAAAGGAGGAAAAGGCGGTGCCGGTCGGTCTTGGCATCGCCACCATCACTCGAACCTCGACGGAGGTGAGGGGAAGGAGAAGAGGGCCATCGGTGAGGCCACCGACGACGGAGAAAGGTCGAACGGAGGAGGAGAAGAAACCGAGGCAAACCGAGTAGATCCGCTGCAGTGCCGCCGATCCAGGCCAAACGGAGGTCACCGATAGCTTTGCCTTGACGCCAGCCAGCTGAGGGAAGGCCGAACCGCCGCAGAATCGGTCACCGGAGAAGAACCGGTGGTGAACCAGTCTGACCGGTCTGACGAGTCCGGCCAGGAAAGGAAAAAGGGAAAGGAAAAAGAAAAGGAAAAAGAAAAAGAAAAGAAAAGAAAGAAAGAAAAAGAAAAGAAAAGAAAGGAAAGAAAGAAAAAGAAAATTTTCGGAATTTTGAAATTTCAGAAATTACGAAAAATCTCGGGAAATTCGAAAACTCGGAAATTACGAAAATTTGGTAAGAATTTCGGAAAATGAATTTCGAATAAATTTAATAAATTATTTGGAAAAAATTCTAAATTTAGAATTTTAATTTCAGAAAATTCCTTCGATAACCGAGTCGATGGAATTGGGCGAGGTGAACACAGGCGCAACCTTCGAGAGGCAGTCGTCGACCCGAGATAGGTAAGGGAGACATGTGCAGCCTGTAAGGATATTTAGCACACATGTTTTACATTATGCATTTAATTTTATAAATGCTGTTGATAATAATTGGTTGGAAAGTTGTGGTGATTTACCGGTTGAAAATATAAACTGTATTTTTCATGCATGAGGCTAGCCAATCGGCAGCCGTTATACTGCCGAAAAATCTTAGAAAATTTATGAAAATCATAATAAATGATTTTATATCATGAGGAACGATTTCAACCACGAAAATTGAGAAATCGATTAGTTTTCATAAAACATGAATATACTGATAATTAATTTTAAAATAATTATGTTTTTGAAAATGGTGAAAAAGGAAATCACCTAAATTTATCCTGATAGGTGACATTTCACATGAAACGAGGTGAAAAATGAAAAGGAACAAAGTGAATATTTTAATAATATTTCTCCAAATATTCACTTGATTTTATAAATAACCTTTATGGGTGCAATTGTGAAAATAAGTGTTTATAGAAAATTCCATAAAGATAATTAAAGGTGAAAATAGTGTTTTGAGACAAAAAGGTCTCTGCATGTGTTTACAGAGAAAACACGGGACAGGAGTGTTGATTTGGAAAATAAATATTTTAATCTTTCCTAAATCATAAAAATAATTGATTTGAATCCCGATAACTTTGAAAATCATGTTTTCGATAGAAAGCACAGAAAAGCGTGCGTATATGTTTTACGGTGAAAAAGGACAGTTATGACTTTTTATATTTTACAGTGATTATTTTATAAACTGTTTTCACCATATGGAAAATGTGATTTATACTGTTCTATAATATTTAGAACATTTTCGGGAATGATTACCCCAGTATGAATATTTTATAAATTGTTATTCATAAGATGAAAATATTTTCCTTATGAATATTTATGGAGTGATTGAATTTATATTCAATGAAATTGATTTCATAAATGGGGTTTCTATCACGTGTTTACTGTTTTGAGACTGTTAGGCCCCATATCATGCTCACGTGTCACGTGTTAGTGTTGATAGATACTGATCCTCTTATCAGCGTCCCAGTGGACACCTGATCAGTGCACACTGAGGACCCCATAGACTATGGCCATAGATCTCATGTGCTTCTCCTATTTGGGATGATATTATTATAGCATGATATATGTAGGGTGTTGCCTGGTCTCCATGATACTGAATTGAAAGCTACAGTATACTGTTTACTGAATTGGTAGCTACTGTTTACTGTTTACTGACTGAACCGTATCAAGATATTATTTTACTAATTTGAAAAATACTGTTTTACCGAATGGTACTATCTTGAATATTACTGTTTTACTGAACTGTAAGATACAGTTACTGTACTGATGAGAAAGAAAGTAAACTACAAGTTTTGCTACTACACTGTCATGTGTTTTAACTGTACTGAAGGAAACCACTGTTTTATTATTGAACTGTCACGTATTTTAAATTATACAGAAGTAAAAAGAAATAAGTGGTTTACTTTGTGAAAACGAAAATTTTATCATTTAGAGAACAAGGAATATAGTACTCTCTACAGTTGCTTCTAGGTTCCGGGACAAGACAGGTATTCTAAAATACCTGTCTTACTCCATCCGGATCTCTAGCCGACTGTAGTATCCTTCCTACATGTGAGCCTAGAGCCAACTAGGAAGCTTTAAAGAAAGTAAAAAAATTTATTTTCAGCATATAGGTAGCTGAATATCAAGTGTTGCATATAACTCTCTTACTGAGCCGTGGTTTGCTCACCCCTTAATATTAACATTTCAGATTTTCGAGGACTAATAGATCTGACATTTGAGGATTTCGAGCTGCACATTTGGAGACACTGCGACAGCTTGATTTATAATATGAGGTATGATCATTTATTTTCTGTATTTAGACTCACTTTCAGTACTACTTTCTTGAGAATTAAGATAGGGGATGTAATTGATATTACGAATTTTATATTTAATAGTTAAATGAATATGAAAAGTGAAGTATCACAGACAGCCCAATCGGATAAGTTGTATAGAAATACGTGAAAAATGTGGTCACGAGATGTGACAAATTTAATGGTATCAGAGCAAGGTTGGTCTGATGTCTGTTGATACTTTTGAAAAGAAATATGTTGAGAAACGTTAAACATCCTCAGTAGTACTGTGTAGTTTGAATACATAGAGAAAATAAATGATTGCAAATTGAGTGAAATAATTTAAAGGGAGTGAGAAAGTGTAAAATGAGAATGTTAAAGAGGAAAATAGGCTCAGAAATTACCAGAATGTTGGCGATCTTATAATCTAAATGAAGGCCTGTTCGGTAAGGAACCGAAAGGACTTGGTGAGGGCCCCACCAGTACTTTTCGGTCCGGATCGAACTGAGACCTGAAAGTGATGATATAAAGGAGGGGAATAACATATCATCATTAAATAGACTTTAAGATCACCGATTAAGAGTAATTTAAAGAGAGAGAAAATTTTTAACCAAAAATAACCAAAATACCCCTGCCTCCAAAATTTTACAGGGAGTTAAAATAAACCAACAGAGGTTGAAATTGATTGATCTGACAGAGAAATTGATGATATAAAGCTGCATTACAAGCAAATTAATCCAATTATGGATTCCAGTGGATTATCCTGTCGAAATCGAATGAGATCTCAAATTGCTGATATTAGTATGAGAAAAGTTACTATCAGCACAGAGAGAATAAGGCCTTTGGTTTAAAGGTATACTGAGGAGAAAGAAATAAATATCGAAATGACGAAAATTCCCCTATGTTGGGCGATGTTCGGAACAGTGATAAAATCGAGCTGAATTGGAATTCATTGATAGTAATGGAGTTATTAATGGCAAAGAGGAGATGATATGAATATAACAATCCCTATTACTGATTCCACTTACACGTAGATTATGGACGCGAATGGTGAGTGACCTAGTGAACAGACTGGGCCTCACGATAGATCCTTGAGGGGGCCAGTGTGCTTGCAAAAAAAAAAGGAAGATATAGATATGTACAGGCAGACGGCGGACGGGCCGAGGCCTTACACGGTGCGATCCAATGAGTGTATAGTGGAATGTGAGGGCCGGAATTCAGAGTGTATTGAATTATTACGGGATCGTTAGATATTATGAAAAGTGAAATGAATACAGAAAATGACTGAGAAAGTGAATAGTACAAATAATGAAATCAAGGTGGATATTTCAAAATGATTTGATATTAAATGTTTTTACCTTGAGGATATATATAGTGGAAATGACTGGACATAAAGATAATCTGTCCAAAATGATACAAGTATAGCGATTAAAACAGTATCGGATGTTATTCCTGATAAACTCTTAGAGTTATATAGATTGGAGAAATTGAGCTAACACTGACTCGAGGGATTATATGAAATCTAATTCTGAGCTTATATCAGAAACATAGAAAGAGTCCGAAAGCTTAAGAATTAACTCTGAAAGATGAGTGAATAATGAAATTCACTGATAAAAGTATGATTGATGAAAATACATATAGTGATTTGAGGTTAATGAAGTATCTGTATAAGTGCAAATGAAAGAAGCACAGATGACCTTGATATGTAGATGAATTAAAGGATATAGTAAATTCCTATTATTTAATAAAGCTCTTGTGAAGAACAAGTGATCATCTACATGCAAAAGGACACTTCATTGATCTAATCAAAAATATATGAGGAGTTCATAAGACTAGCCTCGGTATAAAGCGTCATTAAATAAAAGATTGGAGATTGATGTCCATAAGATGATGATTAGAACTTGGAGTGAATTTTTACGAGTTCCTATCGAGGTTACAAGGTTAATAAATTGCCTTGTATGGTATATAAGCCTAAGAAATGAGGCATCCATATAAAAATAAAGTGATGAGATATCGAAATAGTTAAAGATACAAATGGAACATGAGCAGCTTTGTGGTATAACCCTTAAACTCTCAAAGACTGTGGACTTGTGTTAAGATTGGCAAATAAGAGATTTGGCTAGACAGTGTCTCTTTATGGGATGTATGATCTCGAAATGACAGAATGACAGTGAATCTGTCTATGATAGAGAGATAATGATTGAGATACGAAAGTAAGGAGTCTAGCTAGATACTACTGCCAATCTATAAAAGAGTGATGGGACTAGCTGCTCTATAGATGGGATATAATTAAAGAAATTAAAGTCGGTAAATGGATAAGTGTGAAGAAAAGATGGTATGCAAAATGTAAAGAGATTATACTGTAGAATACCATACCACTTGAGAAAACCGACTAAATTGATGAAAGTAAAAAGATGGAAATGAAATAAAGAAGTGAGAGACATGATAAGTAGGGAACATAGAGTAGTTCCCGAAATTAAGACTAAAGGTGAATCTAGGTTGGTTATCACCTGATAGTGGCGAGATGTAAGTTCAAGCCAAACTCAATAGATGGAATTTAGTGGTACTCAAAGGAGTAAGATGAATGATATATATGATTTTACTGCCAGTATATAAATGGAAAATGGTTATACATATAATCACCTCGAAATGATAAAAATGGTGGAATTGTATAGATAAAGTGGTGATGAAAGTGATGATTAGTAAAGTCTGCAAGTGAGATGCAGCCTTGATGAAATAAAAGAGAAAATGACTACTGTGGACAATAAAGAGTCCAAGAGGAATATGAGGATATGGAAGTGATCAATGATTGATGGTCTAATGGGATCACTTTTCCATTTTCAGAATCCTAGATTCTCTAGTGCCATAGTCCAAGTATGAGCATGAAATGGTGTAAATGTATATGTATACTTTCAGTGAGCATTACATGTGATGGGAGTCTTTGAGATGTCATATGCTTAATGAGATATAGCAAAAGGCTTTGAGATCCCAAGTGTATTGATAGCACCGCTCCATACTGATGCATACATATATGAGCGTGAGAGGTAAACACTCCATGATGTTGGGAGAGCGCGTGCATGAGATGTATAAGTTACTGGGACAATTGCATATAACTGACTGACATGTGTAATTGATAGTTTTAAACTATATCGACTTGGCACTAAGTAAGAAAAATGGATGATGAACAACATAGATCAGTTGTGATATAAAAAACACTGTGTGTAGACTTTTATGTGAAAAGAGTGGAAATGAATAACCCTCGATTTGAGAAATAAACTTACGGGAGTATAAATATATGATGAAAGACAGCATGTAGTGGTCTAAAGTAATCTTGAATGTTGAAAGTATACTGGCAGTATTACTTGGAGGATGATCTAGAGTTCAGAAACCGTAAGAATACGGAAAGTACCACCTTTGGACTTAAGTTAAATTCGGAGGACCGAATTTCTTAAGGTGGGGAGAATGTGATAACCGTAAATTTTTCATTTATTGAAAATTAGGAATATTGGAAATTAGTGAAATAAATAAATGAATTAATTATGAGATCAGAATATTGTGGAAATTCCGAAAATGGAGGAAGTGACGGAATTGGGAAATTCGAGTGAAAGAAATTAAGTTGGAAATAAAATAAGGAATAGAGGAAATTTAATTTGGATAAATAGAAATCTAAATTAAATAAGAAAATGAGGAAGAAAATATATATATTGTAAATACAATATATATAGTATTATTTCATTTATATCAAAATATATAAATGTAATTTAAGTTAAAAGTATGTAGATATATATATTAAATATATATGTGTTGATATAATATATATATCTATAAAATATTATATAGTATGTACTATATAATATAATATTAATATTATATTTATAAAGTAAATTATAAATATAATATATAACAAAAATATAATAAAATGAAAAAAAAAAGGAAAATGGAAAGGAAAGAATCGGGAGAAGAATCCCGATTCTTCCCGAAGGAGGCTGACGGTGGTCGGTGGGCCAAGAGAAGGGAAGAAGGGTGTCGCCGACGAGGGGAAAAGGAAGAAGGAGGGTCATCGGCGGCGGCCCGAGGCAGAAGAAGAAAGAAAATAGAAACGGAAACGATGAAAAACTGACGAAAAATCGAAGAGAAAAGAGAGGAGGAAACGGCGATGCCGTCCGGTCTTGGCACCGCCACCATCACTAGAACCTCGGCGGAGGTGAGGGGAAGGAGAAGAGGGCCATCGGTGAGGCCACTGACGGCGGAGAAAGGTCGAACGGAGGAGGAGAAGAAACCAAGGCAAACCGAGTAGATTCGTCGTCGTGCCGCCGATCCAGGCCGAACGGAGGTCACCGGTAGCTTCGCCTTGACGCCGGCAAGCTGAGGGAAGGCTGAACCGCCGGAGAACTAGTCGTCGGAGAAGAACTGGCGGTGAACCAGTTTGACCGGTCTGACGGGTCCGGACAGGAAAGGAAAAAGGGAAAGGAAAAATAAAAGGAAAAAGAAAAAGAAAAGAAAAGAAAGAAAGAAAAAGAAAAGAAAACAAAGGAAAGAAAGAAAAAGAGAAAGAAAAAGGATATTTTCGGAATTTGAAAATTTCAGAAATTACGAGAAATCTCGAGAAATTCGGAAACTTGAAAATTACGAAAATTCGGTAAGAATTTCGGAAAATGAAGTTCGAGTAAATTTAATAAATTATTTGGAAAAAATTCTAAATTTAGAATTTTAATGTCAGAAAATTCCTTCGATAACCGAGCTGATGGAATCGAGCGAGGTGAACACGGGCGCGACCTTCGAGAGGAAGTCGCCGACCCGAGACAGGTAAGGGAGACATGTGCAGCCTGTAAGGATATTTGGCACACATGTTTTAAATTATGCATTTAATTTTATAAATGCTGTTGATAATGATTGGTTGGAAAGTTGTGGTGATTTACCAGTTGAAAATATAAACTGTATTTTCCGTGCAGGAGGCTAGCCAATCGGCAGCTGTTATACTGCCGAAAAATCTTAGAAAATTTCTGAAAATCATAATAAATGATTTTATATCATGAGGAACGATTTCAACCACGAAAATCGAGAAATCGATTAGTTTTCATAAAACATGAATATACTGATAATTAATTTTAAAATAGTTATGTTTTTGAAAATGGTGAAAAAGGAAATCACCTAAATTTATCTTGATAGGTGATATTTCACGTGAAACGAAGTGAAAAATGAAAAGGACCAAAGTGAATATTTTAACACTATTTCTCCAATATTCACTTGATTTTATAAATAACCTTTATGGGTGCAATTGTGAAAATAAGTGTTTATAGAAAATTCTATAAAGGTAATTAAAGGTGGAAAATAGTGTTTTGAGACAAAAAGGTCTCTGCATGTGTTTACAGAGAAAACATGGGACATGAGTGTTGATTTGGAAAATAAATATTTTAATCTTTCCTAAATCATAAAAATAATTGATTTGAATCCCGATAACTTTGAAACTCATGTTTTCAATAGAAAGCATGGAAAAACGTGCGTATATGTTTTACGGTGAAAAAGGACAGTTATGACTTTTTATATTTTACAGTGATTATTTTATAAACTGTTTTCACCATATGGAAAATGTGATTTATACTGTTCTATAATATTTAGAACATTTTCGGAAATGATTACCCCAGTATGAATATTTTATAAATTGTTATTCATAAGATGAAAATATTTTCCTTATGAATATTTATGGAGTGATTGAATTTATATTCAATGAAATTGATTTCATAAATGGGGTTTTTATCACGTGTTTAATGTTTTGAGACTGTTAGGCCCCATATCATGCTCACGTGTCACGTGTTATTGCTGATAGATACTGATCCTATTATCAGCGTCCCAGTGGACACCTGATCAGTGCACACTGAGGACCCCATAGACTATGGCCATAGATCTCATGTGTTTCCCCTATTTGGGATGATATTATTATAGCATGATATATGTAGGGTGTTGCCTGGTCTCCGTGATACTGAACTGAAAGCTACCGTATACTGTTTACTAAATTGGTAGCTACTGTTTACTGTTTACTGACTGAACCGTATCAAGATATTATTTTACTAATTTGCAAAATCCTGTTTTACCGAATGGTACTGTCTTGAATATTACTGTTTTATTGAACTGTAAGATACGGTTACTGTACTGATGAGAAAGAAAGTAAACTACAAGTTTTGCTACTACACTGTCATGTGTTTTAACTGTACTGAAGGAAACCACTGTTTTATTACTGAACTGTCACGTGTTTTAAATTATACAGAAGTAAAAAGAAATAAGTGGTTTACTTTGTGAAAACAAAAATTATATCGTTTTGAGAACAAGGAATATAGTACCCTCTACAGTTGCTTCTAGGTTCCGGGACAAGACAGGTATTCTAAAATACCTGCCTTACTCCATCCGGATCCCTAGTCGACTGTAGTATCCTTCCTTCATGTGAGCCTAGAGCCAACTAGGAAGCTTTAAAGAAAGTAAAAAAATTTATTTTCAGCATATAGGTAGCTGAATATCAAGTGTTGCATATAACTCTCTTACTGAGCCGTGGTTTGCTCACCTCTTAATATTAACATTTCAAATTTTCGAGGACTAATAGATCTTACATCTGAGGATTTCGAGCTACGCATTTGGAGACACTGCGACAGCTTGATTTATAATATGAGGTATGATCATTTATTTTCTGTATTTAGACTTACTTTCAGTACTATTTTCTTGAGAATTAAGATAGGGGATGTAATTGATATTACGAATTTTATATTTAATAGTTAAATGAATATGAAAAGTGAAGTATCACAGACAGCCCAACCAAATAAGTTGTATAGAAATACATGAAAAATATGGTCACGGGATGTGACAGAGTGTTATTTGAACTCTGAAAATTCGCATGTTTTTTTAATGTTTAAGACTATCTGAATGTCGGTTGAACATCTGAAATCTGCATAGTTTTGATTAATTTAAGATATTTGCATTGTACGGTTTTAAAATGAAGTGGTGAAAGTTACATTGTTATGACTCTAACTTTGAAATGCAGGAATTCCTTCTTTGATATATTTTGTAGTCTACTTTATAATCGAAATGTTAGGAAAAGGGTTATTGTACTAGTTATTGACTAATTTTTGATTTGATACTAAGTTATCACTGAACATAATGGTTGCAAAAATGTTTACTTACTGTTTGAACTGTTTACCAAACCGATTCACAAACTATTTACTAAGTGTTTATTGAACTAATCTCTAAACTATTTCTAAATGGTTTTCTATGTGATTGATTTCTAAACATTTTTTTGAACATGTGATTTCTAATCGATCTTCTGAAAGATTTTCCGAGAATGTGATCTTTTGACTGATTATCTGAACTATGTTTCTGGGCAAGTGATTTCTAATTGATTTTCTGAAAGGTTTTTTGAACGTGTGATCTTCTGAATGATTTTCTACATTGTGTTCTAAGTGAGTGATTTCTGATCGAATTGCTGAACTACTTACTGAGTTGATTTCTAAATTGTTTACAAAATGATTTACTGTAATGTCCGAAATTAGAAAATTCTGAACCAAAATTTTCCTTTAACTTCTATATTTCATATTCGATTACTCGATATTAGTTCGTTTGCGTTCAGTGCCGATGTAAGTTCTTTTTACAATTTCAAATTCAATTAAACTGTTATTTCATTAAATCAGTTAATCAATAAAGATAAAACAAAAATATAAATATAAATTGTAATATAAAATATATTATTTTAAGACTGTCAACTCAATTTCAATACATCCCACAAATCCATATACATTCCTTAAAATAAATCACTACACTAATAACATCCAAGTATTTATTTACATTTGCTGTACATATACTTGTTTAAATATAAATATAAAATTCTGTAAATACTTGATCACTGGATATCTTAAACTTCTAGTGGTTATCTTCAGCTAACTTGTTGCAGCGATTGGCGTTTCTATTGATGGGCTATCTGGGATGGTGAATAAGGGGGGTGAGCTTAAGGGAAAGTTCAGTAAGAAACATATATAAAAGTGCGTACTAAATGCACTTAAATAAAAATCTTTTATTTTACTAAATATGAAAATGCATAAAAATATTTATTTTCCTAAAAGCTCGTTAAGGGAAATCATAAATCATTGTATAATATTTAGTAGTTTATGAAATGCAAATTTCAAATCATTAATTAGTATAAAACCTTAATTAATTTATGCAATGCAATTTCAATAAACAGTATGATAACGAATTCAAGATCATAAAATAGTGCAATAATCTCGGTAATTTCATTCAGTACAGTAAAGCGATTCATTTAAAATTATTAAAATAGAATGAATGCACGTGTATTGAGAAAACATATATTGTAAAACTCGTATCACTTCTTTTGTCACATTAAAATCAAATCATGTATCATTCTTGTAAACCAAATCATTCAAAAAATCAATCTTATAAACCCGATCGTTCAATAAATCAATCATCTGTTAAGTATCACTTATCGATAGAAAAATAATCTCCTAGAGATTCAGGCACAATCTCATAACCCCGAAGGGACCTCGTATCCCTATAAGGACGATCACATATCTCGTAACAATGGCCACTGTCCTATCACATATCACATTGGTCAGGTGCTCACTGTGTAAACCTGTGGGTTTGACCACAGTCCCACAGTCATATACAAGTAAACCTGCGGACTGATCAAGTCTCGCAGTCATATATACGTAAATCACATAAGCACGTAAGTATGCATGATCATCAGGGAGACATCATTTCATAAAAATCGTTTCATATAAATCGTTTCATATAAATCAATTCATATAAATCATTTTATTTAAATCATTTAATGTAATTCAATTCATATAAATCATGTCATATAACTCAATTCATGTAAATCATTTCATGTAAAGCATTTCATGTAATTCAAAACGTATAAATCGTTTCATGTAATACAATTTGTATAAATCATTTCTTGTAGTTTTATTCACGTAAATCATTTCATCTAATACAATCCATGTAAATCATTTTATATAATGCAATTCGTATAAATCATTCCTGCAATTTATGTGAATCATTGCATGTAATTTGATTCATGTAAATCATATCATGTAATTTACTTTATGTAAATCATTTAATGTAATTCAACGCATGTAAATCATTTAATGTAATTCAATGCATGTAAATCATTTCTTTTTAAATCAATCCATGTAGAACATTTCATGTAATGCAATATTTAGACTTGTAGGAATTAAAGATAAATTCTAGTCCTTGTATTTGGGAAAATTGGGTGAGAACGATTAAAACAAGATTTCTGATAATTTTCAATTGCAAGTAAACATATCCTATGCGACTCCTATACATGTTTCTTACCTTTATTTCTGTGCAGTAGCAAATCCGGTAACCTCATTTACGCCTCTTTGTTTCTCGTACCTCCCACTGCACAATAATACTAAGTTATATTTTAAATTCTATATCAGAATCCAAATAAATATTCCATTAATTCTATTTCCTATTTATCATTCTCAACAATATATTTATTTTATTTTCTACTAAATACCAAAATATAATTTTAATTAAATCCCATTCTTTCTTTAATTATCATATCATCAATAATTTCAATTTCTATTTAAATTCTCAAGTATAACTATAATAAATACTCTATAATTTCCTAATGTATCATTTTCATGGAAATTTTATTTTATCTCATATTAAATATTAACCTCTAACTATAATTAAATTGACTTATTCTTCTAAATTTTAATTTAATTAAAATTTTCTTATCTTTAATTATTTTTATTAAGATCAAGTATTTTCTTCTTCTTCTAGTATATTTATTGCTTCCTAATTCAATTTTACAATAATCTTTATTTACTACTAATATCATTTTTTTTCCATTTACTTATATCAATCTACTTCCATTTTATTAATTCTCATAATCAATTTATTTTAATTTCTTTTTTTTATTAAATTTATTTTAATTTCTATTAGTTGTGACAAGATAACTAAAATTAAATTATATTCTTTTATTCTAATTCACGTCATATAATATTTATCATGATAACTTTTCCATTCTTGAATTTCATTCATCATTTTCCAAATTATATTTAAAATGTTATATTTTAGCTACAATAAATTTTCTACAATTCTTATTCCCCTTTCTATTGCTTTCTATAATTAATTTATTTTAGTTTCTATTGAATAATGTAACACAATTATAATTAATTTATTTTCTTTTCTTTTCTCTTCTTTTCGGTTTTTCTTTCTTTTCTTTTCTGGTTATCTTTTCTTTTTCTTTCCCGTTTTCTGGTATTTTCTTTTCTGTTTCCAGCTGCTACTACGGGCAGCTTCAACTTGATATAATTTCATGTACCTCATCTGCTCACTTAGATATTCTATCAAACACCTACAACCCAACAGAATTTCATCACCATTTCCAGCTCCTGTTTGGCCGAATAATAGCCCTCTCCGCGCCACATGCTCTGTTTTGCAAGCTTCCATTTCAGCCAAGTCCCAACAGCTTTCAATCATCATTTTCTACTAATTTCTACTTAACATACATCAAAATTTTCAAATTTCCTTCATTTCTAATGCATGGCCGAACCTACAGGGGACATTCATATTTGATTTTTATTTCATTTTTAAAGCCTTACACATATTACTCATGTTTTAAACTATCAAACAAGTCAACCAAATTGATATAAAAGTTATTTACTGCTCACCTTCTTCATGGACCGAACAAACAGCAGCTAATTACCCATCTTTCTCTCGGTTCCAGCTCACCAAAACCCAACCGTAGACAATTCTTAGGAGGAGAAACAAGGTTTGTTGAAGGTACTTAGTGATTTAACCAGGAAAGGTGGAAGATTACTAAGGAAAAGTAAAGAAACGAGAAGCAAAAAACGGCAAGAAGAAAACTGCTGAAGTGAGTCGGTCCTGCAAATGAACTGACCGGCTGAAAGAAATATGAAGAAAGTCCCAATGTCTTATTTATCATCCAATAAGAATTAGCCATGTAGTCCACTATCCACTAATCAGATTTTTTTCCTCTTTTCTTTCTTTGTTGCTTTTCTTTCTCTGTTTCCATTAAATAGCAGTCCACGTGCAGCAAAGAAAAAATGAAACAAGGAAGTCGGTGCTGCAGTTTCTGCCGACTTAACAGCTTTCTTTATTTATGTGTCATCCAATTAAATATTGCCACCTAGTTAGCTACAAAATTTTCGTCTCTTTTTTTTTCTTCAATTGGGTCTACTATGCAGACCCCTCTCAAATCGTGCAGCAAGCTCTCGAGCTCGCTGCAATTTCTTTCCTTTTTTTTTATTTATAATATCAATATATCATAAATATATTTTCTATTGACAACTATATTATATATACACACATTTATATTAACACTTTTAGATATATAAACATATTCTTAACATATACTATATATATATATGTATATACATATATATTTCTATATGTTTAACATTTATATTTTACAAAATAATTATTTTATATTAAAAACATAATTCAACATAATTTATATATATTATATATAATCCATAAAATATGTATTTATCCATTTTGTTATTCATTAATATATAAATATATATTGCTCCAAAATAATATTTATTGCTCATGTATGTGTCTATATATACATATATATATTTGTACATACATAAATATATTATAATAATAATAATATATATAAACACATCTTATTATTATTATTTTATTTAAATTTTTAAGTTTCTAAATACCCAAATTAAATTCCCATATATTAAATTTACAATTTGTCAATTAATCAAGTACTATACTCCAAAATTTTCCAATCTCTCAATAAATTTATTTGATTATTATTATTTTATCTATTAACATTGGAAGTTCAATTTACAGAACCCTAATTCCAAAATAAGAGAATTCACGTTTATCACATGAAACTTCTTTACGCGAGAATTATTCTATAACAGTTCGTGGTTTCAAAGTCAACGTAGTTTGATCGTTATTCAGGAAAGTTCGTCCGAGGTATGGACATGATTGTCATTTTTAGATTTGTTTCTCATTTTTCAAAATACATTCAAATGAGGTGATTTTGAGATACAGATTCTTTCTATGTTCATATTTCACCTCAATTATCATCATTTTAGGGTCTCACTTCGATCTGGACAGATAAAGTCTTGGTGGAGCCCTCACCGAGTACCTCTCTGAACCTCATCGAATAGACCCTTTTATTAAATATTTTAACAATTAGTTTTCTCTTTTAAATTCCTACACTCTGTAGTTTATAACAAATATTAGAAAATTTGGGGTCCTCACATTTAATAAACAGTAAACCAAATGATTTATTGGTTATTTTATTAAACCATTTGATAACAATTCTTTACTCTTGAGTATTGTCACTAAAGATTTTCGAAGGTTTAATATTGATTTGATACTCATGAATTCGTTCTTTGTAAAGTTTTCAAAAACTCCCTATAGTTGGATTTAGAGACCAGGACAAGTAAGGTGCTATAAAGCATCCTTCCTTACTTAATCTAGTACTCCTAAACAATTATTTTATCCTTTTCGATAAAGTTCCTCAATACTGCTTTAATACTGACTGCATATTTATAAAATATGTTTTCGATGTATGCATATAAGTATGTGTATTATCAGTTTTTATATATATATATATTTCTTATTGGGTGTAAACTCACCCCCTTTCTACCTTACAGATTTATTTGCAATGATAGCTAATCGTTAAAAGAAAGTTTTGATTGGATGCCTACAAGGTTTCAATGTCATATCTTGCAGGTATGGTATTTAGACATTTATTATACGATACTTTTGTATGTAAAGGGATGTGAACAGTAAACTGAAGAAGTTTGAATGTCAATCATAGTTTTGTTATTAGGTATTTGTACAGAAAAAAACAAATGCGTATTGTAAATTGGTTTTCAAAAACTCCCTATAGTTGGATTTAGAGACCAGGACAAGTAAGGTGCTCTAAAGCATCCTTCCTTACTCAATATAGTACTCCTAAACAATTATTTTATCCTTTCTGATAGAGTTCCTCAATACTGCTTTAATACTGACTGCATATTTATAAAATATGTTTTCGATGTATGCATATAAGTATGCGTATTATCAGTTTTTTTTTATATATTTTTTATTGGGTGTAAACTCACCCCCTTTCTACTGTCATAACGTTTTCTAGGACTAGGTCGCTAGACACTAAACAAATGGAGTCGCCACCAATTTTTTTAACCTAGGTGTGATTGGCCACCTAAATGACTCTAAGGACTGGTCTACATTTTAAGTTTTGGGTTCGGGAGTTCATTTACGTGTAGGGAAGGTTATAGCACCCTTACAACGCCCAAAATTGGTACCATTTTAATCTTGTATTATTTTAACTTAGTCTTTATTATGTGGTCTTTTAATTTTTTGTTTAAATATTGAAAATTCTTTTAAAAATCCTCCATCATTCTGGATGAACTCTTAAAAGACTCTTCTCACCTCAAGAGTATTCAAGGGGTACCATTCGACTCCCCTAAAGAGGCTCCGTCGTCGGAAGTATTTTAGAATTTTTATTATTCCTTGATTTATTTTTTATTTAATTGTTTCACTACTTTTATTTATTTATTTTTAAATATTATTTCTTATATTTTTTTATATTTTTAGGATTCTGGCATCTAATATTGGGAATATCTACTAAATTTTCCATCATTCTGGATAAACTTAGGAGAACCCCCTCACCTAGAAATTCCTCAAGTGTTACTCATTCGTAATCGCCTTGAGGATTCCATCATCAGAATTAATTATATAATTTATATTTTATTATTATCTTAGCCTTCTATCATTATTATTGTTACACAATTATTTTATAATTATTTTTTATTTTTTATCTAGAGAATAAAGTGTGAACCTTTATTTTTGAAAACACCTTTTAAATCTTCCATCATTCTGGATAAACTTAAAAGGATCCTCTCACCTAAGAATTCCTCAAGTGTTACTCATTTGTAATCGCCTCGAAGATTCCATCATCGGAATTATTATTTTATTATTTATTATTAATTTTTATTTTATCTTTATTATTTAATTAGAATATAAATTTTATTCTTATTATGTTATTATCTTTATTATTTATTTATTTATTTATTTATTTATTTTGAAAATGCCTTCTAAATCTTCCATCGTTCTGGATAACCTTAGAAGGATTCTCTCACCTAGAAATTCCTCGAGTGTTACTCATTCGTAATCACCTCAAAGATTCCATCATCGGAATAATTTTAATTTTATTAAACAATTTTCAATATTCATTGGAAGATTTATCCTAATTTTTATTTGTTTATTTTTATCCTTTATTTTAATTCCTATTTTAAACCTTATTTGTCATTATCCTTATACTTATACCCACTTATTCTTATTAAACACCATTTCTATCTTCTTAGAATATAAAAACGTGTGCTGACTAACTAACAAAAAACCCATATAAAATATAAACAATTCAAAAGGCATAAAAGCATACCAATGTTGTCAGATGATGATGGCCAAATATATTACTTTTATCTTTGACTTCACGTGGCCTTCAATTTCCAAGCAAATGAACCTAATATTCTAAGCGTTGATGTCTCTCGTAAATCCTTGACGTGGGCAGCCCTTCCTTCCTAGCTGCTTTTACTCTTCGCTGGAAACTTGCCTCAGAACCTCTTGCCTAAGCTTAAATGCCACTCCCGGAAACAACGAGTGGCCAAATGCCGTCGCTGCTTCGATTGAAATTCCCTTCTTCTTTGCTTGCTGTTTTTTTCTTGATGCAGACTGCTTTTCTTTTTTTATGAATTTTTCTCTGAGGATTCCTCCTTAAGTTATGGGGTTTAACCCCTTTTATAGTCATAAACTTGTTAGAGTCCTAATACAACTCAACCTATTCTATTAATTATCTTTTATTTTTAATATTTTATGTATTTAATTTTTATGTTAATCCTAATCTAACTCTATCAACTTTAATATTAATCTAAATAATTATCCTAAAAAAATCTAATTATCCTATCCTAAAATTAATTTTATTTTATTTTTTTTCTTATCTCTTCTCTTTTTTTTATCATCATTCCTAAATCCTATTTAATTTTAATTTACTAATTAATGTTAATTCTAAAATCTAAAAAATTCTAACTTAATTCTAACCTAATTCTAAATTAAAATACAATGTCACCCAATCCAATTAATTATTTTTACAAATTAAGATTCTGGACAAAATAAGGTGTCTACATCTACCTTACAGATTTATTTGCAATGATAGCTAATCGTTAAAAGAAAGTTTTGATTGGATGCCTACAAGGTTTCAATGCCATATCTTGCAGGTATGGTATTTAGACATTTATTATACGATACTTTTGTATGTAAAGGGATGTGAACAGTAAACTGAAGAAGTTTGAATGTCAGTCATAGTTTTGTTATTAGGTATTTGTACAGAAAAAAACAAATGCGTATTGTAAATTGGTGTACTGGGACCGATGTGAATGATTAAATGTTGAGCTAGCTAAGGAAGTCTTAGTTGAATATCAAAGTGATGACACTGAGCACAGTCTAACTGACTGTATGAAAATGAAGAAAGTTAGTTTCGATTTTCAAAAATCGAAGCGTAACAATTTTTTTAATAAATATTATTGTATATATATTTTTTAAAAACCAAGAAAGAAAAGTTTTCTATGCAAATAGGAATGTAAACGGATTGGGTACCGACTAATTTTGGAATCCTTGAACTTGATTAGTTTTTATACTTTCTAAACCTGATTAACCACAATTATTTTATTTGTGTTACTAGAACCCTAACCTTATAATATATCAAATACCCCGTTAATTACCTAAACCCATTAAATATTCGTTTATTAAGTCAAAGTTTGACTTTAAAATTTAAATTAATATCAATTTTAGAACAAAATATTAAAAAAAATTAAATTAATAAATTTAATTTAACTCATAAAAATAAATTAAAGTTAAAAACCATAATTATTATATTTAACTAGATTTAAACCTGTGAAATGCATGAGGATGATTTTAATTTAAAAAATTTTTTAAAAAATAAAGTAGAATTTTAAAAGATTATTTTGAAATACATGTTGAATAATGTATTAAAAAACTTGATGCATAAACAAAATACACAAATTAAAAAATAATTCGAAATTAAATACTAACTAAAAAAATTATAGTAAAATTAAATATCACAAATCTTAATATATTTTAATAGTTACAATTTTAATGAAAATAATTCTTACTTCATTAATCATTAATAAATTATTGGTTAATGTTACACTTTTAAATTGATTTATGTATAAAATTTGAATTTAAATGATTCCAAATTAATCTTATAAAATTAATTAGTATTGAAAATTTTATCTTTTAGGGTTTTTAAAAAAATTATTTATAAGGGTTTGTATATGATACAGTGACAGTGTATAGTTTTTATGCACTGCTAATGCACCAAAAGTTAACACTTCAACAATACGCAAACTAAAAAAATGTCAAGCCCTTAAAAATGAATACAAATAAATTTTTCTCAATTTTCTCATAAAGGTTTATTAATTGTAGACACCTCATTTTGTCCGGGTTGTGAAAAAATAATAATTTGTAAATTTTTGAATTGACATTTTGAATTAACATCTAGAAAAATTAGGATTAACATTGTTAGGATTATTTAAATTAGAAATATGTAATAGATTAGGATAATTTTATTAATATAAGATAAATAGTAATATAAATTAGGATTTATTAGATAATTATAAATTAAAATATTTTTAGGATAAGATAATTAGATTTTTTAGGATAATTAATATTGAAATTGATAAGATTAGATTAGGATTAACATAAAAGTTAAAAAGATAAAATATTAAAAATAAAAGATAATTAATAGAATAGGTTTAGTTGTATTAGGACTCTAACAAGTTTATGACTATAAAAAGGGGTTAAACCCATAACTTGAGGGAGAGGGGATTCGAAAGGAAAAACTTCATAAAAAGTAGCAGCAACATCTACAGCAAAATCAGACTAGTGGCTTTCTTCCGGGCGAAAGAAGACCAGCAGAGGTGCAAGACGATAGGCAGTAGGAGCGTAGATCACAGTTACGAGGCAGCACCAGTCTGCGACAAGCAACAGGAAGCAAGCTCCACCGGTGGTAACTACTGCAAAGACACATCGATATTATAACTGCCGGCTGTTGATAGCAAAGGAAAGCTCGCACGCATAGAAATCCAATCCGACCAAGCTTTTCAAAGTTTAATGCCAAATTTTCAGTTTCCATCTTAGATGCGCATCAGCCATCTTTAAAAGCCCAAACCAACTAACGTTTTGTGAGCCTTGCATTCATTATTAAGGTAAGTATTCGTACTCCACTTTGCTTTTTGTTTCCATTTGATATTTTTGTATTTGAATATTACTTGAGTTGCTTTTTTAAGTAAGAGTGGGAATATTAAGAAATAAAATATAGGAGTAATAAATCAAAGATAAGAGAATTAAGTCAATAAGTGTAGGAGGATAAGTAAACTTTAAAATTAAGTAACTAAAATAACAAATGATAGAATGAGTAAAAAGTAAGAAAACAAAACAATTAAAGAGATGATTAAATTTTTTTTTTAAAATAATGAAATAATAAAACAATTTATTCCGATGATGGAATCTTCGAGGTGATTACGAATGAGTAACACTCGAGGAATTCCTAGGTAAGAGAATTCTTTTTAAGTCTATCCAGAACGATGGAAGATTTAGAAGGTATTTTCAAAAATAAATAAATAATAAAGATAATAACATAATAATAAGATTTATTAAATAATAAAGATAAAATAAAAATAATAATAAATAAAAATTAATGAATAATAAATAATAATTCCGATGATGGAACCTTTGAGGTGATTACGAATGAGTAACACTCGAAGAATTCTTAGGTGAGAAGATCCTTCTAAATTTATCCAGAATGATGGAAGATTTAGAAGGCATTTTCAAAATAAACAAATAATAAATAAAGATAAAAACATAATAAATAATAAAATTTATATTCTAATAAAAATAAATAAAAATAAATAATTAATAAAGTTAATAAATTATTAAATAATAATTCCGATGATGGAATCTTCAAGGCGATTGCGAATGAGTAACACTTGAGGAATTCCTAGGTGAGAGGGTTCTCCTAAGTTTATCCAGAATGATGGAAAATTTAGGAGATATTTTCAATATTAAATACCAATAATCCTAAAAATATTAATAGATGATATATAAAAATATTTAAAATAAATAAATAAAAATAATAAAAATAATTAAATAAAAAATAAATTAAGGAATAATAAAATTCTAAAATACTTCCGACGATGGAGCCTCTTCATGGGAGTCGAATGGTACCCCTTGAATACTCTTGAGGTGAGAAGATTTTTTGAGAGTTCATCCAGAACGATGGAGGATTCTTAAAAAAATTTTCAATATTTAAACAATAAAATATAAAGGCCATGTAACTAAGACTAAGTTAAAATAATACAAGATTAAAATGGTACCAACTTTGGGCGTTGTAGGGGTGCTATAACCTTCCCTACATGTAAATGAACTCCCGAACCCAAAACTTAAAATGTAGACCAATCCTAGAGTCATTAGGTGGCCAATCACACCTAGGTTAAAAAAAAAGATTGGTGGCGACTCCATTTGTTTAATGTCTAGCGTCCTAGGTCTAGGAAACGTTATGACATTAATGAAGTGTAAACTTCTAGTGCATTAATAGTGTATAAAAACTATACACTGTCAGTGTATCATATATAAATTCTATATATAATAGTCTCATACATTAGAAGTAAGTAAAGTAAAAATGTAAATAAAAATAAAAATAAATTATTATTTAAAATTTAAAATTAATTTTAAATAATTAAATACAATATTTAAGATAATTCAAGGTTCAAATTATATAGATAATCCAAATGGATTTTTTTTACCAAAAAAATTATTGAAAAAATAAATAAATAATTAATTGAATAAATAAATCTAAAAAAAGGAATGAAATGAAAATTGGAAAAAGATATGGAAGTTTAATTCAATACTAAAATATATAGCTTAAATACCCCATTTTAATTTTTTGGTAAAAGTTAAAACTTTAAGGTAGTTTCAATCAAAATATATAGATTTTTTTAATTTAAAATTACAAAATAATTGATAACAGGAAATTCAAATTCTAAAATAAATTTTATTTGATTTAAGTGAAGATAATACGATTAATATAATTTTTTAAAAAATTCATATGTTTAAAAATTAAATAATTAATAGAATAATATTATATACAAAAAATTAAAATTAATTTATTATTCCAAAAGTTTTGCCTTTTATATATTCATATAAGATATAAGATTATTATCAATAACTAAATCTTATTGAAATTAGAAGTGAAACTTTAGTTCAACAATCAAGTGATTCTTCATGAACATTTTATACTATAAGGATAAAAAAAATTCATCTCACTACACATATCATGTGTTCATATAAAATACATGTCTTTTTCTTTAAAAAAGTTCATCCAAGTAAAAAACTTATACCATAATTAATTATTTCTATAAATATGTTTTTAATGTGTATAACAACCATACATATATGTTGATAAAAGATGAGTAAAGAAATTGATAAATGATACAAAATTTTATTTAATTTTAATGTATACAAAATTTTATTTAATTTTAATGTATATAAATATAGATGTTTATCTTTTAGAAATTAAAATAGATAATTGATTTAAAAATATAATCAATTTATTTTGTAATTTTAATGTTTATAAATTCCTATCTTTTAGAAAATTGAATAAAATTATTATTTTTTATTTTTAAATATTACATATGTCAAATTTTTAGAATATTGGCATAAGATATTTTACTTTGAGTTAATTATTTTGGCTTATATATAAAAGATGAATTAATGTAATTAAATATAAAATTAATAATAAATAATTTATATATAAATAATATAAATATCATATTAAATAATTATTATTCATAATTAAATTTGAATAGCGAATACCTTAAAGTAATTATTCGAACCCATTAAAGATAATGATTTTATTACGGACACTCTACTCGAATCCTATTATATAACACTTTAACTTTATTTAATCGAATCAATAATATCATGTACCTATTTATAAAATATCGGTTGCCATCCCTATAAGCTGTGTACAAGCGGAGCATAAGTCTAGTTCACCAGAAATAAAATAAGAAACTGAAATTTATTGTCGAAGACAGCGAAGAATAAAAGAGTAAATGGGATTCAAAATTCCTTCCTGTACAGCGTACATGAATTGAACCCGATTAAATATACATACATACATACATACGTACGTACATATATATATATATATGTATTAAAGAAAAGAAAAGAGCTGATAATAATGAAAAAGCTAGAAAGGTGCAGAAGCAACATCCCGTATTCCTTGCAGTTGTAGCCTTTCCAAATACTCCATTTCTTCCAGATTCATCATCGTTCCCATGTTATCTCTTGCCACGCTAACTACCGGCTGTAATCCCTGCAGTTCTCATCATAATACTATCAATTTTAGTACTATATTTACGATTTGGCTGCTTGCTTCTTAGAAAAACAAGATTCTTAATTACCGCTGTGAAAATACTCAAAGCTTCTTCTGTGCTCCTCGTACTCACCACATACATCGCTGCCTCCTGCAACAACACCAATCCAATGAACAAAAAAACCCCACCAAATATAGAATTATTATATCCAAACTGACCATTTTCGCAGCAAAAGAAAACCATCAATACCAAAAATCAGAAGCTTACTCTTGCACATTGGATTTGATCAATTCTCAAAGTCCTTGGCTCGCTTTCTATCGAAGATTTTCTTTCTATCCGAAAGGCCGATTCCCCTTCCATTATTGAGTTGATAGAGAGATAAACATCAAAACCAAAACCAAAATAAAACTTCCAAACAACTTCTTTACGCTGGCTGTCTGGGACTAGGCATGAGACAGATAAGGTAAGATTTTGTTGGGAAAGACAACGTAAATTGGAGCCCTTAAATAAAGGGCTGGGATTCTGATTAATTGCACTACGTAATGTAACGTGGCGACATTTAACTTTATTTTATTAGGACAACGTGGCCACCTTTGCATGGCTTGATATAACACGTGGTGGTTGTTGAAATGGATATTACAGGATGGAGAAACTCCTAATCAGAGATGAACTCTGATTTTCCCAATGGGGAAGTCTTAAGCGGTACCGTACGTTCGGTTTATTGCGTATTGTTTGTTGGAACTTGAACCAATGAAGAATCGCCACGAGTTGCTGTGGTGATTTTTGGTGTACTGTTGGCTTGACCGAAAGGGAACACGTGGAGGATCGTGATGGGGATTTTGTCACCATGGGGTCCAGTTGATGTGTTTGAACTTTGAAGAAAGGGGGTGAGGAGAATGGAATTTTCATGCACGTGAGCCACATTTTTTAGTACGGTTTAAAAATAATTTTATTATGATTAAAAGTAATAAATAAAAAAATTTTAATAATAACGATTTTAAAATGAAAAGATAATTAAAGGGCACATGTAAAGTCCGTGAGATTCTTGATGTTTCACCGAATCTTTTAGAGTCCTTCACTGACTTTATCGGTCTACGTTGCTTAACAATTTGCACCACGCAGGATTCACATTCAATTTGTCAAAGCAAGCTTGGCAGTAAAGGTGTCTTGGGCCGTGCTGGGTCGGCACGGCCTATTCAATTATTAGTTTTTGTGTTAATAAATTTATGTTGGTACAATATTATTTTTTAATAGATCGTATTGGTACGGTTCATGAAATTTAAGAACATAATCCAACACAGCACATGACTTAAAATATTAATGGGTCATGTTGAGCCAAGCTCAATATTATTTTTCGTACCTCATCGTGCCAAGCATTACCCATTAATAAATTTTTACATTTTTATTTTTTTTAAAGTTTTTATTTATTAATTTAAATAACATGCAAGATAAATAAAAATAAAAATAAAAATAAAATAAAAAGACACATAATTCACTTTGACAAAATGCCTATATCCATAAGAAAACATAATAATATATATTAAATAAAGATATTAGAATTTACAATCCTAAAAGGCAAAATACGTATCTTTATGAGAAAACATAATAAAATTTACTTAATAAAGATATTGAAATTTACAATCCTAAAAAAATAGCAACACGATAAAAAAAAGCTCCACTTTGTGAGGTCTGGGGAGGGTCATTATACACAACCAAAAGACTTCCACTTTGTAAAGTCTAGGGAGGGTCATTGTATACAACCTTCCCTCTATATTAAAAGAGAGTATTTTACTTTGAACTAGTGATCTCCAAGTGGAACAATATTTACCTTTGTACTAATGCTCTCATTTGAAATTTACAATCTTAATATTTAAAAACACAGACACACATACACATGCACAAATACAAGACTATAAAACACAAAATATTATTATTTTATTTTTTATTCTCTTCACCTGATTATTTACTTATATAATATGATTTATCTAGTGCTCCAACTTCTACATTTAACCAATCTTTGAATAAAATAAACTTTAATAATTTATTTTTTGAGGAGTTTTTATTAGAAGTGTATTTAATAAAAAGTTATGTACAAAATATGTGACATATCATACATTTTATATTCAAAATGAAAATATTATAAATTTATTTATCAATAATTGAAATACTTCATACTTAGATTTATTAAATATAATTTTATTTATATAAATGGGCCAATATGGCACAGCACATGGGCTCGCGTGCTGTGTTAACCCAGTGCTACGTGCTAGCACTGGTTCTTCATGGGTCGTGCCGTGCTAATCCATGTGCCTAAAAACCACTAGCCCAGCATGGCACACAAATGTATAGCGTGCTTGGATCAGCCCGCCCATTTAAGTATGGGTCGTGCTAAGCACAATTCATATTGTGCCGAATCATGTCGTGCCATGGGCCACCCAGCCCGTTTGAAACCTCTACTTGCCAGCCACTTATAAGTTTGACTCGATTCTGAGTTATAACGTGGGACGAATGCTGTCTAAAGTGTTTTTCTGTTTTTATTTAGAAAGGAAAGACTTCAACTTCCCAACATTTGATTGATTTATGATTTTTTATGAAAAAATAGAATTTGAATTTTTTTTCTTTAAATAGAAAAGAAAGAGATATGCTTCAATTATTGCATTAAACTTTTAAAAGTATTTTAAATAGTTTGTTGTTATCTCAAGAATTAAATAATCCAAGAGGAAATGATAAATTGATTTTAATTAAACAATTTAATGTATCTTTGAACTAATATAAGATTTTAAGCAGAACCAACCAGAGGCAATTATGAAGGTATCCAAAGCATAGATAAATAGTTTTGTTATGAATAGATCTAGAAACTGTCACACTTACTCTGACCCAATAGGCTCCGCCTATGCTTTGTTCAATTCTCTTATTTCCTCGATCTCATGGCTTGAAGACAGACTGGTTTCACTCAGACAATTACGCTACACCAGATGATGACACATGATACAATCCCAATGCCTCCTATATGTCTATAAATAAGTTTTCATCCCAAGGCATAGAGAATCTTTTAGCTTTCATTATCGTCCAAGCTTTGCTTGTATTACTTTACGCCTTGCTCTTTCTAGTCCATTTGTACCCTGATCACGGTGTACACTTGACCAGTTCTAGTGAGAGTCTTGTTACAAGTTGTTGTTGCTGTCGTAACGATTTTCGTCCGGGGACTCGATCGCTAGACGATTTTGAAAAAAAAAACTCAAAGAGGAGTCGCCACCAATCTTTTTTGATTAGGTGTGATTGGCCACCTAAAATTATTTATCTTTTCAATAAAATCTTAAAATTAATTAAGTTTTATCAAAAAAATAATTTTTGGTCTGCGAAAACAAAGTTTGGGTTCGGGAGTTCGGTTACGTGTGGGGAAGGATTAGCACCCCCACAACGCCCGTTAAAAAACGGTACCACTTAATCATGTCTTATCTTTCAATCTTTATAAAATGATCTTAATTAAACATTTAAAAAGAACTCCATTTATTTGAAACCATTTTTATTATTTATTTTATTTTGAAATGTTTAAGTTTTATTTTTTATTTGAAATAAGTGAAAATTTTTTGTATTGAAAATTATTCCGAATTACCCCAATACTTTTGGTAGCATTTCAGATAATTTCCTCACCTAGATATTTCTTAAGAATCGCTACTTGCGATTTCTATAGAATCTCATCCTCGGGAGATTTGCACTTATTTTTGGAATTTCATGAATGCAAATGATGCTAACAAAATAAATATGATGCACATGAGAAATATATTATTTTATTTTATTTTTATGATCTTTTGTACTTATATTATTGCTTTTGAAATTTATTGATTTATAAAATTTTATTTTTATTGAAAAATAATACTAAATATTCCAATACGCTGGTAACATTTAGCATATTTCTCTCACCTAGAGATCAGTTAAGAATCACTACTTGTGAATTCCGTAACATCTCATCATCGGAAAATCTTATACTTTTTATTTAATATTTAATTGTTTTATTATCATTTATTTTTGAAGGTTAATTGTAACAATTTTGTACTCTTATTTATTTGTTTAAAAATTTTATTTATTTATTATTTGTTTATTAATATTAATTTATTTCACCGAACTAAAACTACTTGAATACCCCAATACGCTGGTAATATTCAAATATTTCATTTCGACCCTAAGGATTATCAAAGAATCATTACTTGTGATTTCTAAGAAATCCTATCATAGGATATTCCTTTTTTGTTCATTTATTTAAAAATGTATATTTTTATTTTTATATATATATATATATATTTTTTATTTTAACACTTATACTTGCATTTATTTATTTATTTATTTTGATAGTTACATTCTTATTTGTCTAACTATTTTAAAATTTAAAAATTATTATTATTTTTATATCAAAATGATTTTTGTATCAAGATATAATCAATTAGATGTTCCAATACGCTGGTAACATCCAAAGATTTTTTCTCGACCCTAAAAATTGTCGAAGAATCACTACTTGTGATTTCTTCAAAATCTTATCATCGGAAAAATTTCATTTTTATTTTTCTTTATTTATTTTACTTATTATTTTCTACTCATACATTAAAAATACCTAAGTAAATGAATGACAAAAAAGGGGAATATACCTCTATTGGAGGGCGGGCGAGCTCACAAGTCTTCCCTCTTCTTCGGTCGGACGAGCACACAGCTTCTTTCTTTGGAGGGGCAGGCGAGCGAAGATAGCCTCCTCGGGCGGGCGAACTCCTTGAATTGGCGAGCTCTTGGATGTTCTTTCTCTTTAGGCGGGCGAGCTCGTGGACGAGCGAGCAAACTCGCGGATTCTTCTCTCTTTCTTTGGCGGGGTGATGAAGATAATTAACAGTGAAGAGATGTAGAGCAAAGTAGCAACGCAAAAAGGGAGAGTGGCAGCAAGGATGAATTCAAGATGGCCCAAAAAACAAGGATAGTAGGGGAGGGAGATGATAATGGTACGACCAGCTAGGTTTTTTTTGTGTGCCTGTCCAACGATGGTGGTTGGCGAGGCTGAGTTGAAGAGGATGATGGATGGTGGCTGTATGTCCTCTCCAAGGTTTTCTAGGGTTTTCTCTTCAAGGTTTTTTTTTCTAGCCTCGTTTCATTGGCTTTTATAGCCTCAAAATTTCATGGAAAGCAATCAAAAATTTATATTTGATCCCATGATCATGGGATTTTTCATTTATTTTGTTTAACTTTCCCTCTTTTTTTTTAAATGTTTTCCATTTCATTTTTTTTTATTTTTGGTAATCAATTTTCAGATTTTATTTCACCCAATTTATTTCTTCCTTAATTTATTCATTGATTTAATGGCTGATTATTTTTTCTTTTTATTTTTGGCAACAATATCAACTTTAGTCAACTCTTGAAGGTGTGAATTTTGCATGTGCTCCACATGAGATTTGACCAAAATTGACTTGTTTCTTTTTATCATTTTTATCATTTTTTGATTTTTTTTATTTTTTTTATTTAAAAATTGTTCGGACAAAATTAGGTGTCTACAGCTGCCCCTCTTTGCGCTTTGCTGTGAAACAGTAATTGTGCAAAGACCTAGACAACCATTTTGTCTGAATGCACTACCTATCAATGAATTCTTTGTAAAATATGATATTTCCTAGTCTTCTCTCTCATAAGACTAAGGAATAAATGCCAAATGAAGTTTCCTAGCCTCTTCTATCATAAGACTAAAGAATGAAATTTCCTAATCATAAGATTAAGGAATACGAAACATGAATTTCCTAGTCTTTCCTATCATAAGACTAAGGAAATGAATGTAGAATGAGATTTCCTAATCCTTTCCATCACAAGATTTAGGAATGCAAAGTGAAATTCCTAGTCTCTCCTATCATAAGACTAAGGAATGCAAGATGAACTTTTTCTAGTCTCTCCTATCAAAAGACTAAGGAACGCAAGATGAAATTTCCTAGTCTTTCCTATCATAAGACTAAGGAAAACAAAATGAATGGGATTTCCTAATCTTTTCTATCACAAGATTAAGGAATGCAAAGTGAAATTCCTAGTCTCTCCTATCATAGGACTGAGGAATGTGAGATGAAATTTCCTGGTCTTTCCTATCATAAGACTAAGGAATGCAAAGTGAATGGGATTTCCTAATCTTTTCTATCATAAGATTAAGGAATGCAAAGTGAAATTCCTAGTCTCTCTTATCATAAGACTAAGGAATGCAAGATGATCATGGAATAAAAGCTCCTCTCAACAGAGGCTTTGAAACTTCTGAAACACAAAGAGCTCCTCTCAACAGAGGCAATGAAACTTTTGACACAAAAAGCTCCTCTCAACAGAGGCAATGAGACTTTGAAAACAAAAAGCTCCTCTCAACAGAGGCAATGAGACTTTTGAAAACAAAAAGCTCCTCTCAATAGAGGCAATGAGACTTTTGAAAAATAAAGATTTCATTCAGAATGCCAGTTAGCATGGGCTTGACTGGGCTTAACTTTCATTTTGATGCCAACAATATTGGGCTTCATCCTCCTTTAAGGTGCCAGCTAAACTCGACTTTGCTCTCATCTAAAGTTTTTTTTCAAAAAGTTTTTTTTTTCATCATCTTCTCATCATTTTTCAAATTACTATCTCTTACACTTTCTCTTTTCCTCAAAATTTTTCATCATTCAGAATTTCTTATCCCAATGTCTTAAATATTTCAATGTCAAAATGCACTATTGAAATGTCATGCATATTATGAATGCCATGAATACCATAGATGCTATGAATGTTATGTACATGTCAATGTCATGCCCCCTGAATTATTCCATGAATGTATGTAAATGCAATCTCAATTGTGGTAACAAGATTCTCAAGCTCATCTCATTTTCCTCCAGTTCCACATATCTGATGGATTCTTCTTATTCAAATCTTCTATCTTCGCTGCTCATCCCACCTTCTATTTAGTCTTGGTCCAATTATGCTTTAAGACCTGCCGTCATGCTTTCAGATTTATATCTTCATCATGTCTTATTTTTGTTTCTTTCTCTCTTTTAGTAATGCAAGATTTCTCAAAAGAATATTTTTTTCAAAAATTTACCCAAAAAAAAAAGGTTACCAACATTTATTTATTTTCCTTCCAACTCGACCACCAATGTAATGCACTCATACATCTTCTCAATTTATTATGGGGATGGAATGAATTTAAAATAATCATGAGAGATATGGGTATTCATTCTTAGAAAAGGAATGTGAAATCAAGAAAAATCAATGGGCCAGTTTGTTTGGAATAGGGTTTTCAGTAAACATTCTGACAATTTCAATCAAGTCAATCTAAAATTCTTCTCCGAAAGCCCACTCATATTGATATGCTCTTTCATGTAGTGTCTACCAATCTTGTCCTCTGTATCAAAACTGTTGGTGATGACCTTCCTCCTAAGCCGTCCTTTTAGGTTTTTAACTTAGGTGCCCCCTTATTTGATTCAAACTGCCCTTTTCGAGTTTTCAATTTGAATCCTCTTTTTTCTTTTTCTCTTTTTTTTCTTCTTCTTTTTTTTTCTTTTTTTTTCTCTTTTTTCATATATTTTTTATTTTTTTCCTTTTTTTCTTTTTTTTCAACTTCATTGGCTTTGACAAACTTCAACCTTCAATGCTCAATCCAAATTCATGCCCCTAATAGGCGTTCTTGATTTCGATCCAAGATATCTTCCAAAGCTCATGGGTTTCTTCATTCAACTTGATCTACTTCCTTCAAAGGATCATTATCACATTGTACAACTATGCTTTCACTCAACGCATGATTCTTCAATTCAAGCATTTACATTTGATCAAAATGGGCTTTTAAAGGCACGTAATGTAGGCTCAGGTGAGGGTTTATGAAAGAAAAGGAAAAAGCAGGCCCAAAATGTGTTTCAGGGTTTATAAACCAAGGGATCACTGTTTTTTTAACAAATAAAACATTTAGGCATTTTGCCCCTTTCTAATTCACTCATTTCTTTTCTTGCTTCTCTTTTTTTTTTTTGGGTTTTCTTTTTGAATTCAAACCCTTTTCTTTTCTTTTTTTTTTCACAAAAATGGGCTATTTCTTTTTTTTTGCCCCCAAAATTTCTTTATTTCATCTTCTTTGCCCCCAGTGTGGAGGGTGATCCTTGGTGGGTTATATTACAAAAAAAAACATAATAGGCTCAAAGGGGTAATCAAAGGATAATTTTACTCCCGCTTGAAGGATAGTGAAAGAAGGCCATTTATCATTTCAAATGCAAATATTCTCCTTGAAGATCATTTACTGAACAAATACAAACTTGCTAGAAATTTTTATAAGAGATTCACCGTTTCTTATACCATCAAATTTGGGTGAAAATTGTGAACAAATTTTCTTCTTTCTTACTTGGACACCTTGGCAGATTGATAATCCATTAATAAAAGTGGTTCTTTCAAATTTGAATCCCAGATTTATTGACATCATTATCATCATGTTCATTATTTGGATACTTGTGAATGAAAGATATGGTGAGTATGTGAGAAATGGCAAATGAATAGAATGAGAAATGACAGTGCATCACACTAGTCGCTTTATTGAAAGGGAAATAAATAAAAGTTAGCCCATACATAAAACTTTATTTCGTGCTTATGGGCTTAAGCACTTTTAAAAAAAAACTGTCTTGCATTACTAAAAAAATTCTGATAAATCTCTAGACTTGCATGGCTTAAACTCCTTTCACCTCAAAAGAATCATCCCTCATTTCCATGGTTGGGCAATGGATTCGCATTCACAGTTGGTTCCCCCTTTGTTTCAAAGTGCAATATGCAGGCTTTTATCAAACCTTGCACCCTATACTTTAAAGCAGTGCAATTCTCCAAGGAGTGACCCGGATTCCCAAAATGATACTCACATCGAGCATTCTCATTATACCATTTTGTATATGGAGGCTTGAGAGGTTCCGCATAAACTGGGGCAATGAGTTGCCCTTTGATTAGTTTTGGGTACAACTCGGTATAGGTTATGGGAATTGGATCAATGGGAGTTTTTTGTTGTTTTGACCATGCCCCCCTTGGATTGCTTTCTTGTTTGTTGGATTGGGCAACTGATTGGGTATTTGGTGCGGGTGTTTGAGGGTGAAAGTTAGGCTGAGCATTAATTTGCGGATATGACTGGTAAGGGTATTGAACAGGATAATATGGTTGTGGCATGGGATAAGAGTGTCGTGGAGTGTATTGTCCATGTTGCCCCCCATTTATAACAGCATGGGCATCCTCTTCCCTCCTTCTGTTGGCTCCTCCTTTCTTCTCAATATTGCTAGGAACTTCGATCTTGCCACGCTTGATCGCATTCTCAATGATCTCTCCGGATAACACCATATCAGCAAAATTCTTGGTGGCATTTTCTATCATCCTATCATAATATGGAGCTTTCAAAGTATTCACAAATAGGATGGTGAGCTCCTTTTCTGAAAGAGGAGGTTGCACTTCTGCAGCTACATCGCGCCACCTTTGCGCATATTGCTTGAAGCTTTCATTGGCTTTCATCTCCATGTTTTGAACTGATAAACGGTCAGGGGCCATATCAGCAACATGTCGATATTGGGCCATGAATGCCCTTGCTAAGTCATTCCATGTGATAATCCGAGTTTTGTCTAATTGATTGTACCACTTGGCTGCAGATCCAGTGAGACTCTCTTGAAAAATGTGAATAAGGAGCTTATCATCTTGAGCAAAAGCAGCCATCTTCCGACAATACATAATAAGATGAGACCTAGGGCAGGAAGTTCCATTATACTTCTCAAACTCTGGCGCTTTGAACTTGGGTGGAATAACCAAGTCTGACACCAAGCACAACCCAGTAGCATCCATGGAACCATAAAAGTCTAAGCCTTCAATAGCTCGAATCCTCTCCTCCAACATATTAATCTTTTGTTGTGACTTCACCTCATCTTTCTCTTCTACTTGTTTGGCTTTCAACTTCTCAATTTCCCTTGGGTCATCTAAATCGGGCACCTCGATGGGATCAGTAGATTTTGCGCCTTGGGAAGGATGGGCGGGTCCTTGGAATTGAACTTGTCCAAACACCTGGGGTATAGCAGCGTAAGCAGGTGGATATCTTCTTTCTTGAGATGTTTGACTTGGAAATGGACTGAATCCAGGAGGATAGATAGGATCTTCCATACTGTGTTGTTGAACCCCTTCTTGGACTGCAACTTCCCCTACTACTCCTTTGCCCTTGCTTAGATTTTTCAATAATTCAGCAATTTGGGCTAGTTGCCCCCTCATTTCCTCTTGAGCTTTTTCCATCTTCTCCATGCGCGTGCTTGATTCTTCTTCCATGATCTTAGCTCGATAACGAGTGTTGTGTGAATGAACTTTTGGTCTAGCTATCTTCAAATCTTTATTACCACAATTAAGAATTTATCATTTCACATGTGGTGATGCTTGAAAAAAAAATGAATGAAGATGAATGGATGAACAAAATGCTACATGTGTTTGGAAAAAATCATGCATGGAAATGTTTTGCTAAAAAACCTATGATTCCCTATTAGTGTCTCACATGTCAAACAAAAGCAAACATACATGATCAAAGATATGTCCTAAGTAATAGGGTTAACATGACTCTATCCCAAGTTGGTCCTCTTAAGTTTACTATATGTATGCTTTGGAGTTCTAAAGGACAAAAGGTTCCCAAATTGTTCCTTACTGATGTCCGTACTAGACTAGTAAGGCACCCCAATCCTCACCCATGATAGGCTACAAACGGAAAGGGTTCAACTTGAGTGAGAGTATTTCACTTGCCATTGCGGAGGTTATTACCTCACGAGAGCAAAGGTACTCTACTCTCTCCTAAAAGGGACAAACCCGGGTGTAGGGTTGATGTATGCAATGAATATGTCATGTATGCAAAAGAACAAAATTTAAATGCAAATGATAAAGATGATTCACACATTTTTTGTTTATTGTTTTTTTTAATTATTTTTTTACGAAAAGTTTTATTAAATATTTATTAAGACCATTAACTAAGATTTTGGATAAGACATGATTAATTATGGTTCGACTCTCTAATGTCCCCAGTGGAGTCGCCAAGGCTGTCGTAACGATTTTCGTCCGGGGACTCGATCGCTAGACGATTTTGAAAAAAAAAAACTCAAAGAGGAGTCGCCACCAATCTTTTTTGACTAGGTGTGATTGGCCACCTAAAATTATTTATCTTTTCAATAAAATCTTAAAATTAATTAAGTTTTATCAAAAAAATAATTTTTGGTCTGCGAAAACAAAGTTTGGGTTCGGGAGTTCGGTTACGTGTGGGGAAGGATTAGCACCCCCACAACGCCCGTTAAAAAACGGTACCACTTAATCATGTCTTATCTTTCAATCTTTATAAAATGATCTTAATTAAACATTTAAAAAGAACTCCATTTATTTGAAACCATTTTTATTATTTATTTTATTTTGAAGTGTTTAAGTTTTATTTTTTATTTGAAATAAGTGAAAATTTTTTGTATTGAAAATTATTCCGAATTACCCCAATACTTTTGGTAGCATTTCAGATAATTTCCTCACCTAGATATTTCTTAAGAATCGCTACTTGCGATTTCTATAGAATCTCATCCTCGGGAGATTTGCACTTATTTTTGGAATTTCATGAATGCAAATGATGCTAACAAAATAAATATGATGCACATGAGAAATATATTATTTTATTTTATTTTTATGATCTTTTGTACTTATATTATTGCTTTTGAAATTTATTGATTTATAAAATTTTATTTTTATTAAAAAATAATACTAAATATTCCAATACGCTGGTAACATTTAGCATATTTCTCTCACCTAGAGATCAGTTAGGAATCACTACTTGTGAATTCCGTAACATCTCATCATCGGAAAATCTTATACTTTTTATTTAATATTTAATTGTTTTATTATCATTTATTTTTGAAGGTTAATTGTAACAATTTTGTACTCTTATTTATTTGTTTAAAAATTTTATTTATTTATTATTTGTTTATTAATATTAATTTATTTCACCGAACTAAAACTACTTGAATACCCCAATACGCTGGTAATATTCAAATATTTCATTTCGACCCTAAGGATTATCAAAGAATCATTACTTGTGATTTCTAAGAAATCCTATCATAGGATATTCCTTTTTTG
Organism: Heritiera littoralis; assembly: GCA_031772115.1. NCBI lineage: Eukaryota > Viridiplantae > Streptophyta > Magnoliopsida > Malvales > Malvaceae > Heritiera > Heritiera littoralis. Next base: position 7,070,257 of record JAPDPK010000007.1, on the reverse strand, counting down.
TTCATTTATTTAAAAATGTATATTTTTATTTATATATATATATATATTTTATTTTAACACTTATACTTGCATTTATTTATTTATTTATTTTGATAGTTACATTCTTATTTGTCTAACTATTTTAAAATTTAAAAATTATTATTATTTTTATATCAAAATGATTTTTGTATCAAGATATAATTAATTAGATGTTCCAATTAGCTGGTAACATCCAAAGATTTTTTCTCGACCCTAAAAATTGTCGAAGAATCACTACTTGTGATTTCTTCAAAATCTTATCATCGGAAAAATTTCATTTTTATTTTTCTTTATTTATTTTACTTATTATTTTCTACTCATACATTAAAAATACCTAAGTAAATGAATGACAAAAAAGGGGAATATACCTCTATTGGAGGGCGGGCGAGCTCACAAGTCTTCCCTCTTCTTCGGTCGGACGAGCACACAGCTTCTTTCTTTGGAGGGGCAGGCGAGCGAAGATAGCCTCCTCGGGCGGGCGAACTCCTTGAATTGGCGAGCTCTTGGATGTTCTTTCTCTTTAGGCGGGCGAGCTCGTGGACGAGCGAGCAAACTCGCGGATTCTTCTCTCTTTCTTTGGCGGGGCGATGAAGATAATTAACAGTGAAGAGATGTAGAGCAAAGTAGCAACGCAAAAAGGGAGAGTGGCAGCAAGGATGAATTCAAGATGGCCCAAAAAACAAGGATAGTAGGGGAGGGAGATGATAATGGTACGACCAGCTAGGTTTTTTTTGTGTGCCTGTCCAACGATGGTGGTTGGCGAGGCTGAGTTGAAGAGGATGATGGATGGTGGCTGTATGTCCTCTCCAAGGTTTTCTAGGGTTTTCTCTTCAAGGTTTTTTTTTCTAGCCTCGTTTCATTGGCTTTTATAGTCTCAAAATTTCATGGAAAGCAATCAAAAATTTATATTTGATCCCATGATCATGGGATTTTTCATTTATTTTGTTTAACTTTCCCTCTTTTTTTTTAAATTTATTTCCATTTCATTTTTTTTTATTTTTGGTAATCAATTTTCAGATTTTATTTCACCCAATTTATTTCTTCCTTAATTTATTCATTGATTTAATGGCTGATTATTTTTTCTTTTTATTTTTGGCAACAATATCAACTTTAGTCAACTCTTGAAGGTGTGAATTTTGCATGTGCTCCACATGAGATTTGACCAAAATTGACTTGTTTCTTTTTATCATTTTTTGATTTTTTTGATTTTTTTTGATTTTTTTTATTTAAAAATTGTTCGGACAAAATTAGGTGTCTACAGTTGCACAAAACAACAATAAAGGTATGCTGACGTCGATGTTCGTACTTAATCTCCACGTGTCTCCAAGAAGCTTCTGTAAAACAAGAAAAGTCAGAGAGACGCAGGGGTGGTTCCCTGCGTAGACACTCCGATGCTTAAGTCAGCAGAAAGTTCTTCAGTATTGGGAAGCGTAAAAGCCAGTAGTCAAAAATTAGATAGTAAGATTGTACCTGAGGCCTATTTAGAGGCGAATATTCTAGGTTAATTACTTGAGGATAAGTACGTCATTTTGCTAAGAGTTTGTATCCGGGTATAACACAAATTCCTCAAATACCGAGAGAAATTGGAGCCTATCGCCGGCGAGAGACCCATACCGCGTGGTACGTTATGGCGTCAGGAGTCTGTCGCTAGCGGGAGCCGGAGTTATGCGCCACGTGTCGCATTATGACTGTAGGCGACGGACTGGGAGTCTGTCACCCGGCGACAGGAGTGACGTGCACCACGTGTCGCGTTATGACTGCAGGCGACGGACTAGGAGTCTGTCGCCCAGCGACAAGTGTAATGGTGCAGCTTTGCCTTCTGTTGCCTAAGGTCACGTGACCCAGTGATTCTTTGCCACGTGGTGATCTCTGACGCTTCTTGGGCCTGGCCCAACGTAGGTAGACTTTGTCATATCACAAGTGAACAGTTCAATTCACGCATTCACATAGTATCACACTCAGTTACCCTTCATAGAACGTAGGCATTTTCGCCAAACCATGTATATCTTGGTTCTTTTATATTTGGCTAACCCTATTTACACCCATTACAATTGGTGCTCTCATTAAGAGTCCAACTCAAGAATGTTCCTCTTTGTGAAACTCTTGCTAGAACCAACATTCAAGAAGGATTAAGGTAACTCAAGCAACGACATCTCACTTACACCAATAATGCCACTGTGAAAGAAATTTATTAAGTGAGAAGGCTTCAGCCCTGCATAGAAAAGTCACCCACGCCTCCTGGCAAGTGGATATGGAAGTAACTCCACCTCCTAGAGTTGCACCACACGGGACGCATACAAAAAGCTACAAATGTCCTTGCTTCAGAAGGGACCAGAAGAGGATGTAAACTCTAGCACAACTGCAATTCACACTAGCCAAATGGGAGAAGGCAAAAAGAATGATAAGATAAATCAGTTTAAAAGAATTATTTTTATCTTAAGCAAATTGTCAAGGAACATGTGATAGTGCAACCAGTAGCTAATAAAACGAGGAGGCAACATCGTGCTAACGCACCAAGTGTCTTCTGTCTAACTAGCCCTAACGCTACTATGGAGGAAGGCGATGAAGAGGATGAGATAGGAGATCCATCGTGGGAATTTCATAACACTCAGGATCTTATAGCTCCCACATGATATCTTTAATGCCCACAGTCCTCATTGCCGAAACCAACAAGTTTTGCACAAAATGATTGTAAGTACATCATAACAAGCCTAACATGCTTCTACACAATATGAAACATGTTAAACAAATAAAATGCGGAAGCGATAGGATCTAACCTCCAGCCATTGCACTCTGTAACTCTGCTGTTGAAGCAATTGCCGAATCTGACAGTCTACTCTGTGTCGATCACAGACCTTCCAAATCTTTCAAGCACTCAAAACCTCACTAGATGGTGTTTGTGTGTTTTTAGGTTAACGTACTTGGGGACCGGAAGGAGCCCTCCTTAAATAGTAATGAGAGCGTGCTAATTATGGCAATAAAATCACGTTTTAACCATCATAAAATCGTGTTTTAATAGCCAAATATTGAGTTGAGATTCACCGTGAAATTATGGACCATATCCGGAATTGGTCAACCAAATATTTATTTCCATAAATGAGGAGATATACTAACATTCTCCCACTTGGTCCATATATTTCACTTATAGAAGAAACAAATCACATGAATCATGGCGACAGTTCCTCAAGTGGCGAGTATTATCTTCCATGTATTACTATGTAAAATGTTTCTAAATCAACCCATTTTTACTTAATGAATAAACCTTATGTTTATTCTCGGTCCAAACAACAAGGATATTTCTCAAATAAAACTTTAGTGTATACAAATCAAAATGAGAAACATCATATTATTAATAAGAGTTTCAATTACAATCAAAATGTGGGACCAAGTCCCATTCTCTCTACATGATCCTTAAATTTAAACGGTGGCATGCCCTTAGTCAAAGGATCAGCTAACATCAATTCAGTGCTAACGTGTTCAATGACCACTCTTTTATCTCTAACACGTTCTCTAATGGCTAAGTACTTAATGTCGATATGCTTACTTCGACTTCCACTCTTATTGTTCTTAGCCATGAATACCGCAGCTGAATTGTCACAATATATCCTCAATGGCTTAGATATGGAGTCAACAACTCTAAGCCCACCAATGAAACTCTTAAGCCATACACCATGTGAGGTAGCCTCAAAACAGGAAACGAACTCGGCCTCCATAGTGGAAGTGGCAGTCAGTGTCTGCTTAGCACTCTTCCATGAAACAGCTCCACCGGCAAGCATGAAGATGTAACCGGATGTTGATTTCCGGGTATCAACACAGCCAGCAAAGTCTGAGTCTGAGTAGCCAATCACCTCCAACTCATCAGTCCGTCTATACATAAGCATGTAATCATTAGTGCCTTGAAAATATCTAAGCACCTTATTCGCAGCTCTCCAGTGGTCCATCCCCGGGTCACTTTGGTATCTACCCAACACTCCCACAGCAAAAGCAATATCAGGCCTGGTACAGACCTGTGCATACATAATGCTTCCAACAGCTGAGGCATATGGAATGTTCTTCATCTGTTCCCGCTCAAGATCATTTTTCGGGCACTGGCTCAAATTGAACCTGTCACCCTTCACAATGGGAGCTGGGCTTGGTGAACAATCTTTCATTCTGAATCTTTCCAAGACTTTATTGATATAGGCTTCTTGTGACAGACCTAATATACCTCTATGTCTGTCTCTATGGATCTTAATGCCAATGACATAAGATGCATCGCCCATATCCTTCATATCAAAGTTCTCAGAAAGAAATTGTTTCACCTCACGTAGCATCCCCTTATCATTGGTTGCAAGCAGAATATCATCCACATATAGCACAAGGAAACAAATCTTGCTCCCACTGACCTTCTGGTATATGCATTGATCCATGATGTTCTCAACGAAACCAAATGAAGAGATGACTTCATGGAATTTTAGATACCATTGGCGGGAAGCTTGTTTCAACCCATATATGGATTTCTTGAGCTTACAGACCAAATGCTCACCATTACTAGAGGAAAAACCTTCAGGTTGTTTCATGTAAACCTCTTCCTCTAGATCACCATTGAGAAATGCCGTTTTCACATCCATTTGTTGCAACTCTAAGTCAAAATGTGCAACAAGCGCCATTATGATGCGAAGAGAATCTTTCTTAGATACAGGAGAGAAGGTCTCCTTGTAATCGATTCCCTCCTTTTGAGTGAATCCTTTGGCTACGAGTCTTGCCTTATAACGTTCAATGTTGCCTAATGAGTCAGTTTTGGTCTTAAAGACCCATTTACAGCCTATAGCCCTGGCCCCATTAGGCAACTCGACAAGATCCCATACTCCATTAGATGCCATCGAATCCATCTCATCCTTCATAGCATCGAACCAAAGTTTTGATTCTTTGCTGTTCATGGCTTGTGAAAACGTCTCTGGATCATTAACGGGCCCAATATTGAAATCATACTCTTGTAGATACACAATATAATCGCTAGGAATAGCTGTTTTCCTTTCCCTAGTAGACCTTCTTAATGTTGGTTCAACATTCTCCGAAGGATCATGTTGTTCAACTGGTTGCTCACTCAATTCTGGTGTATCCAAAGGAGCCTCGTCTACTGGTAAGTTATCAACTACTTGTGGATCTTCAACGATTGGTTGTTCAATGTCCAGTTGTACTGAAGGGACATTGTTCATGATAACCAATCCTTGACTCGAGGTAGAGGGTTGATCTCTCACAGAAACTAGGTCTTGAGATTGATCGCTCCCACTAACTAAGTCATTTTCAAGAAACTTGGCGTTCCTTGATTCCACAAATCTAGTGCTATGAGATGGACAATAGAATCTGTAGCCTTTGGACCGTTCGGCATATCCAATGAAATACCCACTTATGGTCCTAGGATCCAGTTTCTTTTCCTGTGGGTTGTAAACTCTTATCTCAGAAGGGCATCCCCAAACGCGCATATGACGCAAACTCGGTTTCCAACCTTTGAATAATTCAAAAGGCGTCTTTGGAACAGCCTTGGTTGGAACCCGGTTCAATATATACGCTGCCGTTTTAAGAGCTTCAATCCACAAGGACTTAGGCAACTTCGAGTTGCTAAGCATACTACGCACCATTTCCATCAAAGTTCGGTTCCTTCTTTCTGCAACACCATTCTGATCCGGTGAACCAGGCATGGTATATTGGGCAACAATCCCATTTTCTTGAAGGAACTTCGCAAATGGTCCAGGTGCTTGTCCATCTTCAGTGTATCTACCGTAATACTCCCCACCTCTATCAGTTCTTACTATCTTTATGGGTTTTCCACATTGTTTCTCTACTTCAGCCTTAAAGATTTTAAAGGCATCTAATGCTTCGCTCTTGTTATGAAGCATGTAGAGATACATAAACCTCGAGTAATCATCAATAAAGGTGATGAAGTATTTCTGACCATATGCATCAATGTCTGGACAACATATGTCAGAATGTATGATCTCTAATATGGTTGAACTCCTATTGGCACCTTTCTTAGACTTGTTGGTTTGCTTACCCTTAATGCAATCCACACAAGTGTCGAAATCAGTAAAATCGAGAGTACTAAGTATTCCGTCATTTACCAATCTCTTAATTCTATTTATGGAGATATGACCTAATCTCCGGTGCCATAACGTAGAGGAGTCCTCATTCATAACACATCTTTTAGTACCAGTTTGAACATGCAAGGCGTTATGAGCAGTGTCATTTTGCAAATCAATAGAGAAAAGACCATCACATAAGGTACCATTCCCAACAATATCACACTTAAAATATATCAATACTGATTTATTTGAAAATTGAAAGGAATATCCATAAGGTACCAGCCTAGAAACAGAGATTAAATTTCTCGAAAAACTAGGAATATAAAAGGTCTTTTCCAATTGCAAAACAAAACCACTCCTAAGAACTAAAGTGCATGTTCCAACGCCTTCAACACGCGAGCGCATCTTGTTTCCTGAATAGATGCTCTCCTCATTTCCCACTGGCTTCCTTAGGTTTGTCATACCCTGTAAGGAAGTCGAAATGTGAATTGTAGATCCAGAATCAATCCACCATGTGTTATGATTAACCTCAACCATATTTGATTCAAAACAAACATATGAGAGTGGATTACCTTTCTTAACGAGCCACTGCTGAAGCTTGGCACAGTCCTTCTTCATGTGTCCCTTCTTTTTACAGAAGAAACACTTGGACTCTTTCTTAATATCAGCTTGGGCAGGGATTTTACCTTTTCCCTTGTTCTTGGCTCGATCCTTGGTCTTTCCTTGGCTTGCAAAAAATGCACTCTCACCCGATTCCATAAGCAGTCTTCCCTCCTCTTGAACACACATGGTCATCAATTCATTGATGGTCCACTTATCCTTATGTGTGTTATAGGATATCTTGAATGGTCCGTACTGCTTTGGTAGAGTGTTCAATATGTAGTGCACAAGAAAAGACTCAGACATCTCCACCTCTAGTTTCTTGAGTTGGGCCGCTATATCTCTCATGGTCATTATGTGCTCACGCACTCCTTTGACACTGGTGAGCCTCATCGATGAGAACTTCATTATCAGGGTGCTGGCCAACGCTTTGTCTGAAGTGACAAATTGATCATCTATGGCCTTCAGTAAGGTCCTAACGTTGGTATGCTGTTCGACTGAACCACGTATCCCAGCAGATATCTTTGTCTTAATATACATGACACTAAGGCGATTGGATCGCTCCCAACGTTCATGTAAAGCTACTTGAGCAGGAGTGCTGGTCTCAGTCAATACGGGCTCGTCTTTCCTTATAGCATAGTCTATATCCATGCACCCTAATTGGAGGAGAACTCTCTCCTTCCAAACCTTGTAGTTCTCTCCATCCAGCTCGGGAACTTCTAGGTTAATACTAGCCTGAGGAAACACTGCATATAGAAAATAAACATGCTTATGTATCTAGAAATTTTTTTTTTTTTAAGGCAAACTTAATTATGTCTACCAATGTAAACATATTTTATTAATGAATCTCAGACATAAAACTTGCCTATGGGCTAAAGTTCTAATTCTAATAGATTTATTTCATAATGATAAAACTATCAAATTATATCATTTCCTAATTCCTGTGGGTAAATTAAGAAACTAATTTGATATTTTATCCTAATTAGTTATAAAATTATAATAAAAATTCCTGTGGGATAAAATTTACTATAACCTTATAACTAATCACAATTTATGTCTAATATCATTATGTGATTTTACAAAATAATTTTACTTAATTAAGGTTGCTGTGGCTAAGCCCTAATTAAATAAACTATAAATCACTTAGACATATTGGTAAAATTCTAAGTTTATTCATATTTTAAAAATTGCAATTAACACAAGGCAATTTTAATTCCAAATAATATGAATAACTTAGCTACATGTGCTTTTAGTATAAAAAATAACAAAATTATACATATTCAAAATAAGCACATATGCACATTCAAAATCAAATTTTCATAATTTAATCATAATTTTATGATAATTTTCACAAAATTATTCAATTTAAAATTATAGCATTAATAAAAATTCCAAATTTATGAAAAATCCTCATAAAATCCAAATAATGAGAAGTTTTCATAATTATATTAATTTTGTGAAAATAATCTAATTATTCATAAAATTATGAAAATTACAGAATTGAAAATCTGATATAAAACTATCAAAAAATATAATTATTTGGCCTAAATTAAATAATTTAAATTTACTTAAATTAAATAAATCCTTAATGTCTAAAATAAACCAAATGACCCTTTTATTTAATCCATATGGCCCAAATAATCAACCAAAAGAGCCCAAAATAAATGGCCCAAAACTAACCAAATAAGGACCCAAACAGTGGCCCAAAACCCGAAGCCCAAAGGTTTTTTTTTTTTTTTTTTTTTGCACAGTGTCACTGCACTGTACAACAGGCGGGCGCGTGAGACTCACGCGCCCGCATTATCTCTATCGGGCGCGTGAGACTCACGCGCCCGCATTTCCTCTCCTGTCGGGCGCGTGAGACTCACGCGCCCGCATTTTCTTCCCTTGTCGGGCGCGTGTGACTCACGCGCCCGAGGCTTCTTCTTCACCCGAATGGGTGTTTTGCAGAATTTTGGGTCTTTTGACCCGACCTGGCACAAAACCCTTCAAACAGTCTCGTTTTTCATGTATTTTTCATCCCTAGAGCTTTACAACAATAGATCTAAAGTATTTGAACCAAAATCACAGGAAAACAGAATGAGTTTTATGAAATCCGAGACTTAAAGTTTCAAAATATGGGTTTTTATGGCTTTTTTCTACAGATCTCTAGCAAGACAGAGGTTAAACTACGGCTCTGATGCCAAATGTAAGTAAATCATAACAAGCCTAACATGCTTCTACACAATATGAAACATGTTAAACAAATAAAATGCGGAAGCGATAGGATCTAACCTCCAGCCATTGCACTCTGTAACTCTGCTGTTGAAGCAATTGCCGAATCTGACAGTCTACTCTGTGTCGATCACAGACCTTCCAAATCTTCCAAGCACTCAAAACCTCACTAGATGGTGTTTGTGTGTTTTTAGGTTAACGTACTTGGGGACCGGAAGGAGCCCTCCTTAAATAGTAATGAGAGCGTGCTAATTATGGCAATAAAATCACGTTTTAACCATCATAAAATCGTGTTTTAATAGCCAAATATTGAGTTGAGATTCACCGTGAAATTATGGACCATATCCGGAATTGGTCAACCAAATATTTATTTCCATAAATGAGGAGATATACTAACAATGATTTCATTCGTTCATCTGAAATACCAAGAATCGTCAACGTGTCATAATAAAACACATCACTAACGCTCCCATTGTCGAAGAGAATCCATTTATCAACATGGTTACATATGGTTGCAGTTATCACAATTGCATATATCGTAAGGATACTGAATGGACCCAAGATTCGCTGATTTGACTGATATGCTTTCATCTCTCCATGTCCTTGTTCTTTTTTCTTAAGCAGTCATGATGCAAAGTTTCATGTGTCTCTTGCGACCAAAGGAACTAGGTCCTTCTGAGGTGAAACCGCCAATGATAGTGTTAATTACGCCCGCGATGCGTCCATGATTAGTAGGAGTAACTTCTTCATTCCTTCTTTCACCTTGATTCCTACCTTGTGTTTCTTCTTTGTCATTCCTTCCATAAATTTGTTGATCGCTTTGTGCATGCCTATGGTCATCTATTCTTTCATAGCCTCTTCCTCTTAGATTCAATTTTCTCATGACACACTTTTTTCAACATCCCTATTCTAATCCAATCTTTAATTTGATTTTTAAGTTTGACGCATCCATCCATGGCATGATCATAGTTTCTTTCAAAAGCGCAGAATTTATTACTATCTCTCCCTAGCCTTTCGTTTCCCTTGGTGGCTTTAAAAGATTCTCTTTCTCCATTACTACAAGGATTTCTCTTTCGAACTTCTTTAGTTTAGTATAGAACTTATAGGTTCTCCTTGGAAGACTTTTTCTTCGCATGAATCTCTCCTGCCTTAGGTTCCTTATCCTTTCTCTTTCAATTTTCTCTTGGGTTTCTCATCTTCCTAACATTTGATCGTGATTGCTTTCGTGGCATTAACATATGTTTCCACCCTCAACACTTTGGGTGGTTTCTTCGTCTAAGACTTAGTGAAATCCTTGTCCCTTAAGCCATTAGTGAATGCGACAATAACAACCATGTGGTCGAGGTCCTTGGCGCTAAGCATTTCTTGGTTGAATATGATAACATACTCTCTCAAAGATTTATTTTCCATTTGCTTTAAAGATATCAGAGTGATGGAAGTTTTCTTGTGAATAATGCTACTGACAATGTGGCTGACGAATTTGGCCCCAAGTTCCTTGAAAGAACTTATCGATCCTGGTTTAAGTGAAGAATACAAGGATCTCGTCGCTTTCTTTAGTGTTGCTGGGAAAGGTTAACACATATTAGCATTGCTTGCACCCTGAATTGGCATGCTGGTGCAAAACATCTCCAAATGATTGATTGGGTCGGCTAATCCATCATATGTTTCCATTTCTTAGAGCTTGAATCCCTTTGGAGGTTTTGCTACATCAATCTTCTAGGTGAGCGATCCAAATCCAAGTACATGGCTTTTTCCACCACCTTTCATTCCATGTCTTCTATTTTAGCCCGTGTATGCTTCCATTTTTCGATGAAGTCAACGAGTTCCCTTTGCTTAACCAGTTTCTCTCTTAAGTTGACTTCTAATCTTCCTTTATCTTGGTCTAATCTCTAATTTAACTTTCTCAGAACCTTTGTTTTTCAAGTCACTCTCTCAGATCTACAACAAACATTGAACCTTTACCCATATTATCCATTTTTCTTTCTTTTCTGAGGCTTGTCCCACCTTTTGTTAAAAGCTCTGTGGGAACCAATGATATAGTGCGAGAACTATATGCCACAGATGCGTTTTTTGGCTCCCCAGATGGACTTCCTCTTCCATCCTCACTATTATCCTCTTCCAAATAAAAATTTGAGCTCGGCAATTGAGATGAGCTTGGCACAGTAACATGACCTTGTTTCCTTGCCTTGTCAGTTGTGGCTTGGGTAATCACATGCTCTTTCACAATTTTAGTTAAATTATGGATGTCCCTTTTAAGCTGACTTGTTTCGTCCTCCATTTCACCTTCTCTTGTTTGGTTAAGGTGGACGATGGGTGTAATGGAGTTTGAATCTGTCACATCTTGTATGTACAGTATTACACGCTTTTACACATATTTTATATGGTTGGGCTGTCTACAATGCCTTACTTTTCTTTTTCTCTTATACAATAACTATTTAAAAACTATAATTTATAATTAAATAAATATTTACATATTGAGAATTTATTTATCGTTTACATCCCCCGTTTAATTCACAACATTGTAATACCGCAAAACATGTCTGAACATATAAAATAAAAGATTATACCTCCAGGATACAAGCTCGCTGCCTTGGGGCACTAAATGCACAGCTAACAATCCCCGGATGCAAATCATGCCGTCACTGGAAGTGCTCTGTAGATGTTAAAATAAAAGGGTGAGCAAACCAAGGCTTAGTAAGAGAATTGTATGCAAAACTAGATATTCCGAAGTCTATATGAAATGAAAATCCTCATTTTCCTATAGGTGCTCTAAGGACCAAAATAGGAAGGATACTATAGTCGGCTAGAGATCCAAATGGAGTAAGGAAGGTATTTTGAAATACTTGTCTTGTCCCGGAATCTAGAAGCGACTATAAGGAGTAAATATTGTCGTTGAGATCGATCATCTTCCATTTCATTTTATATCCTTTTCAAAATAATGTTTTTATAAAATAAAGCATTTAAATAAAATTAAACTAATATTCATATACTCTTTAAGAAGAATATTAGTTTAAATTATCATAATTCTCATTCAAACTCATATCACATGTCATTGTAAAAATCATCATTAGTATAGTATTCCAAATAGCACAATAAGCTATTAGAAATCATTTTCATTTTCATACAAAACATATTCATGTACTTTTTTATTTAATACACATTTTTTATATCGCATATCATTTCATATCTCATAAAAATAGAGACTAAGGCATCACCCAGAATATATCATGCTAGAGAGAAAATACCCCGTAGGGCAATAATAATCATGTCAGATCTATGGCCATAGTCTAAGGAAGTCCTCAGTCAAACACTGATCAGGTGTCAATTGAGACTGAATACATATCACATGTCACATGTCACATGTCACATGTCACATATCACATATCAGCATGATATGGGGCCTAATAGTCTCAAAAACAATAATTTCATAATAAAATACCTTTATGGAATTAATTAAAATCAGTAACTCTTCAATCAGTCCATAAAGGATTTTATTAAACTGTATAGTGAATATTTATGGAACATATTTATAAAATATTCACTTTTCATCTCTTCATCGTTTAAATCATTTCATATATTATAGAATATGTGGGGGAAATATTCTATAATCTCATTTTCGATAAAATCAATAACATGAATATTTAAATAATATTTTTCGGTATAATCATGTTTTGTTTAAAAATAATAAATTCCTTATTTCCAAGGCTAGGAAATTATCAAAACCTATAAGGAAATATTTTTTGATAATTTTAGAAAATATTTCTAGAATTTCAGCTGCATAACGGCTACTATTTCCCTAACCCTCATGCAATTTAAACACAGTTCCAATTTTTCCATCACAGCCTCATTTCCAAAAATTTTCATGCAATTCATTTCAAAAATATTCATAATAAATTATTTGCATAAAAATTATGCAATCGAAATATCGCTACAACTTACATACGCATCCCTTACCTATATAGCGTAATCGATTTCTTCGGATGCACCACACGATATCCATTATTCTCGGGCTGCAAATAATTCCACCAAAATTATTAGCTTAATAAATACTTATTTTTAAGCTATTGTTCTTATTTATATGCAGCCATATTGTACATTGCAATTATTTTTGCAGTATAAATTCTACCGATAGTATAACGTAACTTCTTCGTTTTGCTTCGGATTTTAAATCCTAGCATACTGGCAGACTCTTTGTAATTCCTATAGTCTAAATCTACCCTCAAACCATCAAGAACAGCCACAAATCCCAGCCCCTTTACCTTGGCCAAAATTCACATGTTGGATTCCTTAAGGAATTTCAACATTCTAACTTCATATTCTTACTTAGCCTTGTGTATTTCATCATTTAGCATAACTTTTATGCATGAAAGGCCAATATTCCATGGGGTACAGGTCTTGGCCAAATGCCTCATCTATGGTCCATTTTTATTTTCAAGATTTAAACAAACCCACGGCTAGAAACATAATCACTAAGCTTAGATGAATTGATTCATGCCATTAGATTCAAGAAAAACACAAAGAATGGTGAACTTACCAAGCTTGGCCGAAACTTTAGGGAGTTGTTTCTCCTTGTATAGTGCCTTATAGGATGAGATCTTGGTGTAGAATTGTAGAGGAGAAAGAAAGGATCAATTTTGGTATATAATTTGTACGGAAATTCTAAGTAGATCAAGAGATCTAAATTTTGAATTTTATTTCTTTCTTTCTTTTTTCTTCAAAATGTCGTGGGTTTCTTGGAGGAAGAAGGTGAAAAGTGATTGCCAGCAATTTACCGACTTTTAAAAATATTCTGGAATATGCAAAATGACCAAAATGCACCTAGTTATGAAATTTCGGACGATTTGCCCTTACGGTCCCGCTAGCGTAAAAACCATGTAAAGATGCTCCAAATTTTTGGATTCCAGTTCCAAATGGTCATATTAAACATATCTTGATGATTGGAAGTGGTTTCGTTGTCATGCGGTGCACGGATAGTGAGAAATTATGATTTTACCCTTATCGGGTAAATCGCGTAAATTTCTGATTTAACCACCAATTTAATTAAATCTAAGGCCACTATCTTAAACTCCTTTTCATGTAGAATATCATGATATTTTTACTTTATCCCATTTCATTTTGATTTAAGAGGAATTTACGAAAATACCCTTGGGACGTATCCGTCATTTCGGATTTGTTTGCCAACACTTCAAATACTGAAAATAACAAAATTTCGAGTCTCTAAAATTTCCTCATTATAATTATTTCACCATTTGTACACTGTTTCCACATTCATGATTTCATCTGGGCACAAAATCCAAGTGGGGCCCACATCCTTTTATATTTACAATTTATACAATCTTTAGAAATAAATCATTTATAAATAAATAAATGAATAATTGTACATATACAATACAAAATAACTAGGTCTCACAGAACCCTCTTTTGGTCCTTCACTATACTCAAACCTTCATATCTCTTTATTCAATTGTTATGGTGGAATCCTTGGAGTCCTTAGGAGCGAGGCTGCATCTACCCTCATTCTCCTTGTAGGGTGTGGATGACTCCTTAACACATGACTGAAGCCTCCTCGTCTTATGACTCATTTCAGAGGTGGCATTATGAGTTCGACTGAAGTGCCATTGCTTGTATTGCCCTAACCTTTCTCAAAGTTTATTCTAATCAAGAACGTTGCAAACACGAACTGCCTTAAGTTGGACTCTTAACAAAAGCACCAATTATTAAGGGTGTAAACAGTGTTAGCCATATAGAGAATGACACTAAGATGTATGTGGTTCAATAATGTGCCTACATCTACCAGGGGTAGCTAAGTATGCTACTAAGTAATTGGTGTGGACCAAATTGTTCACTAAGTACAAAGCTCTTGATAAAACTGGCCTAGTGTTCAGGTGCAACCAGGGTACAAAGGAATAAGAATGGAATAATGCATAAAGTAATATAAACAGAGCCTGGGTAGGAAAAAGAGCTAAAAGCTCCTTAAGCCTTGGATGAGGGCTTATTTATAAGCAAGTAAGAAGCATTAATATTATGCCATATATCACTAACCAGTGGAGCCTGACTGTTTGAGTGGCATTAGTCTATCCTTATAAAGCTATAAGATTGGGGAGACTAGGAGACATAGAAGGATCTGAGCTTAGCTTATTGGACCAGGCTAGGTGTGGCAATCTTTGGGCTAAGTCCATCCCTAATAAGGGATAAACCTGAGAAATAAATAGGCTTCTCCTGAGTAGTTTGACTGTATGGCTTTTAGGAACTCAACAATTTGGGCCAACTACCTTCACATTTCCCACTATTGACTCCTCATCTCCTCTTAAATGCGATGGTTTTACTCTTCTCCCATAATGCATGTCTGATAACATGCGTGGTGAATATGAAAAATATATAGCTTCATCGAGGCTATTTAAACCCTTCTTGCCACAATTAATATGAAATTATCTTTCATATAATGCAAAAAGCTTAAATAAGGAAGAAATCTCGAAAGCAAATGCAACTTGTATAAAACAAACTTGTCTTATAAAAATTGTTTAATAAAATTGAAACTCTATTACATCCATAAAGAAAACCTCGGGCTTCCATAAGAGTCTCTTGACCAAGCCATAATGCTCTTGTATCTCATCAAACAAATGATGCAAACTCTCTCCATGCTTTATCACTAAGCTGATTCCTGGCTCTAATTCCTTAATCTCTCTTGCTGTTTGGATGATAAAATTGATTTGTTCGAATATGATCAATAAAAGTTGTGAATCATGAACATTCCTCCGCCTTGTACATTTTTAGGGTATTCATTTCATTTTTCATATTTTAAAGGTCTTGCCAATACCTTTGAGCCTAGGTAAGTGCACCTTGCAATCACATTTGCATTCATATGGTCTTGTTTTGAAGTTCTTCATCCTTGAGTTCCTTTTTTTGTGCTGTTACCTTAAGTTACTCATTCTCTCTCTCAAATGACTATTCTTAGACTTTGAAAGTATTTTCTTTAAATTGCTAATTTGATCTTTTAGCTCACTCTTCCCATGATTGACCTTTCTGATTGCTTGATATTGTCATCCTAATCTTTTCTCCATTTCCAATTTCAACTTTTTATTCTCCAGTTCTAACTCCTTTTTCTCTTCTTCCAATTTCCTTTTGGAAATTTTTAGGTCTATCATAAGATCTCATGGTGTAGTCTACACTAGAAAATGAGAATTTTCTTCAGAAGTGAGCTTGATATCCTTACCTGTCTTGCATGCCACTTTGAGTACTCTAAAGTAACTTGATTTGTGAATAATCCTTTCCTTATGCTAAGTGTAGACATCCAAGCCTTAGCATCAACTTTTTTTTTTCCATAGAGCTCTTCAGTGTAGGTATACTCATTGGTTGAGCCCATGCATCAAAGGGATGAATTGCTCGTATTTTAGGCTGTCTTCATACCAAGAGAGAAGCATATGTGTGCCCCCTATGCCTAATAGAAGAACATATGGCTCACTACCACAACTTTATAGCATCAGTCCTCATGACATCCAACGTGACCTCTAAACAACGTCTTTACTCTTGATCTTGCGCTAGGACGAAACCCATCTTTTTTCGTCTTTGGTTCAGGCCATGTTTTCTCATATAATTCTTTGATAGAAATGTTGTTAACGTGAGGCTCTTGAAACTTCTCCTCTTTGCCTTCAAGTGACTTTCCATCCAAATGTATAGCAGTTGTGCACACCCAATGAAATGTTTTTCTTCAACTCATCAATAGTAGTTTAAGGATCTGAAGGTTTTTGTCAAAATGCTTGGAGCTATATTTACTTTGTACTCAAGTTGTTCAACAAAGTCCACTACCGTGACCTCAATATGTCCTAAGAATTTAGGGAAGACTAACATCCCATAAATAGATAAGGCCATTATGTTCATGCATTATTCTTCATATAAGTGATCATAAAAGCAACCTTATAAGAAACTCCATAACAAATGCGTAGCTTTCCCCTTTTGTAATGTCCGGAATTAGAAAAATTCGAACTAACTTTTTTCCTTTTTGTTACTATTTTTCTCATCCTAATACACAGTATCATCTCGATTTGCATTCGATGTCGATGTAAGTTCGACCTACCATTCTTATTACCACTACATTTTATACCATTAAAATTAGAAATCCATAAATAATAAATACGAAATTGTAATAAAGCTATAACATAATATTTATAATTCTATTTATATCAATTAAATGTGATTACTTTCTACTAAGTCAAGTATTTCTCTTAAATTTAACATCTTACCATTTACATCCTAGTATAAAGACATCTGTTGTGCATTTGCTAGTTTGAATATAAATATAAAAATTAACATATACCTATCTAATCGATACTTTAAACTTCTAACGACTTTCCACCACTAACCTAGAACCTGTTGTTGCCACGTACATAGAAGTACTATCTAGGAGAGTGAGTAAGAGTGAGTAAGGGTGAGCTTTGGGGAAAGCCCAATAAGAAACACATATAAAAGCACGTACTATATGCAGTTGAATAAATATAACTTATACTACTAATTTTAAAGTAAACATATTGAACATAAATATTAAAATGCATAAAACATTTATTTCCTAATAGTTCACTAGGAGACAGTTAGGGGTGTAATTGAGCTGAGTCGAGACAATCCAATATCAGGCTCGAGCTCGGCTCGGTTCGAAGATTCGAAGCTCGAAGCTCAGCTCGAGCTCAATCAAGCTTTATATTTGAAGCTCGAGCTCGGCTCGCTACATACTCGATCCGCTCGAAGCTCGGCTCGTAGGCTCGAATTTGATTCTATAAATTCATCTTGACTCATCATTTTTGAAGCAAAATTCAATCAAAAGTACTGCCTTAGTGCCTCCCAAGCACAACATAAAATTCAGAACTTAAAACACATAAAAATAACCTTCTCACAAGATGTTTATGATGAGCATAAACTTATATACATATATAAATAGCAAGTATAACTACTAAAAAAAAGTTAATACTACTTAGATGTTAAATGAAGATTATACCAACATGAATGCATTAATACCAGAAAGAACTGCATTTACGACCCAGGTGTACTCAAGCATTGTCTTAAAAAATAAAAGTATAATTCTTGATAGCTTATATAAAATCAAAAGTTAGTCTCTGTTTCACCAGTGACGACATATCAAAATCTCTTTAAAAGCCTTATAACTAAGTAATTAATTACAGACTGAAATTCATTGAAGCTAAACCATCTAAATTTTTAACTAACAAGGACCATTGGAGAAATTCAAGGAATTACCAAAATAAAATTACAAAGGCTAAATCTTCAACATATACTATAAATATACTATAATTTCTCTCAACTAAAAATTAATTGTTTGCATGCACTGTTTCTTAATAGTACAACAAAGAGAAAAAAACTTTTATCAACTAAGATTAGAAAATAAAACAATGAAAAGAAAATTTATGGCTTTCAAAAAAAAAAAAATCAAAATTTAGGTACTTTCTTCAGCAGAGAATCTTCTTCAAAATGTTTTTTTTTTCCAAATAGATTACTTTTTCTTAACTTGAAGCCATCAAAATCAAGCTTATCTTACACAGAAAAATAACAATAAAAAATCCAACAAGTAAGCAAAATCTAGAAAAAAGGGAGTAATTTAGAGCAGATATTCCATAAAAGCTTAAGAACAGCAAAGTCAAACCTTACGATGTAGAGCAGATATTCCCAAATATGTAATTGAAAATATAAATAAAAAGAAAAATGTAAAGCTTGTAAACAGACAGAGAAAAACTCCATGAATGTGACATTTAGAATAGGAGTAGTTGAATGCAATAGAAGCTGAGCTGATAGATAAACCAATATAATACCCCACTTGGAAAGTAAAAAACTAATTTTCATGAACATTGGCAGTCATCAACTCATCATATTCCACTTATAGATGATAGTATTTCTCATCAAAACATCAATCTTACAAAAAAAAAGAGATAATAATATGCAAAATTAAAATATAACAACATAAAATTCAGAACTTAAAATACATAAAAACAACATAGAAACTCAGATTTAGAACTCAGAAACATAACAATTCAAAGTACAACTCTTGCAAATCAAAATAATCTAACATTCAAACTCAAAATACAACTTCAAAGATAGGATACAACTCAAAATAAATCTCAAACACAAACATCTCAAACATAACTCAGAATTAAAAAGTCCAAATGCAACTTAGTAAAAAAAGGAAATAGACATTCACTCAAGCTTGATCCTCAAAGTATAGCCATCCAAAATTCCAACACCTACAAATGAAAATGTAAGTTATGAACAGTTTAGGTACCCAAAACATGCTAAAAAATATGAAAAATCTTACTTTAAGGGATTGGGAAGATAATTTCAATTGCTTTCTTCTCTTTCTACAAAAAAAAAAGACATATTATTGAAACTAATCAGAAAATGAATGCAAATTATAAGTTATTAATGTCAAATTGAATTGAAAATATAAAACTTACTTTGTTCTTTTTCTTCACTCCGTGCAAATTACGGCACCAATCTGTCCCACAAAGTAATACTTGCACTGTTTCTGGAGATAATAAGACTCGATAAGTGTCAATAACTCTACTGCCAGCACTAAATGTAGCCTCTGAAGCCACTGTAGTTATAGGAATGGCAAGTATATCCCGTGCCATTTTGGACAGGATACGATACTTCAAGGTATTCACCTTCCACCACTCTAAAGCATCAAAATTATTTGGATCTCTTTCACATATGAAACATCCTTCTTCTAAGTAAATATCCATATCAGACTTTAGAGGCTAAATGGTCTCAACACTTTTCACAAATTGTGCAAACTCTGACCAACTAGATGAAGATGAAGCTTAGACATTCACACTAGTATTACCACCAACTACTTGAGTTTCAGCACATTGTTCACTTCCTGTATAGTGGTATTCATCAGCATATTCTTCATAAATCTCATACAAAGTTTCTTGGACTTTAACAATATTTTGCCTTGCCTCACTTCCAGGATAGATTCTAGGAAGAGTAAATTCAACTGCTCTCATTTTACACCTTGGGTCCAAGACAACTGCCACAAACATCAACAGATTACATTCCCCCTAATATTTGTCAAACTTCTCTTTCATCTTACGAACCATTGATCAAATAAAATCATTTTCATCTTGTGCATATTTATCTAACAGCATTTTGATACGATGAACTTCATTCAAAAATAAATTTGAAGTAGGATAGTCACTGCCAGAAATTATGTCAGTCATAGAATTAAAAACTTTCAAAACTTCAAAAATTTTTTCAACTTTCTCCCACTCTTCAGGACTTGGACAACACTCGTAACGAGGCTCGCCATCTTGGAACCTTGGAAATGCCTCTTTGAATTGCACAGCAGTTGACAACATTTCATACGTTGAATTCCAACGTGTTTTACAATCAAGAATAAGCTTCCTACTAGGGAATTGTAATAGATGCACAATATCTGAAAAAGTTTTAAGCCTCCCCTCATTTTGATTGATGAAACAGACACTCTCATGTATGTTTTCAATGATGTGCTTAATTTGAGAAATACCATCTTGAACCATAAGGTTCAAAATGTGTGCACAACACCAAACATGGAACAATTTACCTCCACAAAGAAGCTTTTTGTTTCTTGAAAATGTGTCATTCAAGATCCTTATGGCTACATCATTACTTGAAGCATTATCAACTGAAAGTGTGTAAACCTTGTTCTCTATTCCCCATTCCTTCAAACAATTAAAAATACAATCAGCAATCTCAACGCCATGACGAGGAGGAGGCAAGTGGACAAAGTTGATAACACGTTTATGCAACTTCCAATGAGAATCAATGAAGTGTGCCGTAAGAACCATGTACTCAATTTTTTTATTGGTAGACCTCCACAAGTCTGTTGTCAAACTAACCTTTTCAACACTTTTCAGTAACATCTTAAGCTTTTTCTTTTCTATTTCATATACTTGCTCACAGTCTCTCTTGATAGTATTTCGTGAAATTCTTTCCCATTCTGGCATCCCACGTTTCTGCATCAGATTAAAGCCTTCTTCCTCCACAATCGAGAATGGATGCTCATGCGTAAGTACCCAATGAGCTGCTGCCTCCCTCATTTTTGCCATGTCAAACTTTCCATTACTGAGAGCAAAGATTGTTGAATCATGGTTTGAAGTTGCCTGTTGAAAATTGATTTTTTGTTGCTGTGCCTTATGTACTTTCCGCAACACACAGCCTTGCAAGTGCCTTAAAAAGTGACTGTGCTTCCACTTGTGGTCATGGTCAACTTTTTCTTGCAATGAATATACTCTACCTTTTTAGAACCATTAAGAAGATCTATTTCCTTAAATTCCAACCAAACTACTGATTTTTTCTGTCTTTTTTTTCACGTGAAATGTATCATTGTCAACATTTTCTTCAATGCCCTCTTCATGAATATTAACATTTGCTGAATTGGTGGCATTGGTTTCATCTGGAGAACACAGATCATCATCCAAATTGACCCCACTTCCATATGAATTTGGTGTTGGTAGAACTGGTACTAAAGAAACCTTCGGGGGGTGTATAACATCTTTATATCCAACTACCTACATAGAGAAAAAAATAATAAGTTTAGATTATTGAAGAATCATAAGTTTGAATGTAATATGTAATGTGTTCCATCATGATGCCAATTATGCAAATCCAAAACATATTTTTTTTAAATGAACATGATTTAGATTGAATCTTACACCCACCAAAACTTTGTCTCAATAATAATGTTTATTGGCATGAGCAAAGCATAATTCAAATTCTTAATCCTTAAATCCTAAAATCATTGATGATTCTTGTATTAAACTAACATTTGCAAATTGTTTATAGTATCCCTTCTGACATTCAAAAGATAAATAAATGAATATACATTTCAGATTGTCTTGATCATCTCGTTCTAAATTTATAGAGAAAATTATTCTTTTTCTCTATAAAATTGGATTTGTCTAACAATGCATTAAAGTAGAAGCAAAGGGAAATACAGACGGGAAACAAGAAAGACCAAAGAAACAAGCCAACTTAGCCAACAGAAGAAGAAAAAATAATGGAAACCCACCAACCAAAAAAAAACCATAAAGCTCAAAAGAAGAATGCAACAAAATTATTGAGCTAATAGACCCAAACGAAATTTAATCCATAGATAAGTATATACTTGTAGATTAATTAGCAACAATTAAGTCAAATCAACTCTCTATTTAATCATTAAAGAAAACCGAGACAAGCTCAAGGAAAAACTAAGAATCCGAGATGCAAGTCTGGCGAGGAAAACAGAGAACTAGCCTGAATTAAAACACAAGCTAAATATAAACAATCAGCACAGAAACAGAGCAGGTTCGTTGAGTCAATAAAACAAGCACCTGATACACGAGTGATGACAGGGTCGAAGAGGAGCCTAGCGAGAAGTCCCAAAACCATATAAACACACCAGACAACAATCCAAGCAAGGAACAACAAACTAGATGGGACCGAATCAGAAAACCTTGATAAAGTCATGAGAAAATTATGTTAATCAATCAATATTTCCAAACTTCAAAGTAATAATATATTTTTAAAAATGAAAGAAAAATTTCAGATTACCTTGGTTAGATCTTGGTAGCAGTTGGTGCCTTCAATTTTCAAAGGCGTGGAAGCTTCTCTGAAAGTTTCGCCACAGCCCAAAATTTGCAAACTTTCCTTAAGAAAAATCAGAGTGGAAAAAAAATAAAGGCAAACGGAAATCGAGAGAGATACTGGAGACAGAAACCAAAGGTATCGTTGATTGGGATTTGCCGATTTGGGAAAGCTTGAAGACAGCGGCATCGCTAAGGTAGGATTGGGTTTGGGTTCATGGGTGGGATTGGGAATTGAAACAGAAGCAAAGCCAAGCCAGAGCAAGAAAGAGGTAGGATATTGTTCTATACCCTGGATTTCGCCGACTTAGACTCTGATGGAAGCTCAAGAACACTGGGAAATAATGGACAATAAATTTCATGATTGATGGGTTAAACTGTTAAAGAAAGGCCAGCTAGTGGTGGTGAGGATCAGAAGAGCTCATAGGTTTTTAGTTGAAGGGATCGGGAATTTTTGAGGCAGTGCTGTCGATCGGGAAAGCTTGAAAGTTGAAGGGATCGGGAGATCAGCGCCGTTGCCGCCGGGTTCACTTCACGTCACGAGGGATTTGGGGCGGTGGGTTACTTTAGTTAGGTTAGTTTTAGTTAGTATGTAGGTTATAGTTATTTTTGTTATATTGTATATATATTAAGGTTAAAAAAGTAATCTAATAATTAAATAATAAAATATATAATAAAATTAAAAAAGCTCGATAAGGCTCACGAGCAGCTCGAGCCGAGTATTACAAAGCTCGAACTTGGCTCGACTCACTACTCGAGTAGCTCGAGCTTGGCTCGAAAATGAACGAATCGAACTGGAATAATCATCGAGAGGAGCTCAAGTAGCTCACGAGTAGCTTGACTCGTTTACACCCCTAGGGACAGTATAGGAAGGATATTATAGTCGGCTAGGTAATCGGGTAGAGTATGGGAGGTCCTTTGAAGTACCTGTCGTGTTCCGATCCCTATATGTATAGGGAATAAGTAATTGATGATGAAATCATTAATTAGTATAAAACATTTTAATAATTTATGCAGTGAAATTTCAAACCGATATCGATATATAAACAATTTATTTAGATAATGCTATAAAACAATTTCAATAAAAATTTTAATAAATAAAACAGTAACTTTTCAAACATTTATATAAGCAAAACTTTCCGTATCCTCTTCTAATACAATAAACAAATCATTGAAAATTAATTCTATCAATCATTCAATTTAATTAAATCACAAATTCAAATATGATCCAATATTTTGAGAACAAGACATACTTACATCAAAATTAAACAATTTTTTCCGTAAACATTATAAATCATATTTATAACAAATTTTAACAAGTAATTCAAATGAAATAACATCATAAAATATATTTCTCATGTCATAAAACATAAAATATGGATATATTAGAATCAGAAATATATATATCAAAACTGAAAGTGCTTGGGTCTAGGTTAACCAGAGATTTACCATCCTAGTATAAATTTTAGTGGAGACTAGGCTACACCCAATAGACACATGCACTATAATAGATGTATGGTCATAGTCAGGGGGCCTAATGTGAGCACTAGCTAGGTGTCACCTGTGGGAGCTAGAAAACTGGGTTAAAATCAATAGCAATAAGAACAAAACGGAAATGCATGTATCCAAAGGTACCTACGGGGCCAACAGTCTCTAAAAACCATACAAAACATTTTAAAGTTGTTTACGGAGATAAATTCAGAAAATCTAAATCTTCAGTCAATCCATAAATACACAACATTGGAAATATAAGCAGTTCACAACAAAAATTCATAAAATATTTACAAGGCAGTATTTAGTTCTAAAGTTATTCTATTTGTCTGTAAATAAATTATAAAAACATACAAATACTTTCACTTATGTAAAATTCCATAACATGAATTTTTAAATATTGAATTTGTAATTTAATGCACTTAAAACCATATTTAGGGACTCAGTGTTCAAAGTATGATACCATTCTAAAATTCATTTCAACCATCACTACAAATCTTTAATATTCAAATAGCATATTAAAAACATAAATGATAAACCATTTCATGTAAAATAATAATAAAATTTCATTTTACACAATTTAAACATTTCATGTAATTTATCTCATATAAATCAATTCATGTAACCCATTTAATGTAAATCAATTCATGAAATTCAATTCATGTAAATCATTTCTTTTAAATCAAGTCATGCAATTCATTTCATATAAAGCAATACTTAGACTCATAAGAATTTAAGATAAATTTCTATTTCTTGCAGTCGAGAACAGTGAATGAGAAACGTTTAAAATTCAATTTCCAAAAATTTCCAAGTGTAAGTAAGACATATCCTATGCAACTCCCATACATGTTTCTTACTTCAATTCCACGCAATATAAAAAATTAGATAGCACCTCTACGTCTCTTTATTTCTCGAATTTAACACTGCACAACAATTCCAAATTATATTTAAAATTCTATATTATGATTCTAATAAATATTCCATAATTTTCTATTTATCATTCTCAACAAATTAATTTATTTTATTTTCTACTAAATACCAAAATATAATTTCAATTAAATTCCATTCTTTCTGTAATTTTCATGTCACCAATACTTTCAATTTCTATTTAAAATCCCATTTATATCTAAAATAAACAATTCTATAAATTCCTATTTTTCATTTTATAAATCTCAATAATTTATTTATTTAATTTCCTACAAAATACCTTAATATAGTTATACTTAAATTGAAATCTTTCCCAATTCCAATTTTCACCAATAATTCCTATTTCCACTTTAATAATTATTCTATTAATCCTTATTTTCTATTTTATTATTTTTCATAAAACTTTATTTTTATTTCGTATTAAATACCAAAATATAAATACAATTAAATTGAGTTCTTTTCCTAATTTTAATTTCATCAAAATCTTATTATCTTCAATTATTATTTTTTTCTCCCTTAATTCATAAAATTAATATAAAAATCCCATGAACAATGCCTTAGCGGAATTGTTTCATCCTGTCCATACTTGTCATGTTTTCAATTTTTATTTCATGGTTAATATTGATTCATGTTCCATTCTCATTTTAATCTCTTTTCTATATCAATTCCTATTATAGTCAAATATTCAAATATTCATTCTAATTCCAAATTTATAAATAATCTTTCCTTACTATCAATATTAATTCTATCATTTGCATATATCAAAATTACTCCCATTTTATTTATTCTCCTATTGAATACCAACACATGACAACAATTAAATTTGTATTCTTTTCCAATTTAATTCCAACTAGGACTCTTAATGGATTTTCTCTTAATTTCTTGTATCTATTTATTCCAACAATTACTTAATTTTATTTCCTATTAATTATCACAATGTCCTACAATTAAATTATATTCTTTTTCAAATTAAATTCCAAATTTCTATACTATAACCTAAATGAATTTTCTTTTAATTCATATCTTCCATGTTATCAATTTCTATAATCTATATATTTTATTTCCCTACCAATTACCTTAATACAATTACACTTAGTGGAAATCTCTTGCAATTTTATTCCTGAAAATTTCATTAACATTTATATTTTACTCTTTAATTCTCAACCCATGAAAATTCACATGGTAACTACATTTTCAAGCCTAAACCAAACACTTCTTCATACACATTATTTATTCTCTTTCAACTTTATTTTCATATATATATATATATATATTCTTTACTTATTTCTTATATTTAATTTACATTTTTTTTCAATTCTAATTTCACAATTTATCATTATTCATTATTTATATTAATTCTCTAATGTCTATGTATTAAAATTACATCAACTGCTTGCATGGCCGAATGTTTCCTCCTCCCCCAACTTCATCCATTTTTCAAATTTAACTTCCTAACAACTTCCATTCACATTATACAACATCTCCAAAATCAATTTTATTCAACTTACATCTATTTGACCATCCCCTTCATCCATGCCGTGGGGTATATCATATCCTCACTATCAATTTTTTTTTTCAATTTTAATTCCATAATTCAACTTTATTCATATCCTTTAACAATTCTATAATTTCCATTGCATCAAGAAAAATCATCATCATTTTAATCTTATTTTGGCCGAATAGCCCTCATCATCAACCCCCCAACGTTTTGCACAACCATCATTTTGATCAAGTTTAATTCATCCTTTACTACTAATTTCTTCCCAACTTGCATTAGAATCATCAAGTTCCCCTTCCTTCCTCTAATGACCGAAATCCTCTATGGCATCCTACACATATTTTTGTCTCAATTAATTGTTATAACCCTATTATCTCCACTTAGAATCGTCCAAAACCATAGCTAAAGATTAAGAAAACAGCACTTTTCTTTATTACCTTCAAAAGTCCAAACTGCAACAGCATACATCTCCACCTCTTTGCTCGGTTCCAGCTCATTAAATCCTAGGTATATACAGCTCTTGAGGTAAAAGACAAGTTTGCTTGAAGAGGTTTGATGAATTGAAGGCCTGAAAGAAGGATTTCACATAGAAAAATGAGAGTGGCGTGGAGACGATGGAGAAAAGAAATTGCTGCAAGGGAATCAATTCAGGGTAGTAGAGAAAATGTCCAAAAAATTCTGATTTTTTTGCTGATATTTCAAGTTGTGAAGACCACGAATTTTCAATCCCGGATTTGTAATGAGACGTATGATTGTAAATGTATTAACAGTGAAGATGGAACCTTCAAATTTTAACAAATGAATATTGTCCAATTTGGCAATAGAAAGTTATGAATGATTTTAAAAATTCGCAAGAGATACATATATACAAGGATAAATTGACTTAAATAGAGAAAGAGTATAATTATATATATACATACACACCGGGCTAAATGCATACAATGCACATGCATGTATGCATACACATAAACATATGCAAATAATTATAAGGAATAAGAAAATAAATTAATGTACATATATATATATATATGTAAAAATAGATGTATGAGTATAGATATAAATCTAATCATACTTATACACATAAGTA
The DNA here is from genome assembly GCA_031772115.1 of Heritiera littoralis. Classification (NCBI taxonomy): domain Eukaryota; kingdom Viridiplantae; phylum Streptophyta; class Magnoliopsida; order Malvales; family Malvaceae; genus Heritiera; species Heritiera littoralis. Next base: position 7,042,762 of record JAPDPK010000007.1, on the reverse strand, counting down.
TAGATATATGTACATACAGATAAATGTAAATACATAAGCATATAAATTAAATATACAAGTGTATAAGGAAAATACACAAGTATATATTATATAGAATACAATTATATAAATGGGAAAAATATATATGTGGGTAATATATATATATATATATATGTGTGTGTGTGTGAACATGGATAAATAAATATATATTATAAGTGTATTACGATTATATACTATACATTATACATAACGTGTGAGATATATATATATATATATATATATATATATATATATATATATATATTTTATAATCTTTAGTAAAAACTATATATATTAAAAGTTTTGAAGTATAATAGTTTTATATTAAAAGTTATATATGTATATATATTATATGTTATATATTATATATTATACAATTTTAAAAAAAATAGATATAGCAGGATTGGGTGGGAAAAATTCCACCCAAAATCCAAAGTGCTCTGCCAAAGTCAATAGCAGCCTATACCTATAATAGTAATAAAATAAGCTAAAAGAAAAAGAAAGAAGACCTAAAGAAACTCAACCCTCTTCTATTACTTTCCTTCCCGTTCCTTTGTACATTTTTTAAGCTTTCGTTGCCTTTCCATCGTGCCTCCTCTTCGTCTTCATCGTGACGCCATTGTTGAGCGAATCTGAGTGGAGAGAAACAAAAGCCGATGGCACAAAGTGAAGACAGAAAACTGCAGCAGCAAGATCGAGTATAGGGCAGTAACGAAGGCTGTGCTGGGTGGTTTCACGAGCTGAAACAAAAAGAGGTGGGCTGAAATTCTCGGAAGCTAGGTTAGGACTTGGAGAGCGCTGAACAGAGAAGGCATTTGGTGGCTGAGTTGGGTGCTTCCAGTCTCCAAAACGAAGGGCTTTCAAAGGGGCAAAACGGGCGACATTGGTGGTGGTTACAGCCGACGTACAAGGGCTGTTCACGAGGTGTGATAACCGTAAATTTTCTATTTTTGAAAATTAATATTAAAGAAAATAGATAAGAGGAAATAAATAAAGTAAAGTAAATAAATAAAATTTATTTACGAGATGGAATATCGTTGAAATTCCGAAAATTTAGGAAGTGAGGAAATTGAGGAATTTAAATTTGGATAAATTGTAAATAAGGAGAAGGATGAAATTATGGAAAATAATGAAAAGAGGAAATTTAATTTGGCTAATGGAAATCCAAATTAAATAAGAAAATAAGAAATAAAAGAGAAATATATTTATATAATTATAAATTATATAAATGTATTTTTATATAAATACATATGTATTGAAATACTATATAGTACATATTAATATACTGAGGTATATATAGATATATATATATATATATATATATACTATGGTATAATTTAAATAATACATATGTATTCAAGAATAGCATTTTATGTATATATACATATATACATATACGAGAAAAATGTAAATATTAATTTACATTAAAGTTTGAAAATAATATATAAGTTATTTAAATTTAAAATATATAAATATACATATATATATATATATACACACACACACACACTAGAGATATATATTGTAATATACAATATATATTTTGTATATAATATATATTGTATTATATTATGTATGAAATAATATATGTATAATATATAGTATATATTATATGTATAAAATATATGTTATAGCATATAGTATATAGTATATAGTATATTATATGCTAAATAAGGAAATAAAAGAAAAACAAAAAGGGAAACAAAACGGAAGGAAAGGAATTGGGAGGATCCCGACCCCATTCCACGAGCCGACCGACCATCGTCGGTGGCAAGAAAGAAAGAGAGAGGAAGGGAGAGATGATGTCGCAAGCAAAAAAAGGAAGGGAAAAGGACGACCGACGATGGAAAAAGGAAAGAAAACGAAACAGAAACCGGCGAAAAATAGAGGAAGAAAACGGAAAAGGGATCTGGCGGTGCTGGCGGAATTGGCTACCGCCACTACCACCGAAGCATCGCCAGAGGAAGAGGAAGAGGAAGAGGAAGGATGCCACCCGAGGCGCGGTGAACGACGGAAGAGGGCCGACGAAGAGACGAAAGAAACCGAAGGAAAATCGATTCGATTTGCCGCCGTGCCGCTGATTCAGGGCAAACGGAGGGTACTAGTAGCTTCGCCGTGCCATCGGCCAGCTAAAGGGCGCTTGAACCGCCGAGGAACCGGCGAGGAGGAACACTGATTGGTCTAAACCAGTCTTACCGGGAAAAGAAGAAGAAAAAGAAAAGAAAAAGGAAAAAGAAAAAGAAAAAGAAAAAGAAAAGAAAGAGAAAGGAAAGAAAAGAGAAAAAAGGAAGAAAAAGAGGAAAAGAAGAAAAAGAGAGGAAAAAAAAAGAAGAATTTCAGAAATTACGGGAGATTCCCAGGAAGTTGGCAACTCGGAAATTATGGAAATTCAGTAAGAATTCCGGAAAATGATTTCGAGTAAAAAATTTAATAAATTATTTATGAAAATTCTAAAATTTAGAATTTAATTTTCAGAAATTATTCTCTGCGATCAAGATGATGGATTGGGAGAGATGGAGTACGGGCGCGACCGATAAGAGGAAGTCGCCGGCCCGGAAAAGGTAAGGAATGCATGTACAGCACTGTAAGGATATTCAGTCTGCATGATTTTAATTATGAAATATTTTATGAAAATATTTATGAAAATATTGCAATGAATGATTGGTTGGAAAATTGTGGTGAAGTACCAGTTGAAATTATAAACTGTATTTTTCGTGCAGGAGGCTAGCTAATCGGCAGCCGTTACACTGTCGAAAAATTATCGAAAATTTCTAGAAAATTTCATAAAATCATAATAAATGATTTTATTTCAGAGAAATGATTTTCAACCATGAAAATCGAGAAAATGAATATTTTCCATAAAAACATGAATAAAATGAAAGTGATTTTAAAATATTCATGTTTTCGAAAATGATGATAATGAAATCACCGAAAATTCTCCTCATATGTAAATTACACGTAATACGAGATGAAAAATGAAAAGAAATAAAGTGAATATTTTTATATATATTTCTTAAATATTCACTAAATGATTTTATAACCTTTATGGTTTTAAATTATGAAATTATATATTTTTATAAATTCCATAAAGGTTATTTTATGATGAAAAATACGATTTTGAGACTAGATGGCATCCTATCATGCTGATATGTGACATGTGATATGTGATATGTGATATGTGATATGTAGTCCCGGTCGACACCTGATCAGTGATCCGCCAAGGACAATTATAGATTATGGCCATATATCTGACATGATTATTTTATACCCTTCGGGGTCTATAGCATGATATGAGTAACGACCCAGTGGACGGGTTGGGCGTGCCTCAGTCTCTGTACATGAAAATGTTTTATATGATATATGATACGTGAAATGAAAATGTTTTACATGATATGTGATATGTGAAATGAAAATGTTTTATATGATATGTAATACGTGAAATGAAAATGATTTACAGCATTTTACAAAATGCTTATTTCAGTACTGATTTTAGTACTACGAGATGATTTTCATATGACATGTAATATGAATATGTAATATGTTTTCAAAAAGGAAAAGGAGGAAAGCAAATCTAATATTCTTATTTTAAATTTTAAATTGAATATTAGATTTAAATGATATTATGTTATACGAAAAGGATTTAATAGCTGATTTTGCTATTTAAAGTACTGTACTAATTATGATTGTGCAGTAAAACATGAAATGAGTTTTAAAGGAAAATGATGATGATTTAACTAATATTCTTTTCAAAGAAAATATGAATATTAGTTATTCTATTTAAATGCTTTATTTCATAAAAGCATTATTTTGAAAAGAATATGAAAAGGTTATGGAATAAAAAGGAAAAAAGATTTAAATTTCAAAACAAAAATGAAATTTACTCTCTACAGTTGCTTCTAGGTTCCGGGACAAGATAGGTATTTCAAAATACCTACCTTACTCCATCCGGATCCGTAGCCGATTGTAGTGTCCTTCCTACATGCGAGCCTAGAGCCCATAGGAAAAAATGAAAAAGTTTTTCAGCATATAGATAGCTGAGTATCAAGTGAGGCATATAATTCCCTTACTGAGCCGTGGTTTGCTCACCCCTTAATATTAACATTTCAGGTTTTCGAGGACTAAGAGTCTGACATCTAAAGGACTTCGACTATGTATTTGGGGACTTTGCGACTGCTTGATTTATTTAATAAGGTATGATCATTTATTTTTTGTATTTAGACTTATCTACAGTACTACTTCCTTATGAATTAAAATAGGGGATGTAATTCATATTATAATTTAATATGTAATTGTCTATATGTAAAAGAAAAGTAAAGTATCGCAGACAGCCCAACCAAATAAGATGTATAGAATAAGGTGAAAAATAGGGTCACGGGCTGTGACAGATTTAATGGTATCAGAGCAGGGTTGGCCTGATGTCTGTCAATACTTTTGGAAAGAAAATGTGTTGAAAAGGTTAACATTCCCTGTAGTACTGTATAGTCTAAATACATAGAGAAAATAAATAATTGTAAATTGAGTTAAGTGTTTAGAAGGGGGTGAGAATTATGAACTAAGGATGTCAAAAAGGGAAAACGGCTCAGGAATGTTAACTGAAATGGTGATCTTATAATCTAAATGAAGGTCGATTCGTAAAGAACAGAAATGGACTCGGTGAGGGTCCCACCAGTACTTTTCTGTCCGAATCGAACTGAGACCTAAAAGTGATGATATAAAGGAGGGGAATGAAATATCATCATTAAATAGACCTTAAGATCACCGATTGAAGGTATTTTGAGGAGAGAGAATATTTTTGACCAAAAATGATCGAAATACCCCTGCCTCTGAAATTTTACCGGGAGTCAAAATAGACCAACAGAAGTTGAAATTGATTGATTTGACAGAGAAATTGATGATGTAAAGCTGCATTTCATGCAAAATAATTCAATTATGGATCCTAGTGGACTTCTCTGTCGAAATGGAATAAGATCTTAAAATGCTGATATTGGTACGAGAAAGGGGTACTATCAACAAATTGATAATAAGATTACTGAATTAAATGTATAATGAGGAGAAAGAAAAAAAATGTGAAATGACGAAAATGCCCTATGTGGGATTATGTTTTGAATAGTGATAAATCAAGTCGATTTTGAACTTATTGATAGTAATGGAGTTATTGAGGGTATAAAGGAGATAATATGAGTATAATGATCCCGATTACAAATTTCACTACACTTGGAGTGCTGATGTGACCCAAATGGTTATAGGGAAGTCGTAGGATGAGCGACTCTATTATTGATTTTTGAGGGTCTGAATTAAAAGTGTATTAATGGGATATGATTACGGAATCATGGGATATGATGAAAAGTAATATGATTACAGATGATGAATAAGAAAGAGATCAGTACAGAGGATGTAATCCATAGCAGTACGGTTAATTCCGGTTCTATACTGTTATTCTAGTTTCTGAAGTATTTAATGGATATTTATAGAACCGGAATATTTTGGAATATGTTTTATAGAATAAAGTACTGTATGGAGTATATGAAATTGGAGAATATGCATAAGAATAGTAAGTGAAGATAAGCGATGAGGAAGACAACAGCTAACCTGAATTATTAAATGAAAATGATTGTAAAAGTAAATTACAGTAGTAATAAATCGGTTAGCTGTGAAAGGTGTTAATCAAATGATGACACTTGACATAGTATATTCATTAAGATGATCAATATGCTGTGAAGTATGAGGAAATAAGTGAATCAAGGCGGAGTAGATGTTAAAATGATTTAAATATTAAATGTCTTTGCCTTGAGGATATACAGTGGAAATGATAGGACACGAAGATGAAATGTCCAAAATGATAAGAGATGTGTGATTAAAGGAAGTATCGGATGAGATTCCCGATAAATTTTCAGAGTTATATAGATTGGAAAAAAAATGGAGCTAACATTGACTCGATTGTGAATATGAAAGTTATTTCTAAGCTTATATCGGAGAACGTAAAGGAATCCGAAAAGCTTAAGAAATAATTCTGAAAAAATTAGTGAATAATGAAATTCACTTATATAAGGATAATTGATAGAAATACAGATGATATGATTTGAGGATGAATTAAATGGTGTTTTAAATTCCTATTAATTTATAAGTTCTTATTAAGAACAAATAATCATCTATATGGAATTGATGCCTTAAATTGATTTAATCGGAGATGTATAAAGAGTTTATAAGACCAATATCTGTACAAGGCATCACTAGATGAAAAGTTAGAAACTAATGATCATAAGATGATAATGATTTGAACTCGATAAAATTATCACGAGTTCCTATTGAGGTTTACGAGGTTAATGAAATTCCTTATGAGATATATAAGCCTAATGAATGAGGCACCCAGATATTGATAAAGTAATGATATACTGATACAGTATAAGACATCAATGGAAAATGAGCAGCATAGTAGTATGACCCTACGGACTCTCAAAGATTGTAATCTATATGTTAAGATTGGCAAATAGAAGATGGGCTAGACAGTATCTCTTTCTAAGATATATGATCTCGAATGACAGAGCAATGCGGATCTGTCCATGATGAAGAGATAGTTATCGAGATACGGAAGGTACCGGCTCTAGCTAAATAATATTGCCAGTCTATATGAGAGTTTATGGGTTAGCTGCTCTACTGATGTGACTAATAAGTAAAAGGTTAAAGTCAGTGGATGAATAAACATAAAGATGATATGTAAAAGGTTAAAGGAATTTAATAGTGGAATATTTTACCACTGATGAAAAGTGACTGAAATAATGATGAAGGAAAAGATGGATATGTCATAAGAGGAAAGTACATGATGAAAAGGGAACACAAATATGAAATAGTTCCTGAATTTAAAACTAAAAGTGATTTTGTGATTTTCACATGATTATGGTTAAATGTAAGATCGAGCCAAACTCGATAGAGGAAAAGTAATTATACTCAAAGAAGTAAAGAAGTGATTTACATTTTACTGTCAGTTATGTAAATGGAACAAAAAGGATATATATATATATATATATACCACCTCGAAATGATGGAAATAATGGATTTATATGAATAATGAGATGATTAAATTGATAATTATAGATTCAATGATGAAGTTAAATAATGAGAAGATTAAATTATAATTTGATTATGCCATAATGGAATCTAAATTATCGAAAGAGTATATTCTCAAGTATATTCTAAAACCTAAGTGATATAGAGTATACCATAAGAATAAGAGATGTAATAATGAGATTACATGGAAGTAGATATGGGGAGAAATTGATTGTCTCTTGATTCAATTATGGTAAAAGGTGGTAAATAGTAAAGTCTGCAAATAAACTGCAGCAGTTGATGAAATAAATATGAAAAAAGTATTGAGGATAATAATGAAGAATCTAAAAGAGATATGATAATATGAAAGTGATTATAGACTGATAGTCTAATGAAATCACTCCTCCATTATCAAACTCTTAGATTCTTTAGTGCCATAGTCGAAATATGATTATAAAATGATGAGAATGTATGTGAAGTTCCAGTATATGTGATGAGAATATCTGAGTAGCTATATGTTATGGGAAATAGCAAAAGGCTCTAAGATTCCAAATTTATATACAGCACCGCTCCGTACATGATGTAAAAATGTTTGAGTGTAATACGGAAACACTCGATGATATGTTGAGTGAGCGGATGCACGACATGTAAAAGCTACTGGACCATTATATACTGTTGATTTAAATTGGTAAATGATAATTATCGAAATGTATCGACTTGGCACCAAATAAGGAAGATGGATGATGAATAATATGAATCATATGTGATATGAAAAGGAGTGGAAATGGATAACTTCCAATTGATAAGAAATTTAAGGGAGTATAAGTATATGATGAGAAATGATATATAGAGGTATAAAAGGCGATTATGATCTTAAAGGTATACTGGCAGTATAATACGGAAAATGATCAAAAGGTCAAGAATGATAAGTATACAGGATGCTACCACCTTATGAATTAAGTTAAATTCGGAGGACCGAATTTCTTAAGGTGGGAAAAATGTGATAATAGCAAATTTTCTATTTTTGGAAATTAATATTAAAGAAAATAGATAAGAGGAAATAAATAAATTAAAGTAAATAAATAAAATTTATTTACGAGATGGAATATCGTTGAAATTTCGAAAATTTAGGAAGTGAGGAAATTGAGGAATTTAAATTTGGATAAATTGTAAATAAGGAGAAGGATGAAATTATGGAAAATAATGAAAGGAGGAAATTTAATTTGGATAATGGAAATCCAAATTAAATAAGAAAATAAGAAATAAAAGAGAAATATATTTATATAATTATAAATTATATAAATGTATTTTTATATAAATACATATGTATTGAAATACTATATAGTATATATTAATATACTGAGGTATATATAGATATATATATATATATATATACTATGATATAAATTTAAATAATACATATGTATTCAAGAATAGCATTTTATGTATATATACATATATACATATATGAGAAAAATGTAAATATTAATTTACATTAAAGTTTGAAAAATATATAAAAGTTATTTAAATTTAAAATATATAAATATACATATATATATACTAGACATATATTTTGTAATATACAATATATATTGTATATAATATATATTGTATTATATTATGTATGAAATAATATATATATAATATATAGTGTATATTATATGTATAAAATATATGTTATAGCATATAGTATATAGTATATTATATGCTAAATAAGGAAATAAAAGAAAAACAAAAAGGGAAACAAAACGGAAGGAAAGGAATCGGGAGGATCCCGACCCCTCTTCCACGAGCCGACCGACCACCATCGGCGGCAAGAAAGAAAGAGAGAGGAAGGGAGAGATGATGTCGCAAGCGAAGAAAGGAAGGGAAGAGGACGACCAACGACAAAAAAAGGAAAGAAAACGAAACAGAAACCGACGAAAAACAGAGGAAGAAAATGGAAAAGGGATCTGGAGGTGTCGGCGGAATTGGCTACCGCCACTGCTACCGAAGCATCGCCAGAGGAAGTGGAAGGATGCCACCTGAGGCGCGGTGAACGGCGGAGGAGGGTCGACGAAGAGGCGGAAGAAACCTAAGGAAAATCGACTCGATCCGCCGCCGTGCCGCTGATCCAAGGCAAACGGAGGGCACCGATAGCTTCGCAGTGTCGTCGGCCAGCTGAAGGGCGCTTGAACCGCCGGTGAACCGGCCGCTGATGAGGAACCGGCAAGGAGGAACATTGATCGATCTGAACCGGTCTGACCGGAAAGGAAGAAGAAAAAGAAAAGAAAAAGGAAAAAGAAAAAGAAAAAGAAAAGAAAGAGAAAAGAAAGAAAAGAGAAAAAAGGAAGAAAAAGAGGAAAAGAAGAAAAAGAGAGGAAAAAAAAGAAGAATTTCGAAAATTACGGGAGATTCCCGGGAAGTTGGCAACTCGGAAATTACGGAAATTCGGTAAGAATTCGGGAAAATGATTTCGAGTAAAAAATTTAATAAATTATTTATGAAAATTCTAAAATTTAGAATTTAATTTTCAAAAATTATTCTCAGACATCGAGACGATGGATCGGGAGAGATGGAGTACGGGCGCGATCGATAAAAGGAAGTCGCCGGCCCGGAAAAGGTAAGGGATGCATGTGCAACACTGTAAGGATATTCATTCTGCATGATTTTAATTATGAAATATTTTATGGAAATATTTATGAAAATATTGCAATGAATGATTGGTTGGAAAATTGTGGTGATGTACCGGTTGAAATTATAAACTGTATTTTCTGTGCAGGAGGCTAGCCAATCGGCAGCCGTTATACTGCCGAAAAATTATCAAAAATTTCTAGAAAATTTCATAAAATCATAATAAATGATTTTATTTCATAAGAAATGATTTTCAATCACGAAAATCGAGAAAATGAATATTTTTCATAAAAACATGAATAAAATAAAAGTGATTTTAAAATATTCATGTTTTCGAGAATGGTGAAAATGAAATCACCGAAAATTCTCCTGATATGTAAATTACACGTAATACAAGATGGAAAATGAAAAGAAATAAAGTGAATATTTTTATATATATTTCTTAAATATTCACTAAATGATTTTATAACCTTTATGGTTTTAAATTATGAAATTATATATTTTTATAAATTCCATAAAGGTTATTTTATAATGAAAAATACAGTTTTGAGACTAGATGGCATCCTATCATGCTGATATATGACATGTGATATCTAATACGTGATATGTGATATGTAGTCCCGGCCAACACCTGATCAGTGATCCGTCGAGGACAATTATAGACAATGGCCATAGATCTGACATGATTATTTTATACCCTTCGGGGTCTATAGCATGATATGAGTAACGACCCAGTGGACGGGCTGAGCGTGCCTCAGTCTCCATATATGAAAATGTTTTATATGATATATGATACGTGAAATGAAAATGTTTTACATGATATGTGATACGTGAAATGAAAATGTTTTATATGATATGTAATACGTGAAATGAAAATGATTTACAGCATTTTACAAAATGCTTATTTCAGTACTGATTTTAGTACTACGAGATGATTTTCATATGACATGTAATATGTTTTCAAAAAGGAAAAGGAGAAAAATAAATCTAATATTTTTATTTTAAATTTTAAATTGAATATTAGATTTAAATGATATATATGTTATACGAAAAGGATTTAATAGCTGATTTTGCTATTTAAAGTACTGTACTAATTATGATTGTACAGTAACACATGAAATGAGTTTTAAAGGAAAATGATGATGAGTTAACTAATATTCTTTTCAAAGAAAATATGAATATTAGTTATTTTATTTAAATGCTTTATTTCATAAAAGCATTATTTTGAAAAGAATATGAAAAGGTTATGGAATAAAAAGGAAAAACGATTTAAATTTCAAATCAAAAATGAAATTTACTCTCTACAGTTGCTTCTAGGTTCCGGGACAAGATAGGTATTTCAAAATACCTACCTTACTCCATCTGGATCCCTAGCCGACTGTAGTGTCCTTTCTACATGCGAGCCTAGAGCCCATAGGAAAAAATGAAAAAGTTTTTCAGCATATAGATAGCTGAGTATCAAGTGAGACATATAATTCCCTTACTGAGCCGTGGTTTGCTCACCCCTTAATATTAACATTTCAGGTTTTCGAGGACTAAGAGTCTGACATCTAAAGGACTTCGACTGTGCATTTGGGGACGATGCAACAGCTTGATTTATTTAATAAGGTATGATCATTTATTTTCTGTATTTAGACTTATCTACAGTACTACTTCCTTATGAATTAAAATAGGGGATGTAATTCATATTATAATTTAATATGTAATTGTTTATATGTAAAAGAAAAGTAAACTATCGCAGACAGCCCAACCAAATAAGATGTATAGAATAAGGTGAAAAATAAGGTCACGGGCTTTGACACGAGGTGTTAGAGACTGCTGGGGAGGGTGTTCCTACAAGATGGTCAGCCGAGATACTAAGGTAAAAGTAAAGAAAGAAAAAGGAAAAGGAAAGGAAAAGAAATAAAAATGGAGAAAAAATATATAGAAATAGATATATACATTTGTATATATGGAGATAAAAGAATGAGATTTAGGAAATTATATTAAACTAGTGTTAAATAGATATATATATATATATATATATATATAAATACAGACACACACACACATATTACTTGGAAACAAGGTAAGAAACAAAGAAAAGAAAAGAAATAAAAAAGAAAGGAAAAGAATTTAAAAGAAAGGGGATATATATATATATGTACATAAATGTGTATGTATAGTAGCATGTATATGTATATATATATATATATATATGTAAGAAGATGAGAGAATTGGATTTAAGAATTATTATTATGTTAGTGTTGAATATCTATATCTATATATATATATATATGTGTGTGCGTGTGTGTGTGTGTGTGCTACTTACTTGAAACAAGGTAAGAGACAAAGAAAAGAAAAGATATGAAAAGAAATGAAAAGGAAGGAAAAAGGATTAGAAAGAAAGGAAATATATATATATATGTGTGGAAATATAATGCATATATATATAGAGAGAAAGGTACAAAGGTGAGATAAATCTGATTTGAGAATTTGAATTATATTAATGTTAAGTGAGTACATATATATATATATATGAATATCAATATATATATATATGCGTATTAAGTTGGAAGTTAAATTTTCAAGTGTATAGAAATGGGCTAGACATTATTAAGTCAGATTTTTATTGTGAAGGTATAGCATAACGGGAGGACGACGGACACGGTCTAGCTAATCACAAGACATGCTCAAACTAACCTCGCATTAGGTAAGACGTTTATATAACGTAGAAATAGGATTATCTTGTCTAGGTTAAAGTTCAATGATGAAATGAATTGAGTATCTAGATATTGGATTTAACGAAATGAAATGCAGGTACAATGTGAAACTCGATAAAGCACTATAGTGATGCGATATTAACAGGAAATAAATCGATATGGTATAGACTTATAGACATCATGAGATGGAATGATAGGCATTCATGTGATTCATGAGCACTTCATTATACTACTTTGATTTCATCTACTTGAATTCTTTTACCATTAAACATGCCTTATTACTATGCATGAAACGCGAAATTATTTATTCTTATCATGCTTACCAAAATGCTTGGATGCTTATATGGTTTTGAAAAGAATGAAATTATAGTTTTCACATGTGTACGTATATATATGTAAATGATCTTAAGAAAAACATTACGTACATTGAACTATTTTTATAAGAAAGATTGAATGCTTTATGAGACTATAGGCACCCTAAGAGAATTAAATTCAATAAAGCATAGTGGAAGCCACCTAATTGGAGATTACTCATTAGGCATAGATGCTTGTCCGAAAACAGTCGTGGATAGGTCTCAGTCTCGCCTGATCAGTGGGGCTGAGAGACATGAGGTCTATGGCCATAGATAGCACCCTAGTGGTTTCTAGGGGACGATAATATGATTCTTCACTACTAGCTACAGTGAATTAAGTCTTTATTGATAGTGAAATAGGGATCTAGCCTAGTCTCAAATGATATGAAATGAAGTTTAGAGTATGGTTTTAAACGGAAATGAACTTTAAACTCAATATAACCATATGGCGTATGAAATGTATTTTGATATCGTACATGGCATAATATATGCTTCAAAAGTACAAATGACATGAAATGAAGTTTAGAGTATGGTTTTAAAACAGAAATGAACTCTAAACTCGATATAGATTTATGCTATATGAAATGTATTTGATATTATACATGACATGAAATATGTTTCAAAAGTACATGTGACATGAAATAAAGTTTAGAGTACGGTTTTGAAAATGGAAATGAACTCTAAACTCGATATAGTTTTATAGCATATGAAAAGTATTTTAATATTGCACGTGACGTGAAATATACTTCAAAAAGTATATGTGACATGAAATATGCTTCAAAAAGTATATGTGACATGAAATATGTTTCAAAAAGTATATGTGACATGAAATTAAAAAGCTTGCATACTTCAAGCATGTCTTAAAAGTAAAACTGAGATGTACTGATTTTTTCGCATGTCTTGAACATGTTTTAAAAAAAGATGTATTATATGTTTTAAGACTGCAAGCACTCCATATATAGTTACATGTTAAAAGTCATATTATGATTTCATGACTTAGACATCTCATGACATGTTAAGGTATAGTTGAATTAAGCTTGAGAACATAACATGTATATGTTGCATGATGAATAAGAGAATGATAATAGTGAATCCTCATCACATGACATCATGCATTTGCATTAGAACAGTATAATTCTAACTCTGCACTTATATAAATGACTTACTGAGCCTTGCTCATTAAACGCTATTTAAATTTTTCAGATTGAGCATGGAGTTGGGGGAGTATTTCGGAGCTTTCCGAATAGTCCCAAGCCTAAAATATAGTCCCAACTCTCCAAGGAGACTTTTGTGAGCACTTTGGGTATATATACTCATCTTTTGTATTTAATATCAGTTCAGGCTATTTTTGATTCAGTACTTAGATGGGATGTAACCTAATATAGAGAATAGCATCTAGACTATAGTAAAGATGAATTATAAAATTGTTGATTCTTGCATGAGTAAGGATATATGATTGAATAGCATGAATAAGTGACCAAGTAAGAAGATGTAAACCATAAGATGAAATGTTATGAATTGGAAATGGACTTAGGTTACAAAGAAAGTTTAGATTCATTAGAAGAAAGAATAATGGTGAACTTGGTCATAGTAATGCTAGAATATAATCAACTGCTATTGTGGGAAGCATGAGCTAGATATTACTTGTGAATTTTATGCAGGTAATTAACCTAGGTAAAGTGATAAAAATAGGCGAGAGAGTTAACGTCTCGAAATAAATTCACTGCATTGCACTTAGACAAAACAAGTATAGAAAAGTGAAAAAAAAAATTTAGCCCTAAATTCTACGCATCCGGTCAAGTAAGAGGTATCGTCATGGCCTTCGGGTCGTGACAGATTTAGTGGTATCAGAGCCGAAATTATCTAGTGCATGTCAGTGTAGATGAGTTAGAATGGTTTACATCCCATAGAACTGTAATTACCTGATTGTTAAGTGCTCAGTAAATGCAGAATACTATTCTAAATGCATGTATTTTTATATAGAAATTAAATGATAACAAAGTAAAGAAGACTACTAAGTGGTGGATGATTTGAAACCTCGATAAGTAACACAATAGCCTGTAAGGTATTGTGGCTTACCAAAAAAAAGGGACTCTTCAAACCTGTCATTAGTAGAATTAAGATTGAATACGACATGCTATATACTTTAAATCTTTTGTAAATGTTAGAGATTTGTAAGGTATGTCGTGCAAGATAACAAATTGATGTGAAAGTTAAGATTGCATGAAATAAGACACGCAAGACCATAATGTCTTGCTATTGATCTTGACCTAGCTTGATAGTTTTTAAAGTATAAGAGGATGAATGGTCACAAGATATGAACTTACGAGATACATCAAATTTGGCAAAGTTATTGAGTATTGAACTTTGAAATTAAAAAGGGATTGTAATTCGAGAATTTTACATGAAATAGATGATCTTATAATCTTAACGTTAGTTCTGTTCGGTAAGGTACTGAGAGGAACTCAGTGAGGGCCCCACCAGGAATTCTCTATCCGAATCAAACTAAGATCCTGAAATGATAATATTGTAATGAAAGAGGATATCATCAGTCAATAGATTTTAAGATCACCTATTTAAAAGGTATCTTAAAGAGAGAGAAATAAACTGAAAAATGATGAATATACCCCTATATTGAAATAATTCTCCCGAATCATTTATGACTAAATTGATTTGGAATCGATTGATGGTAATAAAGTAAAGGATGATGTAAAGAATGTATTATAGGTATAATGGTCCCTACTATTGGCCCCACCTATACTCTGATGAGTAATGCGATCAGAGTGTATACTGTGAGAGGTCGCGAGATAGTCGGCCCTGTTATGGATTCTTAGGGCCTGAATTAAATGTGAAAAGAAGAGGTATTTGGTTAGGGATTATTGGATATTATGAAAAGTAATACACTTACTAAGTGTGACTAAATAAGTGAATCGATATGAAATATATGTTAAATGATTTGAAAGTTATACGTATGTGTTTTGAGGATACATAGTAGAATTGTAGAATGTAAATAATGAAATATCCAAGATGATATGAGGTTATGATTTAGAAGTTACTGGATGAATTTCTAAATAATTTTCCGAGTAATGTGGATTTGAGAGATTATTAACTCAATTAACAACATGGAACCTATCTATAAGCTCTTATCAGGGAATATAAAAAAGTCTGAAGAGCTTAAGAAATTACTCCAAAGATTAATGAATAAAGAACCCATCTGTATTAGTGTAACTGGTGGAAACACAGATGATATGGTTCAAAAGAATAAGCATAGCTTATGATTGTGTACCGAATTTCGAGTACTCAATAGTATTGTTATTGAGAATGAATAAGTTATTGTTCAAGATTGATGTTTTACTTGATCCACTCAATGGTGTATGTAGAGTTTCAATATCAATCTTTGAACAAGATGTTATCGGATAAAAAGCTTACAGATAAGTGTTCATAAGGTGATGTTCAAAACTCGGTATAACTATTACGAGTCTTTTGTGGTACTAAAGAGATTTATGAAATATCTTGTGACGTTTGTGGATTTAATGATTAAAATATTTCAATCACATACAGATAAATTATAATGGCATTAAAACCACGAGATGTGAATATGTATATTCATTTGAAGAATATAAGCAGCATCCTTGAATAATTCCACAAACTTCTGGAAACTAAGAATTTTGTTGTCACATTCAATAAATATGAGTTTTAACTGAACAATACCTTTGTAGAGACGTGTGGTCTCGAATGATAAAGTGAATATTGGTTTGTTTAAAATGAGGTTATTGCTAAGTGAGTAAGAGTAAAATATAGTTATTGGAGTAAAAAAATTTCGAAGTTTACCCGAATAATAGAAATGATTTGTTGAGGAGTTGTGGAATTGGTGGCTTACTGATATGATACATACATATAAGAAAATTAAATGGAAGCGAATGAATATGTATGAGTATAGTATTCAAAATTGTTAAAAGATTTTTAACGGAAGAGTACTATACCATTTGGGCAAGCAACGGAAGTAATAAATGTGAAAAGATGAAAATGTATTAAAAGACAAATCATATAATGATAAGGGAACACGAATTATGAGGTAGTTCCCAAACCTAAGATTGTATATGATTTCCTTTTATTATCATATGATTATGGCTAGATATAAGATTGAGCCAAACTTAACAGATAAAAATTAGTTATACTTAGAGGAGCGAATAAATGAAATACTGCCAGTCATGTAAATAGATATGTATATGCATATATGTATATATATTGTAACTGTGAAATTGCATAAGTAATGTGGAGACGAAATTAGTATTTTGATAAATTCAATTACAGAATTTGATTGTGGAAAAAAAATTAAATCCTTAGGTACATCCTAAAATTTAGTGATATTATATGTACTATAAGAATAAGGGATGTAATGGTAATATTATATGAAAAGAGATGTCAGGGAAAATTATTACCTAATGCCTCATTCACTGTAAGTGATGATTGATATTAAAGTCTGCAAATAAAGTGCAGTCTTAGCTAAACTGTGAAATGATGATTATGGGATAGTAAAGAATCCGAAGAAACCATGATGCCATTTGGGGTGATTGTTGACAGATTGACTAAGTCGGCACACTTTTTGGCTATGAAAGCCACAAATTCACTCAGTGCCCTTGCAGATTTGTATGTCAGGGAGATCGTAAGATTACATGGAGTCCTTGTAAGCATAGTTTCAAATAGAGATTCTCAGTTTACTTCTCATTTCTGGGAACATTTCCAGGATGCTTTGGGAACTAAATTGAGTTTCAGCACTACTTTCCATCCTCAAACTGATGGGCAATCCGAGAGAACAATTCAAACTCTTGAGGATATGTTGAGAGCGTGTGTCATGGATTTTCAGGGTTCATGGGATGATCATTTGGCATTGGCTGAATTTGCATATAACAATAGTTTCCACTCCAGCATTGGGATGACACCGTATGAGGCATTGTATGGACGTAGATGTCGATCCTTGATAGGCTGGAAAGAAGTGGGTGAAAGGAAGATAATTGCTCCCGAACTTGTAGAAAAGGCTTCAGAGAGTGTCAGATTAATATGTGATCGATTGAAAACGGCACAGAGCAGACAAAAGAGTTATGCTGATAATCGCAAGAGACACTTGGAGTTTCAGGTTAGAAATAAGGTGTTTTTAAAGATCTCTCCATCCAAAGGTATAATGAGGTTTGGAAAAAGAGGGAAGTTGAGTCCCCGATACATTGGTCCGTTTGAGATACTAGACAAAGTGGGTGATGTAGCATATCGACTAGCACTACCACCAGAGCTATCGAGTGTGCACAACGTCTTTCACGTATCTATGCTTAGGAAATACCATCCGGATCCCTTCCATGTAATTGACTATGAACCTTTGGAGATCATGGAGGACTTAAGTTATGTGGAGAGACCACTTCAGATTTTGGATCACAAGGATAAAGTGCTACGGTCCAAGACAATTCCTTTGGTAAAGATGCTGTGGCAACATCACTCTTCAGAGGAAGCCACATAGGAATTAGAAAGTTTAATGAAGGAGAAGTATCCTCACCTATTTTAGGATAACTTGAAGAAATTTGGAGGACCAAATTTTCTTAATGTGAGGAGGATGTCAAGACCACGAATTTTCAATCTCGGATTTGTAATGAGACGTATGATTGTAAATGTATTAACGGTGAATATGGAACCTTCAAATTTTAACAAATGAATATTGTCCAATTTGGCAATAGAAAGTTATGAATGATTTTAAAAATTCGCAAGAGATACATATATACAAGGATGAATTGACTTAAATAGAGAAAGAGTATAATTATATATATATATACACACACACCGGGCTAAATGCATACAATGCACATGCATGTATGCTTACACATAAACATACGCAAATAATTATAAGGAATAAGAAAATAAATTAATGTACATATATATATGTAAAAATAGATGTATGAGTATAGATATAAATATAATCATACTTATACACATAAGTATAGATATATGCACATACAGATAAATGTAAATAAGCATATGAATGAAATATACAAGTGTATAAGGAAAATACACAAGTATATATTATATAGAATACAATTATATAAATGAGAAAAATATATATATGTGGGTAATATATATATATATATATATGTGAACATGGATAAATAAATATTTATTATAAGTGTATTACGATTATATACTATACATAATACATAACGTATGAGATATATATATTTTTATAATCTTTAGTAAAAACTATATATATTAAAAGTTTTGAAGTATAATAGTTTTATATTAAAAGTTATATATGTATATATATTATATGTTATATATTATATATTATACAATTTAAAAAAAAATAGATATACCGGGATTGGGTGGGAAAAATCCCACCCAAAATCGGCAGAGCACTCAAGTCAATAGTAGCCTATACCTATAATAGTAATAAAATAAGCTAAAAGAAAAAGAAAGAAGACCTAAAGAAACTCAACCCTCTTCTGTTACTTTCCTTCCCGTTCCTCTGTACATTTTTTAAGCTTTCATTGCCTTTCCATCGTGCCTCCTCTTCGTCTTCATCGTGATGCCATTGTTGAGTGAATCTGAGTGGAGAGAGACAGAAGCCGACGATACAAAGTGAAGACAGAAAACTGCAGTAGCAAGATCGAGTATAGAGCAGTAACAAAGGCTGTGCTGGGTGGTTTCACGAGCTGAAACAAAAAGAGGTGGGCTGAAATTCTCAAAAGCTAGGTTAGGACTTGGAGAGGGCTGAACAGAGAAGGCATTTGGTGGCTGAGTTGGGTGTTTCCAATCTCCAAAATGAAGGGCTTTCAAAGGGGCAGAACGGACGGCATTGGTGGTGGTTACAGCCGGCGTACAAGGGCTATTCACGGGGTGTTAGAGACTGCTGGGGAGGGTGTTCTTACAAGATGGTCAGCCGAGATACTAAGGTAAAAGAAAAGAAAGAAAAAGGAAAAGGAAAGGAAAAGAAATAAAAATGGAGAAAAAATATAGAAATAGATATATATATATACACACACACACATTTGTATATATGGAGATAAAAGAATGAGATTTAAGAAATTATATTATACTAGTGTTAAATAGATAAATATATATATATATATATATATATATATATATATATATATACACACACACACATATTACTTGGAAACAAGGTAAGAAACAAAGAAAGGAAAAGAATTTAAAAGAAAGGGGATATATATATAAATGTGTATGTATAGTAGCATGTATATGTATATATATATATATATATATATATATGTAAGAAGATGAGAGAATTGGATTTAAGAATTATTATTATGTTAGTGTTGAATATATATATATATATGTGTGTGTGTGTGCGCGCGCGCGCGCTACTTACTTGAAAACAAGGTAAGAGACAAAGAAAAGAAAAGAAATAAAAAGGAAGGAAAAAGGATTAGAAAGAAAGGAAATATATATATATATAGAAATATAATGCATATATATATATATATATAGAGAGAGAGAGAGAGAGAGAGAGGTACGATGGTGAGATAAATCTGATTTGAGAATTTGAATTATATTAATGTTAAGTCAGTACATATATTTATATATATGAATATCAATATATATATATATATATATATATATGTGTGTGTGTGTATTAAGTTGGAAGTTAAATTTTCAAGTATATAGATATGGGCTAGACGTTATTAAGTCGGATTTCTATTGTGAAGGTATAGCATGACGGGAGGACGACGGACACGGTCTAGCTAATCACAGGACACGCTCGAACTAACCTTGCATTAGGTAAGACGTTTATATAACGTAGAAGTAGGATTATCCTGTCTAGGTTAAAGTTCAATGATGAAATGAATTGAGTATCTAGATATTGGATTTAACGAAATGAAATTCAGGCACAATGTGAAACTCAATAAAGCACTATAGTGATGCGATATTAACAGGAAATGAATCGATATGGCATAGACTTATAGACATCATGAGATGGAATGATAGGCATTCATGTGATTCATGAGCACTTCATTATACTACTTTGATTTCATCTACTTGAATTCTTTTACCATTAAGCATGCCTTACTACTATGCATGAAACGCGAAATGATTTATTCTTATCATGCTTACCAAAATGCTTGGATACTTATATGGTTTTGAAAAGAATGAAATTATAGTTTTCACATATGTACGTATATATATGTAAATGATCTTAAGAAAAACATTATGTACATTGAACTATTTTTATAAGAAAGATTGAATGCTTTATAAGATTATAGGCACCCTAAGTGAAGTAAATTAAATAAAGTATAGTGGAAGCCGCCTAATTGGAGATTACTCATTAGGCATAGATGCTTGTCTGACAATAGTCGTGGATAGGTCTCAGTCTCATCTGATCAATGGGGCTGAGAGACATGAGGTCTATAGCCATAGATAGCACCCTAGTGGTTTCCAGGGGATGATGATATGATTCTTCACTGCTAGCTACAGTGATTTAAGTCTTTATTGATAGTGAAATAGGGATCTAGCCTAGTCTCAAACGATATGGAATGAAGTTTAGAGTATGGTTTTAAATGGAAATGAACTCTAAACTCGATATAGCCATATGGCATACGAAATGTATTTTGATATCGTACATGACATAATATATGCTTCAAAAGTACAAATGACATGAAATAAAGCTTAGAGTATGGTTTTAAAACAGAAATGAACTCTAAACTCGATATAGCTTTATGCCATATGAAATGTATTTGATATTGTACATGACATGAAATATGTTTCAAAAGTACATGTGACATGAAATGAAGTTTAGAGTACGGTTTTGAAAATGGAAATGAATTCTAAACTCGATTTACTTTTATAACATATGAAAAGTATTTTGATATTGCACGTGACGTGAAATATACTTCAAAAAGTATATGTGACATGAAATATGCTTCAAAAAGTATATGTGACATTAAATATGTTTCAAAAAGTATATGTGACATGAAATGAAAAAGCTTGCATACTTCAAGCATGTCTTAAAAGTAAAATTGAGATGTATTGATATTTTCGCATGTCTTGAACATGTTTTAAAAGAAGATGTATTATATGTTTTAAGACTGCAAGCACTCCATATATAGTTACATGTTAAAAGTCATATTATGATTTCATGACTTAGACATCTCATGACATGTTGAGGTATAGTTGAATTGAGCTTGAGAACATAACATGTATATGTTGCATGATGAATAAGAGAATGATAATAGTGAATCCTCATCACATGACATCATGCATTTGCATTAGAACAGTATAATTCTAACTCTGCACTTATATAAATGACTTACTGAGTCTTGCTCATTAAACGCTATTTAAATTTTTCAGATTGAGCACGGAGTTGGGGGAGTATTTCGGAGCTTTCCGAATAGTCCCAAGCCTGAAATATAGTCCTGATTCTCCGAGGAGACTTTTGTGAGCACTTTGGGTATATATACTCATCTTTTGTATTTAATATCAATTCAGGCTGTTTTTGATTCAGTACTTAGATGGGATGTAACCTAATATAGAGAATAGCATCTAGACTATAGTAAAGATGAATTATAAAATTGTTGATTCTTGCATGAGTATGGATATATGATTGAATAGCATGAATAAGTGACCAAGTAAGAAGATGTAAACCATAAGATGAAATGTTATGAATTGGAGATGGACTTAGGTTACAAAGAAAGTTTAGATTCATTAGAAGAAAGAATAATGGTGAACTTGGTCATAGTAATGCTAGAATATAATCAACTGCTATTGTGGGAAGCATGAGCTGGATATTACTTGTGAATTTTATGCAGGTAATTAACCTGGGTAAAGTGATAAAAATAGGCGAGGGAGTTAACGTCTCGAAATAAAATTCACTGCTTTGCACTTAGACAAAACAAGTATAGAAAAGTGAAAAAAAATATTTAGCCCTAAATTCTACGCATCCGGTCAAGTAAGAGGTATCGTCGTGGCCTTCGAGTCATGACACAAATATTTTTCAGCTCATTTGTAAAATGAAAATTTTGCCCCTCTTAAAATTCAATAATTGCACCTATGCCATTAAAATATCTTATTATTTTACAATTCAGATTTTTAAATTTTTTATTAAATTTTATTTATTTAGGTCAAATGATTATGAGGTGTGGAGAATTATAGTGAATGGTCCTAGAATTCCCATGAAGAAAGTAGATGGAAAAGATGTCCCTAAGAGTGAGGATGAGTGGGACACAAATGACATGAGATTGGCACAAATGAATGCCAAGGCTATGCACACCCTCTTTTGTGCTTTAGGTCCCAATGAGTATAATAGAGTCTCTTTATGTGAGAATGCTAAACAAATATGGGATAAACTAGCCATCACACATGAAGGGACAAATCAAGTTAGAGAGACCAAAGTAGGAATACTCACACATGATTATGAGCTATTTAGGATGAAAGAAAATGAGTCCATTAGTGAAATGTTCACTAGGTTTAATGATATAATTAATGGACTTAAGGCTCTAGGCAAGACTTATTTCAATGTTGAAATGGTAAAGAAAATTTTGAATAGTTTGCCAAAATCTTGGGAGGCAAAGGTAACCGCAATAGAAGAGTCTAAGGATCCAAATACCTTGTCTCAAGATGAACTTATGGGCTCCCTTCTTACATATGAAATGAAAATGAAAAGAAATGAAGTGCCTTAAAAGAAAGTAGGGGTAGCACTTAAGTCTTCCACTCATTATGTCATTGAAGATGATGGTGATAAAAGTGGAAATGAGGAAGAAAAGGAAATGGCAATGTTTGCTAAAAGATTCAATAGGTTCATGAGAATGAATGAGAGAGAGCAAAATAGGAGACATCATAGGGGAGAGTCAAGTAGAAGAGAAAAAGACCCCTTAGTGTGTTATGAGTGTAATGAACCAGGTCATACTAAGTTAGATTGCCCCTTACTTAGGAAAGAAAAGGATAGGGAACCTAGGAAGAAAGCATTTGTGGCAGCATAGAGCGATAGTGATAGCTCCGATGAGGAAAACGTAGATGATGAGGTAACCTACTCATGCTTTATGGCCGTTAGTGATGATGAGGATAGTTGTAGTTCTAGTGAAAATAATGATTATACCTTTAGTGAACTACAAAATGCCTTTAATGATTTAGCAAATGAATTTCAATGCATGAACTCCAAATATGAGAAAATCATTGCTAAATTAAAAATAGAAAATGAAGCCTTGACAAATGCTAAGCTAGAATTTGAAAAGAAATTAGAAAAGGCTAACTTAGAGATAAATGAGTTGAATGAAAAGAATACAAATTTGCATAACTCATTTACTAGGTTCTATATGGGTCAACAAAAATTAGATCACATGCTAGAGACCCAAAGAGCCTTCTTTGACAAAGATGGGTTAGGCTATAATGCAAAACAAAAAGAAACTCATCTTAAGAACTTCCTAGTGAGCAAAAATTCTATGCAGGATACATCTCTCACATGCTCACTATGCAATAGGATAGGCTACTCTTCACAAGCATGCACAAATAGAAAACCACATTTAGAGGAAGAGTTGTTAGACAAATGTGGGTACCAAAGTATGCAATAAATAATGATGATTTGAGTTTGAAATGGATCCCTAAAGGATCAAAAATTGTTAGCACTAACTCTCATGGACCCAAGAAAATTTTGGTACCAAAGCATGCTTGAAAATGTGTTTGTTGTAGGAGTGTTAGAGCATGGAGTTACAAAAAAACAATGGGGTTGAATGCTCTACACACCTTTATGGAGATTGCTTGTGCCAATGAGAAAAGGGGAAAAGCTTAAGGATCCATCACAACAATTCTTCAAAGGATAGCTCAAGGTGGACTCAACAATTCAAGGCAAAGCATTCTCTAGCAAAGGAGTATTGTAAGCTTGATTCCTTACTCCTTAAACTTTTTGTGCTTTGATGAGAAAATGTGTTAATTATTCTTGGTGCATTGTGAGTTGAATGAATAAAGAAAAGGCATGTTGAATGATTGTTGATTGGTTAATGGATAGTTCTTGAGGCATTGGATTATTGGATGAAAAGCATGTTTAGTAATTTTGAAATGATTATTGGATTTCTGCATTTTGAGCAAGTTTTCTATGTGTTGATAATGTATTTAGCTGTCTCAAATATGTCATTTATGCAAAATGCCATGTCATGAGCAATAATGAAGAACTTGTATGTTGGAAATAATGGCATGTTGTTCACAAGATGTATGCCTTGATGATATATGTGCTTAAAATCTATGTGAACAAGTTTGTTTTGACATATTTGTGGTATCCAATGCTTTGGTTTTGTCAAAATGTGCTTAACTCTCAAAATAACCTCCCTTGAGGCCAAAAATGCATTTTATTATGTAAATTCTTCCAAAATTGCAAAATATTTGTAAAATGGTTTTTCATTCATGTTTTTCATTCATACAAGTCCAAAATCATGTTACACAAATGTTTAAACCATAACTTGGATTTAAAATACTCAAAAACGAAGTTTTGGCACATCAAAGGTTAGATTTTCTGTCAAAAACTGCAGAAGCAGGATGAGGGATTGATCCCTAAGCAAGCAGGATCGATCCCCCTTGAGCAAAATGCAGAAAAACTGCAGTTTGGAACTAAGGGATCGATCCCCCTCCTATAGGGATCGATCCCCCCAAGCCAGAAAGGGCTTTCCTTCATGTTTTCAACCGAAATTGAGAAGAACTTTTCATTGTTTTGATACTTTCTCTCTTCTCAACTTAAAATTCATTGTTTTAACTTCTTTTTGATGATCTTTAAACTATGAAAATTCATTTTTCATTGATATCATGCCTCAACTCCATCAATTTGTATCATTTCCAACAAATGGTATCACTTTCAACAATCAATATCATTTTTATTGAACTCACAAGTGCAAAATCGTTCTTCTTGTTGAAAACATTCATGAATTGCATAAATCTTGAAATAATCTTGAAATATATTTTCAATGAATGCTTAAACATAATTTTTTAGATTTATTTCAATGATTTGTGTATATATTTGAGAATTTGATGAACTTGTGCATCACGAATATTGATCATTCCTTTTGTTCATCTTAGTCAAGCATGCGTATAAGATTATGTCTCTTAGCTTGACTTATCAATTCCACACTAGGTTTCATGATAATTATACATCTAGTGGAGTGATTTCAAATGTAAACTCAACAATTGATAATGGTCATTGGCCTATAATTTGTGATGGTAAATGGATCCTAAATGTTCAAATACATAAAACTTTATCATCCATGTACTTAAAATTTTCTTATGGCCAAAATTATTAAAGAACTTAGGCTTTAATGACAACACCAACATTCAAAGATAAATGCAAACTTGAACAAGTGTACCTTGATTGATATCCATGCATTTATTCTTGATGTTGAACTTGCTTAAGTTGAATCAATGATCATGTCTATGAGATGAGAATAGTTGTTTTCATGACATTATGTGATTAATCTCACTCATACTTTATGAATTTTAATGATAAACTATATTTTAGCTTGATAATATTGATTCACTTAGGTGAAGCCATTTTACTTAAAATAGCATATACCCTCTAGAATGTTAAATGATGATAACAACTTGGGATATGGCTATTAATTGATTAAAATGGCAATTTTGAATCTTTCTTTGCTCATAATTGGTTAAGGACTTGAATTGGAAAATGAGCATAGGATTTTGTGGAAGAAAATGTGTCTGCATGAATAACTTGAGTTTTTGAATCTTCCATATGGTAAAAATTTGTGAATATAAATACGGATTAATACTTTATGATAGTGTGCTAATGTTTAATTAATCCATATGCATATTTGATTGTGTTCTTGCATATTTAGAATGATTATCTTCTTGACATGAACACACTACACATAAATATTGGATTCATGCAAAATATCTAAGTCAACCATTAGTAACAATTGGTATTTAGATTGAAATAACAATTAGTATCATTGGCAACCATATTTTCAATAATTGGTAAGCCAAAACTAAATTGCCAATTGGTATGAGCTTTAAATTGACAATTCTTCTTATGCTCCTTAGATTGAAATAACAAATAGGGAAGAATTCATATAAGATACTTTTGCATGAAACACTTTTGTGCTAGAATTTGTGATTAATTAATGTATGATTTAATTCTAGGCACAATATTTCTTGAAAATGATTTTTGAGCACATGCAATGATATGTTATATAATTTCAGCTCATAATCATGATGTATTGACATGCACCTTAGTTGGACTTTAGAGAACAATTGATACACTTAGGTGCTTGATAGAATTGATATAAGCAAGCTATAGGACATAGTAGAAAATTTATAAACATCTTGCTTAATCACTTACCAATTGGAAACTTGCGAAATTATTTATAAACAATTGGTATAGGATCATAAGTCATATTCTTTGCATGAATATTTCATACTCTTTATGGAAATTGACTTATTTAATTGTGCTATGAGTCCCATGTACTAACATATTTCTTGTTAGATGGAGCATTTTTATTTGTTCTCACATAGCCATGATTTTAGGGGGAGCATATTTTTTTTCCTACTTTTTGCTATGACAAAAAAGGGGAGAGATAGATATTAAAAGGGAGAGATATTCAGGGGGAGAGATAATGGGGGAGAAATAGTTTGAAAATTCATTTTCAAAACCCATGCTTATATTAAGGGGGAGCTTTATAAAATCCTGCTTTATTTGAGGGGGAGTATTTTATGAAAGAATTTTCAAAGCAAATTTACATTAAGTTTTGTCATATCAAAAAGGGGGAGATTGTTAGCTTTAAATTGTCATATATATTTTGAAATGACAAAAACTTAAATAAGCTTTAATGTTTTAATTCATATTATAAATTTACTTTATCACACATGATTTTCTCAATCCATTTTCAAGTGATCATATCAAACATTAAGACCATGATTTAATTACATATTCTTATTGGTCTTAATACTTTATAAAATGTTTTGAATATTTTAGAAAATTACTTGATGAATTTTTGGACCATATTTCATCAGAGAAAGTCAAGAAAAACTCCCATAAAAATGTCAAAATGTTTTGGGTTGAATTAGGATCAAAGGCTATATCATTTCTGACCCAAAAGTGCAGGAAAATAGCTTTCTGGAGGCATGGGATCAATCCCCTAAGGGAAGGGATCGATCCCCTAATGGCAGTAGGCATTTTGGCGGAAGAAAAGGTCCCTCAGCCCAGAATAAAGCATTCTGGAATGAAGGGATCGATCCCCTATGGAAAGGGATCGATCCCTTTGCTCGAAAATAGCCTGTAACGGCTTGTTTTTGTGAGACAACGGTAATATTCGAGTTTTGGCTCCACCCAACGGTTAGAATACATCCAAGGGACTATAAATAGAGGCTTAGAAGCTAAAGAAAGCAAAAGGAAGTGCTCAGAAATTCTATTCATCATCTTCTTCATTTTCCTCAAGCCTCAACAACAAATCAAGAGCTACAAAATCTTCATCTTCCATCATTCTCATATTCTTTGTATAGAATAGCCCAAATCTTGTATAGGCTTTTTCCTTGTGGTTTAACATTGTAATCACTTGCCTATCTAGAGGCCCTTCTTTGATTACACAATTTGTAAACACACTCGTTCCTTGTAAAAAGGGGAGGTTTCTCTTTAGCCTAAGAAAAAGAGGGAGGTTTCTCTTTAGCCTTAGAAAAAGAGGGAGGTTTCTCTTGAGCCTAGAAAAAGAGAGGTTTCTCTTTAGCCTAGAAAAAGAGGGAGTATAACAAATTCAAGGATAGTGAATTTGGGAAAATCCTTGGGAGCATCTCAAGGTAGAGGACGTAGGCAAGGTTACCGAACCTCTATAAATCGCTTGCGTACATTTCTCTATCCTTACTCTCTTTACTTATTTGCAATTATATTTGTGTTTATTGTTTTGAATTTATATTGCATAATTGAGTAGCCTAGAGAACTTAGAAAATATCAATATAGGCTAGAGAAATTAAAAGAACCGAAAAACGAACTTAAAGTTAGCGAAAAACCGATTCACCCCCCCTCTCGGTATAGCCTATAGAGCCAACACACACCTTTCGTCTTGCATGACCATCAATCTTTTGCACATTGAAGCCTATCATTAAGGGTAACTTTTTACAGTACCCTAATTTCTTTTTCTTCTAATAGATTTTATTAGGGTTTGCTAACTCAAACCATAGCAAAACTAAATTCTATGGTTGGTACCATTTCAAGTTTAAATGGCTTATGTGGAGTTTATCACTTCACATAGATTTACAAACATGAAATCATTATTGAAGACAAATCATCTATAAGAACAATCCTAAGATTGTACAATAGCTCTTATTAAGTCAAAATCCACCTTTGCCGATAATAGTAATGTCAAGTCCTCATACTTTTCTTAGAAAACCACTTTTCTTGTTTCACTCCCAACTTTTCTAAATATTGAGCAAATCAGTGAAGTCATTTTGTCTCAAGTCCAAGCGAAACATCTCAAGAACAGTTGAGACATAGCCACCGTGTAAGTAATCATCATTTCTATGTTGGGCTTCTTCGATTTCTTCTTTCACCACGTGGGCAAATTCACATTGAATGTTCATGGACTTCTTTTGTGGGCAATTTTCCATGGATGGAAATGAAACTCAACTTGTAACAACTGTTATGAGACCTAAAGAAATTATGCAAAAATTTGTGAAATTACAAACCAAATGTCTTATCCTATTATAATTGTTTTTTCGTATTTTTTAAGGAATGATAGTTATCCTTTATGTGTCTTAATATGGGTTTCGATTTTATACTTCAGAACATCAAGGCTTTATCGTAATGTTGGCTTCCTCAGGTTTCACTACAAATTGGGTTTGGACAGAAAAAAGCTAAAGAGTTTCATCCATGTGGATTAGTAAGACACCGCAACCCTTAGCCATTAGAGGCTTTAAACTAAACAGGCTCAATCTAAGTAAGAGTATTTAAATGGCCTATGTGGAGTTTATCACTTCACATAGATTTACAAACTTGAAATCATTAATAAAATAAAACAATTAATTCATTATTCAAATACATATAAAATCATTAAAATAATCTGAGTATTATCTTAAAATTTTTAAAATAATTAAAAATTATATGATATCTAACCCATTTAAAAAAATAAAATTAATTATCTAAGACATTTTAAATAATTAAAAATGATTAAGTATAATTTTTTTAAAACATTTAAAATGGGTATATAATACAAATTTATATATATAAATATTTATATAAAATTAATATGTACATTGCACGAGTCAAACTAATTAACAGATAAAAGGCTACGCTTTTCATTTAACAATACTTTAATTTCATAAGTCGTACCATGAGAATAAATATAATTTAATATCATGCATTAAACTGCATATGAAAAAAGTGTATTCTCTTGTACTTGAGAAAGAACTACGTTAAAATAAGCTACTATTAGAAAAATGTATTTTTTTTTTATCTTAAACTATACTTTTTAAACATAATTTTTGAACATTTTCGTAATAGTGTAAATTGTTCATTTAGTAATATAGAAGGAAAATAATTAGACCTGTCTATGGATCAAACCGCCCGTTAAAGCTGAAAATTAGCTCGATTTTTTAGTGGGCTTGGACAAAAAAAGCCCGATGAATGGGCTTGGACAAAAATAATTAGGCCCAATGACTTTTCGAGTTAGGCTCAAGCTTTGTCTATGGAAACCTAGGTCCAACCCGGCCTAAACATAGTTAAATTATTAAAATTTTTATATATTTTACTAAATATAATGTAATTATACGTATTTAAAGCATTGTTCATTAATAAACACTATACATATATTATGGAAATTGGCA
Organism: Heritiera littoralis; assembly: GCA_031772115.1. Classification (NCBI taxonomy): domain Eukaryota; kingdom Viridiplantae; phylum Streptophyta; class Magnoliopsida; order Malvales; family Malvaceae; genus Heritiera; species Heritiera littoralis. The sequence continues at coordinate 7,012,233 of JAPDPK010000007.1, read as the reverse complement.
TGTAAAGTTTGACAAATCAAATTAAACTTTAAAGGAATAATATAATTTTTAAAAAAAGAAAAAAGAATTAAAATGAAAAAAAACAAAAATCGAGTCAGGTCGAACCGGGCCTAGGCTTATAAAAAAATATGCAAAATAGGTCTAGACTAAAATTTAAGCCCAAATGATCGAGTTGGGTCAGGCTCAAGCTTGCATATTGTCCGTTAATATATAACCTAAGCTCCATCCGGCTAGTGGCGTAGCCACGTACAAAATGCTAAATTTTAGTCAATTATATTTATACATGTAGAAAATATTAAAATTTTTATTTTTTATATTGAAGACAATAAATTTCATAAAAATATAAAGTAAATGATCAAAAATAAAATTTTTATTTATTTTTATAATGATAATATTAATATTTAGGTTGCAAAGAAAATTTTAAAAAATCTTTATATTTTGGTAAAATTATAAAGGTTAGTTTTTGATACATTGACAATAAAAATTTTTAATTTCACAATCATGGTTAAAAAACTGTCATGCATCCTATATTATTTTCTAATTAGTTTTTTTTATTTTTTTACTATTCTTTAAGGGATATGTATCATCTTATTAACTACATTTATGAAGTTTAAAAACTCTATTAATAGTATATTTGGTAATTTCTCTAAATATAATCATATGTTAATAAGTATTAAAAAATAAAATGTGATGTATATAATTTCTCATAAAGATATATTTATGTATAAATGTTCTATATAAAAGTAAAACCATACATTTTATTATATATAAATATAATGTTAATTTTTATTTCTTTTTTATTCAAAAAAATTCTATATGTCTAAGGATATCTTTTGCAAATTAAAATATAAATAATAAAATTACTAATCAAGCAATTTTCAACTTAATTTATATATTTAAAAATGATTACTTCATATAATAATTGGATAATTATTATATACACTATCAGTGAAGTTTTCTTAACTTCACAAGTGAAGCTAAGATGATGACACATATATTATTTTATTTTTAATATTTTTAAAAAATATGTGTCTCGTCCTAACCCCGTATGTGGAGTCAAAAAACTATTTTTAATACAATATAAAAATATTTATATAATATGGATTAGTACACATATGTGACTCTACTGAATTTTGTTTCTGGCTACGCCCCTAGATCCGGCCAAGCCCATGAACACCTCTAAAAAAAATTGAAGAGTGCAATATTTGCTTTTATAACGTACAAAACAAAAAAAATAAACAAGTACCATATACTTTATCTTAAACAGTGGTATTTGATTTAATAATTCTCACAATCTATGATCAAATAAAAAGACAAAACCAAGACATGACCTAAAGTCAATGAACAAGATTTGTTTGTTGTGTCAATTATTCTTGTCTCGTACACAACACGATTTTGTTTCTATGCTTTTTATTATCCAAATATTCTTCTTAATGCTTCCTCCTTGTGGATAATAAAACAATGAACTTCGTTTAATACAAAATTAAAAATTAATCATCATAGTATACACTAATCTCTACTAATATATCTAATTAGTGCTTTCACGCTTGGAGCAAGAAATCTTTCTTCTTGTAACCCTTTTTTTTTTTCTGGTTACAGAAGGTGCAAGAAATCCTTATTCGATGCTTATACCACAATTTTCTTAACGACTAGATAGTGACTTTCTATATTTTTAAGTAAATTCATGCTCTGGCTTTCCTTGCAATAACTTAATAGGTATCTTTACATGTGTGTTACAGGAAAAATAATAATTTATGGTCGTGTTTGGTACATTAGATGAATTATAGGATAGGATGATTATCATCCTATCTTATGTTAGATGTACAAATAAAAAAAAAGATTGGATTGCAAAAATGATAAGTCATAGAGGATGATTCAATTAAAAAAGATGATTATTTTTAATCCCATATGATTAGGAAATATATACTTTTATTTTATCTTTCAAAACTTGCATTTAAAAATTAACTTAAACATTTAATAATATAACAATGGTAATTTTCTAATTTATTGATAAAAATTATTTTTTTTCTTTTGCCTTTTTTTTCCTGTTTGTTTTTCTTTTTTTACTTCCTTTTTCTTTCTTTCTTTTTCTTTCTTATTGGCCAAAAAAAAGGGTTATCTCTTATGATCAATTATGTAAAGGCAAAAATATTATGTGAATATAAATATAAGTTTTGAATATGTAAACTAGGTTCTAGTAACCTCAAATGCAATATAATTTCAATTATCTTAATTTTATTGCGCATTATAATCTCTACATGTCAATGGATTTATCTAATCCATTGATGTACTAGGCATAGTTATAACTTGAACATTTATCTAACTTTCTTCTTGGTGCATTGTTTTAAGGATTATTATTTGTTGAAGTTGTCAATGACCAAAATAATCAAATTATTGTAAGTTTTTTTTTAATTTTTATATAAATTGCTTTAATATTTTTTTTGTTATAAGGAAAATGTTTTTTTGTTCTTCAGCTTGCTCAATGGGTAATTGTCCTTAACGCTCAGCATCGTCATTACCAGTCTCACACTAAGAAAGAGCTGATGGCTTTGCGTCAAGAGAATGCTGAGTTGCGTAATGCAAACAAGCAGTTGAGCTCGCTCTTGAGGCGAGTAGAGCAGCTAAAGAAAGAGAGAGATTCTTGGTGTCAAACCGGTAACATGAAACTAAATCCAGCTAAGTGTTCTTTTGGCATACAGTCGAGAAAACCCTAAACTGATCCAGGCTTTTCTAGATATGAAGCCCTTTGCCACAGTGAGAGAGGTACAAAGGCTAACAAGAAGGATAGCTGTCTTGAATCTCTTTTTGTCAAAATCGGCTGAAAAAGTCTACTATTTTTCAAGACTCTTTGAGGAGGAAAGGATTTCAAATGGATGGATGAATGTCAAATAGCATTTGAGGAGCTAAAAAAAATACTTGCAAGAACTCCCATTGTTGTCTAGACCTCGAATGAGGGAGCAACTTTTTATGTACCTTGGAGTTGGAAAGTTCGCTATCAGTGCAGTCTTATTGAGTAAAGATGATAAAGGAGACCACCCAATCTATTAGGTGAGTAAGGTATTGTTGGATGCAGAAACCCAGTGCCCCCAAGCTAAAAAAGGTGGCGTTGGCATTAGTCATGGCGGCCTGAAAACTAAACCCCTACTTCCAAGCACATTTTGTTACATCACTAACTGATCGACCTTTGAGACAGATACTACAAAAGCCAGAACACTCTGGGAGATTAAGAAAGTGGGCCATTGAACTCGGGGATTACGACCTATCCTTCCAACCTCATCAAGCCATCAAAGGCCAAGCATTGGCTGACTTCATGGTCAAATGTACAGAATAGGAAGATAATAGTAAACTTGAGGTGAACTGGTGGAATTTGTATGTTGATGGGGCTTCAAGTGCAAATGGAAGCGAAGCTAGAGTGGTATTGTATCCCCTAAAAGGAAAGCCTTACAGTGCTCATTCCAATTTGACTTTCCCAACTCAAACAACATAGCCGAGTATGAAGCTCTAGTAGTAGGGATGAAATTAGTGAAGAAGTTACGAGTTTGAAATATGAAGGCCTATAGTGATTCCCAATTGGTGGTCAACCAATTCCATGGCCACTATGAGACATAAGAACCAACTTTAGTTCCATACTTGCAAAAAATCCAATCTTTAGCTCAGACTTTCGAGAATTTTCAACTAATATAGATCAATAGGTATGAGAACTCCCATATAGATGCATATCTAAGCTAACCTCTTCAAAAGAGATTAGAGTGAGGATGGTGAAGTAGAAAAACTAGAGAAATCTAATGCTGAAGAAGAGGAGGTATGTGCATTGAGATCAGTGAGGATTGGAGAGCACCAATGAGACAATACCTGTTGGATGGTACTTTGATAAGGGATAAGGAAGCAGCCGGGATATTGAAGATTCAGAGTGCCAAATTCACCATGATAGGGGAAAAGTTGTACAAGAGAGGATATACGATGCCTTTATTAAAATGCCTAGGCCTTGAGCCCATTGGTTATGCTCTAGTTGAGGTGCATGTAAGGATATGTGGTGAACATCAAGGTGTGTGAATAGGCTTGGCGCTGTCTGTGAGAATGGACCCAAGATATCAAGGCCCCATTATGTGAACGACATTGGTTGGAAGGTGCTTTGTAATATAAGTTTACAAAAAAGAAAAAGAAACACTAAGTCTCAGTATCTGGGGCATCTTCAGCAAGAAGGGCCTTGTCAGAAGAATCAATTGCAATTGAAGGGTCGCTTTAAGGAACGATCGAACTCAGGGTAAGAGGCTGAGCAGATAGACTAGGAAGGCTAACGACCAAGGACTGCAGATCACCATTGTTCAACCCATCAAGGGCCCCAATTGCCTCCTCTTGGCTGTGAGGATTACGTGGAGACCATGGACCTGTCAATTGCTAAAGTCATCATGAGCACTTTTCTCCAGAAATGTATCAGCACTTTCTGAATCTGGCTCATACTTAGTCCAATTAGGAGCCTCGAATGACTAGACTTCCTCTGAGTACTAAAGTTCAGGGAAGGTCTTACCAACTCGCTTCTCCGTCTCTAGCCAAGACCTAGCAAGATAGAAGTCATACTTGAAAAAACCAACTGAGTACGCTTCCTTCCTTACATGGCACTCCTTGGACAAACGGTATTCCTTTACCGCTTTAGCCCTGAAATGGTCACGCTCCTCCTGGGTTGGAGAGGTTTTAGCTTGTTTGCGCACTTTCTACAACTCCCTCTCATTCTCCTGATTAATCACCAAAAAGGCATTATCTTGGGACCTAAGGTTCTCCAAGTCAACGGAAGCAGTAATAAAGTCCTCCTTATATCCTTCCAAGGAGTTCACAGTAGCCCTCTCAACTATAAGCACACCTTGAATGTGGTTAAGCTCACTAGACAGAGAATCTCTTTCTTTCTTCAGCTCCTCTACTCACCCCTAGAGGAAGCTCAACTGCTTGTTTACATTACGCAGCTCAGAATTCTCTTGACGCAAGGCCATCAGCTCTTTCTCGGTGTTAGACCAATAATGACGATGCTGAGCGTTAAGGACAATTACTTGTTAAGCAAGTTAAAGAACAACATATTTGATAATTGAGGACGAGGTGAGTTGTTTGGATTCGAATCTAAACCTTACAATATGACATAACTCTTCTTTGATCACTTGGTTAAGAGGTTATTGGCAATTACTTTAGTCTTAATCAAAAAGTAAATATTAGGAGTTATGTCACTTCTTAGTAGTATAAAAGACAAATCAATTGAAAGATTTAATCCAATGACATTTAAGCTTTGTTTGATAAAATCAAAAGAAGAGAGATAGAAATAAAAATTATTAATTTAATTATTATGTTTTATAATAACTATTCTATTATTTTATAGTTAAATAATTAATTAACAACCAAGGCTTGGCCTAATGGTTATTACCCTCCTTAGGCCCTATTCCCTCTCGTACCTCCCTACGAACCAAAAAAAAGTTAAATAATTAATTTACAATAACCATGCTTAGTCTAACTGTTTTTCTCCCTCCCAGATAGGAATGTAAAGGGGTTAAGTATTTGTTAATTTTTGGAAACTTGAACCTGAACTAGATTAATTTTCATAATACTTGAACTTAATTAACTACTCGATTATTTTTATTTGTGTTACCCAAACCTTAACCCAATAATATAGAAAATACTCGTTTACTACTCGAACCTATTAAATATATGTTTATTAAGTCAAAGTTTGACTTTTAAATTTAAATTTAAAATCAATTTTAAAATAACTTATTTAAAAAATTAAATTAATAATATTTAATTTAACTCATAAAAATAAGTTAAAGTTAAAAATCATAATTACAATATTTAATGAATTAATTTAATTAAATATAACATTAATAATTAATAAATTATATATAAAAAATATAAATATCATATTAATCAATTATTATTTATAATTGGGTTTAGTTGCAAACTCTCTAAAATAACTATGACAGATAGTAATTTTACTGTCCAAATCGGATTATATACTATTATAATCTTACTTAATCAGGTCAAATAGTGTCAGATATTCGTTTATAAAATACTCATTGCCATCACTACTTAGAAGAAAAAAATCAAGTTTAGTTTTAAGTAAAATCTCATTTATCTTCCCGGCTGTGAATTCTGATTCCTTTCTGTTGCTGTTGTACAACATATAACAATTATTGATACCTTTCTTTCTTTCTTTCTTTCTTTCCCTTTTTTTTTTTTTTAATAATTGATACCTTCTCTCACGTATTACACAACCTCAAAGGAGAAAAATCCCAAAAACAGAAAGCAAATGCATTGCCATGTCAGTTTTCCAGCTCAGGAAGGCATCAGAGTTACAGAACATTTTCTTCCCCCAAAAAACAAAACCGTAACATAAGCGAACTCCTTAGTCCTTCCGCCGACAACCAAAGGATAAGAAGAGTAAAGTAGACATTTACTTATGAAGTTGTAGGTGATTTTTTATTTTGATAATCTAATAATGAAAAGGCTACCATTTAATTACTACTATTAATATTAATATTAAATATCTTTATTTCATCATATTAAAATTTAATATAATTTCAATAATATTATAATTAAATATAATATTCAATAAAATAAGTACTTAAAAATAATTCAATTAAAAAATATTAAATAAATTTTTTAATATTATTTTTATTAGATAATAATTAAGATTTTTAAAATTCTAAATTTGAGATATTAAATAATTATATGATTTAATAAATTACAAATTTTATTTAATTATTATTTAAATTCATTGTAATAATATTAAATAATTTAAAAATATATTTTAACTAATTAATTTATAATAAAAAAATTAGATAATTATTAAAATATATTATATTTAATATAAATAATATTATTTAATGTTAACTATTCACTTATTTAATAATACTAAATTATTTAATAGTAGTAATTTAATTGTATAAATATAATATTAAATAATAATATTGTTTTGTAAAATAATAATTAATAATATTAGAGAATAGTACTTAGAAATAATATTAATTATTAACATATCAAAATTATAATATAATATATTATTTAAAACATAAATAATATATTCAATAAATTATTATACAAATTTAAATTAAATAATATTATGATATCATAGTTTAATATAATTTATATTTAATTGCTTTTTACATATTTCAAATTTTCAATATTAAAATAAATATATTAATTTTAAACTATTTATTTTAATTAAATAATATTTTATATTGTTTTAATATTATTTTATTTTAAAAAATTAATGAATTTTACATTTTATTATAAAATATTTTAATATTATATTAATATAGATACTATTCACTTACTTATGAATAGTGTCACGTCTCACTTGCTCGCCATCCTTGACTTGCCGGACACCATCGAGACTTTCTGCCCAGCCCTAAAAACCACCTGAAACTATTGGCGCCTGACATGGTTTCTGCAGATTTCACTGCCCTAAACTACTCCACTATCTTAGGGTGAGTTGTACTAGTAGTCTAGGAGCCATACACTTGGCCACGTGAGAGCCAAGCATTCTTTAGAAGATTTGTCTATATAAGGGGCATCCTCCCCCTTCATTAAAACCCTGGTACAGCCATTTCTTTCTCAACAATACACTACGTTTTCCTCCATTTTTGCCTTCTATTTCTACTGTCTCGTTACTGTCTGTGTGGGTTGCTGCCGGCTTTACCCATTTTAGGGTCCTTAGAGCCTTCCGTTAGTGTGCGCACCATATTGTGGTTGTAGTAGGCTGACTTAGGTGCAAGAAGGTTGGAAAAACTAGCCCCTAAGGTCGCACGTTGCTGAGCTCAAGCACTTGGGATGTGACAGTTGGTATCAAAGCAGGTCTCGCAGCAGTCAAAAACAGCAGAAAAATGGCCAGTTTAGAAGCATCACAACATCCTGAAGGACAGGAGCCACGAGAGGGACGTGGCAAGGGCAAGAAGACTATTGTGAAGGAGGTAGAAGCAGCCTTTAAGGCACGGTTGGCCAAAGTGGAGTTGGCCATGGCCGAAATCCAAGATAGGATGGAGGACCTCTTGGAAGAAGTGTCCTCGTCAGCTAAGGAGTTCAAGGAAGAGGTGCGAGAGAAGGTGGACGAGATGCAAGAGAAGGTGGGCGAGAAAATAGACCAGGTCGCCCAGAGGAACTCAATGTTGGAGGCTGTAGTTGTAGCCCTAAAAGCGAAGGTGGAAGAGCTCAAGAGGAGGCTCACTGCTTGTGAAGGTACCATCGGGGGAGGCTTGTTAGCCATGGCACCTAGGGCGAGATTGGAGGTTCCCAAACTAAAGGAGTTCAAAGGGACCCGTTTAGCCAAAGACGTGGATAATTTCTTGTGGGGGATAGAGCAATACTTCAGCGCCTTGAGCATCAAGGAGGATGCCACCAAGGTTAGTACCGCTTCCATGTACCTTACTGATTTTGCCCTATTGTGGTGGCATAGGCAACATGAGGATGCCAGGCGAGGAAGAATACCGATCGGGACATGAGAGATGTTCCAAAGGGAGTTCAAACAGCAGTTCTATCCAGAGTATGTTGTTGAGGAAGCCCGAGCCAAGCTGAGAAGGCTCACACAGAGGGCTAAAATTCTGGATTACGTGCGGGAGTTTCAGGGGCTGATGTTGCAAATCCCCACACTTAGTGAGGAAGAGGCATTCTTTTCGTTCATGGATGGTTTGAAGCTATGCGTGAAGCAGGAGTTAAAGAGAATGGGCATCCAAAACCTTAACCGGGCGATCGCAGCTACAGAGGTCCTAGTGGAGTTCCAGAGACAAAATAGGCCCGAGTCTCCCAAAGCCAAGTTTAAAGGCAAAGATGGGTGAGTTGAGAGCTCGACTAGCAACAGCCAGCATCGCTTCAACAAGTGGAGGTCCTCCAGGGATGAGGACAAAAGAAAGTGGCAAAACGATGAGGGCGAGCAGACGGAGCAAGCCGAGAGGCCGCCAATGGGATGCTTCCTATGTGATGGGCCACATAGAGCTCGGGACTGCCTTAGCAGAGGCAAGTTGGTCGCCATCGCCCAATGTGAGAAGGAAGCTGATAGGGAAGCTTTGAGGATGGGCTCGATCGTGTTGAATGCTGGGAAGATCGGAGCTGAAGCTAGAGGCGATGGTACTGAACGCAGTGAAGACCAGGAGAGGTCACCCATGGAAAGGGCTAATGTTCGCTGATGTGTTGGTGGCGGGCACGTGGTTGAACACCTTAGTCCACACGGGAGCGTCTGACTTGTTCATGTCAGATCGAGTCACCAAAAATTTGGGGCTCAAGGTCGCCAGAGAAGAGGGGTCCATTAAGACGGTGAATTCCAATGAGGCACCGATCATAGGCAGGGCTCGTGGAGTAGATGTGCAACTAGGTGAATGGAAGGGTCGTGAAACGATCGAGGTATTTCCCATTGATGATTATGACTTTGTTATTGGCTTAAGTTTCCTCGATCGAATTAATGCTATTCTTGTGCCATTCGCTAATTGCATATGTGTGGCTGATCACCATTGCCAATGTGTTGTCCCCGTTAGGCAAGTGGAGGGGCCTGGAGTCAAGGTGATGTCGGCAATGCAAGTCACCAAAGGAGCTCGCCAAGATGGGAGTTCATACCTAGCCGCGCTGAAGAGAAAAGGTTCTCCAGTCATCACCAACAACACCCTACCTGAAGTGCTGGAAGTGTTGGATGACTTTAAGGATGTGAGGATGCCTAAGCAAGCTAGGCAGGAATTCTTGGCAGACTTCGACTCCGAAATGCGATCAAATATAGGTGAGGCAATAGGGTCGTCGATGCCCTTAAATACAAACCAAATGTCGCCACAATCAGTTCGCCCAAGGGATCTCTGGTCACCTAAATCAGAGAAGGTTTATCCCAAGATCCCATGACCAAGGCCAGGCACGAGCAAAGAAACCTAGCTAGGGCGTGCCTGCCCAAGGCAACTAAGAGGTCGAAGAGATGGGTGAACAAGAAGAGGCAAGATACCAGAACAATGTTCAGGCGAGTGCCTAATGGCGTCAAGACCACCCATGACAAGGAAGTCCAAGGTATCTTAGCTGATCTGCTGATCCTGCAGCAACACCGTAGGCCTCAGCATGAATACTTAGTTCGATGGAAGGGACTACCTGATAGCAAAGCAAGTTGGGAACCGACGAAGGCACTATGGTAGTTCCTAGACCAGGTCGCCAGGTTTCGTGCGGGATAGGCAGAAGCAACGAGGGCATCGCTGGAACAGATAGGGGAGAATGTCACATCCCGCCTGCTTGCCATCCTTGACTTGCCTCACACCATCGAGACTTCCCGCGTAGCCCCAAAAACCACCTGAAACTATTGACACCTGACATGGTTTCTACAGATTTCACTACCCTAGACTGCTCCACTATCTTGGGATGAGTTGTACTAGTAGTCTAGGAGCCATACACTTAGCCACATGAGAGCCAAGCATTCTTTAGAGGGTTTGTCTGTATAAGGGGCACCCTCCCCCTTCATTAAAACCCTGGTACTGCCATTTATTTCTCAGCAATACACTAAGTTTTCCTCCATTTTTGCCTTCTATTTCTGCTGTTTCGTTACTGTCTGTGTGGGTTGCTGCGGGCTTTAGCCATTTTAGGGTCCTTAGAGCCTTCCGTTAGTGCGCGCACCACATTATGGTTGTAGTAGGCTAACTTAGGTGTAAGAAGGTCGGAATAACCAACCCCTAAGGCTACAAGTCGCTGAGCTCAAGCACTTGGGACATGACAATAGTACTAGAAATGAAAATATGTTTCTAAAAACAATGGAAACAAGAATTTTTTGCTTCCAACAAATTTAAAATTTCATGTTTTCATTTTCATTTTTTAAAACAGAAACAAATTACTAAACATGTTTTTTATTGCCATTTTCAAAAAAATTAAAAAAGAAAAGAAAAAAATAATGGCAAATGACTCTTTAGTTTTCAATGTTTGTGAAATTATAATATTTTGATCTCTATTACTAGCATCTTACTGTTTACGTAATTTTATAATGATTTAATTATCTATGTTTTTGAATTTTTATTAATAAATTTTTTATAGATAATTATTTTATATACCATCGGTGAAGTTTTTTACTCCACAAATGAGATTAAGATCATGACACATATATTATTTTATCTATTTTTTATTTTTTAAATATTTTTATAGGGCATGTGTCATAATTCTAACACCGCTTATGGAGTAAAAAAACTTCACCAACAATGTATGAGATAATTATCCTTGTTTTATTATCTTGTTATTTATATTAAAATACCTCGAGCTAATACTCAAATAACTCTCAAATTTTATAAAAGAAATAGAAATAGGCATTCGATATATTTATTGCTGGGAATTAAAAACTATGAACTTTTAATTTATTGTGATTATACCCTTTAAATTTGAAAAATAAATGAATAAATCTACTTGTCAAAATTATTAAAATAGCATTACTTCAAATATTTAGCCACTAACTCTAACTCATCCAAATAAATTCAATTAAGCATTTTCTATAAATTTTATCAACAAACCAAAAAAATTTAAATGAAAATGAGATATTTCATAACGTAAAAGTTCTAATTTCATTGAAAGTTCATAATCTTAATTTGTTGTAATAAAATATTAAAAGAAATATAGATAACAAAATAATAAAATAATTTATAAAATTAAGTTTTACAAACATTGATGATAAAATCGTTATAAAATCACTATATGATAGAGACATTAAAAATGAAGATCAAAATGTTAATAATTTTTTAATTGTTGATGAAAAAATTGTGAAAATTTCAAATTTGTTTTAATTCAAATTTTATAATATTCCTAGTTTGTGACTCATACAATGCACGAATAAATTTTATTTAAATGTGTTTGTAGATACAAAGGTTACACCTAAAAAAAATAATTTTTATGCTCAAAGTAAATGTAAAATAAATATAATATAATAAAAAAATAAATTTTTTGTTTAAAAAATTAAAATATTTAATAACATGTGATAAACAATAATTGATGAATTATAAAAATAGATAAATATTTCGTTATAATCCAAACTATGTGTGAAAATTTTGATTTAAAAGCTTAAAGTTTTGTCATTGTAAAAATTGTCTTCGGTTTTTGGCATTGGTGCAGACTTTTTTATACACCAATAAATAAAAAAAATTTAAAGATAAATTTTATTTATTGTACATATATAATGATTACAAGTAATTAAATAATGTGTGTAAAAGTTTACTCATATGTGCAACACCTTTTTGCACGAGTTTGAAGATGTTTATTTTTTTATAAAGGCTTAATAGCTAAATGTGTTCTTTACGTTTGTCACAAAATAGAATCAAGTCTTCAACGTTTAAATGCATGAAAATCAATCCTAGACGTTACAAAATAATTGAATTAAGGATATTTCCGTTAAATCCTTTAATTTCCGTTAAGTTTTATTACTGGTAAGGGTAACGAAAATTAAATGATTTAACGAAAATGCCTTTAATTCAATTATTTTGTAACGTTTATGATTGATTTCTATGCATTTAAACGTTGAGGACTTAATTTCATTTTGTGGCAAATGTGAATGACACATTTGGCTATTAAGCCTTTTATAAATTACAAGTATCATCATCTATTTTAAAAGTCTGAGACTAATCTTCCTCGGGGTTTCGTCACAGTTAAAGCTCTTCACCCCTCTCTAAAGGTGTGTTTAGTGGAGAGTCAAATCCAATAGCTCTTCCCACAAACTCCGCCTATGTTGTCAATTGAGTCACAACCTATCGATGCGTTTGAAGATATATTTTCATCTTCACCAGTTCTGTTACTTGTCAAAATTATGAATTTTGATTGGTATCACCTTTACATTCATTGTACGTAGAAGTGCGTTTCAATAAAAATTGAAATAAAACAGTTACCAACATGTAACTGGAATAGGTGGAAGTGAATTTCTTCTCTAGATATTTGGATAATATTCGAGTCCTAGAGTTTCTACTATTAAAAGGATTTTACCGTTTACCATTTCTAACTTGAACAAGATTAATTTCAGACCGTAATATGGACGAAGATATCTGTGCTTTCACAAAAAAAGATAGATTTAAAGTATTTGGTATTATTAAGTTATAAACTATATTTAAAAAATCTCAAAAATACATTAAATAATAGGAAAACTTAAAAGGACTTGTCGTGGAATAATAATATTTATTTAAAGACAAAAACTTGCTTTTTATTTACTAAGAAAGAAAAGAAAAATTTTGAAATTATTACTAACGAAATAGGAAAAACTATTTCGCCCTTATTGAAACATTGAAAGAAAATCATCTATTTCCTTCCTTTTTTCTGTTTCGATTGCAGTCGGATTAAACATGCAACAGCTTATCATTTACTCTTCATTTTCTTATTTTTTAGCTACTATGTGCATCAAAGCAAGAAAAAATAAGTCAAAAACCAAGAATCTGATGAACAAGCAAACTAGGACGAATGAGCCAAAAAATGGAGGAATTTGAATACCTTAGAAGAGGCAATTGATTGCCTATAGGAACTAGCTATAAAAAACATATACAATTCATGATTTCCATGTGTAAATCCTAAATAAAGATAGGTACAATTCGAATAACGCAATAATATATGAATACCTTAAAGTATGAATTAAATACCTACTTTGACAAACTCTTGGCAAGAGAACTTAGAAAAATAAAGATATTCTAATTTCCATGAAGGGAAAATTGAATAACATTCTCTAAAAAGCTATGAACTGAAAAGTACATTTTATGATTTCTATATATACATATCTTGTGTGAATATTTGTACGTTTCCTCTAATTTAGCAAATTATTAAGGGAATGCAAATACATTCAGATAAATATTCGAATACCTATTTTGATAAAACTCTATTACGAGAAGCAAAAAAAAAAAAATCGAATATCGTTTCTATTTATTCAAATACCCAATGAACAATGATTAAAATGATATTTATAGTTTTTTATTTATATATGTACATACAGCATAAGCATATATACGTATGTTCAAAGAATGAACATAATTTAGAGAATTCAAATATATTATGATAGGAATTTGAATACTGGCTTTGATAGTACTGCACCAAAAATAATATTAGCAATTTGAATCTTCTTTGTTGATATTTGAATATCTTTGTGAACAAATCACATACACTATGTGATTTTTGTATGTACATCATGGATAAACATGTGTATATCTCTTGCAAGATTGAAAAATATCTATATAATTCGAGTACTTGCTTATAGGAATTTGAATAGCATTTTTGATAAAGATAGATTAAGAGGACCAAGAATAATATCTAAGATTTGAATACCCTTGATAGTTATTCTAATATACATATGAACATTTCTATAAAAGGATATGCATGTGTTTTCTAGTCTACATGTACAACTTGTATTAACATATGTAATTTTCTTCGAAGATTGAAAGTAATCTAGAAAATTCAAATATCTTAAGGTAGGAATTTAAATACCTCATAAAATTACTACTTTTCCCTTATTGAAATTCTTTGATAGCCATTGTTTGTGAATCCATCCATAAACTCAAAGACAACCTTGCATATTCTCGTGCTTCCGCTTCTTCTCTGTTCTTTCTAGTCTCTTTCATCTTCTTTTCCATTTGCATTCGAATACCTAGGTTATGCATTTTCGGTGTCCTCACATTTTTAGGTATTTTGCTCTTTCCTTTGAACATTCTTCGTTTATTAGGAATTTTTTGTTGGTTTTTCTATGAATTTGTTTTTTAGGATTAAGGTTTAGGCGGTATTAGGACAACTAGTTAGTTTTTGCTTAAGTGCATTCAATTGCTAGAAAGATGAATTTTAGAGTATCTGAACTAATGCTTTGATATTGGACATTAAATATAAAAGACAAAATATTGCTTATTTATTTTGTTTCAAATATTAACAATGGCAGGAAAGGAAGTTGTAAAGAAAAGTAGAAAGAGCGGCAAAGGTGATTCTGCTTCTGAAGAATTTTTTTATTTTTTTTGATAGATGCTTCTGAAGAATTGAGTATTAGATATAGTCCTAGTAGATTTGTTAAGTTAATTAAAGTTGTAGTTATATATCATCTGTCATAACGTTTCCTAAGACTAGAACGCTAGACATTAAATAAATGGATTCGCCACCAATCTTTTTTTTAACCTAGGTGTGATTGGCCACCTAATGACTCTAGGACTGGTCTACATTTTAAGTTTTGGGTTCAGGAGTTCATTTACGTGTAGAGAAAGTTATAGCACCCCTACAACGCCCAATATTGGTACCATTTTAATCTTGTGTTATTTTAACTTAGTCTTAATTATGTGGTCTTTTAATTTTTTTGTTTAAATATTGAAAATTCTTTTAAAAATCCTCCATCATTCTGGATGTACTCTTAAAAGACTTTTCACCT
Organism: Heritiera littoralis; assembly: GCA_031772115.1. Classification (NCBI taxonomy): domain Eukaryota; kingdom Viridiplantae; phylum Streptophyta; class Magnoliopsida; order Malvales; family Malvaceae; genus Heritiera; species Heritiera littoralis. The sequence goes on along the minus strand of JAPDPK010000007.1, from coordinate 6,996,896 downwards.
CAAGAGTATTCAAGGGATACTATTCGACTCCCTTGAAAAGGCTCCATCGTCGAAAGTATTTTAGAATTTTATTATTCCTTAATTTTTTTTATTTTAATTATTTTATTACTTTTATTTATTTATTTTAAATATTATTTTTTATATATTATTTATTAATATTTTTTAGAATTTTGGTATTTAATATTGAGTATATCTCCTAAATTTTTCATCATTCTAGATAAACTTAGAAGAACCCTCTCACCTAGGAATTCCTCAAGTGTTACTCATGCGCAATAGCCTTGAAGATTCCATCATCGGAATAAACTATATAATTTATATTTTCATTATTATATTAGCCTTCTACCATTATTTTTGTTACATAATTATTTTATAATTATTTTTTATTCTATTTTATTATGTAGAGAATAAAGTGTCAACCTTTGTTTTTGAAAATACCTTTTAAATCTTCCATCATTCTGGATAAACTTAAAAGGACCCTCTCACCTAGGAATTCCTTGAGTGCTACTCGTTCGTAATCGCCTCAAGAATTCCATCATCGGAATTATTTACTATAATATTTATTGGTTTTGCAATTGGTTTGTTTAAAATTTATTTCCATTTTTTATCCTACTATTTTATTATTATCTTAATTAGTATTATTGTATTACTCATTTACTATGTTATTATGTTTGATTATTTTTTTATTGTATATTACTCTTGTTATTATATTTAAAAAAAATTAATATGCAAATACTAGCTAACAAACAAAACATATGACACATAAAAATATAACATGATGAGAAACATACCTATTTTGCCAACGCCAAGTGTCAAAAAAATATTTGCTTCAAAGTTACTTCATGTGGCACCCATTTCACTAGCAAATGAACCCAAATTCCAAGCTTTAAAGTTTCACGTGGGTCTTTAACACAGGCTGTAAACTTCTTCTGCTGGTTCTGTGCTACAATCGCCGGTTGGCACTGGTTTGGTCTCTATGGATGTTGTCGTCGGTCAGGTTCTGTTCGTGATTACTGCTCTTCAACTATCGTGAGTGCCTGGTCGGAAAATGCCAAGAACTTCAGACTCTACCGTCAGTCTCGCCAGTGCCTGATGTGGGGATTATTGTCGTGGGTGTCCTCACTGTGTGGTTTTATTTTTTCTGATGTTTGCTGCCTTGTGTATGAATTTTTTTCTCTTAAATCTCCCTCCAAGTTATGAGGTTTAACTCCTTTTTATAGTCATAAACTTGTTAGAATCTTAATACAACTAAAATTATTCTATTAATTATCTCTTATTTTTAATATTTTATCTATTTAATTCTTATGTTAATCCTAATCTAATTCTATCAAATTTAATATTAATCTAAATAATTATCCTAAAACATCTAATTATCCTATCCTAAAGTTAATTTTATTTTCTTTTCTTATCTCTTCTTCTTTTTTTTATTATCATTCCTAAATCCTATTTTAATTTACTAATTTATGTTAATTCTAAATCTAAAAATTCTAATTTAATTCTAGCCTAATTCTAAATTGTTAAATTAAAACACAATATCACCCAATCCAATTAATTATTTTTATAAATTAAGACTTCGGACAAAATAAGATGTCTACAGCTGCCCCTCTTTGCACATTTTCTGAAAATCAGGAATTGTGCAAAGACAATTAGACAACTATTTTGTCCGGATTTTTTTTTTGTTTTTTCCTTTTTTACAAAATATTTACAATTTTTAAGAAACATTTAGTTCCTCTCACCAGAGGCTGTAAGACTTTGAAACATAACCTTGTGCTCCTCTCACCAGAGGCATTGAAACTTTGAAACATAACCTTATGCTCCTCTCACCAAAGGCATTGAGACTTTGAGAATAAAATAACTTTGTGCTCCTCTCACCAGAGGCATTGTAATTTCGAAAAATAACCTTGTGCTCCTCTCACCAGAGGTATTGGAACTTTGGAAAAATAACCTTGTGCTCTTCTCACCAGAGGCATTGAAACTTTGGAAAATAACCTTGTGCTCCTCTCACCAGAGGCATTGTAACTTTGAAACATAACTTTGTGCTTCTCTCACCAGAGGCATTGAAACTTTCGAAAAATAACCTTGATAGTGGTCCTTTCACCAGAGGTTATACCACTTTGGAAAACTTCCTAATCTCTTCCTTCTGGAGACTATTACCTTCTATGAAAATTAATAATCTCTTCCTTTTGGAGACTATGAAAAACTTTACCTTCTGTGAAATTTCCTAATCTCTTCCCTCTGAAGATTAGGAAAGATTTTACCTTCTGTGAAATTTCATAATCTCTTCCTTCTGAAGACTATGAAAGACTTTACCTTCTGTGAAATTTCCTAATCTCTTCCCTCAAAAGATTAGGAAAGATTTTACCTTTTGCAAATCATGAAGTTGGATGAAACCAAATGTTGGAATAATGTGACCTAGGCGAAACCAAAGGTCAAAATCAAAACAATCTGGATGAAACCAAAGATCAAAAATGGGATGACTTGGACAAAACCAAAGGTCAGAAACAAAGTGATCTGGACAAAACCAAAGGTTGAGAATGATATGACCTTGATGAAAACAAAATCAAAAATGGGATGACCTGGACAAAACCAAATGTCGTAAACAAAGTGATCCGGATGAAACCAAAGATTGTGCCAATCTAAGGAAAACCCTCACATAATTATTTGCCAATTTAACTGATCTTAATACCACAGAATGGTGCCAATTATTTTAGATTAAAAATCTCTTTTAATTTCACTCGGCTTAAAACCACACAACTATGCCAACAAAATTATTTTTTGCAACTCTCAAATTTAATCTCACTTGAATCACTTTTAAAGATCCTATCATTATCTTTAATTTCAAGAAAATCTCATCATTTAAATATCATTTTGAAATCATTCAAAATCTAATCTCATATCTTTTCAAAATCTCATCCTTTCCCTAAAATTTTTCATCTAAGTACCTTATCATTCTTTCAAAATTTACTCAACAAATGATTTCCCTCAAAATTTGAATTTCTTTCTTACTTGGACATATGCAATGAATACCATGTATGCCATGCATGTGATGCAAATGTTTAGATTTCACCTCTCATTTCCAAATGCATGCAATAAATTGTCATAATTGTCATGCATGAATGCAAATATTACACAATGTCCAATCAGATCATATTTTCTATCAAATTCCTTTTTTCTAATTATAAAACCATTCATTCAATCTTTTCTTTGCCCCATCAAAATTACTATCTTCAAATTTATTAGAAAATCATTCAATTCATCATTTTAAAAAAAAACTCAATTTCTCATGAATACAAAAAATTTGCCCCTCAAGTACTTCCCAAAAAATTCATAACTACAAAGGCTTTCCTTAAGAACTTTTCATCATTTTAAATTTTAAAAAGACTCATATCTTCAAGAACTACAAAAACTTGCCCCAACAATTTTTCATCACATTAATTCTCGAAAGGTCTCACAAGAACATAAACTTATCCCAAAAGTCATTTCATTGCTTTCAATTTTCAAAAAGTTTCATGACAACAGAAGGTTGCCCCACACCATTTTCTTTCATGTTTAGAATAAAACATTTGATTACATCTCTTAAAAATTGGTAATTGCTATCTTGAATGAACAAGTGAATCACAGTTGGTTTCTTTTTCAAGATGATTTGGCATACCAAAGAAAGCTTGGTTATCAAAACAATTTGGTAGGAAAATCAACGTTGCTTCATCTATGCTCACAAATGAAAGGAATTTTCTTGAAAATTGTCTTTTTGAAATGATTTCTTTTTAGAACACAACTCATTTAAGCACTCTCTCAATTTTCTTGATATATGGCAATTAACAAATGTCAAGACTAGCCGTAATGGGCTCAAAATTTGGGTAAGGAAGGAAAAGATTCAAACTTTGGAATAAATCTTCAAGGTGATGAATTTTTTTTTTGGGTTTCTCAAAAGGTTTTATTTGAAATTGTCATTCCATTGGTCGCCTTGGTCAATCATATGCATAAATGCCTTGAGTTGCTTTGAAAAAGATCCCATTATTGTTCTAAACTGCCTTTTTTAGGGTTTTCACCTTAGAGCTTAATTCTTCTTTTTCTTTTTTTTTATTGATCATTCTACCATGCATCTGAGAATTCAAATTTCATTCAAAACCAAAATGATTAATGTTTTCCAGAGAAAAGATTTTCCAATACAAGCATCTATAATTTGATCAAAATGGGCTTTTAAAGCACGTAATGTAGGCCAGGGTTTAGGGTTAAGAAAGAACGGATAACCAGACCCAAAATAAGTGTTTCAGGGTTCATCAGACCAAGGATCATTTTTCATCATGTGAAGCATTTAAGAATCTTGTCCCATTCTTCATCAATCTTTTTTTTTCATTTCTTTCTTTCTCTTTTTTTTTCTTTTTTCTTCTTCATCTTCTTTTTCATTTCCTTTTCTCCATTTTTTCAACAAGAATTCTAACTCAAAAGGGTTTCTTTCTTCTTTATTTTGCCCCTGAGATTTTTATGACCGAGCTTTCCTTCCTTAACAAATGGGTCTTCTTTGAACTTTGCCCTCCAGTGTGGAGGGTGATCCTTAGTTAAGGTTGATTTAGAAAGAAATTTATAAGCTCAAATAGGGTAGCAAATGGAATTTTTCTTTTCTTTTCTTTTCTTTTCTTTTTTGAGAAAGGTAGATGAAAAATGGCCATTCATCATATCAAACGAGACACTTGCATTAAAAAATTCTCAAGATGAAAATTTTCTTTTAGCATTCGAAATCATTTGAATTTCTCACATGCATGATATCACAATCATTTTTTTCAATTTTCTTTTCTTTCTTTCTTTTTTCTTTATTTTTTTCTTTATTTTTTTCTTTTTTCTTTTTACAACTCAAGCTCAAGATGCATAGGCCCAATATGTAGGAATCTTCATTTTAAGTTTCAGCCAAAGAAAGGTGGACAGGATATGAATCAAATGAAGACTAGTTTACGAACGAATGTTCGAATTATTATAACTCGTCTCTTTCAATCATTTTGCCCCAAGATGTGGGCAAATGATGGCTTTAGAAGAAATGGGTTGAAGGATTTAAGTTCTTTGAAAAATTCAACTGGTAGTGTTTGGTCTTTAGCATAGCCTTGACATGTGTTAAATTACCAAAATCAAGATCTTTAAAAGAGAACTTTATGAATTGATTTCATAAAACTTTCAGAAAATCATTTCATTGATCGAAGCCCAAATAAAAATGACTTTTAAATCCCACCCTGGCGAAAGAAAAATTAGGTTCAAGAAGTCCACACTTATTTTTCTTCGAAGTTCCAGTTTTTTGAGTGGTCTTAACAAAAATGGGTCATGTAATAATTAATGAAAAGGCTCGAGATTTGTATTCTTGACAGCAATCACCATTTCTATTGAGATTGTTAATACAAAAATTATTTTTAATCACAAAAAGATACTATGTAAGACTTTTGTTGTCAATCAATCTTTAACTCAAAAAATGGAAAGAATTCTCAAATTAAATCAATCCTGAACAACATAGCATACAATTCTCAAAAATCAATTATTCTCAACCAATAATTTATCTTCAAGAGTGTTTTCAAAATTATGCACAAAATCGAAGGTCGAAAACTGCCCCCCATTCAAATTTTTCTTGTAAACCCTTGCTAATTAACCTTTTCCTAAACTTTGAAAACAACTAGGACTCTATCAAATTCTTCTTGATTTCTTGAAATGATTTTCTTTACTTTTGAAGAGTAGCAATCTTGACCCCTTGATCTTTGGCATTGATAAAGCTTATTATGCATGGAAAGATCAGATGGAAAAAGTTGGCATGAAATTAGTTAAAAATGTATATATAGATGCATGAATGCAATGCACAAGGTTAAAATGCATGTCATATAAATATATGAATTAATGAATGGATTAGCATGAAATGCAAAGATGCTGACAAATTCCTTCATGTGTCCATATTTTCAGGTTTTCTACAACATAGGTTAGACATGGCTCTACCCTAGAGGCTGGTCTCCTAAGTTCCTTTATATGCTGGGTTAAGATATGATAGATTCTAAAAGTTCCCAAATTGTTCCTTACTATTATCCACTCTAGACTAGTAAGGCACCCTATCCTCACCCATGACAGACTACAAACGGAAAAGGTTTAACTTGAGTGGGAGTATTTTGCTAGCCCATGAGGAGGTTATCACCTCACGAGAGCGGTAGGTACTCTACTCCCTCCTAGAAAGGACTAAGCTCGGGTCGAGAGCTCTATGCCTGCAAATGCAAAGTGTGGTGTGTGAGAAGGAACTTCATCTTATTAATTTCCTTAAAGCACTTAAGACATCAACAAAAGAGCATCAAACAACATCAGAACTTTCCAAATTTAGACCATCAAATTTAGACTAAATATAACACAAGATTAAATTATGGCTCGCCTCTCTTAATTGTCCCCAGTGGAGTCGCCAAGCTGTCATAACGTTTCCTAATACTAGAACGCTAGACATTAAACAAATGGAGTCGTCACCAATCTTTTTTTTAACCTAGGTGTGATTGGCCACCTAATGACTCTAGGACTGGTCTACATTTTAAGTTTTGGGTTCGGGAGTTCATTTACGTGTAGGGAAGGTTATAGCACCCCTACAACGCCCAATATTGATACCATTTTAATCTTGTGTTATTTTAACTTAGTCTTAATTATGTGGTCTTTTAATTTTTTTGTTTAAATATTGAAAATTCTTTTAAAAATCCTCCATCATTTTGGATGTACTCTTAAAAGACTTCTCACCTCAAGAGTATTCAAGGGATACCATTCGACTCCCTTGAAGAGGCTTCATCGTCGAAAGTATTTTAGAATTTTATTATTCCTTAATTTTTTTTATTTTAATTATTTTATTACTTTTATTTATTTTAAATATTATTTTTTATATATTATTTATTAATATTTTTTAGAATTTTGGTATTTAATATTGAGAATATCTCCTAAATTTTTCATCATTCTAGATAAACTTAGAAGAACCCTCTCACCTAGGAATTCCTCAAGTGTTACTCATGCACAATAGCCTTGAAGATTCCATCATCGAAATAAACTATATAATTTATATTTTCATTATTATATTAGCCTTCTACCATTATTTTTGTTACATAATTATTTTATAATTATTTTTTATTCTATTTTATTATGTAGAGAATAAAGTGTCAACCTTTGTTTTTGAAAATAACTTTTAAATCTTCCATCATTCTGGATAAACTTAAAAGGACCCTCTCACCTAGGAATTCCTATTCCTTGAGTGTTACTCGTTCGTAATCGCCTCAAGAATTTCATCATCGGAATTATTTACTATAATATTTATTGGTTTTGCAATTGGTTTGTTTAAAATTTATTTCCATTTTTTTATCCTACTATTTTATTATTATCTTAATTAGTATTATTGTATTACTCATTTACTATGTTATTATGTTTGATTATTTTTTTATTGTATATTACTCTTGTTATTATATTTAAAAAAAATTAATATGCAAATACTAGCTAACAAACAAAACATATGACACATAAAAATATAACATGATGAGAAACATACCTATTTTGCCAACGCCAAGTGTCAAAAAAATATTTGCTTCAAAGTTACTTCATGTGGCACCCATTTCACCAACAAATGAACCCGAATTCCAAGCTTTAAAGTTTCACGTGGGTCTTTAACACAGGCTATAAACCTCTTCTGCTGGTTCTGTGCTACAATCGCTGGTTGGCACTGGTTTGGTCTCTATGGATGTTGTCGTCGGTCAGGTTCTGTTTGTGATTACTGCTCTTCAACTATCGTGAGTGCCTGGTCGGAAAATGCCAAGAACTTCGGACTCTACCGTCAGTCTCGCCAGTGCTTGATGTGGGGATTATTGTCGTGGGTGTCCTCACTGTGTAGTTTTATTTTTTCTGATGTTTGCTGCCTTGTGTATGAATTTTTTTCTCTTAAATCTCCCTCCAAGTTATGAGGTTTAACTCTTTTTTATAGTCATAAACTTGTTAGAGTCTTAATACAACTAAAATTATTCTATTAATTATCTCTTATTTTTAATATTTTATCTATTTAATTCTTATGTTAATCCTAATCTAATTCTATCAAATTTAATATTAATCTAAATAATTATCCTAAAACATCTAATTATCCTATCCTAAAGTTAATTTTATTTTCTTTTCTTATCTCTTCTTCTTCTTTTTTTTAATTATCATTCCTAAATCCTATTTTAATTTACTAATTTATGTTAATTCTAAATCTAAAAATTCTAATTTAATTCTAGCATAATTCTAAATTGTTAAATTAAAATACAATATCACCCAATCCAATTAATTATTTTTATAAATTAAGACTCCGGACAAAATAAGGTGTCTACATCATCCTTGGAAAGTAAATGCCCTTAAGGAAATAGGTTTTAATGGTTTTCTTAGGTTTAGAATTGTAGCCTCCACAACTCTTTGTATGAGATTATTCTCAATTATCTACGCAAGGCTTTCTCCTTTTCATGTATTCAAATTTCTAAATAGAAGCATTCAAATTCTCTTAATGATTTTCTAAATTAGAGGAAACTTACAAATATTCACACATAGAAATCATAAATTGTACATTTCAGTTTATAGCTTTCTGGAAAGTGTTATTCTATATCCTCATCATGGATATTCGAATACTTTTATTTTTCTAAGTTCTCTTACCAAGAGTTTATTCAAGTAGGTATTCAATTCACACTTTAAGATATTCGAATATGCTTGCGTTATTCGAGTCGTATGTATCTTTATCTAAGCTATACATATGAAAATCATGAATTTTACATGTTTTTTATAGCTTAGCTCCTATAGTAATCAAATGCCTCTCCTGAGGTATTCGAATTCCTGGATTTTTTGGTACTTTCGTCTAAGTTTGTTCGTCCAACATATTCTTGATTTTGGACTTGTTTCTTCTAAGTTTGACGCACATGATGGTTGGAAAACGAAAGAAATGAAGGATAAATGAGGTTTCCAAAAGACATTAATGAAGGGTGAAAATAATAAGCTATTAGATGTATAAGCTAAACAATAAGAAGTGCTGAAGTAGATAAAAAAAAAAAAGAAAAAGAAATGCGATGGTTTTCTCTCAATTCTATAATGAGGTTTAAATGGTTATTCTCATTCCCTTCACACTTTTAAAAATTCTCATTTCTTTATCAGTAAATAAAAAATGTGTTTTCCTCCTTAAATAAATATTATTGTTCTACAACATATACTTGTCATTTTCCCTAAGTAGAATGTTGGGACATTAAATGGGCGAATGGCGTAATAAAGACACATGATATTTGTTAGATAACGTAGCAATGCCAAGTCAGCGCGTCATTTCAAACAATTGAATCATCAAATATTTTTAGCTAATAAACCTTTAACTTAATGTCGAAAACAAGAATATTAAGACTTTAAAATTTTAAGTTTAGATCTCATCAAATATTAGTTTATTATAAAAAAATTTATCTTATTATTAATCAAACATTATTTTGTCCTGATAAAAAAATTATCTAACATTAAATGTATAATTAAAAAAATCCTTTATATAAAGAATTATTAATATTATTTTATTCATTATTAATAAAATCTTTTAACTTTACAGATAAAATTATAATGATAGTATATATTTTTTAAAAATATTTAAAAAGTAATACAGTATAAAATGTATCATTATTTTTTTTCACTTATAAAATTAAAAAATTCTATTACAATGAATAAGTTAATTATCTTTATAAAACCAAAGGCCAATCCATTTATTTTTTATTTTCTTCCTCAATCATATAACCGAAGAAAACGAAGTGAGAGGTTGTGTGTGTGACGGAAAATGTCTGCTCTCTGTTTCTTTCTTCCGTCTCAGCTCGATTCCTGACTCCTTATTCTCCTAACTCCGTCTTCTTTGACTCAGTTCGTAACTCGAGTCTTTTCATCATGGATGATTCCACTAGCCGGAGACACGGCTCTCGGCGCCGATCGTGGTGTTGCACGTTCAACGTACCTCCGTCGAGTCCTGAAAACCCTCAGTTGTCTCAGCATTACCGTAATAATAACACCAACTGCAAAACCAAACTCGGTCCACAAAAGGCTGACTTACTCTCCAAACTCACAACCACCAACTCTGTCCCCAACTCACCCCAGAGTTCCAAATCCGGATTAACTCTCGTGGGTCGGATCGACCCGCGTCGGATCCTTTCACCAGGCCGAGTCTCCCCTATAGACCACACCGATTCCTTCGAAGAAGATCACCGCTCTTCGCACGCCACCCCATCCGCCGCTACCGCCGTTGATTCCCTACCCAGATCGCGATCGCGGAGTTTTAGGGCTAAAATAGAGAGTCCGGACATTCATTCGGGTCTGGATGCAGGTCGGGTCGAAGGAGCCAGAGGAGGAGTGTATGATGTGAGACTGAATTTGAAAGGGAAAATTGGTGGGGTTTTAGTGTTGGAGCTGAATTCAGAGGTTTTGGCTTCGAATTCGGAGGTTTTTGCGGGTTTGATTGCGGGTTCTTTGGGTAGGAAAATGTGTAGAATAGAGGTTCCTGAGGTGGAAAATTTAGGGGTTTTTAGAGAAACAATTGAGCTTATGTTTGAAGAAGATATAGCCAAGAGGCTTGTCAAAATTGGGGTTTATAGAGCTATTGAAATACTCGAGGTAAGCCTTCTTTTATTTATTTATTTTTTATTGAGTTTTTCTCTAAAACTTATATTTTCGGTGCTTTTCTTTTTATCTTCTCTCTTTGGAATATTTAGTATGTGTTGATATTGTTTTAAGAAAAATATGTACAAAAAAATTGTTTTAAGAAAATAAGAATCTTAGTGAAAATTATGTTCCTAAAACTGACCAACATTGTCAAACGATTTATCTCTCCTTGGGAAATCATGACTGCTTGTTAAAATCAAAGGTTCTTTATCTTTTAAATATTTCAACTTTAAAATTTGATCAAGTTGAGGTATAGAAATATATGAAACTGTGCTTTTTGATCATATGGAAAAATCATTTTGATATGATATTTGCAAACTCCTCTATCAAATCCTTTTATCATATTTGGGGGATTGTAATATGAGTTCTCTATGGTACATTTTGTATTTTTTTTATAGCATGTTTCCCCTGCTTCTTTGGATAATGGAATACTACTTATCGAAAAAGATATTTTCTGCTCGAAGCCCATAACTTGGAAGTTCTTAGTTGTATTATTGGTTGAACGTCCTGTTAGATTTAGAAGCATCTTTTGAGCATTGTTTCATGGCCTAATCTGACAAGTCAAGGACTTTTAAACTGATCTGATAAAAAATTGTTGTCTCTGCTTGTACATGTTGATCAAGAATATTTATTCTAGGAGCTTTCTCAAAATTTTGGAGATTTTGAAGCTCATTTAGGAGAACTTTGTTATAGTTGTCGAGATTTTTCTTTTCCTTTCTTTGTCACAAATTGGTCTCTGCTGCTTAGTCTGCTGTAGCCTCTACCAATTAACTAATATAAATATCATCCAGTGCAGAAGATATATCACAAGTGTTTGAGAAAGATTATAATGAACAAAATGTTATATCATTTATGTTTTACTGCTTTCAGGAGGTTTTGTAATTTAAAGAGCATGAATTGGCAAATTTACAGTATGAAGCTTATATTATACAAGGACCATCAAAACAGTAATTCTTAATACTTGTTTTTACATAAAGCTCAGGAATATGGTAAACTTGATAGCATTGCCATTAATTTTCGTTATCAAAAATGTAAAAAAAAAAAATGCTAACACGGAATTATTTCTCTTTACTAAATTGCAATCCTGTGGAAAATGTGAATGCTTCTCCTCTTGATATGAATGACATGTGCAAAGGTTTTTAAATGCCTCTAGGCAACAAGAGGAAAACAAACTTTTTCCTCCTACCTCATTATTATACGATTTCTATTTCAGCAAATTAATTTTTTTTATGAGTTGTGCTTCCTATCTCCAATTCCTGTTACTTTTATTATCTGATCTATTCTTCCTTCCTGCAATTTTCCCTATATGTCTTTGAATTCCTCCTTTTATAAACCATGCAAAATAGTTGCTGAACAGAATTGCTGGAGATCATTCTAGAAATTTCAAATTTCCCTAAAAACAAAACCCAAAACCTATTGAATTGGTGACTGTTGTTGATATCCAGAAGCTATTTTTCTCTATAACTGTCACTGCCAGAAATTCAAGCTTTGTTTCATGTAAAAAGCTTAATCCCATTTTCTTGCATGTCCTATGAAGTCACCAATGGTATATGTTTATGCTTGAATGTTTCAAGTTTTTCTCTTATAGTTTTTGGTTAGAAAATTCAGAATCCATTTTTTTTTTCATTTGTTTTTTGCATGTTATCTGATTTCCTGATCCCCTTTTACAATTTGGCTGTTCTTTTATTCTTTTTCTAAGGATATGTTCCTAATAATATTAATGTGCTTTACATATTATATATATTTTTAAGAACAAATTCAGATCTCTTAAGTATTTAGAATGCATGTTACAAATGTGACTCAGTTGATGACTACTTTTTCATCAGAAAATTCAGAAGGTTTTGTTCATTATTTGGGAATTGAATGCAGTGACATGATGGTAATAGAGTTGGCAGCTTAATAAATTTTATCTGAAATGATTTATTCTGTTAGGATTTAGTGGTTTTTTTGTTTAATCTTTCCATTACTATCATCATTATGCTATGACTTGGCCTGCATTTAGCTTGGTTTTCAAATGTTTGATAAGTCTATCAGGCTTATCAATAATAGTCTTCAAGAAATATAGACTAAAAAACCTTTGCTCATCTTAGTTTGGTTGGTAAATAGTTGCATTATAAGTAGCTGTAGCCTGTAGTTCCTAAGTTGAAATAAATCAGTAAAAAGTAGGACTTCTGTCAACTACTTTGTGTTAACAAAGGAACCTGCACCCTCTGAGAAATAAATTGCAAAGATGTTTTATTTTTTTAATCTAAATAGGTTTATTCTGCTATGGACTTCCCCTGCATTTAGCTTGGTTGAGAAGTCTATCCGGCTTATCAATAATCATCAAGAAATATGGACTAAACCCTTTGGTTATCTTAGTTTAGGTGGTAAATAAGTGGGCTATAGCTAGCTGTAGCCTGTAGGTCATAAGTTGAACCAAATCATTAAAAACAGGACAGGAAAAAGGTGCGTCACCTACTTGGTGTTAACAAGAGAACCTGCTTCCCATATATACCTATGAGAAATAAGTCGCAAAGAATGTTTTAGATTATTTTAGAAAAGTTCAATTGGGATTCATTAGGTTATGCCAGAGCCTGTGATAGGTAATTTTGCTGCTCTACCATGGTTGTGAGGGCCTTCCTCCTTATTCATCTCTCTCTCTCTCTTTATGGAACCCTATTCATTGTGCTGTTCTCAGATGTTATGCAAAATTACTGTGCTTTAAGACTGGTTTTCTGGGAGCTGTTCTAGGTCCAGTAAGCTTGCTATTATGGTTGGCACTTGCTACTAAATTGGGTTCAGGGTCTATGAAGTATGTGAATTGTTTGTGGAAGAATGGAGTTAAAGATTGGATGTCGATCTAGATAGATTACATTTCATAAGATATACTGAATGGTGATTGACTACTCAAATTGCCTAAAATAAGAGATGATGGTGACCATTTGATTTTGGGTACATATATATACATATACATCTACATATATCGTGTTGATAAATTTAAATGCCCTGTGCAGACAACTTTACTATCTTGCCCTTGCTTTATTACCATTGAAGAGATCTTAGCTCTGATTTCATTTTCTTGGATTAAACATATGTATGGTAATGATTTGCATATGAAAACCTGAAGAGGCAAAATAATTGTAAAGAATAAAAAGTTGCCGCTAAAACCTGGAAGAGGCAAAATAGATAGTGAAAGATATGAAACGAACTTTACAAAATCATTCTTACTTTGGTATAAATTAAATTTACTTTGCTTGATCACTGCAATGAGAACTTTGAGTCTCCTCTTTTACATGTTAATTTTTTAGTCTTAAAATATGACATCATTCGAAATTGCAATCAGGTATCAGCTAGCATTATGTTTAGCAGAGGTGTTTTGTCTTGTTTAAAGTACCTAGAGGCTGTTCCTTGGACTGAAGAAGAAGAAGAAAAATTAAGAAGCCTGTTTACAAGGTTCAAGTTTGATGACGCAACAAGTGGAGATATCTTGGCTAGACTATATTCTCAGCTGTCAATAGATACACACCAAAATATAGCTGGACATCTTGTTTCATCCATCACCAGATGCTCTGATGCCAATGCAAGAAATGAGCTGAAGTCACTGGTTAAGGGTCTTCTCTGCAAAAGCTCAGTCTATGAGGAGCAACCTGATGTCAACAAGGAGGATTTGTATTCTGTTTGCCAATCTTGTGTGAATGTGCTAGTCAACCTGTTTGAGGAGGCCTCTGATCCTATACCCCATGAAAGAATGACCAAAAAGGAGATGGGTAAGCCTCTAATTGAACGCATCTCCAGGCAGGTGGATAATATCAATTGGCTGCTGGAGATCTTGCTTGATCGACAGATGGCAGAAGAATTTGTGGATCTGTGGGCCCATCAAGGGAATTTGCTTAAAATGCACGAGAAAGCGTCTCCGATGGTTAGGTATGAGCTAAGTCGTGTTTCAGCAATTTTATTCATTGCAATGGGTACACGAAAGTTGCACTGCCACTCGGAGGCTAGGTCAGAGCTTCTCCAAGCATGGTTTGCCCCAATGCTATTGGACTTCGGTTGGCTGCAAAGATGCAGAAAGGGGCTTGACATGAAGGCATTGGAGGAAGCTATGGGTCAGACCCTCTTAACACTTCCTTTGAAGCAACAGTATGTTCTCTTTATGGAGTGGTTCCGATGTTTCTCCAAGCATGGCACTGAATGTCCTAACCTTAGCAAGGCCTTCCAGATTTGGTGGCGCAGATCTTTCCTTAGGGGCTCTGAAACACATGGCATTGAATCTAGGTAACTGAATAATATTCTTTTAACCTTTTGTTTCCCACGTGTGTGATATTGCAGTAGTGTAGTGTGAGAAATTCACAAACAACTGTAAGTGAATAATGTAGAATCTATTAAGAATTGTTGTACCACCTTTAACCTGTAAGAGAAAAATGGCATCCTATTTTCTGCCAAACAATCTGTGTTTTATTTACATATGCAGACAAAAGGAAATACAATAACATGCAGGTTAAGACTAACCTAAAGACTAGAGAAATTTCTTCTGGTTTCGTAGACTAGCAATCTTGAGACGATTTTATGGTTGATCAAAAGATAAAGGTGTGTGGTTAGGAGTGATATCAGATCTTTTTCACGTTAAATGGTCTTGTAACGATCTTACCAACTAAATTAACACAGATTTACTTGAGTTGTTTGCAATTGTGTCTACCAAACCTCCAACCATTTTAGCGCAGTTATGATTGTTGATAATGCAAGGCAAGGCATCAGAAAGCTAGTCCTTGGCTTATATCGGGCAAGGATAACTTTGGCAAATTTACTTGAATCAAATATTCCGCAAGAGAAGGCTTTAAATCTTCATTCTCTGAGAACCATATATAAATTTAAATATAGACGAAGAGAGGTGATTTGAAATTGAATGCGTCTTTTCTGGAGTAGCATTTGCCCACCTTTGGCCTTGGATTGTCTTTTCCCTTGCTCGTCATCGGCGGTCATTTCTGTACCTTTTTGAAGCATCCCAGATTGCCAGAATTACTATGTTTTTCTATTTTAACTATATAATTAAAAAAAAGTAAATTAAAGTGCAATATCAAATTCTACTATTTCCGAAAGTAACATCAGCATGTGCGAGGAATGCTCATTTTTTTTTTCTATTTCATGGAACGAACAAAATACCAAACTCTAGTAGACTTTGTCGATGGGCCAGTTGATTTAGTGGATCATGAAGTTCTTATATTGATTAATAATTTGACATCAGTTTTGAAATTTGTGACAAGGATAAAGTTTAGTAAGCCTAAGTAAAAAAAATTATAAGTTTGTAAGTTACTAACTTTTGTGTGTGTTTTGACAAGGCACTTAACTTGAGCTCATGGTCATTATAGAGAATGGTCATGGATCTAAAGGATTAATGGGAGAGGCCTCGAATCTGTGCCTTGAATCTGTGCAGCCAACTTTAATGAGACCCTTTAAGCATAGCAGAAACAAGAGGGATTACTGGACACAATGATATATTGGTCTGTATCAGGAGGTGATAAACTCTACTGCCCGCTATAGAAATTTCCAGTTAAAGGATCGATCATGAAATGGTATAGAGGGATAGGGGATAAGAGAACAGCACAAAGACTGGATAGAGAGATGGGAAATGGAGGTTGGTGGATCAGGTTTCCAATGGCATCAGAAGTTCATGTGTTCTCCTGAACATCCGATCATGTGTTCTTCTGCTTGAGCTACAGAGACAGGATGCTAGAGTGAATTGATCATATAAACTTCACTTTTGAAAACATGTGGGCGGAACATCCCAATTGTGAAAAGGTTATATCTAAGAGTTAGGGCACAGAACAGGAACTTTGCTTCATCAGTGGCCAAGGTGGAAGGCCGTGGCAAAGATATACTGAGGTAAAAAGAGAAAAGAACAAAAGGAGATTTGTGTTTGTTTACGGGCGAAATGATCATTCTTATTTTCTTCCTATTAATTTCAATAGTTTCTATTTTCTCCTTGGTGATTAAAATACATGTTAAGACCAAACCCTAAATATTCCTGTTCCATAACTAGAGAGGGCAAAAGCTGGCTCAAGCTTAAAAACTTTCTCGAACCGGACTAATCCGAATTGACAAAAAAAGTCAAAGGCCTGAAATTGAAAAAGCTCGAAATTGAAAAAGTCCGAAATAGAAAAAATTCGAAACAAAAAAACCCGAATCTGACACAATCCAAACCCGACATAACCTGAACCCGATACGATCCAAAACCAAGACGAACCGATTTGAAACCCATAAAAAATCGAATTTATAACCCGAAAAACTCGAATTATAATAATATGATTATTATTTTAAAATAAATAAATAATTGATACACTTTTTTAATTAAAATGTTTAAAATTTTGAAAACAATTATTATTTATTATACAATAATATCAATTATATATTACCAGTAAAATAAATATTAAATCTTTTTAATTTAATTATTAAATAAAATTAATTTAAAACACCATAATATATGTATTAAATAATCTTTAATATTATACTTATTGTATTTACAATAATAAATATATTATTAATTTAACATTTGATTTTTTTAAAAAAATCATTTTAACATTTTATTATTTTTGTTTTATAATAAAATTTTAATTTTAATACAATAATAAATCAAATATATAAAAAAATTATATAATTTCAATATTTGTTTGAAACTTTGAATTTGATATTTTGTGCAACACATTAAGAACATTATTAACAAAATTAAATTTAAACTATATTTTCTTAAAGTTGCAAGCATAGAAAGATATTAAATTTACATTTAAAAAAAAACTAATCTTAAAATTAAAATTCAAGTTTTTAAGATTAGAAAAAATTAAGTAATTAAATTAAACAATACAAGATCAATTTTTTTTTATAAGCTTGGACATCAGTGAAAGGGAAAATTATAAATCAAGCAAATGATAATTTTATTTTTAGCCTTAAAACAACAGATATTAATAAATCAAGCTTGTGATAATTAATTATTTATTATATTATAATAATATTATACATGAATAAACTAATTTGGTTTCTTATAATAATGATTTATATATTATATTATAATAATCTTTTAAGAATGAATTATGTAATCTCTTAGTGTGTAAGTATTTTAATAGAATTAAGTATTTATTAAAAATAATTATTTATTATCTATTAAATATAAAATTAAAGTGTGGATAAAAATAATAATTCTAATAGTAAATTAAAGTGTAATTTAATAATATACTAGAGTAGTATCATTGTGTAAGTGGTAAATTTAATAAAATTTGTTTTTTATACTTTATTAATATTATTAATTATATTTAAATAACTAGTATTATATTAATTAATTTAGTAATATCTATTATTTAACATTTTAATTAGACATTCGATCAATTGGTGTATATCTAATATTATTATGTTAATATGAACATGAAAAAATTAGTACTCAATTGGTGTATAATTGTATATAACATGATTATATCAAATGTTATTATTTCTAATATAATGTCAATTGATGTATATAACTAATGTAATTCAACGTTCTAAATTTTTAATGAGATATTTGATTAATTAGTGTGTACGAGTACGATTATATTTAATATAATAATGTTAATATTATAATTTATGTACAAACCAAAAACAAAATAAATATAAAATTGAGGTAATTAGTTGACCAGTTATTCATAATATTAAGTATTCTTTTAATTTATACTATAATTTTAGTCAGCATTATAATTGAACAATTAGTTAACTAGTTATATAGTTATATTTAATTTAATTACTAATAATGTTAGTATTTAAAAAACAAAATAAATGTAAAAAATTCTTAAAAATTTAAAATTTTATTAAAAATATAATATAATTATTAAAAAAGCTAATAAAACAAAGTAAAAAAAAAAGAAATTTATTGAACTAAGACTGTCCAAATTCCAATGGCCCAATGTTGACTCAAAAAAATACAATGACCCGATAAATTATTGTTAAGAGTATAAAGCCATTTATATAAATGTTTAATTATTTAATGTGATTTACTTATAATTTGTTAGTTATTTATTTGTACAGCTAATACTTTTAGATTTTCACTTTCTTTTAGTTTTACTCTCTCTCTCTCTCTCTATATATATATATATTTTGTCACATCCCATGACTACATTATTTCACATTTTTCCACACATTTTATATGGTTGAGCTGTCTGCGATGCCTTACTTTCCTTTTTCTTTACATTGTAATCATTGAAAAATCGTAATTTATAATTAAGGAAATATTTACATATCGAGAATTTATTCATCATTTACATCCCCTGTTTAATTCACAACACTGTTGTACTGTAAAACATGTCTGAACATATAAAATAAATGATTATACCTCCAGGATATAAGCTCGTTGCCTCAGGACACTAAATGCGCAGCCAAAAATCCCCGGATGCTAATCACACAATTACTGGAAGTACTCTGTAGATGTTAAAATAAAAGGGTGAGCAAACCACGACTCAGTAAGAGAATTGTATGGAAAACTAGATATCCCGAAATCTACATGCTGTAAAATCCGTATTTTCCTATAGGTGCTCTAAGGACCAAAATATGAAGGATACTATAGTCGGCTAGGGATCCGGATGGAGTAAGAAAGGTATTTTGAAATACCTATATTGTCCTGTAGCCTAGAAGCGACTATAGGGAGTAAATATTGTTGTTGAGATAAATCCTTTTCCATATCATTTCATATCATTTTCAAAATAATGCTTTTATAAAATAAAGCATTTAAATCAAATAAACTAATATTCATAATTTCTTTACATAGAATATTAGTTTAAATAAATCATAATTTCTCATTTGAATTCATTCCACATATCACTGTATAAATCAAAAACAATACGGTACTTCACGTAGTACAGTAAACTGTTAGAAATCATTTTCCTTTTTTTGTAAAAACATATTCATATACCTTTGCATTTAAACACATTTTCTATATCACATATCATTTCCTATCTCATAAAAGTGGAGTCTAAGGCATCACCCAGAATATGTCATGCTAGAGAAAAAGCACCTCGTAGGGCAATAATAATCATGTCAGATCTATGGTCATAGTTTAGGGTAGTCCTCTGTCAAACACTGATCAGGTGTCAACCGGGACTAAATACATATCACATGTCACATATCACGTATCACGTATCACATATCACATATCGGCATGATATGTGCCTATTAGTCTCAAAACAGTATATGTGAAATCCCATTACCTTTATGGAATTAAGGAAAATCAATAATATATTTCAGAAAATCCATAAAGGTATAAATCACAGCATCTCATACAGTGAAAACAATGTTATAAAATAATTACACTGTAGTAATAAATTTCATAAATATTTTATTTCACCGTAAACACATATACTTGTATTAAATTTCATAAATATTTTATTTCACCGTAAACACATATACTTGTATTTTCACTTTTTCCTTTCAAACATTTCACTTTTAAGATTACTAGAAATCATTTTCTAATAATTTTCATAATTTACGGAAAATGGAAGTATTTAATTTCCAAAAATAATAATAAAATTTCATAAACATATTGTTCACTTCGGAACACATGTAGAGACATTTTAGTCTCAAAACAATATTTTCATAATCATATCACCTTTATGGAAATAAAGAAATTCAATAATTCTTCAATCATTCCATAAAAGATTTTGTTAAATCATAAAGTGAATATTATGGAAAATAATTTATAAAATATTCACTTTCATCTTTTCATCTCATAATCAGTATCATCTGCCATAAAACATGAAAGAGAAATATTTTGTATTCTCACTTTCAGCCAAATTGGCAACATGAATATTTAAATGATATTTTTCAGTATATTCATGTCTTATGAAAAAATCAATTTCTCATTTTCAAGGCTAGGAATTTATCAAATCATGTAATTAAATATTTTTTAGTATTTTTAGAAAATATTCTAGAAATTTTCAGCAGCATAACGACTGCTATTATCCTAGCCCTCCTGCAAATTAAGCACGGTTCCATATACAACAAATAGCCTCAATTCCATAGATTTCAATGCATTTTATTTCAAAAATATTCTCATAATATTTTATGCATAATAAATATACATTCGAAATATCGCTACAGCTTACACACGCATCCCTTACCTGTATAGCGTAATCGAGCTCTTCGGATGCTCTACACGATATCCGCTAATCCCAGGCTGCAATTAATTCTATTAAAATTATTAGCTCATTAAGTATTTATTTTTGAGCTATTGTTCATATCTAAATGCAGCCTCATTGAACACTGTCAATATTTTTGCCGTATAAATTCTACCGATATTATAACATAATTTCTTCATTTTGCGTCGGATTTTAAATCCGAGCATACCGGCAGACTCCTTGTAAATTCTACTGTTAAAATCAACCATCAAACCATCCAAAACAGCCACCATTCTTCTCCCCTTCACCTAGGCCGAATGGTGCCATAGCCAAATTTGCATGTTTTTCAACAATCTAAAATTTCCATGTTGTTTTCCTATGCTTAGTGATCAATTTAGCATCATTAAATGTTTGAAACACCATAGATTCTCACACTTCCATGCTTGGCCGAATGGTGTAAAAATGGTGGATTTTTATTTTGTAACATTTAAACAAAATAAAAGCTAAAAACATGATTACTAGCTTACAAAGATTAAATCTATACCATTAATCTTAAGAAATACATCATAAACGGCCACTTACCAACTTTGGGGCTGATTTCTCTTTGTATATTGCTTGCTAGAATGAGATATGGGCATAGAATTAAAGAGGAGGAAGAGAAGAATAATTTTTGTATAAAAATTGTAGTGAAATTTTTAGTATTTTGTAAGTTATGGTTGTTAGAAAATTTTTCTTTCTCTTTTCCTCAACAATGATGGCGTGGATAAAGGTTGAAGATGGCTCAAAAAGTGGCCGGCTAGCAGCTGAAATAAATGGGGGATATTCTGGAAAATTGGCTAATTACCAAAATACTCCTAATTAGTCACAATATTAACGGTTTTGCCACCAAGCTTCTGTAATCGTAAAAACCATGTAAATGAACTCCAAAATTTTCTCCTCATCCTCATTACACTGTGAATACACTATTTCCATTTTCATATTTTCATCTGGGCTCAAATTTCTAAGTGGAGCCCACTTCCTGATTTACTTATACTTTAGGAATTTATTTGGAAATAATTCATTTATTTATTAATTAATGAATAATAGTACATATACAGTACAAAATAACTGGTTCTCACATGTTTGGCACACTTAAAAAATAAATTTTTATATAATTATTAAAATATAATTATATATTTTATAACAAATGTGAATATCACAAAAAATTAAAAAAAATTGTCAAGTAATAAAAACATTAAAATGTAAAAATTTATATTTACATAAATATTTATTAAATTTTAACTTTAATTTAGCATTTCTATTATATTTTTATTTAACTATATAAAATTAAATTAATTATTACATTCAAAATTATAAAAATATTTATAACTTATAAAATTTCAAAATAATTTGGCTAAGCTTGCCCGGTTAAAACCAAACCGAACCCGAAACCGGACAGAAACAGAAAATAACAGAACCTGAAAATACCCGAAACCGAAAGTACCCAAAACCGAAAAAACCCAAGACCGAAAAAGCCCAAAAACCGAAAAAGCCCGAAACCGAAATAACCTGAAACTGAAATAACCCGAAACTGAAATAACCCGAACCCGAATATAACTCGGACCAAACCCACCCAAATCGGCCCGTTTGCCACCTCTATCCATAATATGTTTTTCAAATTTTTCCTTCTCTTTTTCTTAGTTCATTTGGAAGTAAAAGTTCAATTGGCAGCCTTATTTTGTGCACTTCCATTTAATAAACTTCAATTTGGTTGAATAAAGTAGGAAAGAAATTTTCAAGAATATATGTTTTGATCCAAGCACCACACAATTTTTATTGTTTTTTTAAATTATTCTATTCCATTATGAAAGCAGTTTACAATAATCAATCAGTTAAAAAATATCTAATCCAATGCAAACGAACCCCTTCTATTTTAAGGCTATGGGTTTTTTCTTTCTTTCTTTCTTTTTATTATTTTTATTATTGATGTATCTATCCTAATTTTTTAGCACCAATGAATCTGCTATTTTTCCATGTAATTTAGTATAAAAGAATATTTATATAATTTTTTAAAAAATATTTGGTTCATTCTTGAGGCTTTCTCTTTGGGGATTTTAATTTATTATATTTTTGTATAACCTTTTCGCTTTGGGTATGGTACCTAATTTAATAATTAGCATTTGCTTTATTTTTTTGTTTTTTTTTACAACTAATTAGCTTATTCTTATTTGAATTATTTTTAATTTATTTGGTGATTCCTCTTTTCATTTGTTCTTTTGGTTTATTAAACTGGAACAACATGATATAGCATACCCAATAATACACCTTTTTTAGGTACAAGTAGTAACCAAATAATACTTTTGGAACATGCAATTTTGTAAGAGACATGCAGTTACTCAAATATGATTGATGTAGTAAAAGTAAAGCTTAATAGTCAAATATACCATCAAATTTTTGTAAAAAATGAAAATAAGCCATCAACCTTTGACTTTACTGTATAAACCCTTAACCTTTCAAAATAATACAATTAAGTCCAAACCAATTATAAATTTTGTAATAAAATAAAAGGATTGAGAGCTTATAAGATCTTAACCTCTTATTTATTTTACTTAATTGCATTATTTTAAAAGATTGGCAGCTTATTTATAGTACAATAAAAGTTTATGAATTTTTACAATAAAATTAAAGTTTGAGGGCTTATATCCATATTGTGTAGAAGGTTGAGGGTATATTTGGCTATTAAGTCTAAAAATAAAGCAAAACTTTATATTTTATATAGTCAACAACAAAAAAACTCTAATTTGACTAGAAATTAATATATATATATATATATTTAAAAAAAATAATTTATAAGAATTATTGTATTAAAAGTAGACTTGATCATAGGTCGGATCAGGTTCGGATCGAACCTAAACAATATATTAATAGACTTTTTCTGTGCATAAGCCCGGCATGACTTGAGGTTCAAGCTTGAATTTTATGTATAGGTCCATTTTTAAAAATAAAAAAAACTAAGCCTACCCATATGAATCAATTTTTTTCAACAAAAAGAATTTTTTGATTCTATTATTAGGTTTTTTTTTAATTGGATTGTTCAATATGGATTTCTTTAATTGTTAATGAATTGGTATATTTAATAGATTTAATGGGTTTTATTGATTGGGCTTGATTTTGTTGGGTTTAATTGATTTTGGCATATTTAAGGTATATTGAAATACTTCAAATATATATATATATATATATATATATATATATATATATATATATATATATATACACATATATATTGTCAAGCCAAGCCAGACTTAGCCTAGATTTTCAAGAGTGAGACAAGGCTCAGCTAGAACTTTGATCGGACCTATTTTGCTTATTGAAACCCATTTTAATAGATTTAATATTTGGTCTAAACTCAACAAAATATCGGATGGGTCTTCGGGCTTGAACACGTAGCTCAGACCTTGAGCAAGTCTAATTAAAAGTAAGATTAAGAGTATTCCATAAGTAGCGAGGGTTGGCACAAGTGGTCAAAATTTGAATATTGAGTGCAAAACATTTAGGTTCGAATCTCTATGGTCATTTGTTGATAGGCAATTTGTAAATTTAAAAAATTCACAAGTAAAAGTTTAATGTATTTGTAAATTCCAATAATATATTGGCAGTTTACCTAACCTTAGAGATAAAATAACCTACTCTACTCCTGAACTTTCTATAATAGAAAAAATTCATGCCAAAATGTAAAATATAACTCAGTAATCTTTATAGAACAAATTATTTATATTTACATCAATATTAATGAGAATTGATACAATAGTCAAGATTTTACAAATATTTTGACAATAAATAATTTTTAAATTTCAACCATTTGGGTTTCATCATGGTTATTTTTAACTCACACATCTTGCAATATATGATCTTGCAATATATGATCATGGCTAACCCTACTAACGAGTTATAGTAGTTTATGTAAACCCTGATAATAGGTTATAATAGTTAGTAATGGTCATATGGATGATATTGTCAATACGACCTTGTCACGGGTTATAATAGTGATTGTAGCAAATAATGAACTAACAACTCAGGATTATGAATTGAATGATAATAATGAGATGGTTTATGATAATGATCCATGACTTTAAAGTATGATTCATGATTTATGTGAAATGATATGTATTTATTTAATAATGATTTATGGCTTGTGAAATATTCTGAATTGATATGATGATAAGTTCTATGAAATGGTTTCTTAAATGTGTTGAGAACATGATTTGGACAAATTGTGTTTACGAATAATAATTACGAAATGATATATGTATATGCATGAAAACAATGCTTGATCTAATAAGGTATGTGAGACTATGCTTACTAAGCTATGGTTTGCTCATTCTTTTCTTTTCCTTTTTCCCTGCAGATAGTTGAGGGATAGGTTATTTTGTTTTGTGATAAAGTTCAGAGATCGAGCTGAGCATGTTTTTGGATTTTAGAGACATTGTTAGTTAATAAAGTTTTATGAATTGTAATGACAATTTGTATGCTTTTTTAGTTTATATTGAACTTTTGGATAGATAATATATAGTTGGATTAGAATTGTGGATTTTACTTTAAGATATTAATGCATCTAAGAATCTGTCATAAATGAGAGAAAAGGCTTTGTAATACTTTAGGGTTCTACTTCAATGTCATATGATCATGTTACGTATGGGTTTCAAGACGAGACAAATATACCAAAATTAATTTTTTTAAAATATGTTTTTAATGTATATAAAGAACAATTGTACATATATATTGATAAATATGTGTAAAGAAATTGATAAAAATGATATGTTATTTTTCTTTAAATTTTAATATATATAGATATTTATCTTTTAGAAATTTAAATAGATAATTGATACAAAGATATAATTGATACATTCTGTAATTTTAATGTATATAAATTCTTATTTTTTGTAATATTTAAAAAATATATTTTTATTTTAAGATATTACGCTTGTTAAATTCTTTTTTTGTGTGTGCAATCATGAAATATCCCCATATTACATTGAGCATGAGACAATCTTTGTTTGTGTTTTGTAACTGAAGCTAGCCCGAGAGAATTTGACCTATTGAGGATTTGAACACAAAACTTCTCACTATAGATTCTCTTTAAAAACTCAACAGAGGTCTTCCACCATTGAAGATTTGATGGTAAAATGCATTTGTAGTCCCAAACCTTTTATATAAGTTTTATTTTGATCTTAAACTTTAAATTGTTCAATAATAGTCCTAAATTTCTTAAAAGAGAATTAATATAATCCTATCATCAACTTTTAATAAAAATAAGAAAGAATTATGAGTTAAAGTAATAAATTCAAAATTATTACTCATTTCTATTATACTAATATTTATTTATTAGAAAGAAAATAACATTTTTAAAATTTCTTATAAGGAAACAAAAATATATTTTTGCTTATAATTTTAAAAATTCAACTTAAAATTTTAAAAAAGGTACTTTATTTTTCATCTTATTAATTTTAAAATTTTTCTTTCCTTTCTAAATATATATTTTCGTGTGATAATAAAGAATAATAGTTTTGGATCCATTATTTGATTTTATATTCTTTATTTATTTTTATTTTTCAAATATTTACAAATTTTGATAAAATGCATAATTAATCTTATTAAAAATAAAAATATTTTTTTCACAAAAATATAATACACTTAAATAATTTATATTTTCAGATGATTGATATTTATTTTTCAACAAAACGAAAAAAAAAAGTTTGTTTGCATTAAAGAACTTAATTAATAATATTTGTATCTAGCTTAGACCTATTTAAAGGGTCGGGCTACCCATCCAAACTCGAAGATCTGTCCAATTTTTGGGCAAGTTTGGATAAAAATATTAAGCCAGTTAAATAGGCTTAGGTTGGAAAATTTGGACCAAATAAAAAAAGAGTTGAACTTGAATTCATCATTTAAAGTCCAAGCTTGGCGGGCCCTTCCTAATAATTATGATTTTTTTACTATTTTTTATACTAATACATTGTTATGAATAGTCATAAATAATGGATGTCCATTCATCCCTCATACTCTTCATAACTTCCCCTTCATTAAGTTTATAACTTTCCCTTCATTAAGTTTGTAACTATCCCTTCATTAAGTTTATAACTTTCCCTTAATTAAGTAACTATTCAATTCCATCTTTATTCATGTATTTGTAAAACCTATATATAGAGGCTCACCATCCATGTATTGAACACACTTGAAGAATAAGAGAAAATCTCTCTTCTTGCTCTCTCTCTTTGTGTTCTTTCTATAATTTTATAATACGTTATCAGCACGAGACTCTAAAAACCCGTGAGAGATTTGGAGAATAGGCCTTCAATCACAATTATCTATCTCTTCTTTTACGGTAATGAAACTATTTTTATTTACTAATTGTCTAGTTGTTGAATTTTTGTTAATTATTTTCTCCTAACTTATTAAATATACTTGTGATAGTTCATAATGTCAAACCTTGCAAAACTTGAATTTGTGGCTCTTGACATTACGGGAAAGAACTATTTATCATGGGTGTTAGATGCTGAAATTCATCTAGATGCAAATGGTCTCGGTGATACCATCAAAGAAGGGAACAAAGCATCTAGTCAAGATAAGGCTAAAGCAATGATATTTCTTCGTCATCACCTCCACGAGGGACTTAAAACTGAATATCTGACTATTAAAGACCAACTTATTCTTTGGACTAGTCTAAAGGAAAGATATGACCACCAGAAAACTGTGATACTCCCTAAAGCTCGTTATGATTGGATGCATATGAGATTACAAGATTTTAAATCTGTAAGTGAATATAACTCAGCTATGTTTAGAATCAGTTCTCAATTAAAGTTATGTGGAGAAAAGATCACTGATGAGGATATGTTAGAAAAAACATTCTCCACCTTTCATGCATCGAATATGCTCCTGCAGCAGCAATATCGTGAAAAAGGTTTTAAGAAGTACTCTGAACTGATTTCATGCCTCCTTGTGGCTGAGCAAAATAATGAGCTATTGATGAAAAATCATGAAGCCCGTCCAACTGGATCTGCTCCATTCCCTGCAGTGAATGCAGCAACATATAATGAAAAAAACAGAGGTCATGCCAGTAGTCATGGCCGTGGTCATGGACGTGGACGTGGACGTAATAATCGTCGAGGTGGTCATTTCAGAAACACATATACCTACCAGAAGTGGGAACATAAGGATGGAAAACGCAAAGATAAAAGTGGGAAAGACAAAAAGGTTGTGGAGAATTTGTGCTATCGTTATGGAGGCAAAGGCCATTGGTCACGTACCTGTCGTACGCCAAAACATCTTGTCGAGCTCTATCAACAATCACTAAAAGATAAAAGGAAGAAGATAGAGACTAATTTTGCTAGTGATGATGGAAAAGATGAGACAAATTTTGTTTGTGGAGATGATGATTTTGATTATGGTTATGTTGATGCCACTCATCTAGATATTGCTGATTTTTTCTCACACCCTGAAGGAAAAATTGACCATTTGATTGGAAATGAGAGTGTCCAAAAATAAAGTTCTTAGATCTTACTTAGATGTTATTGGACTTTATTTTAAGCATGATTCTTATTAATAGGATCCTAATTATTAAGTATTTGTCTTGTTTAGATGTTTCATTATGTTTTGGTTATTTATGAGATATTTTATTAATTTGGTTATATATTTCTTATTTTCAATGAAGAACATAGATACTCTCCTGGTTCGATTTGCGATGAGTGGTGGAGATATATGTCTTGCAGATAGTGCCACACACACACTATATTAAAGAATAAGAAATATTTTTCTTATTTGATAATGCAAGAGGCCAATGTTAGTACTATATCGGGTAGTGCAAAATTGATAGAAGGCTCCGGAAGAGCTAACATATTCTTGCTTGGAGGAACAAAATTTGAAATTCATGAAGCTTTATACTCTCCCAAGTCTCAAAGAAATTTATTGAGTTTTAAGGATATCCGCCGAAATGGATATCATATTGAGACAACAAGTGAAGGAGAAATTGAGTACCTTCACATTACGAGTATAATCTTGGGTAATAAAATTGTATTAGAAAAATTACCGGCCTTTTCCTCCGGTTTGTACTACACAAGAATTAAAACAATTGAAACAAATGTGGTCATTAACCAAAAGCTTACAGATCACAATAACTTTGTTGTTTGGCATGACCGGTTAGGCCATCCCGGATCGATAATGATGCGAAGAATAGTTGAGAATTCATGTGGACATCCATTGAAGAGCCAGCAGATTCTTCAATCGAAAGATTTCCCATGTGCTGCTTGTTCTCAAGGCAAGTTAATTGTTCGACCATCACCAGCTAAGATAGGGATTGAATCCCTTCCTTTTCTGGAACGAATACAAGGTGATATATGTGGACCATTACATCCACCATGTGGACCTTTTAGATATTTTATGGTTTTAATTGATGCATCAACTAGGTGGTCACATGTATCTTTATTATCAACTCGCAACTTGGCGTTTGCGAGGTTACTTGCTCAATTAATTAGATTACGAGCACATTTTCCAGATTATCCCATCAAGACAATTCGTCTTGACAATGCTGGTGAATTTACTTCCCAAACTTTCAATGATTATTGTATGTCTATTGGGATAAGTATTGAACATCCTGTAGCATATGTTCATACACAAAATGGCCTTGCAGAATCATTTATTAAGCGTCTTCAATTGATTGCAAGGCCATTACTAATGGAATCAAAACTCCCAATTTCTGCTTGGGGTCATGCTATTTTACATGCGACAGCACTAATTCGCATCAGGCCAACAAGTTATCATAAGTCCTCCCCTTTACAATTGGTTTTTGGTCAGGAACCAAATATTTTCCATCTAAGAATTTTCGGATGTGCTGTATATGTTCCAATTCCTCCACTACAACGTACTAAGATGGGTCCTCAAAGGAGGTTGGGAATATATGTTGGATATGAATCCCCATCTATAATTAAATATTTAGAACCATCAAAAGGGGATTTATTTACAGCTAGATTTGCTGATTGTCATTTTGATGAATCAGTCTTCCCAACCTTAGGGGAGAAAATAGGCAGCTGGAAAAAGAGATAAGTTGGAATGAATTATCATTTTCTCATCTTGATCCTCGTACAAAACAATGCGAACTAGAAGTTCAAAAGATAATTCATTTACAAAGTTTAGCAAATCAATTGCCAGACGCATTTACTGACCCAAAGAGAGTGACAAAGTCACATATGCCAGCTATTAATGCTCCAATTAAAATTGATGTCCCAGAAGGACAACCTTTTATTGCCAATGAATCTAAAGCACGCCTGAAGCGTGGTAGACCAGTTGGTTCCAAAGATAAGAATCCTCGAAAAAGAAAGGGAGCAAAGATTCAAGATGACCAGGTCGAGGAAATTGTAACTCCAGAAGAGTTTACAGAAGAGCCCTTAGACATGACTAAAATTACAATTTCAAAAGAAAGTCAGGTACCTGAAATTACTGAAAATGAAGAGATCTCGATAAATTATGTCATGTCAAGAAAAATATGGAACCGAAACAAAATCGACGTCGATGATGTTTTTGTATACAATGTAGCGCTAGATGTTATGGATGATGACGAGGATCTTGAACCAAAGTCTATTGAAGAATGTAAGCATAGACATGATTGGCCAAAATGGAAAGATGCAATTGAGGCAGAATTGAAATCTCTTGAAAAGAGAAATGTTTTTGGACCAGTAGTCCGTACACCTAATGGTGTAAAACCAGTGGGTTACAAATGGGTCTTTGTGCGAAAATGAAATGAAAAAGGTGAAATTGTGAGACATAAAGCACGTCTAGTTGCACAAGGTTTTTCGCAAAGACCTGGTATTGATTATGAAGAGACATACTCCCCTGTGGTGGATGTGACTACTTTTCGATTTCTAATTAGTCTGGCAATAAAAGAGGGACTCGATTTGCGTCTAATGGATGTCGTTACAGCCTATTTGTACGGCCCACTTGATAATGACATTTATATGATGTTATTCTAGTTCTCGAGAACATTACTCAATCAAATTAAACAGATCTCTATATGGATTAAAACAATCTGGTCGCATGTGGTATAACCGCCTTAGTGAATATTTGTTAAATGAGGGATATAAGAACGATCCCGTTTGCCCATGCATTTTTATAAAGAGATCTAGATTTGAGTTTGTTATTGTTGCGGTATATGTTGATGATCTGAATATCATTGGAACTCCTGAAGAGATTTCAAAGGTAGTAGAGTCTTGAAGAGAGAATTTGAGATGAAAGATCTTGGAAAGACAAAATTTTGTCTTGGGTTACAGATAGAACATTTAAAGGATGGGATTCTTGTGCATCAAACAACTTATATAGAAAAGGTGCTAAAACGATTTTATATGGACAAAGCACATCCGTTGAGCACCCCAATGGTTGTAAGGTCACTTGATGTAAATAAAGACCCGTTTCGACCTAGGGAAAATGATGAGGGGATTCTTGGTCCTGAAGTACTATACTTGAGTGCAATTGGAGCACTAATGTATCTCGCTAGTCATACACGACCTGATATATCATTCTCTGTTAACTTATTAGCGAGATATAGCTCTTGTCCAACCCGAAGGCATTGGAATGGGATTAAACATGTACTTCGTTACCTACAAGGTACAAAGGATATGGGTTTGTATTTTCCTAACCTACCCAAAACAAATTTGATTGGTTTTGCAGATGCAGGGTACCTATCTGATCCTCATAATGCTCGATCACAAACTGGATATGTATTCACATGTGGTGGCACCGCCATTTCATGGCGTTCCATGAAACAAACTATAGTAGCCACATCTTCTAATCATGCTGAAATTTTGGCAATACATGAGGCTAATCGTGAATGTGTATGGTTAAGGTCTGTAATTCAGCACATACGAGGAGCTTGTGGTTTATCTTCAAGAAAAGAGGCACCAACGGTCTTATATGAGGATAATGCAGCATGCATCGCCCAACTGAAGGAAGGATATATCAAAGGTGATAGAACAAAACATATTTCACCGAAGTTCTTTTTCACTCATGACCTTCAGAAGAATGGTGATATAAATGTTCAACAAATCCGTTCAAGTGAAAATTTGGCAGATTTATTAACAAAGGCGCTTCCTACCACTACATTTGAGAAGTTAGTCCACAATGTTGGATTGCGTCGACTCAGAGATCTCAAATGATATAATCATGAGGGGGAGTAAATACACGCTGTACTCTTTTTTCCTTAACCATGGTTTTGTCCCACTGGGTTTTCCTGGTAAGGTTTTTAATGAGGCAGCATCTCATGTGTATTTTGAAGAATAATGTACTCTTTTTCCTTCACTAGGTTTTTGTCCCATAGGGTTTTTCCTAGTAAGGTTTTAATGAGGCATGTTCTTTAGTAATGGACATCCAAGGGGGAGTGTTCTGAATAGTCATAAATAATGGATGTCCATTCATCCCTCATACTCTTCATAACTTCCCCTTCATTAAGTTTATAACTTTCCCTTCATTAAGTTTGTAACTATCACTTCATTAAGTTTATAACTTTCCCTTAATTAACTATTCAATTCCATCTTTATTCATGTATTTGTAAAACCTATAAATAGAGGCTCACCATCCATGTATTGAACACACTTGAAGAATAAGAGAAAATCTCTCTTCTTGCTCTCTCTCTTTGTGTTCTTTCTATAATTTTATAATATACATTTTTTTATGACTTTATGTTACGTCTCAAAATATTGTATATTATAATAAATTCATATAAATAAACACATAAAGGCTGAGCTCGTCTGCAGTGTCAATTAACTTTTAAATAAAAATTTATTATTTATGTACAAATCCCAAGATTCAAAATTCAAAATTAAATAAGCAAAATACAAATGTTTAACATCCCAAGTTCATTATACATAAAAGTAGTACTATACAAAAATCTAAATACATAAAAATAAATTCAGTTAACTTCGACGAGTTTGTACAATTGCCTAAGGAATATCGAAATCAGGTCCTCTTGGAAAGCAGACCCGATCTCATTGCAAATAATCTTGGAGTGAAAAATATAGGGGTGAGCTAACGTGCTCAGTAAGGAACATCTATATGAAAGCTGATATAACGTATCCTATATGCATATTTCATAAATAGATTTTATACAAAATCATGAATTTAACATATGAAATAAAACTGGCATGAACTAATATGAAGGATACTATAGTGGGTTGGGTAACCGGGTAAAGTATGAGAGGTACTTTGGAGTACCGACTTGTTCTGGTATACAAAGCTACTATAGAGAGTTCACTTGATTTAATTAAATCACAAATTCAAATATAGTTCTAATAATTTGAGAAATAAACATACTTATAATAGAAATTAAACAATTTCTCCATAAACAGTATCAATCATATTTATAGCAATTTCTAACAAATAATTCAAATAAATAATTTCACAAAATATCATATTCATATCACGAAACATAAAATAAGGATAAATCGAAATCACAAACATATCAAAACTGGGAGTGTCTGGATCTAAGTTAATCAGGAATTTACCACCCCAGTATAATTTTAGTGGAGACTAGGCTATACCCATTAGACATGTGCACTATAATAAACATATGGCCATAGTCAGGGTACCACAGTGTGTACACTAGCTAGGTGACACCTGTGGGAGCTAAAAGATTGGGCTAGAGTTAACAGCAATCAGAACGGAACAGAAATGTATATACTCGCAGGTAGCTACGGGGCCACAGTCTCAAAATATTTAAATAAATATTTTCAGAACAGTTTAATGAGATGAATGTATTAAAATATATCACAAATATATTCATAAAAAATTAATTACATAAAATCAATAAATCCAACATATAAAATACAATAAAACTTAAAACAATATTTAATCATCGGCTTAATAGCCAAATACATCCCCAACGTTTACTACAATATGCAATTAAGTCCTCAACGTATAATTGCATGGAAATAAGGACATTACGTTTAATTTTCAACATATTAAACCTAAATGTTATAAAATAATAGAATTAAGGATATAGCCGTTAAAAGCTGTGTTTTCCGTTTGTTTTGCCCACGTGTCATGCTGACGTGGATTATAATGCCACGTGTCATGCTGACGTGGATTATATTGCCACGTGTCATGCTGACGTGTATATAAGTTAAATTTTCTTTTTTTTTTCAAGGTTTAATACCCAAATACATCCCCAACGTTTATCAAAATATGCAATTAAGCCCTCAACGTATAATTGCATATAAATAAGGACACTAAATTTCATTTTCAGTATGTTAAACCTAAAAGTTATAAAATAATAGAATTAAGGATATAGCCATTAAATAGCTGTGATGTCCATTTTTCTTGCCCAGGTGGCATGCCACCTCAACGTTGGCATGGATTATAATGCCAAGTGGACCAGTGACGTGACATAATATTGCCACGTGTCATGCTGAAGTGGATATAAGTTAAATTTTCTTTTTTTTTTCAAAATAAACATTTTTAAAAGTTCATTTCTTTTCAAACTTACATTTTTCATAGTTTCATTTTTTTAATTACATATTTTTTAAAAATTACATTTTTTTCATAACTTCATTTTTTAAAATTACATTTTTTTTCATAATTTCATTTTTTTTAAATTACATTTTTTTCATCATTTTTTTAAGAATTAAATTTTTTTCTTCTGTACAATACCAAAATTAGTACAAAAATGCATGTGGTACGGTTATTTTCTTTATTTTTTTTCTACTATACTAATTCTTTCTTTCTCATCGTTTCAATATTTTTGGTTGAATACCACATACATTTTTGTACTAATATTGGTATTGTACAACAAAAAAATGAAATGATGAAAAAAATGTAATTATTAAAAAATGAAATGATAAAAAAATTTAATTAAAAAAATGAAATTATGAAAAAATGTAATTTTAAAAAATGAAGTTATGAAAAAAAAATGTAATTTTTAAAAAATATGTAATTAAAAAAATGAAATTATGAAAAATGTAAATTTGAAAAGAAATGAACTTTTAACAAACGTTCATTTTTGAAAAAAAAATGAAATTTTGAAAAAAAAGAAAATTTAACTTACATCCACGTCTTCTTAAAAAAAATGATGAAAAAAATGAAATTATGAAAAAAAAATATAATTTTAAAAAATGAAATTATGAAAAAAATGTAAATTTAAAAAAATATGTAATTAAAAAAATGAAACTATGAAAAATGTAAGTTTGAAAAGAAATGAACTTTTAAAAAATGTTTATTTTGAAAAAAAAAGAAAATTTAACTTATATCAACGTTAGCATGACACGTGGCAATATTATGCCACGTCACTGGTCCACCTGGCATTATAATCCATGCCAACGTTGAGGTGGCATGCCACCCGGGCAAGAAAAACAGACATCACAGCTATTTAACGGCTATATTCTTAATTCTATTATTTTATAACTTTTAGGTTTAACATGCTGAAAATGAAACTTAGTGTCCTTATTTCTATGTAATTATACGTTAAGGACTTAATTGCATATTTTTATAAACGTTGGCGATGTATTTGGGTATTAAACCTTGAAAAAAAAAGAAGAAAATTTAACTTATATCCACGTCAGCATGACACGTGGCAATATTATGCAACGTCAGCATGACACGTGGCATTATAATCCATGTCAACATGACACGTGGCATGCCACGTGGGCAAAACAAACGGAAATCACAGTTTTTAACGGCTATATCTTTAATTTTATTATTTTATAACGTTTAGGTTTAATATGCTGAAAATTAAACGTAATGTCCTTATTTCCATGTAATTATACGTTGAGAACTTAATTGCATATTGTGGTAAACGTTGGGATGTATTTGGCTATTAAGCCTTTAATCATCCAAATTTATTTATTTAAATTCCATGAAATACATCAACATTTTCAAATATCCAAAAATAGCTAAAATACCACCAAAAATCATTTTAATTATTGAATTTGTGATTTAATATTTATTAAAACATACTCAAATATTTAAAATTTGGATACCTCTATTTGATTTTCTCTATATTTCAAAAATTTCACACTAAGCATAAATTTCATGGATTTCATAAATTTGGGGGTTTTAGGTTAGCATAGAAAAATTTCGGCAGCATAACTGTTTATTCAAACCTAACCCCTCTTGTATAAAAATCCAGCTTTCAAACCACAGTTCACAGTTCCAAAATTCAATCCAAAACATTTATTTAATTTTCACTATTTGCAATTTTCATCAAAACATACAGCGCTATATCCCTACTGTAGACACCTTATTTTGTCCAGAATCTTAATTTGTAAAAAATAATTAATTGAGTTGGGTGACATTGTATTTAGCAATTTAGAATTAGGCTAGAATTAAATTAGAATTTTTTAGATTTAGAATTAACATTAATTAGGAAATTTAAATTAAAATAGGATTTAGGAATAATTAAAAAAAAGAAGAGAGATAAGAAAAGAAAATAAAATTAATTTTAGGATAGGATAATTAGGATAATTAAATTTTTAGGACAATTATTTAAATTTATAGAGTTAGAATAGGATTAATATAAGAATAAAATAGATAAAAGATGAGATAATTATGAGAATAAATATAGTTGTATTAGGACTCTAACAAGTTTTTGGACTACAAAAAAAAAGATTAAAGCTCATGATTAAAGGGGGAGGAGGCAATAATAAGAACTGCACCAGCCGTATCACGATCGGGGGCCTACCCTTTTCATCACTTTCAAACTGCCCCAAGTCATCGCCTTGCATCCCTGCCTTGCTAACTCCACGCCTTGCTGCCTAGCAAACTCGAGCCATCTTCATCCCTGTATGCTCGCTCCACTGCAGCTACTCCAACACTACACTAGTGCCTGTTCCGCGTGCCCTACTTGCCTCGCTGCTTTGCTGTCCACTGCAGGTTTAGCCATTTACATCTTAAGGTGTAAATAACGTGGAAGAAGAATAATGAAAATAAAAAGAATAAAGAAGGCAAGGTATGTACAGATTACTTTATTCTTTAATGTTTATTTAATTTAAGCCATTCTTCCATCATTGCTTAACGTGATTGATTGAAAGTTTTATATTACTATATATGTTGTGTTATAAAATTCTCTGTAGGTTATGCTTTTGTAATGGTGTTTGCTGTGTGTTTAATATTTCATGCATTTATTCATGGGTTTGCCATAGTAGAAGACGTGTATATTTATGAGTATGTATTTGTAATGAGTTTTATTTTATGGATTAGTCACATGCCTCAATAAAATTTGTTAATTTATTTGATTGATGACCATGCATTCACATGTTTATAAATACTTATACGACTATAAAGAATGATAGTATTTTTTTTATATTATGAACAAGGAAGGAAATAAATAAAATAACCAGAGTTAAATATTAAAATAATAAAGAATGTGAATATGAATTACTCAAATGATGAAATATCAAGAGAATTACGCTTAAGTAACTCTCTTGAGAATTTTTAAGTTAAAAAGTTCTCTCAAGGCCTCGCCAGCTTAATGGATGGTCTAAAGAGGGTTTTGGATAACAAGTAATTTATATTCGGTCTAAAAGTAAAATAAGACATATTAAAAACTAAAATTAAAATAATTAAATACAAAGATAAAATAATAAATATAAAGAAATATTAATAATTCAATAACAATAATAAATAATAATAATGATAATAAATGATAAAATAGGGTGATAATAGTTAATAATAATTATTGAGATTGAGTATTGATTATTTCGAGATAAGATTTCAAAGGGGGTTATGCTTAAGAATACTTTGGAAATCTTTAGGTAAAGCAACTTCTTTCAAGATCTGACCAGCTTAATGGAAGATCTAAAAAGAATTTTACAGAAAAATAATTCATATTCATTCTCTAGAAAAATAAATAAAATAATAAATTATTAAAATTAAACATTAATAAAATAATAAAAAATAATAGAAGTAATAAAAATAATAAGATAGCAAGAATAAATTAGATAGGAGTCAAAATTAGAAGTTTTCATAAAACATTAAAATGAATCTGACGACGGAGCCTCTTCAAGCAAGTCACATAGTACTACTTGAATACTCTCGAGGTGAGGAAAATTTTTAAGTTATCCCACTAGCTTAATGGAGGACGCTTAGAAATAGTTTCCAATATTTAATTATTAAACTTAAGATTAACTAAGGCAAATTTGAGATAACCTAAAGCTAGTTGGTACCATTTTAGAATGGGCGTTGTGAGGGTGGTAATCCTTCCTCACACGTAACTGTACTCCCGAACCCTAAATTTGAGATGTAGACTAGTCCTTATCCATAGTTTGAATAGGTGACCAATCACACCTAGTAGAATGGTTGGTGGCGACTCCATAGATTTTATGTATAGCTATTAGGTTTTCTCTAAAACTTAATACGTTATGACAGTTTGGCGACTCCACTGGAGACTTTAGAGAGTCAAGCCAACGATTGGTTTTAGGTTATTTTAGGTTTGCCTTAGGTAATGTTAATTTTGATAAAATAATAAGACATTAATAACTACATGTTTCTTCAACACACACTTCACGTGCATGTGCATGCATTAGCCCTCTACCCGGGCTCTATCCTTTTAGGAGGAAGTAAAGTAACTACGCTCTCGTGAGGTAATACCTCCGCAATGGCTAGCGAAATACTTCCACTCAAATTGAACCTTTCCATTTGTAACCTGTAATGGATGAGGATTGAGTGCCTTACTAGCCTTGTGTGGATGACAGTGAGGAACAATTTGGGAACCTTTAGCCATTTTATCTAAAGCCATGCATATAGTGAAATTGAGAAGACCAACTGTAAGATAGAGCTATATCAACCCATGCTCTAGAAAATACCCATTACTTAGGACACATGCTTAATCAAGTTTGTTTGATTTTGGTTTACACATGAGACATTAAGAGGGTACCATGAGTCCTTTACCCAAACATTTCATGCATTACTCATCCATTATTGTTATATGACAACTTTTGACCACACCATTCCATTCATACACATCATCTTGGTTTGATTTATCTTCATTCATTGTTTTTAAACAAAGCATTTTCAAACTTCTTCAAGCATCACCACACGAAAAATGATGAACTCTAATTGTGGTAATAAAGGTTCAAAGATAGCTCGACTAAGAGTTTATCGTTATCAAGCTAGGATCATGGAAAAAGAGCAAAGCATTCGCATGGAGAATATGGAAAAAGCTCAAGAGGACATAAGGGGGGCAATTGACCCAAATTACTAAGTTGTTGAAAAACTTGAGTAAGGGAAAGAGAGTAATAGAATAAGTTGTAGTTCAAAAAGAGATTTGTCTTATGGGGGCATAAAGGGTTCTAGCCATACGAATTTGAGGATTTATAAATGTGAAGACCGAGAATTTCTAAATAAATATAAGGTATCCAAAAAATTTAATTTGGACAAGTTGAAATCCAAATTTAAATAAGAAACTAAAAGGGAAATTAAATTGGAAATAAGAAATGAAGGAGGAAATTTAATTTGGATAAATGGAAATCCAAATTAAATAAGAAAATGGAGAAAATAATTTTGGATATTTAGAAATCCAAAACTTAATAAGAAATAAAAATATTTTGGTATATTTATATAATGATATTATATAAATATTATTTTGTGTTAAAAGTGTAAAAGTATATATATGAATATATATTTTAATACAAAATATGTATTTAAATACATATTAAGAATAGTGTATATATATATATAATTATGGTGTATAATAATTATATATATTATAGTTATTATTATTATTATATATATAAAAATATATATACTAAAAAAAAAAGGAAAACTGAAAACGGGCGGGAATCGGGTAATTTTCCTCCTCTGTTTACAACAGAGGAGGGATTTTCAAAAGAAGGACCGGCCCCCTGTCGGCTGAGAGAGGAGGAGGAAGAAGAAAGGGGCATCGCCGGCGAGACGAGGGGGAGAAGGAGAAGCGACCGGCGGCGGCCCGAAGCGGAAAAAGAAAGAGAAAAACGACGCGAAACGAAGCGGAAACCGAAAGGAAGAAAGGAAGGGAGATCGGCAGTGTCGACCGATCCAGGCACCACCATCGCCACCAACGCCACCGGCGAGGGCCAACGAAGGAGAGGGAGGCCACCGACGGTGAAGGAAACGGTGGAGGAAGGAAGAAATGGAAGAGAAAGGAGCCGAAACCCACGCCGCCAGATCCGGCGCCGTCGCCGGTGATGGGGCCAAACCGAGACCAGATCCGACTTCGTGGCAACCTCGGCAAGCTGTTGGGTGGTCGAACCGCCGGAATGGGTGGCCGCCGGTGACCGAACCGGTCAGCCAAAGTTGAACCGGCCAAGCCAAGCTCTGAACCGGCCCGAACCGACCCGACCCGACCCGACCCGACCCGGTTCAGAAAAGAAAAGAAAAAAAAAGAAGAAAAGAAAAGAGAAAGAGAAAGAAGGAGAAAGAAAAAGAAAAGAAAAAAAAAAGAAGAAAAGAAAAGAAAAAGAAAAAGGAAAAGAAAAAGGAAGAACAAGAAGAAAAAGAATTGGTAAGGAACCGAAAGACTTCATTTTGTTCCCTTTGAATTTATGGAATTTATTAGAAATTTCTGATTATTTTCTAAATGAAGATATATGTCGATTTTTGATATTTTAGCAAAACGGAAATGAGACGAATGGTCGGCAAGGCTCGAAAATCGGAATGTACGCTAAGCTTGGCGAATGGGTAAGATACTTTTATAAAGCATTAGTAGCTTTATATTGTATGTGGGAATTATAATTTTATATATGATGCATTTATTTAATTGATTTTAAAAAATGCTAAGAGGACCCACAACTGATGGTGGGGGTCTTAGTAAGAGATAAAGAAACTGTGAGAAACAACGGCTGTCATTATAAACTGTTTTCCGTGCATGAGGTTTAGTAAAAATTAACCCGTTATGCTGCCTAAATTTTTAGAAAAAGATCTGAGGAAAAAGATTAAGTTTCTCACATAGATGGAATCTTGGAGATAATTATTGAAAATAAATATTAAAAGGATTTTATGGTATTACCGAAAGAGTTTGATATTGAAATCGATGAGAAGATAGATCGTTGAAAACGATAATGTGATGAATTATATGGTTTAAACTTTATAGAATTTATAAATCAAGTAATTTTAATATCACAAATGGTATCAAGTTGAAATTGAGGTGAAATCATTTATTTGACGGATCACTGATAAAAGTGACAATGATTATAGGATACAACTTAAAAGAGAAAAAAAATTGAAGTTGTGATTTAGACGGTCAAATGATAGAAGTGCGGAATTATCAATCGAGTGATGATTATGGAATTGATAGATTCAAATAAATGAACCGTCTTAGTGGTATGAACTAAGATTTTTGCAATAATATGGATAGTCGCAAGACGATTTAAATGATTGAAACACTGTTGATAATGGAAATTGGCAAATCCTTTTAAGTGGTAAAGTGCCAATCAAAGAATTGAATTGAGGACGTTTTATAGATAATTTTAGCATGATATTACATTCTACAGGCCATAAGAAAAGTGAATTGAGGATTGTGATATGATTTTATGATAGTGAATGAAATTGAACCGCAAGTCGAAAATTCTGAATATGTACCAATAGGTCAAACCATAAATGGATTTGATAAGCGATTATCGATCTTGTGGTTTTATGATCCTCGATGTCAACTCTGAAATAGATATCGAATGAGGATATTAGTAATTCATAATTTCAGTATCCTGGTGGCTATATGGAAACATGATATTTAGATGCTCATAGATACTAAGAGGATTCACACTGATGATGTGGTTCTAGTATCGATAATAAAATGTACAAATGATTCTTATAGTCGATAATTATCGAAAAAGGATATTGAATACCGAATGGTTTGAATGCTAAGTGATCTGGTTATTGAATAATTAGAGTAATGAGCAATCTGAACATTGAATGAAATGAATCTTGAATGATTTGAATACTGATTTACTGATGTGTCAGAAGGATAATTTGAAATCGAATGATTGATGATGATAAAGTTAAATGAATTGTTTCAAAGTATTAGATGAAGGTATTACTTATATCGACATTTGAAACTATTACCAAAATTACATACGGAAATGATTTCATAGCATCGCTTTTAAGCATAATTTGCTATAGTTTCAGATGTTATAATAGCATTTATATAAATGCTATAAAGTATAGATTAGCTTTAAAAAGAAAGTATATGGTATATACATATTTTTATATACGAAACCTCTTAAAGAACT
Source organism: Heritiera littoralis (assembly GCA_031772115.1). Lineage (NCBI taxonomy): Eukaryota > Viridiplantae > Streptophyta > Magnoliopsida > Malvales > Malvaceae > Heritiera > Heritiera littoralis. The sequence goes on along the minus strand of JAPDPK010000007.1, from coordinate 6,954,904 downwards.
TCACCATATGCTTTACATGATTTTAAAAAGAAAAGATAAAGATTTAAATGTTTTATGAGACTGTAGGCACCCTAAAAGAATTAAATTCAATAAAGCATAGTGGAAACCGCCTAATTGGAGCTTTGCTCATTAGGCAGATATGCTTGTCCGACAATAGTCGTGGACAGGTCTCAGTCACGCCTGATCAGTGGGGTTGAGAGAGATGAGGTCTATGGCCATAGATAGCGCCCTAGTTGGTTTCCAGGGGACGATGACATGATTTTCACTGCTAGCTACAGTGATTTAAGTCTTTATTGATAGAGAGATGATAGGGATCTAGCCTAGTCTCTAAACGATATGATATGAAGTCTAGAGTATGATTTTATTGATATGAACTCTAGACTTGACATGACTTATACTGTACATGAAACAGATTTGAAATGACATATGTTTTGAAACAGTACATGTTTTAAACATGTTTTAAAAGTCCATGAGATATGATTTCGACACTCATATGATTTATATGTGATTTTGTGTCGAACATGGCATGATATGCGGTCTAGAGTATAGTTTGATTTGATATGAACTCTAGACCTGATATGATTTACAAAATATGTTTTTAAAGTATATGATAAATGATTTCAACACTTACATGATTTACATACGATTTTGTGTTGAATTTAAAATAATATGCGGTCTAGAGTATAGATTGATTTGATATGAACTCTAGACCCGATATAACTTATAGTAAATGAAAATGTTTTAAAACCGCACATGTTTTAGACATGCTCCAAAAACGAATACATGAACTGAAATTGAATATGTTTCTATCATGCCTTAAAGGCAAATTTGAAATGAATTGGAAATCCATATGTTGAGCATGTCCTAAAGTATATATGATATGATTTGAAATGATAGCGGTTTATACAGAAAAATTACATGAATTGCATATTAAACCCTGACATGATAATATGCTTAGCACATGAGAATTCCATGAGGAATGTCGTGATTCGATGTTAATGATGTTTCATCTATACGATGACATGAGATGATATGATATATGAACATGAGATTGATATGAAGAGAATTCTGATCTCACTCTATCGTGATCATAAATTCCCAAACGATAAGTGATATGAATTGATGTAATACGGGAATATGATTGTTAAATGTAAAGTGAATTCGATAGGATATCTGCATTAAACATGGAGAATATATGAAGAGTGTCATGACTCGGTGGTGGCGATATTTCATCGATATGATGTCATGATATGATATGAAACATGAATATAGAAACACACGAAGAGAATTATGATTTCGTACCACCGTGATCATGATCCATAATATGAGACTTGATAAGAGATGATAGTATACAGAAGTATGATTATGAAATGAAAAGTAAATATGAGAAGTGATAATGAGATGTATCGATGAGAAAGGATTAACTGTAATTGCATCCTTGCAAGTTTTAAGCATTGCAGTTTAAGACAGTGTAAGCCTACTCTTGTATTTATATTAGTATCTTACTGAGCCGTGGTTTTGCTTACCCCACTAAATTTCATCTCTTTCAGATTATTGAAGTTAACATCTGCCATGTGAGCTGCTCAGTGGGCATCGGAGACGATGTATGGACTTGGTACTAGTCTTCTGAGGTATATGTTACTTATAAATACTTGTTTACATGTAAGACTTAAATTGATGCACAGTACATATTCTGTTTAACCAGTCGGGATGTAACTAAGAACCGTTTCCGTGTTTGTTAAATATTTAAATGAAATGACTATAGGTCACCTAAATAGTATAGTGACTACACTGACACCGAATACAAACCTTAAAATGAAAAAGAAAAATTTAGTCCATAAATTTGTAGACTAAGAAAAGTATAAGAATCAAGGGAAAGTCGCGGTCTTCAGGTCGTGACAATAAATTCTAGTTTTTGTTTTCTTTTATTTCTTTAAGTAATGCAAGATAGTTTTTGAAAGTGCTTAAGCCCATAAGCACAAGATAAAGTTTTATGTATGGGCTAACTTTTATTTATTCCCTTTTCAATAAAGAGACTAGTGTGATGCACTATCATTTTCTCTGTTCATTTGCCATTTCCCACATACTCACCTTACCTTTCATTCACAAGTATCCAAATAATGAATATGATGATAATGATGTCAATAAATCTAGGGTTCAATTTTGAAAGAACTACTACTGTTGATAAATTAATATATGCCAATGTTGCGAAAGCAAGAAAATGAAGAAAAGGTTGCTCACCATCTGCACTTGATAGACGGTACAAGAAAGGTGAATCTCGTACAGAAGCTTCTAACAAGTTTGTCATTGTTCAATAAACAATTTTTAATGAGAGTATTTACATTTGAAATAATAAATGGCCTTCTTTCACGATCCTTCAAGCATAAATAAAATTATCCTTTGATTACTCCTTTTGAGCTTATTATATTTTTGTAATATAACCCACCAAGGATTACCATCCACACTGAGGGCAAGGAAGATGAAATAAAGAAATTTTGGAGGCACAAATGAAAGTGTTCATGATGAATCGAGGGGCAAAAAAAAGCCCAGTTTTGTGAAAAAAAAAAGAAAGAAAGAAAAAGAAGAAGTAAGAAAAGAAATGAGTGAACTAGAAAGGTACTAAATGATTGAGTGTTTTACTTGTTAAATAAAAGTGATCCCTTGGTTTATAAACCCTGAAACACATTTTGGGCCTGCTTTATCCTTTTCTTTCATAAACCCTCACCTGAGCCTACATTAAATGCCTTTAAAAGCCCATTTTGATCAAATGTAAATGCTTAAATTGAAGAATCATGTATTGAATGAAGACATGTTTGTATAATGAGATAATGATCCTTTGAAGGAAGTACATCAAGTTGAATGAAGAAACCCATGAGCTTTAGAAGATATCTCGGATCGAAATCAAGAACGCCTATTAGGGGCATGAATTTGGATTGAGCACTGAAGGTTGAAGTTTGTCAAAGCCAATGAAGTTGAAAATGAAAAAAAAAAGAAAAAATAATAATATGAAAAAAAAGAAAAAAAGAAAAAGAAAAAGAAAAAGAAAAAGAAAAAGGAGGATTTAAAATTGAAAACCCAAAAAGGGCAGTTTGAATCAAATAAGGGGTACCTAAGTTGAAAACCTGAAAAGGCGGCTTAGGAAAATATCAACATCAAAAAGTTCTGATACGATGGTAAGATCGGCAGACACTACATGAAAGAATATATCAATAAGAGTGGGCTTTTGGAAAAGAATTTTAGATTGACTTGATTGAAATTGTCAAAATGTTCATTAAATGGATACTGAAAACCTTATTCCAAACAGATTGTCCCACTGATTTTTCTTGATTTCATGTTCCTTTTCTAAGAATGAATATCTATATCTCTCATGACCATTTTAAATTCATTCCACCCCTATAATAAATTGAGAAGATGTATGAGTGCATTACATTGGTGGTCGAATTGGAAGGAAAATAAATAAATGTTGGTAACTTTTTTGGGTAAATTTTTGAAAAAAATATTCTTTTGAGAAATCTTACATTACTAAGAAAGAGAAAGAAACAAAAATAAGAAATAATGAAAATAAAATTTAAAAGCATGATGGCAAGTCTTTGGGTGTAATTGGACTAAGACTCATTAGAAGATGGGATGGGAAATGAAGATAGAAGATTTAAATAAGAAGAATCCAACAGATAGAGTGGACTTGAGAAAGACAACATGAGCTTGAGAATCTTGTTACCACAATTGAGATTGCATTTACATACATTCATGGAATAATTTAGGGGGCATGACATTAACATGTGCATAACATTCATAGCATCTATGGTATTCATGATATTCATTATATTCATGACATGCATGACATGCATGACATTACATTATTATATTTTGACATTGAACTATTTGTTAAGACATTAAGATAAGAAGTTCTGAATGATGCAAATTTTGAAGAAAAGAGAAAATGTAAGAATACAATGTATAGGACGAAAATATAAGAGATGGTAATTTGAAAAATGATGAGGTATGAGAAGATGATAAGAAAATGTTTTTTTTTTTTAAAAAACCTTATATGAGAGCAAAGTCCAATTTACCTGGCACTTTAGAGGAGGATGAAGCCCAATATTGTTGGCATCAAAATGAAAGTTAAGCCCAATCAAACCTATGTAAACTAGCATTCTAAAATGAAATTTTTATGTTCAAAGTTTCACTGCCTCTGTTGAGAGGAGCTCTTTATTTTTCAAAAAGTTTCATTACCTCAGTTGAGAGGAGCTCTTTATTTTTCAAAGTCTCACCGCCTCTGTTGAGAGGAGCTCTTTATTTTTCAAAAATTTTCACTACCTCTATTGAGAGGAGCTCTTTATTTTCAAAAGTTTCACTGTCTCTGTTGAGAGGAGCTCTTTATTTTCAAAAGTTTCACTGCCTCTGTTGAGAGGAGCTCTTTATTTTTCAAAAAGTCTCATTGCCTCTGTTGAGAGGAGCTCTTTATTTTCAAAAGTCTCACTGCCTCTGTTGAGAGGAGCTCTTTATTTCTCAAAAAATTTCATTGCCTCTGTTGAGAGGAGTTCTTTGTTTTCAAAGTTTCATTGCCTCTGAGGATAGGAGCATAAGATTATTTTTCAAAGTTCCAATGCCTCTGGTGAGAGGAGCATAAGGTTATGTTTCCAAGTTCCAATGCCTCTGGTGAGAGGAGCATAAGGTTAGTTTTCAAAATTCCAATGCCTCTGGCGAGAGGAGCAAACGGTTATTTTTCAAAGTCGTACATCCTCTGGTGAGAGGGACTAAATGTTTCTTAAAAATTGTAAATATTTTGTAAAAATAAAAAAAAAATCCGGACAAAATAGTTTTCTAATTATCTTTGCATAATTCTTGGTTTTCAGAAAATGTGCAAAGAGGGGCAACTGTAGACACCTTATTTTGTCCGAAGTCTTAATTTGTAAAAAATAATTAATTGGGTTGGGTGACATTGTATTTAGCAATTTAAAATTAGGCTAGAATTATATTAGAATTTTTTAGATCTAGAATTAACATTAATTAGGAATGTAGACACCAATTTTGTCCGGGATTGTGAATCTCGAGTCATTCGACATGTATTCTAAAAATTGAAAATAGATTAAACCCATGTTTGAATAATTGATTTTATTTTGTTTTATTATTTTTTTATTTTTTTTTCTTTCTTTTCCTTTTTTCTTTTTCTTCTTTTCTCTTTTCCTTTATATTTTTACTTTTATTATTTTTATTATTATTATTTATTTTATATATATTTTTTTATTTTCTATTTTTTTATTTTTTATTTTTTTACTTTTATTTTTTTATTTTATTTTTTATTTTATTTTTATCTGTTTTCTTTTCTTTTCTTTTTCATTATTATTCATTTTATCATTATTTCTCTTTCTATTTTTATTTCTCTTTTTATTTTTATTTTTTTTATTTTTATTTTTATTTTTTATTTTTTATTTTTTTTATTTTTTATTTTTTTTTATTTATTTATTTTTAATTTATTTATTTATTCATTTATTTATTTTGATAAAAAATGCAAAAAAAATGAAAAAAAAAAGAAAACAAAACAAAAATCAAGGAGTCGTAATCAGAAACCCTAATCGAGACCTTTAGCCCAACACCAAATCCCATGAAACCCTAACCCCCCAACGGAGCCTAAACTCATATGAAACCCTAAACCTAAACCAAAATCCTTAACCCCCGGAAGCCCAAACAGAATCCTGAACCCCCGGAAGCCCAAACAGAACCATTAACCCTAATCCCAAACAGAATCCTTACCCCGTCTAGAAACCCTAAACACAACCAAACCATGCCAAACCCTAACCAAATCGTGACCCCAAAATAAGTTTAAACCCTAATGGCCGCCAGAAACGAAAAAGGAAAGATCGTGTCTTCAGAATCTGCAAGGAAATCAAAGAAAAAGAATTTAAAATCAGAACATTAAAAGCATAATCAGGATCGGATCTCCAAATTTCCAAAATAGTCAAATTTAAATTTTTATAAAGAGGACAACACAGAAACAAGAGGGGGGATGAACAACGGCAGGGGGAACCAACAGAAACCAACAAAAACCACAGCGACAGAGACACACGGCAACCAAACAACCGTAACCAAAAGCCACAGAAAACCACACAGCAAGCACAACCAAAAATAGAACCAGAGCAAAAAAAAAATGGGTTTGTTTAGGGTTTGGTAGTTTAGTTTTCGGGGTCAGATCTGGAGTTTTTTCTAAGGATTTAAGGGCTGTTAGTTTCTAGATCTGATTCAGAGAGGAAGAGAGGAAGATTTCTGGAGATTTTTAGGCCTAGATCAGGTTATTTACGGTGGTGCATGGTGGAGAGAGGCGTCGGAATATGGAAATTTTGAAGTTTCCGGCAACCGGTTGAAGTTTCTGGTCACCGGAAATCGTCTTGGTCGAGAGTATCGAAGGTTTTTTTTTTCTCTGGAAAGGAAAATCTCGGCGACAAAACCGGAAAGAGAGTTTAAATACCCAGATCGAAACGACGCCGTTTGGAGTAGCCGCTGACCCGTGACCTGCGTCTGGACCCGCGCTCCGCCCCGCTTCTGACCCGACCCGATCGCAAGGTTTTCTCTTCCCATTTTCTGACGAATTTTCCTTTTTTTTTATTTTGTATTTTGTATTTTTTTTATTTATTTTATTTTTGTATATATTTTTCATTTTATCTTATTTTCGTACATATTTGTCATTAACGAAATTTAATAATTAATTCCAATAATAACGGGTTAACAGATTTAGTTCAATATGTGGATAGAATAATTTAACAGATCTTGATAAGATTTAATTTGTGCAATGTAGTTTCTTACTCAAATTAATGTAATTTATTTATCTTATTTTGTTTTGTTATTATTATTTTTCTATTTTATTTTTTATTGGCTTGATTGTTTAGTTTAATTAGTATGATTTAATTTGATTAGTATGATTCAATATAATTGGTATGACTTTCTTTAATTTTGCAAATAAAATTTATATGATATGTTTAATGTAGTGCGTGGTTAAAATATTGTCTAATTTGATTACGTAGCCTAGGATCGTAGTACTTTAGTAAATGATAATAAGAAATAAGTTAAGAAAAATAATAGGATGGAAAATGGTAATTAAAAATTGGATTTTACGGAATGAATGTGAATTATACTGATGATGAAATTTCAAGAAAGTCAATTGAGACTCATTGAAATTTCTAGGTGAGAGGATTCTCCCTTAAGTTGAGCCAAATTGATGGGATACTTTTGGGAGAATTTTCAATAAAATATAATTCATATTTTATTTTAAGATTAAATAAAGATAAAATAAATAAAACGAATGAAAATTAATTAGTAAAGACTAAGATTAAAAGAGCATAAATAAAAATAATAGACCAATAAAAAGGATAATAAATTAGAAATAAGAATTAGATTGAGAATTAGATTTTATAGAATACGTGTGAATTGTACCGATGATGAAATTTCTAGAAAGTCAATCGAGACTCTTTGAAATTTCTAGATGAGAGGATTCTTCCTTAAGTTGAGCCAAATCGATGGAATACTTTTGGGAGAATTTTCAATAAAATATAATTCATATTTATTTTAAGATTAAAGTAAATATAAATAAATAAAATGAACAGAATATAAATTAGATAAAGACTACGCTTAAAGAAATATGAATAAAAATTAGATAAACGAATGAATAAATAAATAAATAAATGTGACATGAAGACAAGATTATAATAAAAATAAAATAAGAAATAAGTATGAATTATGCCGATGATGAAATTTCAAGAAAGTCAATTGAGACTCCTTGGAAATTTCTAGGTGAAAAGACTTCTTTTAAGCCGAGCCAAATTGATGGGACGCTTTTAAGAAAATCTTTAATAAACCATGATTCATATTTATTATCTAAATAAATAAAATAAAATAAATAAAATATATAGATAAGATTAAAAAAAATATAGAGATTAATATGGAGTCGAAATTAGAGCCAAAATTGGAAAGAATAAGATTTTCATAAAATATCTTATTGGTCCGACGATGGAGTTCAAGAAAGTCAATCGAGACTCCTTGAACATCTTGAGGTGAGGGAGATTTTTAAGATTGGAGCCAAATTGATGGAAAAATCTTAGAAATATTCCCAATATATAAGCATATCGAAATTAATATAAACACAAAGCAAATTGTAAAGATAACCTAAAACTAGTTGGTACCATTTTAGGATGGGCGTTGTAGGGGTGCTAATCCTTCCCTACACGTAACCGTACTCCCGAACCCTAGTATCTTTGAACGTAGACCAAGCCTTATCCTTAGTTTGAATAGGTGACCAATCACACCTAGGTTAGAATGGTTGGTGGCGACTCTATGTCTTTGTGTCTAGCTATTAGGTTTTACCCAAAACTTAATACGTTATGACAGTTTGGCGACTCCACTGGGGACTTAAGAGAGTCAGGCCAATACTTAGTTTTAGGTTATCTTAGAATTTGCTTAAGAAATCTTAGAGAAAAAAAAAACATTAATAATTACATGTTCCTTCGACACACACTTCACGCGCATTTGCATACATTAGCCCTCTTCCCGGGCTTTACCCTTTCTTAGGAGGGAGTAGAGTACTTACGCTCTCGTGAGGTAATACCTCCGTAATGGCTAGCGAAATACTCCCACTCAAATTGAACCTTTCCGTTTGTAGCCTATGATGGGTGAGGATTGGGTGCCTTACTAGTCCATGTGGACGATAGTGAGGAACAATTTGGGAACCTTTAGAACATTGGACCATCCGAGCCCTACATGTAGAAGCTTAAGGGAACCGTCCTAGGATAGAACTATGCCTACCTATAGTATGGAAACCTTATAGGACACAAGAAGGAGCAATGTTTAACAAAATTTGAAGTATGTGCATATATCTTTAATCATGTCTTGTTTTGACTCATCATGCATTCTTGTAGGAAAATCTATCTCATAGCAATTGATTGACAAAGTTGGTTCTCTACACCCATGGGAAATCGTCTGCAAGATAAGCCTATGTTGGAGGAACTCGCTGATATGGTTAAAGCGGTATCTGAGGAATCTCAACGCAAGGATGGTGATTGCTTGCCCAGAGATCACGTGTGTAGCCTTCCAGAAAAAGTTCGTCTTGACCTCAAGCAAAATGATCTCACTGAATTGATCGACATTTGGAAGAGTTGGGATAAAACAAAGCGGATCGGCTTTCAAGAGAAATATGGAGATTTGGCATTGCTTCTTACTGTACCTGTGGACGATAATTTGATTAGGGCTATGGTGTATTTTTGGGATCCCTCGTATAGGTGCTTTGTGTTTAACGAGGTGGACATGGTGCCCACTATTGAGGAGTCACGGTCTTACTTCGTATTAAGGAGTCAGAGAAAAGCAAGGTTTACAAGAAGAATAAGAGGAGCCATCGCAAGTGTTTAGCACAAATGATAGGTATTGATGTACAAGAGGTTGACCAACACATCAAGAAGAAAGGGGAAGGTACCTATTTGGGATGGAATTTTCTTCGGAGTTGTTTTGGCAAACAATTGACAGACAAGCAAAGTATGAGCTTAATGGCATTAGCTATTTATGGGATGGTGGTTTTTCCTAGATCATTGCAGTATGTGGAGATTGTTCTTGTAGACCTCGTTGAACACATGAGCATGAGGTGAATGCTGCTCCGGTTATCTTAGCTGAAACATTTAGATCTTTGAGCTACTGTCGTAGGAATGGTGGAGGGCGTTTCATCGGGTGCATGCAGTTATTATATATGTGGATGAGGAGTCATTTTAAGTGTGAACGTAGTAAATTCAAAGATGCTTTCCTTGGTAGTAGTCTTCCTATTAAGGAATTTTGTGAAAGTGAGTGGCCCAAGTTCAAGACAAAGAAGGAATGGGTTTCGACTTTGCGCAAAACCACGACCCAAGATGTAGTTTGGTTAGCACCATGGATGCCACGAAGGTCAATGGTGTATAAATGTGGAGGGCAACCATGGGTCCCTTTGTTGGGTGTGTGGGGGACTATTACTTATTCTCCCATCATGGTACGAAGACAGCTAGGATATGACCAGTTCATCCCCATGACATTTGGACTCGACCAAAGGGAATACTCCTATATTGAAAAAGGGGCACTAAGGAAGATAGAAGATGATGTCAAGGCTTGGAAGACAGCTTGCAAAATACAAAAGGGAAGATTTATAGATAAAATTTCCCCTGAATATTCTGTCTGGCATGCTAGGCGAGTCAAAGATATTTTACTTCCCCCTGAAGAAGATGAAGCCCACGAAGAGCCTATACCCCGAGACCCCATGATAGACCTGGAGATTGCCAAGAGGAAATTAGAGGAAGAAAAGAAAGACCTAGAGAGGGAAATTAAGAAGCTCAAATGTGAAACGGAGGAAAAGCTGGGGAGAAGGGAGCAAGCATATACAAGGGTCCATCAAGAGAAGTATAAGTTGATAGATGAAATCAGATACTTGAAGGAGCAACTCTCAAGGTCTGAAAGTAAACGTTTGCGAGAAGAGAATGAACAACTCAAGACTGAGATACAAAAGAAGAGGACCAAATGTGAAGAACTTGAAGGCAAGGTCATAAGCGAACAGATGAGTTCGCAAGATGCCCTCAATCGATCCCAAGAATACTTGCAGATCTTGCAAAAGGTTGTTAATGAGTTGAATGAGCTAAAGGAGAAGTATGCTACTTTAAGGAGAGCTCGCGATTCACATCTTTTGGTTTCCATGATTGAATAAATTAATGTCATGGCACATAGAGCAAGAGACATGGAAGACAGAATAATGGATTTGAAGCTCGGAGTCAGCCCACTTACTGAGCATGAGGAGAATCTGCGACTACTGTTGGACGAGATCCAAGGTCACTACAGTTTGTTGAGGAGGCTTAGGTGGACACCTTAGATTTTCTTTATGGATGTAGTGGATCTTTAATTTTGTTCAACAATTGTTATGAGACTAGTTTTATAAGCATTGGTTTTTTATAAGTTTTTGTTATAAGACAATCCTTTATTATGCAATAAATTTCTTACAAAGATTTTTCCTACTTTTGCTTTTTCCTTCATGAGCATTTAATAAAAATAATTTTATTTAATTGTGACAACAAAGGTACAAAAATAGCCCTTCCAAATCATTCATACCAAACTCGTGCACGAACTAGAGCAATGGAGAACGAACAATTAGCACGGATTGATAGGATGGAGAAAGTGCAACAAGAGATTGTCAAGGCTCAAGAGGAAACTCGAGAGCAAATGACCAAGATGATGGAATTGATGATGAGTATGGCTAAGGGGAAGGGAGTTGTGCAAGAACTAGCAATAAAAGAAGAATGTTCTAGTGATGATCCACCATACCCTCAAGGGTTCACCCATCAAGCCCAAATGTCTCCAAAGGTTTATGCTCACGCAACACCTTCAATGGGAGGACAAGGCCATGCTATAGGCCAAAATCAACCTGGTATAGGGTCTAGTCCTGTCGACCCTATTTTCGTCCCAAACTTGGACGATCCTGTTGAACAAGAGAAGTTGAAGAGAGAAGCAGTTGACAATCTAGCTGTAGGGATACAACAGAAATGTGACATGTTGGAGTAAAGGTTGAAAGCCATCGAAGGAAACGACTCCTTTGGGAATGTTGATGCAGAAGAGTTGAGCCTAGTTCCCGATTTGGTGTTGCCCGCAAAGTTCAAGGTTCCGAACTTCGAGAAATATGATGGAACTAAATGCCCGACAACCTATGTTACGATGTTCTACAGAAAGATGGCAGGATATGCTCGTAATGAAAAGTTGCTCATTCACTGTTTTCAAGATAGCCTTACAGGATCTGCTGCAAGGTGGTATGTTCAGTTGGACAGCAGTCGTATACATTCGTGGAAAGACCTTGCTAGGGCATTTCTAGCCCAATATCGTCACGTAAGTGATATGGCTCCTGATCGCCTTTCTCTCCAAAGCATGGAGAAGAAAACAAACGAGAATTTTAGAGAATACGCTCAGAGGTGGAGAGATGCAGCTGCTGAAGTTCAACCTCCATTGACAGAAAAGGAGTTAACGATGTTATTTTTAAACACTCTCAAAGCTCCTTATTATGAGAGGATGATAGGAAATGTCAGTAAGAACTTTTCTGACATGGTGCTTTCAGGAGAGGCAATAGAAAATGCTATTAAAAATGGCAAGATTGAGGGTGTAGAGGCCAGGAAAGGAGGGTTTCCTAAGAAAAAGGAAGGAGATGTCCAGGCTATCTCTGCAGGAGGTTTTATTCACCAACGCCCATCCAACCAATACCAATCTTATCCTCATGCTATCAATTATGTTTCACCCTACCCATATCAACTAAACCCACCAACAAATACTCAGCCCATTTTTCGCTCGCCAACCCTAACCAACCCAACCTTTTACTCAACCTACAAACCTAATGAACAACCCTGGAAGGCCACGCTTCAATCAAGAAAGACCCCCTATCACCCCAATCCCCATAACCTATGCGGAGTTATATCCTAAACTGGTGCAAAACCGTCTTATTGCCCCCATATACCTTGAACCCCTAAAACCCCCGTATCCCAAATGGTATGATCCAAACGCAAAGTGTGCTTACCACAATGACAATATGGGTCACTCTATAGAAAATTGCTTGGGACTGAAGTATAAAGTGCAGGGCTTGATGAAGGCTGGGCAGTTGAGTTTTGAGGAGCCGAAAGCAGAACAAGTTGTGAATGGGAATCCTTTACCAGACCATAGTGGAGCAGCAGTGAACATGTTAAGCAATGAAAAGAAGGATTACATTAAAAGAGCTGTTGTAGAAATAAAGACTCCGTTAAGTTAGGTCTTTGATGTATTAGTGAAGGCAGACATGTTGCAACCAGAAACCTTGATTTTGGAGACCTATATAGATTCGTATGATCCCAATCTGGTTTGTCCATACCACAATGGTGCAATAGGTCATTCAATTCAGTCTTGTGAAGCTTTTCGTTATAGATTGCAGGAGTTGATGGACTCATATCAAATTGAATTTTGGGAAGGAAGAGGAAAAGGGAATGAGATTAGTGTGATTGATGACGACCTAAAGTCAAAGCCTCTGAAAATCCACCTTGAGGAAAAATCAAGCCAAGCTAGTGGGATCACAATCAAAGCTCCTATTCTGTTTCCATACAAAGACAACAAGGCGGTACCTTGGAGATATGGCTATGATATAGTAATGAATGGAGAAAGAGAGCATATGTCCCCTAAAAGTCTCGAAACGGCGAATATCACTGGAGTTGGGGGAATGACACGAAGTGGGCGTTGCTATAGTCCTGAAATGTTAGCTAAAGCTAGAAAAGAGAAGGCAGGAATTGTGGAAGGGGATAGGGCTAACCCGATAGAGGTTCAGAGACAAGATGTCAAGAGTCTATTACGAAAGAAGATGCCGATGAGTTTTTGAGCTTGATTAAGCATAGTGAATACAATATTGTCGAGCAGTTGAACAAAACACCGGCAAAGGTTTCACTCTTATCACTCCTCCTGAATTCTGAGTCTCACAGAAATGCTTTATTAAAGGTATTGAATCAATCATATGTACCTCCTGATATATCCATGGACAAAATGGACAATTTAGTCGGTAATTTGGTGGCTTCAAATTATATATCTTTCAGTGATGATGAGATTCCTGCGGAAGGGAGGGGAAGCACCAAGGCTCTTCACATCACCGTCCGGTGCAAGAGCCACACAGTTGGCAGGGTTCTCATTGATAATGGCTCGGCTCTCAATGTGATGCCTACGTGCACTTTGTTAAGGCTACCAGTGGATTCATTGTATATGCGAAAAAGCAACATGATTGTCAAGGCATTTGATGGAGTCCGTCAAGAAGTGTTGGGCGATATAGAGATACCTGTGGAGATTGGTCCATGTACTTTCAATATACAATTCCAAGTCATGGATATTGCGCCTTCATATACTCTTTTGCTAGGAAGACCTTGGATACACACGACAGGAGCTGTCCCTTCCACTCTCCATCAAAAGGTGAAGTTTTTTGTGGGGAATCAACAAATCTCAGTTTCTGGGAGGAAGACATCTTTGTCACTCAATCTCCAAGCACTCCGTATGTTGAGACAACAGAGAATGCATGGGAATGTTCATATCGAGCTTTTGAGTTTGTTAATGAACTTACATAGAGAAGGTTCGAAATTATATGCTCCTCACCTGTCAGCAGCTACAGAGATGGTGGTGAAGCAAACCATGGGCAAAGGTTGGTATCCAGGAGTCGGATTGGGAAGAAACCACCAAGGGATTAGAAAGGCCATCACAATTTTGGAAAGCAAGGACAGGTTCGGGTTAGGATACAAACCAACTTGGAAAGATAAAGCAAAGAAGATGGAAGAAAAGAAAGAGAGGCGAATAGCACAGTTGAAAGGGGACGAATTTGAAACTGAGAAATTGGTCATTCCTTACCTTTATGACACCTTCTATTGTGGTGGATATCAGACTGATGATGAAGGAGGGAAATTGGCGATGCAGCTTGAGGGGGATCTCTCTGATTTATCCATTCACATGGTAGATGAGAAGATATCAGAGGAGAATGTAGCTGGACGGTTTGTGCATGTGACCCCTCCAGGAGCTGAGTTGAAGAATTGGACGATTTTGGAGTTCCCAGAGATTTCCTTTGAAAAGTAATAATGCAATTGTCTTTTTCTTTTATGTTTTGAATAATGCAAGTTGGATTTTCAGTGCTTCAGCCCAAAAGCACCCAAATAAATTTTTATGTATGGGCCAACTTTGTTATTTTCCATTTCAATAAATGATTAGCATTATGCATTCCTATTTTCCCAATCATTTTTTTTTCTCTATCTTTCTCTAGCATGCCAACACTGAAAATACCTATAATTTCCCATTTCATCTATTTTCAGGTATCAAAACAATAAACAAGATGATAATAATGTCAATAATTCAGAAATTGATTTTGAAAACCCTGCTCAATTTGGTGAATCTGATGATGAAGATGTCTTTACGGACTACCCTTTACCCCGTGACTTGTTGAGATCGATGGAAGAAGATAGGAAACCAATTGAACCTCATCAGGAAGTTGTTGAAATAATTAATTTGGGAGATGAAAAAGATAAAAAAGAGGTCAAAATCGGAACATCACTAGCATCAGATGAAAGAAAGGGTCTTAAGGAGTTACTTCGTGAATATGTAGATGTGTTTGCTTGGTCTTACCAAGATATGCCTGGCCTTGATACTGATATTGTGGAGCATAGATTGCCTTTGAAACCAGAGTGCAAACCGGTACAACAAAAGTTAAGACGTATGAAGCCGGATATGTTGTTGAAGATCAAAGAGGAAGTTAAAAAGCAATTTGATGCAGGTTTTCTTGAAGTAGCCAAATACCCGAAGTGGGTAGCTAATATTGTCCCTGTGCCTAAGAAGGATGGAAAGGTGCGGATGTGTGTAGATTATCGGGATTTGAACACAGCTAGCCCTAAAGACAATTTTCCACTTCCCCATATAGACACCCTTGTGGACAATACAGCGAGACATTCCATATTTTCATTTATGGATGGCTTTTCCGGCTACAATCAAATCAAGATGGCTAGAGAAGATATGGAAAAGACTACTTTCGTGACAATGTGGGGAACATTTTGCTACAGGGTCATGCCATTCGGATTGAAGAATGCTGGAGCTACATATCAAAGGGCTATGGTTAGTCTTTTCCACGACATGATGCATAAAGAGATTGAGGTGTACGTGGATGACATGATTGCAAAGTCTCGTGAAGGAGACGACCATGTGACTAATCTTAAGAAGCTCTTTGAAAGGTTGAGGAAGTACCAGTTGAAGTTAAACTCAGCCAAGTGTACATTTGGGGCAAGATCTGGAAAATTATTGGGATTTGTAGTTAGCGAAAGGGGGATAGAAGTCGATCCAGACAAAGTGCGTGCCATTCAGAACTTGTCCCCTCCTCGCACCACCAAAGAAGTAAGAGGTTTCTTAGGGAGGCTAAACTACATATCCAGGTTTATATCTCAACTTACTTCAAAATGTGATCCAATTTTCAAGCTTCTTCGTAAACATGACTCTGGGGAATGGAATGAAGAATGTCAAAAGGCCTTCGATAAAGTCAAGGAGTACTTATCAAACCCGCCTGTGTTAGTACCTCCTATTCCTGATAGACCTTTGATTTTGTACTTGACAGTTTGCGAAGGTTCAATGGGATGTGTACTGGGGCA